>CM057342.1:110293639-110910075 GCA_030015575.1 Agapanthus africanus | reverse complement strand
GTTGTCAGCTTCCAGAACTACAGAAGACATTAGCATCGTTATACGAAATAATGATAATGCAATGAGGGGGTCAAATAACACCGACCTTGCCCAGAAGAGAGGACGATGCGTTGCGGGGATATTGCCTGCGGGGCGGCCATCTTGAGCAGATGCTGAAAAGACTTTCTGGGGGATAGATCCGCGATGGACACCGCCAATCCTCGTAATTCTGAAAAGACAGAAAGATTCAGATAATGGAGAGATCATTAAAACAAAATATAGAAGACTACCTTCGATGCTCCTCCCGCTTTGAACGGGAGGGATAGCATCTTCGGCAACCTCCTCCGTACCCTCAGACACATCATCGGAGACATTTGCTGGTGTGACGGCTTTTAGTTGAGGGGCAACGGCCGCCACTTCAGGAACGACAATCTCAATTATCTGTTCCACAATCTCCAGGCCATTACCAGAAAGGTCCATTAAATCTACGGCCAGTAAGGGCACCTCTTCCGGGAGAACGGACACCGGGGGAACAAAGACCGCCAGAGGAAGCTCCGCAGCAAGAATAACAGCTGTACCGACCCCCTCTACACTTACTGGCGTCTCATCAGGGATATTTACAGAGTCCACAGTCAGGACACAACTTGAACTCAGATTCTCTGCCATTGCTGAAGTCCTTACAAAGTTTTACAAAGATAAGGAGACATAAAAAGGCGATACAAATTATTTGCCAAAGAGAAAATACAGAAATCATACATACCGATATGCCAGGATGCCTCTAGTATGGCTTTTTCAAGCCGACGTTCCTTCCTGAGAAGGTATGCTCGCCGGGGTTCAAATGTAGGTTCGTGGCCGTCGGTCCACAACGATAACTCATCTTCGGAAGCGGCTAAGATAGGCTGCTTGAGGGCTATTTCGCCTCCCTATTCTAGAGGACCTATAAATATTCGCCGTATTGATGGGGGATCTTCGTAGAATATGACGACAGGATAAGGACTCTTCAGAACACTCACATTCTCAGTTTCGTCCTGTGAGCGCCTTATTGCCTCAGCCAATTGTGCGGCTTCGTCGGCAGATGAACCCGGAAAAAGAATACCATCATCTGGCTCTTGCATGGATATGGGTTCATCTTGGGCAACAGCTTCAGGTTCAAGCATGAGGTCGAGCAGACCAGTGACCGTCTTCTTTCTCCTCTTCGGTCTAGAACTAGCGCTGGTAGAAGATCGCTTCCTTCCCTTCGGTGCTTTGGCGCGACGTTGGCCCACTTCGCCCCCGCTATCCTCTTTCGGCGACACCACTGCTGATAACGGCACTGCTGCTGGCACTTCGGCGGAAGCCTCTGCTTGAGCTCTAGTACGCATTGGCAGCCCTACAGTGGGAAGAGCTGATTCGATTTCTGCTGCTTGCGAGATAAGGACCACGCCGCTATCCCGCAAGAGAGAGAGAACGACTGACCGCGGTCGCAATGGGACGCTGGCAGCTTGAGCCGGAGCAGGAGTCTTATACTCAAAGAGTACCTGCCTTTCCTCAGCAATAACAGGGCCAACCCGGTGGCGATACCAACCCACAAAGAACCCCACAGATCGTGGGAGATAGTCAGGTTCTGGAATCATGAACACAGAGCCAGTGTTCAGCCGCATGAAGTGATGCATGACGTCGCGAATAACTCCCAAAGATGAGGAGGGCTCAACCAAAAACGTTTCAAAAGGGACGCCCTGATTATAGCCCTATTGCCGAGCGAAGCGGTGCAGATTATACCGCATGACGAGAGCCATATCATCCCGGCGGAACACCAAATAGCCCGGCCTAATTGAATACGGATGCATGATCTCTCTAAGCTTTAAAGATGGTGCTCTCCCTTTCGACGAGTCGAATAACTGTTGGACAGGCCCCGCCGGAGCAGAAAGAACGCGATCAATGAACATCATCCCTCCCTCATTAGTATATGTATTGAGTAGAACACGGAGGGCCCCTAATTGAGTCGGATTGGGAGCGGAGGCATCCACCAATCTCATAACTCGAGGTAAGGTGTAGGAGTCATAGAAGTTCGGCTGTCGATGTGCCGCGATGCCCCCAGCACATGCATTTCGATCGAAGATGTGAAGTAATGAAGGGGAGATTCACAACATCTACACCTGGAGTCGAAGTGTTGGCCGTAACACTTAACCCATGATAAAGATGCGATAGTCTCGCAATGCCGATGGCTAACTTTGCCCATTCAGCTACACGATGGGCGGGATAGAAGGCGGAAGCTCTCGTGAAGTATCGGTGCGACGGTATCACAAACCAACTGAGCCAAAGGCTGATAAAATTGAAAAAGAAGGTCTCTTCATCCATGCCGGGAGCCACAATCGAATCAAAAGGAACGACCGACAAGATCGGGATGTAAAACTGTGGTAAATCTTCTTCTTTGACCGGCAGTTTATCCAAACCAAACCCAAAAGGGTCATCAATATTCGCAAACTTCGGGGCTTCCTTGGATAAAATATCCCCCCGAATGAAACAGGCGATAAAGCTATCGAAAGTGACACCCTGCCTTTCTGACTTCGCAAACAATCTGTCAAAAATACCCAGGGCCTTGATCAGACTGGGTTACTTATGACGGACGGCGGTTTCGGCTGTCAGACCATCAAGCACAGCCGACATGGTGGAGAAAACATATTCATCAGGAGGCAGCAGTTCCTCATAATGCTCCCCCTAATGGGCATGCCTGAAATCTCACGGAATTCATCCAATAAGATAGACACTTATCGATCCCCTAGAAGGAAGGTGTTGGTGGGCAGATTCCACTGGTTTAAGAAGGCTTTGATTCACCAGACGTGAGGAGCGTGGTAATGGAAGAGCGAGCATATACTACCTGATATAGCTCGACCTTCTGCAGCCATGCTCGGTAGGCAGAAAGAATATAGAGAGCCTAAATAAGGTAGCCCACTGGGTGCCGGGGGGTGATACCCACTTTATAGACCTGCCCCAAGGTCGAGCTTCACCTTGGCAAATCCAACGCCCCAAGATGTCTATAGTAGGGAAGGGCTGGTTGGGTATCCCAGAGGTAGAGGGCTCCAGCCGGCCCGAAAGAGTGCAATTGATCACTTCCACTACATAAGCAGTCTGTGGGCGTTCCATCGGCAGTATAGGGCGAAGAGATTCCACCGGCTCCCCGCAAATAAAACTTCGCCGACCCCGGATGATGTGGTCGTACCAAGTGCTCCATAAGAGCAGATTTGTCCAATCTTTATCATGAGCCCTGATCATCGCCATTACTTCTTCGTCCGACGGCTATTGTGGAAAAGCAGCGTCTGAACGAGTAATATGACGGCTCGCCAATCACGAGGCAAGGATATCATTGAGAGAATAAAGAAAAAAGATTCTCAATAAATGCACATTGGTGTTCAAATGACTTGGAACATCCTCACAAAAGAACACCCATTACAAATCCTGGAAAAATCCCTTAAAAAGATTTTTCAAGAACACTGGGGAATCAAATTCCCGAAGGGCCTTCTTAATCTTTTAGAGCTAAGCTCTTTGGTGAGGAATCAAATTCCTTTTATGTAATGGAATTAAATTCCAGAAACCCCATAAAGAGGAAAGGAAAAATCAAATGTCATGCCCAAGACATTGAGAGTTATTATTCAAAAATCACATCTTGGATCTCTAAGAGATGGGTTTTAGAGGAGAGAAAAGCTCTCATGATGGATTTAAAATCCAGAGGCTTTCTTTAAGAAAGGAGTTCTTTGATGTTCTAGAGCTTTACCTAAAAAGGGGTTCTTTTTGGCAGAGTTAAACTCTGGAAATTTTCAATGGACAGAGAACTAAGCTCTGTAGAGGAGAATTAAATTCTCAGAAGATATCAAAGAAGGAAGAAAATGAAGGAACGGCGGCGTTGCAGAGACGAGACCCCTGCATTTCTAAGACATGATGGGAAACGGTTCATCTTCCCCGTTCTCTAAGAAGATTCAACGGCTGTAAAGGTGACAGCGTTGCACTCACGTGTGAGCCACGTGAGAACAACACTGTGGGGGCATTTGTTCCCTTATAAAAATTTAGAATAAGAAGGGAAGGGGAAAATTCCCCATTAATGAAATCATCACGTGTAAACACGTGATCAACAATTCCTTACAAAGAGACTCAGAGAGGGAAAAGGAAAAAGTTCCCGCTAGTGGAGCATCACGTGCAAGCACGTGATGCATCTGTATGCAGAGTAAGCAGCTCCGTTAGTAGGTGGCAACTAAAGCCTCACGTGCAAGCACGCGATCGTTTTTTACACAAAATGCGTGGGACTCAGTTATAAAACAAATAAAGAACAAAGAAGCTCACGTGTTACCACGTGATGTCTTCTCTCTGTTTGGACTCCTGCATACAAATAAACCAGATTAATTTTGGGAGGGGTCACGTGGTACACGTGATGGGCTCCTAAGCCTTCTGAACCGATAGAATTAAATTCTACTTAAAAGGAAGCAAAAGCGTTATTTGGAAAATATTTCCTTGTATCTTTCTAAACAAGAAAGATTATGCTCTGTACAACAGAGCGCCGTTGGATTAAAGATCTAATGGTGATTAAAGATCACCAATCTACAGAAAAATTCTGTACAGGGAAATATCTTCTTAATCTTGTTAAGAACAACAAACAAGATATCTTCTATAAAACAGAAGTCCTTGGATTAAAAATCCAACGGTGAATAAAATTCACTGATTGATCTAAAATATCATTTTGGCTGATATAAAATCAATCAAAATCTCTCAATGAGAGATTTTCTAAACAAACTGGTTCTTTTCTTTCTCCTATAAATAGGAGCCAAGAAGAAAAAAAGAGAGGAGGATACTGAAGGAGATAGAAAACCCCCCTTGAAAGCAAAAAAAAGAGAAAAGAGAATATAATTCTCCAGAGAGAAGATCTCTTCAAAGAAGAAAGAAACTCTAGGTAAGAGAAGGAAGGAGATCACCCCATAAGCTCCCACAAAACAAAAGAGAATTTAATTCTCAAACCAAGAGTTTAACTCTTCTAAATAGAACTTAGTTATTCCTCTGATTAAAGATCTGCAGAAGCAGATCTCCCCATAAGTTGAGAATTTAATTCTCTTCGGGGAGATCTGTCATGCAGATTCAAAACTTAGGGGAAAATTAAGTTTAAAGAATTTAATTTTTTCAACATAACATATAAGAATTTAATTCCTCCAAATAAAACTGAGGTTTAACCCTATAAAAGAATTCAATTCTTAAACAAAGAATTTAACTCTCCATACACATAAAAGAGATTAGCACCCAATATGATAGATGTCAGGTCACGTGCGCTCACGTGGGCTTCCCCGTTAATAATCAGAAGAGAACAATTCATATCAGGTCACGTGCTCCCACGTGACCCCTGAACTAGCCTCTTCAAAAGGATAAAAGGGGAGTAAAACTAAAACAGATCTCAATTTGAGGCGCCTCACGTGACAACACGTGACCACTTTATAGTGCTTAGCATTTTCATGAGATGAAACAAGGCAGTCTCTATATTTAGGACGCCTCACGTGATATCACGTGACCCCTTTATAGCGCTAAGAACTTTTAGAAGAGAAGTGAGAATAAATCAAATGCAAGTGCGCCTCACGTGATCCCACGTGACCCCAATAGTGCTTGGCACTCAGAAAAGAAAAAGGGTAATTCTAAAGAATGTGGGCCTATTTTCAAGCGCCTCACGTGACCCCACATGAGCGCCTTAAGCTCTTAGTGTTTAACACTACTTTAAGGCATCACGTGACCCCATGTGAGCGCCAAATATACGCTAGTGTTTAACACTTCAAATAAAACAAAAGAATGAAGGGTGTCAGAGCCCACATTATTGTTCAGCATCGCTGATACAGAATTGGGATCGATCCCAAATAAAAATGATTAAATAGGCTGAGCCTAGGATTGGACAAACCCCAAATTGACTGAGCCTATTGGCTTTAGTCCTAAACAAGATTATAAAATCTTTAATGAACATTCACTGGTTCAAGGGTACATCTCTTCGTACCTCTGAAATATGTCGTTGTAATTCTTCAACGTCTTCAGAGAGACGGAGGGTCTCAATAACCAATAATTTTTGGTGCATCCCCAAACAGTTGAAGCAAAACCACACAGACTATGATGTCTTTAAACTGGACTATGATGTCCTTAAACTTTACGGATTGTGGGGTCCTTAAACTCATGGACTATGATGTCCTTAAACTTTATGGACTGTGAGGTCCTTAAACTCATAGACTATGATGTCTTTAAACGGTCATAGACTATGATGTCCTTAAACCCAATGGACTGCAAAGTCCCTAAACTAAAACAATAGAGCTCAAATGATTTTTATTGGATCTAAATGATCCTGTTAAGTACATCTTAGTCTAAAATTAGACTAACGTATTCTTAACAAACGTTTAAGTTGATCTTGATCTCAATGAGATTAACGATCCTTAAACCTAAACCAAACCCAAATCTAAGAAAATATGGATTTGGACTAATCCACACCCAAAGGGCGACAACATAAATTAGTCTCCGTATAAAATCCATGGGCAACAAAAAAAAAAACAAATACACACCACATGAAGTGACCATCTGGAGAAAGAAAAAGTGGTTACAGCGATGCGGTAGCATAATTAACTATAGGGGCTTGCGCCTGCAGGGACGAGCGTCCCCACAATCAAAAACCCCTCACAATGTGGGGGAATCTGACGAAGTCTGCTACATCGGCCGCATTCGTCTAAATCTTCGATACATGGTGCCATAAATCAACTTGGCATCTTCGGAGAGGTAGATGAATAAAACCAAATAGCATTTGCCCCCAAATTCAGGCAAGACGACCTATGCGGTTTCGTCTCTGTTTTCGGCGGAGAACACGGAGCTTCTGTGTTGAGGGATCCAGAGGTTGTGCACCTGTATTCTATCAGGCCGGGTTTTCTGGTATTTAGACAGAATGCCCCGGTATTTTTTATGAGGTATAACCCGCATCGCTTTGCCCATCAATCGGGTTACAACCAAGGCGTTCCTCTCGAGGTGTTCCTGATTGATTTGGTTGCTACGGAAGAGGGTATTCGCCGTGCGGTGCATCATTTCATGCGGTTAAATACGGGGTCCCATTTCCTCATCAGCGAACCAAGTTATATTCTAAAGGCTTCGAATGCTTACTTTCTTTGTACCAGCATGCAACGGGAGCTATCATCAAGGAGGAGAGGCGGCTGATGCTTGACCACAAGGATACTGTCCCAGCCAGTGATCCAGCGGTCCCACTGAAGTTATGGGCGGTCGTGCTCCTTTGTTTGAGAGAGATCGCCACAGTTATAGCTCCGCGCGCTTTTCCTAATGAGCATCGACCAGATGTTCCCGCGACAGTAATAACCGTGGTGTTTCCGGAATCGGGCGTTAGTTTGGAGATCGGGACCCGCCGTCTGAAGAAGCCTGTTTAGCGAAAGCTCTTATCTTCGACTGTTGGTGCTAGTTCGCAGAAGAAGAAGAAATCCTTATTCTCTGCTGACGCCGTATTCGGCCAGGATCCTCATGCTCCTTATAGCGAGGGCTTATGCGAGTATGGCACCAACGACGGTCTGTTCGATACGCCTGTGGCCGATACCGATCTTCAGGCTGCCATTGAAGCTTCCAAACGACTGGCCCGTGAACAAGCGGCGTTATCCTCTATTGCGGAGTTCAGTATACTTCGTTTATACTCTCCTGTATATATTCCCCACCTTTTTTTGAACTTATTACGATTTATTAATGCTCTCTCCCTTAACAGGCATTTCTGCTGAAGAGGCTCTCTTGGTGTCCCTTAAGACGTTTGAGGAGGAGAGGTTCCGCGCCTCCTTGGGCCTTGGTATGATTCGTTTCACTATGCTTTTACATCTTTAGTTCCTTTTATTCATGACTTGACTCTTTTCTTTATCCTGTTATAGGAACCACCACGACCCAGGTTGTTTCGAGTGTAATGCCAATCCTGGGTGGTAATGCAGAAAGGCCTTCAGAGCCGGCTGAGGCCTTCTCAAGGCCACCACAGGAGGCATTGCTGAAACAGCCGATGACGGATGCCATAGCGGATCCGGAGGCCGAGCCTGATTTGGACGACGATGTACCCCTGTCAGAAGTTTTGAGGAGATCGGTTCATACAACCCAGGCTGAGAGGAAGCGTAGAAAGCACGCTGCAAGGGAACGTCAGGCTATCTTGGCCATGGGCGCAGGTTCGAGTAATGCTCAACCCTCTATCATTCCTATGATGGGCGTTCCTTCTGCCCTGTCCACTGCCCATAGATAGGTTGCGCGTGAGGCTTGAGAAGAGGTTGAACGGCTACTTCAAGGTAGAACAATGCACAGTCCTTAGTAACAGCCTTTTTCTTGAATCATAACATACACATTTTTTTTAACAGGGCTAAATTTAGGTGATGGCATGGCAGGTGAAGTGCCGGTGATTAAAGAGCCTGAAGTGGCAAACCTTCTTCTGGAATCTGGGATTGTTCCGACCGCCGCTTCTTCTTCTTGTGAATCCTTGGTATCGGAAGGTGATGCAAGCAATACGACAGCCCTTATCGAGTCAAGGGATGAAGGTGTGGATGCCGAGTCCACTTTCCCAATGGAAACCGAGGATGCCGTCATAACTGGTGACGTTTCGGGCATCGTCTCTGTTTCTGCCCTTTCAGGTACTCTTTGAGTTATTATCTTTAAGTTTTTAATCCTGCTAGGCATCTCTAATAATATCTCTATTATTCTGAGTATAGGAATGGTAAACCCTGATGCTGTACTGACTAAAGAATTACTGCCGGTCATTGCTCTGACTGTAACGGTTCCACCCCTCTCTTCCGCGTCTCCTCAAACTTTAGAAGGTGAAGATCTCTCATTTCTTTACTTCAGTGTAGATACCATTTTCTTACATTAACCATATATTGTCGCAATCCTGCAGGAGTGCTCTTTGATCACTTACACCAGGTGTTAAGCCCGTATTTTGCCTTCCAATCGGAATTCGTTCCCCTTCCGGCATTGACTAGTATATTCTTCACTTGGTGTTTCTTCTTTTCATGAGTAAGCTTTCTATTGCTAAGCCTTCCACATATTGACCACAGTATCACGGTTCGAGAGAGGGAGCGAAGGAATAGCCGAGCCTCCTGTGCTCCCTGTCTTGCCACTTTCAAAAGCCGGTACGGTAGATCTCGTCCATCAGCTTTCTTGTTTATTTTTCGAGATGAAATCTGACCCTTATTCGTGCGTGATTTATTTTGCAGTAGCTACACCAGCTTCGTCTCCTTTTGAGTCTCGCATTCCCATGCCTACAGGGCCTTTTGCTAAGCGTCAATTTTCCAGGGGCGCATTGACTAGCAGGCGAATGTTAAACAAATTTATCAAAGATTTTGATGCCGAGGCTCTCACTTTTGCCCTGGATTTTGCTGACGCGGTCGGCACTATGCTGGCGACGCTTGTGAATTTATACAACGAAGATTTCATCGATCTTTGGGTTGATTATTATAAGCGGATCGAGACTTGTATGCATGAGATCAAGCTCAAGCGTGCCATTCCTGAAATATTGACCTTGAAGGCTCAGCGGGTCGCATGGATCGAGCAAAGTGCCGATTCCATTTAATATTTTGAACAAAAGTTAGTCCTGAAGCGAAAGGAGCATGAGACAGCTTCCGGCGAATCCATCCAATTGCGTGCCCAAATCAAAGAAAATGCTGCGCAGCTACAAGTTATTTTCGAAAACCTCCAACAATGTATTTCTAATGGGCTGTCGCTGAGGCAGAATCTTGATCTTACCGAGCGTGGCATGCAAGATTGCGAGGTTGCCAAGCAGGAAATTGCTGAGAAACTTTCATCATGCTTGCAACAGTGGGCTCAAATTGAAGCGGGGATGGCCGCAGTAGTAGCATGCGTGGAAGAGCTGCAGGAAGCGCGTTAGCGGGTTGCCAATTTGTTGAAAGCCCCGCCTTCTTAACAATTGCAATTGTATTCCTCCCTTTTGTATTAATTGTATCTTTTAAACACTTTGATTCGTAAATAAAGAATATACACTGTTTTCATGCGCTCATCTGTGTTTTGATGTCTTAATGTGGCGCTAATTAATTTACTTACTCGTTTCGGAGTCCGTAGTTTATTCACTCGTTTTGGAGTTTCTAGTTTATGTACTCATTTCGGAGTTTGTAGTTTATTCACTCATTTCAGAGTCTCTAGTTTATGTAATCATTTCGGAGTTTGTAGTTTATTCACTCGTTTCGGAGTTTCTAGTTTATGTACTCATTTCGGAGTTTGTAGTTTATTCACTCATTTCGGAGTTTCTAGTTTATGTACTCATTTCAGAGTTTATTTAGTTTACCTCCCTTAGGTTTACAACTAAACTTGTCTTAACGTTATATATAGATAACCTCCATTCTTTACGATAGAGGTCCGTTAGGTTTTGTGGTACCAGGGTTTTGGTCCGTGGTACCGTCGCGTTGGATGATGTATTCCTCGATATGCGGTTTTTAAGCTGTTGTTCGAGTAGCCCCACGACTGTCGTGTCTCTTATCCTTTCGGGGGTTGGACAAGACATCTTCAAGTAATCTCCTTAGGCTTTATTACGGTTGAGAGAGCAAGCGTTAGGAGTTTGCCATGTCGCTTTTTACATGAGGTTAGGCTCAATTTGGAGCCCCGATGAGTCATAACCACTCCGCGCTGGAGTGGAATGATCTCAGATAGTCTTTTAGGCTTTATATGGGTTGCCGTCAAGACCCAAAGGTAGGAATATGCTGTCACTCCTTTTTTTTCATGCCGATTCTTTGCTGAAGTAGGGTAGACATCTGTAAGACTTCTATGCTGTATGTATTGCAGTTAAAGTATGGAGTTAGGAATATGCCATCGCCCTAATTTCATTTGGTAGTTACATCCGCATCCTGCTAAAATGAAGGGGAACGTCGAGATAGTCTCTAGGTTGTATATGAACCGTCGAGGTTTGGAGCTAGGATTTTGCCGTGACTCCACTTTTACTTTGACCCTTGGGTCTTTGTTGACGTCATGTCTCCATCCTGTCGGAATGAAAATGAACGTCGGGGTAGTCTTTAGATGTGTATGGAACGTTAAGACTTGGGGCTAGGGTTTTGCCGTGACTTCACTTTTGAATTGACCCTTGCGCCTTTGTTGACGTCGTGTCTGCATCCTTTCGGAATGAGAATGTACGTCGGGGTGATCTCTAGACTGTAAATGTTGCCATCGAGATCTGGCTCTCCCTTTGACGGAGCCTGGTAGGAAAATATGGTTCCCTTTTTCATTTGTGCTCATGGATTGTATACAGGGGTCAGTGTAGACTCACCTGCTGGGCAAAGAAATTTTCCTTTTATTTTTGATTTCCGTGATGCACTATCTTTTCGGCTTTTCTTACAGGAAATTCACGATTGCCCAATCATTTCGGCTTTTTTATGCGTGGTGTCCAATCATTCGGCTATTTTTTTAATATTTTTACTCGCTTCTTTTTATTGCGAGCTGCCTAAATATTTCGGATGTTTATATGCATATTTTTTGCTTGCTGATTTTTATTGTGAGTTGCCTCATCATTTTGGCTATTTCATATGCATTTTTTGCTTGCTGATGTTTTTATTGCGAGTTTGGAATCTGATACGAACCTTGGCATCAGCATCGCTACGCCTGGAATATTGCCAGGAGCGAATCATCATTACTGTGAAAGGACTTGATGCCTGTTTAGGCATCAGTATCGCTGCAACTGGGATATTGCCATGAGCGAATCATCATTTGCCTTTATCATTTTGAACAAAGATAGCTTAGCAAACAGGGTTAGGATTTTGTCGACTAAGGCTTTTTGACTTTATGAGCCGTAAGAGTCTCATAAAGTTATTTCTCCCTATGAGTTGTGAGGATCTCGTAGGCGTATTCTCTCCTTAGGAATCATGGGGATTCCTACGTGTGTGTTCTCTTATAAGTCATAAGGATCTTATAAGAGTATTTTCTTCTTATAAGTCGAGAGGACTTATAAGTGTCGTTCACCATATGAGGACATTTCCCGTCATTGGTGGAACTTGATGGGGAAATCGTTTATTTGTGCCCGTGGATTGTATACAATGGCCAATATTGGACCGCCTGTAAGGCAACTTGGGGGATACGACGGATTAAGAACATGTTTGGATCCCTATAGCCGTGAGGGTCTCATAGAGGGAGTTCTTCTTACAAGTCAAGAGAATCTTGTAAGTGTATTTTTTTACGAGATTGCGCCCTTCCGGGTTTTCACAAGCTCACCGGTAATCCTGCTATTTTTACTGACGGCGCCCTTCTGGATTTTCATCCGTGCCCATTTTGCTTGTGGACATACTTTTTTTCCCTTATCGAGGTTGCGCCCTTTCGGGTTTTCACAAGCTCGCCGACAGTCTTGCTGTTTTTACTCACGGCGCCTTTCAGGTTTTCATCCATGCCCATTTTTCTTGTGGACGTATCCTTTTTTTTACGTGACCCATCTGTTTGCCAGTGGGACTTTGGAGGTGACTTCACCGCCGGAGTAGCTGTGTAGTCAGTGGGACTTGAGTTGTAGTCTTCGCTGTTAGGGGCTTCGATTACAATATAGATCTCAAGAGAGCATATCACCGTTTTGTAGGTGATGTGCAAGATTAGGGACATCTCGGTCCGTTATCGCCATTTTTGAGACGAAGTTTAAATTTAAGGGCATCTCGGTCCGATGTCGCCATATTTGAAGCGGGGTTCTACTTTAAGGACATCTTGGTCCGTCATTCTCCTTTTGGGGACGAGTATTAGTTTAGGGACGTCTCGGTCCATTGTCGCCATGTTTGAGGCGAAGTTTTCTTGAACGCTACTTTCATAGTTTTGACTCAGGAAGATAAAGAGCGGACACAAGTATCTTCATCTATTATTGACCTTATTCATGACTCATCAAGCATAGTATCTCTTGAGAAATCGGCCGTTTATTGGCCGGAAGGGTCTTTCACCATGCATATCCTTGAGCATGTAAGCTCTACCTTAATAGACTTTGTCTACGATGTACGGGTCTTCATAGTTTGGCTCGAATTCCCCTGTTTGGCACGATTAGGAATCATTGGTCTTTTGACAACCAACACGAGTTCGCCTTAGCGGAATGTTCTCGGCCTGGTCAGTCTTTCATATGACCGTGTCATCCTTACCTTATAAGCCTCTAGATTTTGCTGTGCTATAAGGCGAGTTTCTTCGAGGGCAATTTCCTCAGGGATTTTTTCTTTCCCTTTGTCTTTTTTGCTCGAACCCTTATTTGTAGGTCCGAGGTTCTTTTCAGGAAGCGTGCGGCTATGCGGCTAAATGTTCTCACAGTTCTTCTCCCCCTCTTCTTTTTCGGAGGTAAAGTCTTTGAAGATAGGGCTTGCAGGGTTGTCTAGCACGGTAGCAAGGTTTCGGGAGGCATCGTTCATGCCAATTTCAAAAAATTGCCGTTCTAGCTAAACCTAACCCTAGAATCGTTACTAGAAAATCCGACGAAACGATATGCAAACAACTTTGCGAACAAGTGAACAAGGAATACAACCTTTATAGACCGGTCCTTCACTTCAATAGCTCCGTATAGTCATCCCTTCACTGTGATCATGAACACCCGAACTCTAGAAAGGGTTCTCCTGAAGAAATGAGCAAGCTTGCACGAAGTCTTCGAGTCCGAATATGATCTACGTTGAGGAGACACTAACCCAAGCTACCCCTTCACTAATTGTAGAATTAGTGAAGCAATCACCCTATACTAAAAGTCAAGTAGTAAAGGATGATGAACTATGAATTTTACTAATTTTAGAAATAATTTTCTCACTCATTTTCATCATCTCCATTGAAACTAGTGAGCTTGAAGAAGGAGATGAAGAAATATCTCATGATAAAATCAATTGGATAATGGCAACCATGGGTGAGTTAAGCATCATATACTTAACCTTTGTAGATACTTAACCATGGCTAGGATAATGGTTGGGTTAATAAATATCTTAAGCAAAACAAAAATTAGAAGACTAAGTCAATGCATCCACAAGTTTCTATAAGCTTTGAGCCATGACAAATTGCAACTAATTTTTGAATAACTTTAAATAAATAAAACCCTAGATTATCACTAGTATGGTGTAAGTCGCACACACCTAAGTTGCATGTATCATCAAGCATGACACAAAACTTTGTACACTAATATATATCACATATATATACGCATGCACAAATCAAGTAAGAAAATAAAACTTAAGTGAATAAATATTAGTTAATGCAACTTAATATATAAAATATATATAATTATACATTAAATCATTAAATCAACATTTGATTTAATAATCCGGCTATATCACATATAACCGACTAATATCAAATGTAACAACTTATCGAATCAACACTTGATACGATAACCCGGCTATATGACATATAACAGACCTTTGTCATAAATCGCGAGAATAGAATACGGTATCACATATCGTATTAATCTCGGTCCCGCAAATATCACATATGTGCTCCTACTCCTTTTCGCTTGAGCCAGAAAACCTCTGTGTAAGATTCTAAAGATTCGTTAATACGCTGGCAGTAGATGATGATCATATCAAACACCCACAAGTCGTAAGCGGACTGCTAAACGTAACGGCCACCCGGGTATTGAGCGATCAGAAGATCAACAAGCATGCCTTCTCATACTCCTGCGAATCCAATCAGTAACACTATCGTACAGTTTGGTTTCTTCGTCTGATATGTCGCATATCTCGTCTTGGGGTGGTAAACGTCAGACCCCAGTAACTCGAAAAGTCGTGCCGATATGAGGCTCATAACGGGTCAAGAAACTACTGATAACACTTACCAGTATATCTCTGAATCAGCTATGGTTAGGGACTTCCTGTTATAGGCAATCGAGCACAGCGCAACATCAACCCCCAATACCGGGAGAGACGAAACCCCTCCTATCGCTCATTGCCTCCATGTGACTGTAACACCTTAGAATGCGATTAGGGGTTATTATGCTTTAATGTGGGGATTTTATTAAAAAGTTTACCAAAATGGTTTTCAATTATTTTATAAAATTTAATGAATACTTTACTAGAATTTAGCTGCACACACATATGCATGTAAACTAGGGCTAAGTTTGGGGTTATACCAAAGTTAGGTAGCCATGGTATGTTAAAACATTTGATTAAGTTAATATGAAGTTAATTATGGGTGCTAGATAAATCCTTTTTTTAAAAATAGAATTAGTGTTTTGGGGGTTGACTTAAGATTTGAGAGAGAGAATGATGGCATGTGAGGCATACTTGTTAGGTAATTAATGAGGAGAGAGAGGGGAAGGGTTGACTCTTAATTTCTTTTTCAAATAAACACCATTTCCCACACTCATCACATCTCTCTCCCTCTCATTCTTCCCCCCCCCCACCCACACCCATAGCAGACAACAGCAACAGCAGCAGACACAGCAGCAGCGACAACAACAACAACAGCAACAGCATCAGCAGCAGCACACCTTCCTCCTCCTCCTCCTCCTCCTCCTCCTCTTCTGCTCTTTTTCCTTCTTCTTGCACCCAAGCTTCAAACTTCATCAAAAATCCATTTTTTTTATCACCAATCTTTTGAAAACCCTACTTTGATGGTTCTTGAAGCAAAGTCCACAAGTTGTAGCCACCACCAACCCACCTTAGAGGTATAAAACTCACCCCAACTTCCTTTTGCTCAACTTATAGTTTATTTAGCTTAATAGCTTGTTTAAGTAGTGTTATGGGGATAACTTTGTGTTTGAGAGGAGTTTTGGGTAAAGTGGGATTATTATGGTTTAATTAACTTAATTAGGTGTTATATGTACTGTGTAAACCTAGATTGTATCACTGGATTTTGCTAAAACACCTTAAAGTCCCAATTTGAGTTTTAAATACGGTTTTATCAAGTTTTGTGATACGAGTGACCTGCTTTATCTGTGATCTTTTTCTTGCTTAGAAAACATATACAGAATAGTGTGCAGGGTAGTTAGGGTTTTGGGTTGAAGTTCGAGCCCGTTCCACCATCTGAAATCCGGCGACTTACCCATGGATTCTGGCATCACCGGCCTCCCCTGTAGACTTTGGTGTTTTATTTTAGGTTGAGTGATGTCTGTGTGTGTTTTACAGTGTTTGGTATTCTTTATTTTTCTTTATTTGTTGCAGGTAGAAATCTAGGATAGTTAGTTAATTTTGGGTGATTTGTGGACTTTGGTGTTAATTTGATGAATTAGGTGGAAAATAGGATAATTCAGGGTGGTTATGGTTAAATTGGCTCTAATATGTGCTGTTGGTATCACTAGATTCTTATATTTTCACTCGATTACATAAAAATACCTTGGTGTTGCAATTAGTGTTTTTAAAACATTTTTAAAAACCAAACTTTAGGATACGTAGAATTTGCTATATCTGGGTTTATTTTCTTGTTTAGCAAACTTATACATTAGGATATAATTTGTGCTAGGAGTGTAGTGTAGAAACCTGGACCTTTTTCACCTGTTTTGGACCGATATGACCCCTATGGCGACCGGCCCAATTTTGTCAGAACGTGTTGAAACTTTTCTGGTAGCTTTCTGTAGGTATCATAAGAGGCTTGGTCTTGTTTGTTTTCTTGTTTTTACTCCAGATAAAATCTGGGACCAAATTACCTATAATTTGTGTAGCGGGACTTGCACGATATGTGCGCAATGAGTGGGTTTGGTGTTGCTATGTGTCACAGCATGTTGCTGTGTGCCACAGCGTGTCGCGATGGGTTTTGGCGTACGCACACACGTTATGTATACACACGCGTTTAGTTTGCGACACAAGTTTCTTGTATAATCTTGATATCGCGTCTTTGTAGGATTTTAGCTTATGTGTATTACTTTGTGTAAATTCTAGGTTCGCAGACGGATACTTCGGACGCCGCACAGAAGGGGAAGCAGATGGTCGAATATGCATAGATCGAGATCACGGTGAGTAGATTTAATATCTACGGGGAAATCGCTCGTATGGCATTATGCGTCAGGGCTTGATAGGATATTATAGCTGCTGTTGGGGTCAAAATTTGCACCCCCGGTTGACCGAATCAAAGTCAAGATCAATCCTAAGCCAGGTGGGCCCAAGCCCAGGTTAAGCGGGCCCATGCCCAAGTCGAACCCGCAGCCAGCTTCCTCCATGCCAAAATATAGATCATGTAATAAATAATTTTTATGTAATTTTTTATGCATGAATGTATGCAAAAATGGGCATAAAGCCAAATTTTTGTAAAGCCCGTAGCTTATATGAAAAAAGAAATGGCACATGAGCCATGGGATGGGCAACATGCCATTTTGTAAAGCCCAAGGGGCTATATGTAAATATGTAAGCCTATATAAGGCAACATGATGATGAATAATGCATATACTTTTCATTCCCCTCAAAAACCTAGGGTTTGTGCCTCTTTCCCTTTTCTGAAGGTTCCAAATCTTTTTCTTTCTTTTGAATTAAATCAAGAGTTTTACTCTTCCTTTTCCAAACTAAATAGTTTTTCACCACAAAACCCACAAAGGGGAACTTGGATCTGTCATTAGATCTCAAAAAGAAGAGATTTTTATAATCTCACATCTCTTGATCATCAAGATCCGGCCAACAGAGGAGGAAGAAGGAGACCCATCTCCAGAAACCCCACTTAGGGGAAGAACTAGGCCTTAAGGGGAGAAGCCCTTCATCAACTCCAAAATATCTTAGGAGTATACCTCCACCCTAAATCCTCTTTTGGGATTTTAAATCCTTTTTCTGGGGCTAAGATCCCCTTTTCCTTGTCGGCGCCCGAGCGCCTAGCGCGCAAGCGCCCAGCGTCCACGTGTCAGACACGTGGTGTGCTAGCGCTTGAGCGCACAGCGCCTAAGCGCACAGCGTTCAAGCGCACAGCGCCCACGTGTTGGACACGTGGTGAGCTAGCACTTGAGCGCACAACGCTTAAGCGCCCAGCGCTTAAGCGCACAGCGCCCACGTGTCGGACACGTGGTGCGCTCGCGCTTGAGCGCCTAGCGTCTAAGCGCCCAGTGCTCAAGTGCCCAGCGCCCACGTGTCGGACACGTGGCGCGCTCGGCACGCAAGGCGCTCTCGCGCTAGGCACGCAAGGCGCTGGCCCCATGCGTCCTTTGGGCGCTTTTCCTTTTTTTATACATGTATATATGTGTGTGTGTGTGTGTGTGTGTGTATAGATACTCACACACTCTACAACACTGTCCCCTCCAAAAAAATTTTGGACCAGGACGCTGCCCCGCACCCCGTAAGGGGGCTGCTAGCCCCCTTGACCCCCAGCCCGCTATCCGGGTAGTAGGAGCCCCATAAAAACTCTGCGGGGCCCCCGATATATCCAAAACCCCTCCAAAACACAACACTGCACATTGAGTTCGCATGACCAGTTTAACCCGTTAATCGGAGGTTCCCTCGCCTCAAAGGCGAGGGGTAATTAACGACAGCTTAGTCCGCGGCTGCCGGAGATTCGGATCCCGACAATCAATAAACCCCCGCCTACCCTAGGCAGGGGGAATCTGTAGTACGCCTGACAAGCACGCGCATATTCCCATCTCAATGGTGTGACGAAAAACACCCTATAGCTGCATATTTGCATTCATATACATTGATTGCGCATGGATACTATTGGTTGCATACTGTATTCCCTGCTATATATGGACTTAGAATTAATAGCACACCGGACTGTTACTAACGGTTCATGTTGCACGAGCACAAATCTGCATGTTACACACACACCGTTAGTAATTGCCATGGCACTCACACTATAGAATTGCCATGAACAATATGTTGTAACTCACCTTATGTATGATTCGATATGATACATCTATATTTGCGTACATACACATTGGGATACCCATATTGGTGCACATATACATTGATTCATCCATACATACGTATATACATATTGTACCTACCTAGATAAGCTGTTTTTTGGGAAAACTGGGACCGCATGATACATTTTAAAAACTGAATTACTTAAAGAGTGGTTTTTTCCCCTTTTACTCATAGTACGACTTATGATGCATATATCACATCGCATGGATTTACGCATTGGGTTTGGATTTCATATGATTTCTAGATTTGAGAACCGTGATATTATTTTAAGAAAGTATGCATTGCATCATGTATCTTTAGTACCTGATAAAGTACCTCACATGATTATTGCTTACTCAGTTTACCATATTGATGTTATCGGTTGCACATGTTACAGTATCGCAGTGCGTGCATACTTGCGATTACCTTTATATGTTATTTACTATTCACGAGTTGGTAACTCACCCCCGTTGTGCCACAATGCTTGCAGGTAGACCCTCAGAGTAGTCACGGCAGGGCTACATCTTTATATCTTTTTGTTGCGGATACCGCTACAGTTGGCGTGCGGGCCATTTTGCTTTAGGTGGATTGCGGTTATCTGTTTACATTTCATTGTACATTTCATTGTATCTAGTACTCTCCATCTACCATTTATGTATTGACTTAGAGACCAGTTGTGAGGACGATATTGTATTTTATTTTGTGACTCTGGTGTCGAGCTCATGTGAGTCGACTTTTATTTAATGCAGTTTTATTTCTCTTTATTTCTTTTCAGGCTGTTACATTTATATTGTTCATTTCTTCGCTACGGCGTCGTATAGTATTTGTGTGGTGGTTGTTCCGCCGTTGGGCGTGATTGCTCCCGTTTGGGATGCTCGTTATATCTCATCAGTTGTTTTACCTTTTTCTTATATTGTACCCGTTTCGGGGCTTGTTTTTTTACAAAGGAGGTGCTGCCGAAATTTTGAATAAAATAATTTATACTTGAAGGATTCTTACTGGAGATTTCCAAATGTTTTTACAAATGTTTTCATCAAATGTTTTCAACACTCACTACTTTTAATGGTTTTGATTTCTGGGTTTCGGCTTACTTAGTCGCGTTACGCCTCTAGACGTTACGTGGTTAAGTGCCGGTCACAGGCTGAACTTTAGATCGTGACAAAGTTGGTATCAGAGCATAGGTTTTACCTTTCGGAGCGTAGAAGGACCCTGGTATGATGGAGTAGGTAGCTGAAGCAGAGTGGCGTAGCGTGTGTATGTTCCACGGCATACTCACGACACAGTACTTCGCCTAGGTGACCTTAGGACTTATTGGTTGAAATTCCTTCGTGATTATATACATTCTTGCGATTCGATTTTCGTTTTCTGATTGAATCTTGTTTCATTCCAGCCATTATGCCGCCGAATACTACGAGGGCGCAGAGAGCGGCCGCGTGAGCCGAGATTAGAGTTGACTCATCAGAGACGAGGACTGACCCGGGCAGTACACTCGTTGTACCAGAGCAGACTGTTCTTCCTCTGACAGACCAGATCACCATGCTAGGGGCCGGTATGCAGGAGATGCGCCAGATGATGGGGTCGTTAGTTAAGGCACTTTGAGCGCAGCGACCAGAGGTAGTACCACCCGTTGCAGGGACCGCGATGGTACCTACGGTGCAAGCAGTTGCACCTGCAGCCACAGAGGTTATTACAGTATCGCTATCAGAGTTTATGAGGCTGAAGCCTCCGGTCTTCACAGGCACCGATGCAGCCGAGGATCCACAGTCTTTTATCGATCGAATGTCCAGGATATGTCGTTCACTGAGATGCGCCGATGCGAGATGGGTGGAGTTCGCGAGCTTTCGCCTGGAAGGTCTTGCGCAGAAGTGGTGCGAGTCGGTAGAAAAGGGCAGAGCAGCGGGTCTTCCTCCTATGACCCGGATTGAGTTCGTGATGGTGTTTCTTGACCATTTCTTTCCACAGAGTATCAGAGATTCTAGAGCACGCAGGTTCGAGTCATTATGCCAGACGCCGGATATGACAGTGGCGGAGTGTAATGTGCAATTCACCAAGCTATCCGTTTATGCCTCATATTTAGTAGCTACTGAGGAGATGCGAGTCAAGAGGTTTGTTCGAGGCTTGCTTACCCCGTTATTTCTTGTAATCAGCGCACAATATTATGAGACCTATGCAGCAGCTGTGGATGCAGCCCTTTTAGTCGAGGAGCGTCTTGCTGTGACTTCGGTAGCCCCAGAGCCGAAGAGAGTTCGTACTGGTATATCAGCATGGAGAAAGACATTTAGACGCCACGACAGGTTTCGTTCAGGCACGAGGAGTAGAGATTCGGGATGAGGCCAGATGTTTAGTTCGTACCCCAGGAGGGTCAGTAGTCATCGCATGGGTGCTTTAGGTACGGCAGTCTACTTCACCTCGTTAGAGATTGTCCTGAGATACACTGGAGAGAGGCAACAGTACCGCATGTCACATTACCACCTTCACCACCTCAGAGAGCGTTGCCTCTTGCACCTGCTAGTGCTCCGCGTCAGACTTACGCACAGAGAGGTCATGGCCGCGGAGGGTTCGTTCAGAGAGGACAGCCAGTTGCTAGTAGGGGACAGTCAGTCATAGGTAGGGGACAGGCATGGGTTTTTGCTTTGACGCATCAGAACGCGTAGGCGTCCAATGCAGTGGTCTCAGGTACTCTTTTAGTATGTTTTGTTGACGCACACGTGTTGTTTGATCCGGGGTCTACACACTCGTACGTTTCCACACACTTCGTGCCGAGTTTGGGCAGAGAGTCGGGTTTGCTTGACCAGCCGCTTGTTGTGATCACTCCCGTTGGCGAGTCGTTTGTTGTTAGACACGTGTTTCGGTCGTGTGTTGTTCGTATTGGCGAGAAAGAGTTTCCTGTCGACTTGATCCTTCTTGAGATGTTGGACTTCGACGTTCTTCTGGGCATAGACTGGCTAGCTACATGCTATGCGTCTGTGGACTGTCGTGAGAAGACAGTTAGATTTTGTTTTCCCGGCGAGTCGGTTTTTGTTGTGCAGGGGGACCGTGGTGCCGCCCCTCACAGTTTGATTTCTTCTCTTCGCGCTGGACAACTTTTGAGGAAGGGATGTCAGGGATTTCTAGCTTATATTTGAGATACCAGAGACGCAGAGGTTCCGTTGGACCGGGTTCCGATTGTTAGTGAGTTCCCTGATGTTTTTCCTGACGAGCTTCCTGGGCTACCGCCTGAGCACGATATTGTTTTCTGCATTGACTTGATTCCCGGCACGGGGCATATTTCCATACCGTCTTATCGGGTGGCCCCGGCGGAGCATAGAGAGTTGAAAGGTCAGTTGCAAGATTTGCTGGATAAGGGGCTTATTCGACCTAGTGTGTCTCCTTGGGGTGTTCCAGTCCTGTTTGTCAAGAAGAAGGACGGCAGTTTGCGCTTGTGTATTGACTACCGCCAGCTGAACAGGATTACCGTATGGAACATATATCCTTTACCACGCATCGACGACTTGTTCGACCAGCTTCACGGTGCAGGATACTTTTCGATGGTCGACTTGCGATCAGGCTACAATCAGTTGCGGGTTCGACAGGAGGATATTCCGAGGATGGCTTTCCGCACGCGTTATGGCCACTAAGATTTTTTGGTGATGTCATTCGGACTCACCAATGCCCAAGCAGCATTTATGGACTTGATGAACCAAATTTTCAGGCCGTATCTTGATCTGTTCATCATCGTATTCATTGACGACATTTTGGTGTATTCTCGGAGCTGAGAGGAGTACGAGCAGCACCTGCGGATCACATTGCAGACTTTGAGGGAGCACCAGCTGTTCGCAAAATTTTCCAAATGCGCGTTCTGGCTTGACAGCGTTGATTTCTTGGGTCACGTGATTAGGAGAGATGGCATATGTGTGGACCCGAAGAAGATCGAGGCCCTTCAGCATTGGCCCAGACCGACATCAGTTATGGAGATCCGCAGTTTCCTAGGCCTGGCTGGCTACTACCGATGATTTGTTCAGGACTTCTTCTGTATTGCTGCACCGTTGACCGGGTTGACCCGGAAGGGAGTTCCTTTTGTTTGCACTGAGGCGTGCGAGGATAGATTTCAGCAGTTGCAAACTCGTTTGACTACGGCGCCGGTGTTATCATTGCCTTCAGGATCGGGTGGATTTGTAGTTTATCGCGACGCTTGTCGAGTGGGACTAGGTTGCATGTTGATCCAGCATGACAGGGTTATCGCGTATACTTCTCGACTGCTAAAGAAACAAGAATTGAATTATCCTACTCACGATTTGGAGATGGCTGCAGTGGTCTTTGCACTCAAGATCTGATGACATTACCTATACGGCGAGTCGTGCCAGATATTCACTGACCACAAGAACTTGAACTACATATTTCAGCAGCGAGACCTGAATCTGAGACAGCGCCGCTGGATGGAGCTAGTGAAGGACTACGATTGCGAGATCCTTTATCATCCGGGCAAGGTGAATGTAGTGGCGGATGCTTTGAGTCGGAGGTCCAGAGGTAGTCTATCTTGTTTGAGCGCGGTGCAGAGGCAGTCATCAGCAGATTGGCAGACTTTATGCGACAGCCGAGTGCAGTTCGAGTTTACTCCGACCGGGGGACAGCTTGCGCATATCCGTGCACGTCCACAGTTGCTTGACCATATACATGAGGAACGGTACAATGATGACCGTTGTTCAAAGATCATGGCACAGATTGGACATGGCAGATTTTCCAAGTTCGTGATTGATGATCAGAGGATACTACGATTTGGGACTAGACTGTGCGTACCAGATGTTGAGGGATTGTGGCGTGAGATTCTTGAGGAGGCACATCGATCGGTGTATAGTGTTCATCCGGGTTCCACCAAGATGAACCATGATCTGAGAGATGTTTACTGGTGGGACGGGATGAAGAGGGACGTCACAGACTTCGTGTCGAGATGCCTGACTTGTCAGCAAGTCAAGGCCGAGCACCAGAGGCTCGCAGGAGAGCTACAGCCGTTGTCCATTCCAGAGTGGAAATGGGACCAGATTTCTATGGACTTCATTGTGGGTCTACCCAGGACTAGTCGAGAGTATGACTTCATTTGGATGATCGTGGATCGATTGACAAAAACAGCTCACTTCCTGCAGGTGAAGACTACTTTCGGAATTGCTCAGTATGCCCAGATGTATATCGATGAGATCGTACGATTGCATGGAGTCTCGACATGTATCGTGTCAGACCAAGGAACCCACTTTACCAGCCGACTATGGAAGAGACTTCAGGAGGTGTTGGGCACCCGTTTGAGTTTTAGCACAGTATTTCATCCGCAGACCGACGTCCAGTCAGAGCGGACTGTTCAGACTCTCGAGGACATGCTCCGAGCGTGCGTTTTAGACTTTGGTGGTAGCTGGGATCATCATTTACCCTTGGTGGAGTTCTCCTACAATAATAGTTTCCAGGATACTATTCAGATGGCACCTTTCAAGGCCTTGTATAGGATGAGATGTAGATCGCCCATCTGTTGGACAGAGCTCAGTGAGAGCAGTATTTTGGGGCCGCAGATAGTATAGGAGACGACCAAGAAGATACAGTTGATTAGGATGAGGACAACTCAGAGCAGGTAGAAATCGTATGCTGACAGACGCCGTCGCAGACTCGAGTTCGCAGTTGGCGATCATGTCCTTCTGAGGGTCTCCCCAATGAAGGGCGTGATGAGATTTGGACGGAAGGGGAAGCTTAGCCCCAGATTTATAGGTCCCTCCGAGATCCTCGAGCGTGTGGGCGCAGTGGCATACCGTTTGGCTCTTCCACCCGACTTCCCGGATGTTCACCCCGTATTCTACGTGTCGATGCTTCACAGATATCTGCATGACCTTTCTTACATGATTCGGCATCATACAGTTCAGCTCGAGCTCCATCTTTCGTTTACCGAGCAGCCAGTAGTGATATTGGACCGGCAGGTGAAGAAATTTCGATCAAAGATCTTACCATCTGTGAAGGTGCTTTGGCGCAGCCCAAATGGTGAAGAGATTACTTGGGAGTCCGAGGGCGAGATGCGGAAGAAATTCCCTCATCTCTTTGAAGGTACACGTAGCTATACTTTTTTTAAATTTGGGGACGAATTTCTTTAAGGGGGAAGATTGTAACACCTTAGAATGCGATTAGGGGTTATTATGCTTTAATGTGGGGTTTTTAGTAAAAAGTTTACCAAAATGGTTTTCAATTATTTTATAAAATTTAATGAATATTTTACTAGAATTTAGTTTGGGCTGCACACACATGTGCATGTAAACTAGGGTTTGGGGTTATACCAAAGTTAGGTAGCCATGGTATTTTAAAACATTTGATTAAGTTAATATGAAGTTAATTAAGGGTGCTAGATAAATCTTTTTTTTAAAAATAGAATTAGTGTTTTGGGGGTTGACTTAAGATTTGAGAGAGAGAGAATGATGGCATGTGAGGCATGCTTGTTAGGTAATTAATGAGGAGAGAGAGAGGGGAAGGGTTGACTCTCAATTTCTTTTTCAAATAAACACCATTTCCCACACTCATCACATCTCTCTCCCTCTCATTCTTTCCCCTCCCCCCCACACCCACAACAGACAGCAACAGCAGCAGCAGACACAGCAGCAGCAGCAGCAGACACAGCAGCAGCAGCAGCAACCCCAGAAGCAGCGGCAACAACAGCAACAGCATCAGCAGCAGCACACCTTCCTCCTCCTCCTCTTCTTCTTCTTCTTCTTCTTCTGCTCTTTTTCCTTCTTCTTGCACCCAAGCTTCAAACTTCATCAAAAATCCATTTTTTTTATCACCAATCTTTTGAAAACCCTACTTTGATGGTTCTTGAAGCAAAGTCCATAAGTTGTAGCTACCACTAACCCACCTTAAAGGTATAAAACTCACACAACTTCCTTTTGCTCAACTTATAGTTTATTTAGCTTAATAGCTTGTTTAAGTAGTGTTATGGGGATAACTTTGTGTTTGAGAGGAGTTTTGGGTAAAGTGGGATTATTATGGTTTAATTAACTTAATTACGTGTTATATGTGCTGTGTAAACCTAGATTGTACCACTGGATTTTGCTAAAACACCTTAAAGTCCCAATTTGAGTTTTAAATACGGTTTTATCAAGTTTTGTGATACGAGTGACCTGCTTTATCTGTGATCTTTTTCTTGCTTAGAAAACATATACAGAATAGTGTGCAGGGTAGCTAGGGTTTTGGGTTGAAGTTCGAGCCCGTTCCACCATCTGAAATCCGGCGACTTACCTATGGATTCCGGCGTCACCGGCCCCCTGTGGACTTTGGTGTTTTGTTCTGGGTTGAGTGATGTCTGTGTGTGTTTTACAGTATTTGGTATTATTTATTTTTCTTTGTTTGTTGCAGGTAGAAATCTAGGATAGTTAGTTAGTTTTGGGTGATTTGTGGACTTTGGTGTTAATTTGATGAATTAAGTGGAAAATAGGATGATTCATGGTGGTTATGGTTAGATTGGCTCTAATATGTGCTGTTGGTATCACTAGATTCTTGTATTTTCACCCGATTACATAAAAATACCCTGGTGTTGCAATTAGTGTTTTTAAAACGTTTTTAAAAACTAAACTTTAGGATACGTAGAATTTGCTATATCTGGGTTTATTTTCTTGTTGAGCAAACTAATACATTAAGCTATAATTTGTGCTAGGAGTGTAGTGTAGAAACCTGGACCTTTTTCATCTATTTTGGACTGATATGACCCCTATGGTGGCCGGCCCAATTTTGTCAGAACGTGTTGAAACTTTGTTGGTAGCTGTCTGTAGGTATCATAAGAGGTTTGGTCTTATTTGTTTTTCTTGTTTTTGCTCCAGATAAAATCTGGGACCAAATTACCTATAATTTGTGTAGCGGGACTTGCGCGATACGTGCGCTATGAGTGGGTTTGGTGTTGCTGTATGTCACAGCGTGTTGCTGTGTGCTACAGCGTGTCGCGATGGTTTTTGGCGTACGCACACACGTTACATATACACACACGTTTAGTTTGCGACGCAAGTTTCTTGTATAATCTTGATATCGCGTCTTTGCAGGATTTTAGCTTATGTGTATTACTTTGTGTAAATTCTAGGTTCGCAGGCGGGTACTTCGGACGCCGCACAGAAGGGGAATCAGGTGGTCGAATACGCGTAGATCGAGATCAAGGTGAGTAGATTTAACATCTATGAGGAAATCGCCCGTATGGCGTTATGCGTCAGGGCTTGATAGGATATTGTAGCTGCATATTTGCATTCATATATATTGATTGCGCATGGATATTATTGGTTGTATACTGTATTCTCTGCTATATATGGACTTAGAATTAATAGCACACCGCACTGTTACTAACGGTTCATGTTGCACGAGCACAAATCTGCATGTTACACACACACCGTTAGTAATTGCCATGATACTCACACTATAGAATTGCCATGAACAATATGTTGTAGCTCACTTTATTTATGATTCGACATGATACATCTATATTTGCGTACATACACATTGGGATACCCATATTGGTGAACATATACATTGATACATCCATACATACGCATATGCACATTGTACCTACCAAGATAAGCTGGTTTTTGGGAAAACTGGGGACCGCATGATACATTTTAAAAACGGAATTTACTTAAAGAGCAGTTTTTTACCCTTTTACTCATAGTACGACTTATGATGCATATATCACATCGCATGGATTTACGCATTGGGTTTAGATTTCATATGATTTCTGGATTTGAGAACCGTAGTATTATTTCAAGAAAATATGAATTGTTTTAAAAACCCGGTTTCTCTTGATATGATATTTTGGTGCGTCCACCGTGCGTTTTCTCGGTTCTGAGACGTGTGCTTGAAACCCGATTCGAGGAGTTGGATGATCCGTTTGCGGGTTCATGGTGGACCCGGTATGGTTCCCCGGGGCGAGAAATGTTTTTCGTGGAGCAGACGATGAGCCTGGCAGGGTGGCTAGTACCTATCAGTGATTGGTTGGACCTGACGGTTATCCGGAGGATACTGCGAGAGATGGATACGGGCCGACCCGTACTGCAGGGGCCCGAGGGCCGATGTCGCAGACGGAGCCCGATATATGAGGATTTGCGTGACGATGCTGGACATGAGTATTTCATGATGTTTTCGAGTGCCGATGTTAGGCACTCCACTTTCATGAGATTTACAGGACATGAGGGCCGATTAGATTGACGGCGCCTGAGTTATTTGGGATTTAGGGTGTATTTGGTAGACACCGGGGTTTTTCCACGATGATGATTCGCGTTGATGATATATTTTCCCATGCTCACCACTTATTTATATGCATTGCATCATGTATCTTTAGTATCTGATAAAGTACCTCACATGATTATTGCTTACTCAGTTTACCATATTGTTGTTATCAATTGCACATGTTAGAGTATCACAGTATATGCATACTTGCGATTACCTTTATATGTTATTTACTATTCATGAGTTGGCAACTCACCCCCGTTGTGCCACAGTGCTTGCAGGTAGACCCTCAGAGTAATCGCGGCAGAGCTACATCCTTGTATCTTTTTGTTGTGGATACCGCTACAGTTGGCGTGCGAGCCATTTTGCTTTAGGTGGGTTGCGGTTATCTGTTTACATTTCATTGTATTTAGTACTCTCCATCTACCATTTATGTATTGACTTAGAGACCAGTTGTGAGGACGATGTTGTATTTTATTTTGTGACTCTGGTGTCGAGCTCATGTGAGTCGACTTTTATTTAATTCAGTTTTATTTCTCTTAATTTCTTTTTAGGCTGTTACATTTATATTGTTCATTTCTTCGCTACGGCGTCGTATAGTATTTGTGTGGTGGTTGTTCCGCCGTTGGGCGTGATTTCTCCCGTTTAGGATGCTCGTTATATTTCATCAGTTGTTTTACCTTTTTCTTACGTTGTACCCATTTCGGGGCTTGTTTTTTTACAAAGGAGGTGCTGCCGAAATTTTGAATAAAATAATTTAAACTTGAAGGATTCTTTCTGGAGATTTCCAAATGTTTTCACAAATGTTTTCATCAAATGTTTTCAACATTCACCACTTTTAATGGTTTTGATTTCTGGGTTTCTGCTTACTTAGTCGCGTTACGGCTGTAGACGTTACGTGGTTAAGTGCTGGTCACGGGCCGAACTTTGGGTCGTGACAGTGACTTGGGACTGTACCCAAAAGCCACCTTTTTGCACGTTCTCTTGAACGTGGTAAGGTGGAAATCAAAGCACAGTGGGAATCACATAAGATCCTATGACGATCTCGGGTTTACAGACTAACCTATACTAGTGTCACCAGAGAACTGCCATCTGACGTGAGATATAATACCATTTGGGAGTTCTCGGCAAGTCCGTCCAGTTTACCCAGTCTCTACTGAGCACCCGTATACTATCTCTGATGTCAAACACCAATGGATATGGGCTCATCCATCGCCCATGTACATGGGTCGTGAAGTTATACGCTAATGTACTCTGGTATATCGATGCCTTGTTTCGATACACACACGACTAAGAACATTTGAAGGATGTACTTACCGACTACATTGTCCCCATCAGTATGATTTGCATCATAATCCTGGTAGTCAAGTACTCATCCTAAGGGCTTTATCAACATGTAATAGAGAGACAATAAGTGTACATGTTAAGATAAAGAGCAACCAGATAGAATACTATCATGTCGAGCAAGAAAGTCCTCCCTATATATGTCCAAGCATCCACTACAATATACATCATATGTACAGTAATGGCCTCTAAGGCATACATATAACTAACAGGGCTGAGGGTCATTTCGTCCTCAGAATCGCTCCTGAAAGTAAGAACTTGGAGTTTTTTCCTTTCCTGACTGGTATCAACCATATGACAGTTGCCAGTCGTTTTTGCACGCATACTTGTCGCACCTTTTTGCTGTCGACGAGCTTCGCACTTTATCCTCTTGAAGTGTTTTTGATAGGCAACGTATCCTTGCCACCACTTCTTGAAGGCACTGCATTCTTCGGTAGGGTGGGTGACCCTTCGATGATATAGGCAATAGTTTGGATGTGAATCTTCTCCATCGAGGCGTATGACCCTGGGAGTGCTTCCCACGAGAGGTGGAAGCTTCATTCCCCTTAACAGGGCTTTGGCAAACCGCTTCTCTGCCTTGATCCTGCTCTTATTTGTAGCAGGTGTGCTCCGGTTTGGTTGCAGTACTTATGACTCATCTTCGCCACAGCTTCTTCATTCTGACACTGACGCTTAGCCTTTTCGTATATGGCTGTTTCGTGTTCTCGGTCAGCTTTTCTTTTTCGAAAGGCTTCGTTTAACAGCCTATCGATCGGTCTTCTTCTAGAAGTTCCAGGGATTTTAGCACCTCATCTGCCCCCAATTCCTCTGTGTTGTTTTCTGACGCTGAGGGGGCTTCTTCTCCATTTAACAACGAATGGGAGATCATGTGGCAACTCGCTACACAGTCTTCAGTTTCTTCCGATGAGTCATTTTCCTCATCGTTGTTACTATCTTCGTTCTCAAGAATAAGCTTGAGGAGCTCTTCGAGGGTGACCGGTGTACGCGTGTTCTGGTTATACTCTTCTAACGCATCGATGTACTTTTGTATGTTTGTGCGCTTATCGTCATACTCGGCAGGCTGCACAGGCTTCCTGGTTTTCTTATTTTTCTTCGAAGACTTTGAAGGCTTGACTTTGGGATTTTGCCCTTCATCAACAACTTTCGGTATATGACTCGGTTTCAGCATCTCTTCGATGATTTCAGGTTCAAGTAGGCTTTTTCACCTGACCGCCGGATATGCATGTAGATCCTTCAGCAATCTTTTGGTATTTGCTGTAAGAATGATTTCCTACGGAGTTTCTTCCACGAGCGAGCATGATGCCCCTGGTGCATCCACCTTTTTGGGAGTGTGCTTCTAAGGCGGGTTCACTCTCCAGTTCTCAAACAGCGCGAATTTCCCCTGTTGGTACTGGTACTCGACGCAGTTCTTAAAGATGTAGCAATCCTCAATTGGGTGGCTCACCATTCTGTGATAGGAGCAGTAGTTGGGGTTGTTGATGTCGCCAGGTTACGGTAGACACCGTGGGTCTGGCAGTATGATGAGTTTGTTGCGCACTGCCAACTCAAAGAGTCACCTCGTTTTATTGCGGGGAAATGAGTAAGCGCGTCCTAGCCTTTCTTCCAGGGATAAGCGCGGCCGCGCGTTGTTTTGGCGAGCGGCTGGCTTTGGGCCACTCGGTTGCTATTGCGTGTTGGCAACGAAATCCACTTTTCCTTTACTCTTGGCATTTCGAGGGTCCTTATCTGAGGAGGAAGGCCCGTGGCCCATCTGGTCTATTTGGGCCAGTTTGTCTATCAAAGCTTAGAAAGTTGTGGGGTTGAAGAACGTCATGAACTAGGATACGGTCGTTTGAGGATCGAGGGTCCCAATGAACATGCCTACTGCAGGAGATTTTTCGATGCGTTTTTCGCACTTAGACCACTGGTTCCACCACTGGATTGCGTATTGAACCCATGTTTCTCCTGTTTTCACCCTGGCATTGATTAGTGTCGTGATTGGGGTACGCTCGCTCACGCTGGCGAACCGCTGTGTGAATAACAGCTCCATCTCTACGAAGGTTTTCACGGAGTCATTTGGGAGCTCCGAATACCATTCAAAAGCCATCTCTGACAGGCTACCAATGAACCAGCGAAGCAACAGTTTGTCATCGCCTCTAGTATTGCCGCATAAAGCTATGAACTGCGCGACGTGTTGGTGTGGGTTGCCTGTCCCCTTGTATACATGGAACTTGGGGATCATATATTCCGGCGGGTATTTGATTTGGTCATACCAGCTTGGATACGGTCGTCCGATTCTGATGATTTGGCCAGCCGCTTCACTAGCTTGATGAGCTCGTGTTTGTTAAGCTATATAGTCATCAAGAGCAGCCTTGGATATCGTTTCCTCCTTCGCTGTCGACAAAGCCGGAAGAGGGTTTGAAGTTTCCCATCTGTCATCCTTGATGATTATCGGTGGATCCTCAGCTGGGGGTTCTAGCTGAATCATCATTCCAACCATATCCTGGAACAAGAGCGCCATCTGCTTTATGTTGGCGGCTTGCTCAGCAGCTTCCTTATCTTTTCATTCAAGCACCCTTCGCAGGAACTTTGTATCGGTATCCTGCTCTTGGCGCTGTTCAGTTGTTGCATCTGGACTTTCTTTCTGTCCGGTGAATGCTGTCATTTTGGTCAGCATCTCTTGGAGTTTTGTTGTTGCTCCTAAGCTTTTATCAGCGACCGAGTTTGCGGCAGGTGACCTACGGGAGCATGGCTTTCTTTTTTTTTCCGGAAGCCATGTAAACCGTGTGTACGATCATGACCCTAGAATTGAGGCGTTTGGGTTCATCATCTTTGGAATTTTCCGCAGGTAGTGGGATTTTCTTCGGTCTCATCCTTTTGTTGGAGGTCGAAGTTAAAGAAGCCGTTGTAATAGTCACCCATATGGAAGAAGTCCCTTATTGTATGGTGCAGAGATGGTCTTCCTCTTGCCGAGCCTTCGATTTCTTCGGTCGACGAGAGTAGTTTTGATCAATCACGGAGTCCTGGACTTTTCGCCAAACTCTATGAATTTGGGAGGAGAGCCATTGATGGGGCTACTCTAGCTTTGCCTACACTGTGGTTTCTGTAGGCGGGGGCGATTTTTTTAGCACCGCTGTGGGGGAGTTTTTTTGCACCCTCTTAAGCAGATCAAAGCTGTTCTCGGTTGGAATAGCAGCATCAACTTACACCATTGGAGCTAGCGGAGTAAGTCCAGAGGGGGAGTTGCCTCTAGCTTCTTTCAATCGGCGTCAGTGGTGACGTCGAGAGTGTCTTGCAAAAGGGACCGCCTCAGTTTTGGATGCGGCTTCTTCGTGTCCCCAGCTTTGGTGAGGGGCTGCTGTTAGTGTCAGCCTGTTGAAGACTGACGTCCTTGGTAAAGCTTGAGGAGGAACAACCAATCTTTCAAAGACTGACTATCTAGTAGGGGAAGCACCTTTGACGACTTCACCTGTAGGAGGAGTTAGGAGGGCTATTCATTTTGGGACAGCCCCTTCAGATATCACGAGCCTCCTTACAAGCCCATTTTGGTTCTGGCTTAGCCTGTTGAAGACTGAGACGTCTGAGCTTTGACTCAGCCTGTTGAAGACTGAGGAATCAGATTTGGACGACCCGTTGAGAAGGGCCGTTGTGGTTGCAATTCGATCGAAGACCGACTTCTTAGAGTTTCGTCTTATGGCGCTGGGGTACCGAAACTCGTTGGTGGGATCATGATCCTGAAGAAGAATCCGGTAGTGGCTTGAGTTACTTGCCCCACTGGCATTGAAAATATGGAGGCCTCATTGGACGCATAAGTCACTCCTCTAGTTGGGGCGGAGTGGGAGTTGCTGTTGCAAGTTGTGCAGTTGGAAGCCATCGATTTCCTTCTCCCTCTGCACATGGAAAAGACCTAAATCTTAGTACCTCAAATCCAAGGGCAACCATTGCGAACTGCGATTTTGTTCGTGAAAACGACAAACTGTGGAGTGGAAAGAGAAAAAGGTCCCACCGGGCGTGCCAGAATCTGTTCACCATCGGAAGACGGACCGAGACGTTGGGACGTCTAGCCTGAATCCTAAGAGCATATGCTATTTGGATTTATCCGTCCACCTCTCTGAAGATGCAAAGTTGATTTATGGCACTGTATATCGGAGGTTTGGACGGACGCGACCGTTTTAACAGACTTTATCAGATTCCCCCTCATTTGTGAGGGGTTTTTGATTGTGGGGACGCTCTTCCCTACAGGCGTAAGCCCCTGTAGTTAATTACGTTACCGCATCGCGATAACCACTTTCTCCTGCTCTAGAGGTTCACTTTGTATCGTGTGTATGTTTGTTTTATTTTGGTTGCCCATGAATTGTATATGGAGACTAGTTTATATCGTCGTCCATAGGGCGTGGATTGGTCCAAATCCATATATTTTTAGGTTTGGGTTTGGATTGATTTAAGGATCGTTAATCTGGTTTGAAATTAAGATCAACTTAAACATATGAGCATTTGGGCTCGATTATTTTAGTTTAAGGACATCACGGTCCATTATCGCTATGTTTAAGGCGAAATGTTAGTTTAAGGATGTTTCGGTCCTTTGTCGACATATTTGGGGGCGAATATTAGTTTAAGGACATTTCGGTCCATTGTCGCCGTATTTGGGGTGAATATTTGTTTAAGGACATTTTGGTCCATTATTCAACTCACGTGCACGTGTATTTGTTACGTGGCGGAGTGAATGATGTTGTATAGAATTTGCTCAATTTGGGGCACGCTCCGATTTGAGGCATGCACGTCAATTTGGAAGTGCATGAAGAAATTATTAGTTGTCGGGACCCGCCACCTCTCTGAAGACATTGAAGAATTACAACGACATGTATCAGAGGTGTGAAGAGATGTACCCATAAACCAAATCCCGTATTTAAGGGAAAAGGGTTATGGTGGGCTCAAGAATTTTTGGTCATATTTGAGACCTTGGAAATGAAGAGCATATGGGCTTGATTGATATCTTTGTTAAGAATACGTTAGTCCAATTTAAGACTAAGATCCACTTAACAACATTTTAGGAACTTCTTTTTTTAAGACCCAGCAACAAAGCATTTGGACTCAGTTGTAAGACTTTAGCAACTTAGCAAATTTGGGCTTTAGTCTCCCCCTTTTTTTTGAAAAAGTGCTAAGCACTTGTTTAGGCTCTGTTTATCCAGTCCTTCTTTTTTTATGCAAAAAGTGCTGAGCACTTATATGAGTTCTGACTCCCACATATAATCATGTGGAGCTTTCAGTCAAAGGCATTGTCCAATAAGTGTTAACACTTTACTCATTTTGTTTTTATATGGAGTGCTAGGCACACTTTATGGTGTCCACGTGGGGAGCACGTGAGGTACTGGGCGCTGCCTAATGAGTGTTGAACACTCAGCTGTTTGGCTCTCTCTTTTCTTATGGAGCGCTGAGCACTTTATGGCGTCCACGTGGGGGGCGCGTGAGGCGCTGGGCGATGCCTAATGAGTGTTGAACACTCAGCCGTTTGGATCTCTTTTTTTATGGAGTGCTGAGTACTTTATGGCTCCTGTTTCCCCCCAATAATAGAAGAGTAAGGCTCTGTTCAAAATTTGAAAAGAGACAGCGCCTAACTGCCTTGCACGAGGGCGCCGAGAGTTAAAAACTCTGAGGCAGCGCCTTATGTGCCTTGCACCAGGGCGCCAGCGCCGAGAGTTAAAAACTCTGAGACAGTGCCTCACGTGCCCCGCACGAGGGCGCCGGCGCCAGAACTAAGAGTTCTCTGCTATTGGATCAAAGATCCAACGGAGATGATAAATCATCAAAATACAGAATTAAATTCTGTTGAGGAAATATTCCTTAAATCTTTCTAAACAAGAAAGATTACGCTCTGTAAAACAGAGCACTATTGGATTAAAAATCCAATGGCGATTAAAAAATCACCAAGCTACAGAATAAGCTCTGTATGGGAAAATATTTCCCCAATCTTTCTAAATAAGAAAGATTACACTCCGTAAAACATAGCACCGTTGGATTAAAGATCCAATGGTGATTAAAAATCACGAAGCTACAGAATAAGCTTTGTATGGAAAATATTTTCTCAATCTTGTTAAAAACAAGAAAAATATCTTCTGTAAAACAGAAGTCCTTGAATCAAACATTCAACGGTGGATAAAATTCCCAAATCAATTAAGGATCTCTCAATGAGAGATTTCTTTAACTAAATCAACAAACTTGCCTCCACTATATAAAGGCCCCAAGATTTCAAGTCTTTACAGAAGAACCCCCCCATAAACTTCAAGTTCAAAAAAAAGAAGAGCAAGCAAAAAAAAAAAGCTTTAAGAGAGAAGAAGAAAGAAGAACTTTCTTCAAGTTAAATAAAAGTAGTAGAGATCAGAGTATCTCATCTGCATATCTAAGGGTTTAACCCTCATAAAAGAACATAGTTCTTTTCCTGGATCTGAGATCCAAGAGACAAGTCTCCCACAAATGAGAATTTAATTTTCACGGAGATGAATTTGCTTTTGGGGATCGAAGATCCAGGAGAGAACAAAGAATTGAACTCTTCAGAAAAATACACAAAGAAAGAGATAGCGCCAAGCGCCCCACGTGGGCGCTGGTTAATAAAGAGTGCTTAGCACTCATTGGTTGGTGCCAAGCGCCTCATGTGCCCCTTATGTGGGCGCTGCTAAAATAAAGAGTGCTCTGCACTCAATAGTTGGCGCTCAGCGTCAAGCGTCTCACGTGCCCCTCACGTGGGCGCTTTTAACATAAAGCGCTCTGCAAATAGAGCTGGTGCCATAAAGAGTGTTCAGCACCTCATAAAAAACAAAGATAAAGGGGAAAAGTAATGGAAAGTGTGAATATCAGAACTCACATAAATGCTCAACATTGTGGACATAGAAAGGGGACTAAGCCCAAGCAATTGTTTGACACTTTATTCAAAAATGAAATAACTAGGTTGAGCCAAAGTTTGGTCAAACTCCTAATCAACCGAGCCCATGTGCTCACCATTTTTCAAATTGTTCTCAGTCCCAAACCCAACTACAGATCTCCCAACCGATATTGGTTCAAGGGTACATCTCCCCACACCTCTGATATATGTCGTTGTAATTCTTCAATGTCTTCAGAGAGATGGCGGGTCCCGACAACCAACAATTCCTTGGACCGCAATGTTCTTAAACCAACAACGGACCGTAACATCCTTAAACTAAAATGATAGAGCCCAAATGCTCTTTCGTTGGATCAAAAATGATCTTGAACCCCCGTTAAGTAGATCTTAGTCCAATCTCGAATTAACGTATCCTTAACAAATATTTAAGTTGATCTTAATCTCAAATAAGGTTAACGATCCTTAAATCAAGCCAAACCCAAATCTAAGAAAATACGGATTTGGTCTAATCCACGCCCTACGGGCTACAACACAAATTAGACTTCGTATACAATCCACGGGCAACCAAAAATAAAACAAACACACACGATATGAAGTGAACATCTGGAGCAAGAGAAAGTGGTTATCGCTACGTGGTAACGTAATTAACTGCAGGGGCTTGCACCTGCAAGGAAGAGAGTCCCCACAATCAAAAATCCCTCACAATGAGGGGGATCTGACGATGTCCGGTACAAAGGTCGCATCCGTCCAAACCTCCGATACACGGTGCCATAAATCTACTTGGCATCTTCGGAGAGGTGGACAGATAAACCCAAATAGCATCTGCCCCTAAATTTAGGCAATACAACCTACGCGGTTCCATCTCCCGTTTTTCGGCGGTAAACAGATTCTGGCACGCCCGGTGGGACCTTTTCCTCTTTCCACTCCACACTTTGTGTGTCGTGTTCGCGAACGAATCGCGTTTAATATGGTTGCCCCTGGATTCTAGGTACTAAGATTTAGTGTCTTGCTCCGTGCAGAAGAGAAGATGACATCGATGGCTTCCAACTGCACCAATTGCAACAAAAACCCCACTCTGTCCCTGTTGGAGGAGTAACTTATGGGCCCCAAGCAGCCTCTATCTTTGCGATGCCGGTGGAACAGGTGACTCGGGCCACCACTGGATTGTTCTTTGGGACCATGATCCCGCTAATAAGCTTCAGCGCCTCGGTGCCGTCACAAGAAGCTCTGAAGAAGTCGGTCTTCGATCGGCTTGCAACTACCACGGCCCCTCTCAATGGGTCATCCAATTCCAACGCTTCAGTCTTTAACATACTGGGATAAAGCTCTAGTAGGCTTGTGAAGAGACCCGCAATACCTGAAGGGGTTATCCCGAAGCGGATAGCCATTCCAGCTCCGGTAAATGAAGTCATCAAAGGGGCTTCTCCCGCTAAGGGATCGATCTTCGCAAGACTGGAAATTCCAACTCCTGCTATGGGTGAGGTCGTTACAAGTGCTTCCCCTATTTGAAAGTCAGTTTTTGACAAGTTAGACGTTCCCTCTCAACAGACGTCAGTCTTCGATAGGTTGGCACCAAAAGCAGCCTCTCATCAAAGCAAGGGGCATGACAAGGTCACTTCTACAACTGAGGTGATCCTATCTACAAGACATGCTCGACGTTGCCACTGGCACCGAGTGAGGAAAGCTGGGGGCAGTTCCCTCTCTGGACTTACCCCACCAGCTCCAACGGTGGAAATTGACGCTGCTGTTCCAACTGGGAATAGTTTCGAGCTGCTCAGGAGGGTGCGCAAGAACTCTTCAATTGCCACACTGAAGAAGTCTCCTCTGCCGGTTGAAAACACAACACAGGTAAAGCCGAAATAGCCTCCTCATCAGTTATCCTCCAAGATCCACAGAGTTTGGCGGAAAGTTCAAGACTCTATAATTGATAATGATTATTCTCGCCGGCTGAAGAAGATGAAGGCTTGGCAAGAGGAGGACCATTCCTTTGTTGTACCACGGAAGGTGTCATCTACGTGGGTGCCTTCCGCAATGGACCCCTCAACCTCGACCTCCCACAAGAGGAGAAGGCTGGAGAAGATCCCCATACTGGTAGCGAATATCAAAGGCAGTGGACCCAAACACCCCAAGTCTGGGGGCATGGTTGTGCATACCGTCTACATGGCATCCGGAAAAGAGGATAGTCACACTTCCATGAGTCATCGACCACCTACGCGGTCTGTGACGAAAGCTCATGAGCAACAACAAAAGCTTCAGGAGATGTTGACAAGAATGGCTACACTCATTGGGCAGAAAGAAAGCCCGGAAACATCGTCGGAACAACGCCAGGAGCAGGAGACCGACACCGAATTCCTACGAAGGGTGCTTGAAAAGAAGGATAAAAAGGCCGCAGAACAAGCGGCTAATATAAAACAAATGGTGCTTCTGTGTCAAGACATGGTTGGGATAATGATCCAGCCGGATCCTCCAGCTGAAGACCCTCTAATAATCATTGAAGATGACAGAGGGGAGACATCAAACCCTCCTACAGCTTTATCAGCAGCCAGGGAGAAGACATCTCCAAAGATACCCTTGATAACTATATAGCTCAACAAATATGAGCTCATCATGCGAACGAAGCGGCAGGCCAGGTCGTTAGAAAGGCGACCTTATCCCGACTGGTACGACCAAATTAAGCACCCGCCAAGATATACGATCCCCAAATTCCATGTGTATAAGGGGACGGGAAATCCTCACCAACACGTTGCTCAATTCAGAGCTTTTTGCGGTAATACCGAGGGCGATGACAAACTATTGCTTCACCAATTTGTCGGCAGCTTGGTGGAGACAGCATTTGAATGGTATTCGAAGCTTCTGAATGACTCCATCAAGACATTTACGGAGATGAAACTACTTTTCACACAACGGTTCATAAGCGCAAACGAGCGCACCCTAATCACGGCATTAATCAACTCCAGAGTTAAGCCGGGAGAGACCTGGGTTCAATACGCAATTCGGTGGCGTAACCTATGGTCCAAGTGTGAACAACGCATAGAAGAAGCTCCTGCTGTGGGCATGTTCGTGGGGACCTGTTCCCTCATGGGAACTGAATAAAGCAGCTTGGAAATACCCAAAAGGAGCATCATGTGTCCACACGTGATCGGGCATCACGTGTCCACAAGTGACCTTCTATGAGCAAAGTTATGGGCACTGAAATACACAATTGGAGATGGGGTCACGTGCCAACACGTGATGGGCCTCTGAGCTCTTTGAAATGATGGAATTAAATTCTATGAAATGCCTAACTGGTGGGGTCACGTGCCAACACGTGATGGACTCTTAAGTCCTCTGAGCGAATAGAATTAAATTCTAATTAGATGGGTCACGTGCCAACACGTGATGGGCTGATTGATACTTTTTCTTCGTGTGTCATGTTTTAGAAAATGTATAGAAATCATAATCAAAGAAATTTTTTAACCGCAATCAATAATGGTGTCGAAGTAGGGCGTTAATGAATACGGACCATCCACTGAGAAAGTGTGATTCGTTCGAATTTGATTTAGATGAATTGAAAATTAAAGAGAAAAGAAAAGACAATTCGATTCAAGATTTATAAATGTGAATTTCAAGAATTATTAAAATCTAGATCTAATATCAAGAACACCAAAAATCAAGAATCAAGAATTGATGATATCCAAATCAAATTAGGTTTCAAGAATTGAAATGAGGCTCGTAAGAATCGATTGAATTGATAGATATAATGAAAACTAGTGATTATGTTTTCTTATCCATTAATGATTTGTTGCTAGATCGATGGCGATAAACACGGTTTAAGGATCTATTGAAGGAACTAGGGTTTCTTCATCTCATCCTTTGTCCTTGCGTTGATTGTTATTCAAAAGCTAGCCTCTAATAAATTGAATCACTAATCGTTGATCTCTAATTACGAGCGAAAACGTTCAAGAAATCATCTCGCTCGAAACTAGATTGTCGATCATTCAATTTACAAGAGTTTACAAAATTCATAGGAATTAAGATTCGTTTCAAGATTGTAATCATCATCATCTATCTATTCTCTTGACTCCTCCACGAGCGGAGTTTCTACTCAAGCATCATAACAATGAAATCAATCAAGAATCGAGATCTAATCATAATGCTCAAATATAGAGATAAGCAAGATAAAGAAATTTCACCTTTTATTATTCAACAATTCCGTTACAACTCGTTCAAGAACTACAGGAGGAAAGAACTCGATCGTCGAATTTGGCTTCGCTCGTCTCCGTGAGTCGCGGATCGTCTTGGATCACTTGCTCCGTTGAAGTCCGACGTCGCTTCTAAAAGGTTGAAGGCTTCTTGCTTGATTTGTACTCGGAGATCTTGAATTTGGCTTTGGTGATTGGATTAGGGTTTGGGTGCACAAGATGTGTCACTCAACTTGTGGGGTGAAATGATCAAATACTCAACAACCTTAGAATAGAAGCCTTAGGGTCTTTTTTATAGCCTTGATTAGGATTAGCTTCCTTTAGAAGCTAGGTTAGGATTAGCTTCACTTGCAAGCTTGGTAGTTAGGTAGAAACTTCTAGAGTTAGTCAGTTAGAGCTAGCTTCCTTGATAAGTTTGGAGGTTAGGGACAAGCTTCTAGACTTAGGTAGTTATGTGGCTTGCTTAAGAAGCTTGGAAGTGTTTAACTTGAACAAAAAGCTTTGCTGTTCGGACAGAAGTTTCTGGAGATCTTTGGAATTTGCTGTAGCTTGAAGATGTTTGCCAAGTGAAAGGAGAAGCCTGAAAAAGCGAACTGCTGACGTCACCATCACGTGGCCGCGGATCCGCCGCGCAATAGCCACTCTGGCAGCGGATCTGCGGCCCATTGGAGGCATTGGTGCTACAAAATTCCTGGTAACTCTTGTGCTGACTTCATGGTATTTTTCTGACATCTAGAATCTTATAATTCCCTCTAGTTCACTGCCAGATCTCAAATCTTGAACTCGGCGTATTTTTATCAGCACTTTTAACAGTTTCGGCTCTTTTCCTGGAATTTCCTGCACACATTCTCGAGACAAGTGCTGGCTATACAAAGATGATGCATGCAATGATAAAACACTCAATTTCCCTCAAAAATGCTGGTTATAATATATAACACAAGTTATTTGGTATTTTACAGTCAAGTTGCTAATATGTGCTATATTCATACCGAACACCTCTAGATGAGTGCAAATGGTAGGGAAATCGATGTGTTAAAAATGCAATATTTTCGACTGATCAAATTCCCCCAAACTTATTTTTGGTCGTCTCGAGCAAACTGTTTTATTAGAAGGAGAAGGAGAAAATATAAGAAAAAGAAAAACTAACTAGCACACTTTCGTAGGCAACACGATTGCACTGAGCACGTGCAACAAGCCTTTAAACCTCTAGGTGTCCCTAGTAGGAGGAGTGTTGTCTCCTGAGGGTTTTCAGCAGACCACAAAATCCAATAATAAAAGGAAGACTGTGAAAGTTACATTTAAAGATAAGAATTGTAAAAGAAAGACTTTGAAAATTAGAGTTTCCAACTACACTAGCTTTTCGGTTGTCATGAGCCATATCTTAATAGTCAGGAAAAGATATTAGAAATCACATCATCCCTCTATAAAACATCGTCTTTATTCTTCATTCCTATCTTTCTTCCAAATATCGATCATATAACCCTACGTGTGTGTGATATACATCCCTACACCCAGAGAATTCAATTCAAGCTATCATACTCTTGTCCATCCACCTCAGTACTTTTTAATTTGATGAATATTTAGATGGATTTGCTCACACATTTTCATGCGACCGTTAATACTTCTTGAGGTACTAACCGACCGATTACTCATGTGCTTGCTAATACGGTATTTTTCCTCGTCTTGCACCACCTAAGGCTTAGCAGTGACTCCCAGACCAGTTGGTCTAAGGCACTAGGTGAAGAGGCACCCTCGCTATATTTTTTTATTGCTGCCTTGGCGATAACAAAACAAGTGTTCATTTTTCTTTACCATTTTATATTTTTTATTCATTTTTTTTATTTCCTTCATACTTTTGCTTTTAGACAAAAGCATTTTAAGGTATCCTCTACTATCCCGAGCTTCAAGATGTGTGTAAGTGCGTATAGTAGGGTATCGACGTTCAAATGTTTGGCTTCCAAAATAAGAACTATTTTTCAGACTTATTTTTATCCTCAGATTAGTGACTTCATTCATCTTACTAACCCTTGGCACAACGGCTCATAACTACTTATTACTAGTTCGTTTAAAAAAACTTCTAATTTTCTAGGTTTTCTTAAATTTTTCCAATCTTTTGGATGTAATTTTTCACTATTTAATCTTTTATTATCTTATTTATGTACAAGAATTAAATATTAAATATTTTTATCTTTTTGAATTTTTTAAAATTTTTTTATAGGTTTTCAAATGTTTTGTGCTTATGCAAAGTATGATGTAAATGATGCGTAAATAAGCACAAAGCTCCCCCAAACTTGTTTTCAACTGTGTCCTCACTGTTGCCAGCCGCTATATCTCAAAAACCTATAAGCCTGGAAGGAAATTTATTAATGGGGGTAATAAATATGATCGTGAAAATCCTCCCCCAAACTTATTCTTTTCACTCACCTCCATTCAAAAGTTGATATAGTAATTTACAGGACATGGAGGTGAGACGGAGGAATTTTAATCAAGATAAAATGGCTCCTGTAAAAACAGGAGCTCCTCCCTCGGGTCAGTGGAAAAATACGGATTTAATCTATGTCCATTCACTTTGAAAAATGTACCGTTTTAATATTTTCAACCTCAACTGCCCCGTGCGGGTATACAAACCGCACAACAAAAGGTCCTTTCCACCGAGATCGTAGCTTACCCGCATGAAGGTGAAGTCATGAATCATAAAGAAGGACTTGTTGATTAGGTGTAAACATTTTCCTCAAAATGCTTTTATCGTGAAATACCTTAGTCCGGTTCTTTACAATTACAGCATTATCATAAGCTTAATCACGGAGTTCGCTTAGCTCATTTAATTGCAGCTTCCGAAAGTTGCAAGCCTGATTTAAGTCAAAGTTGATTTCTTTAATAGCCCACATTGCTTTGTGCTCAATCTCGACCGGCAAGTGACAAGCCTTACCAAACACTAACCTATAAGGAGACATACCTAGATCGGTTTTATATGCAGTTCGAAATGCCCAAAGAGCATCCGTCAATTTGGTCGACCAATCTTTTCTATTCTTAGAAACAGTTTTCTCTAGAATTTGTTTGATTTTTCTATTAGAAATCTCAGCCTGCCTGCTTGTTTGGGGATGATAAGGTGTGGAAAGTTTGTGGTTGATTGCATATTTTGGGATCAAAGTCTCGAAAGACCGATTACAGAAATGCGTCCCGTTATCGCTAATGATAGCGCGTGGGTGTCCAAATCGCGAAAAGATGTTTTCTTTTAAGAACTTAATGACAACTTTTTTGTCATTAGTGCGACAAGGAATAGCTTCAACCCACTTTGAGACGTAATCAACTGCAAGCAGAATGTACAGAATCCCAAAGGAGTTGGGAAAAGGACCCATAAAGTCAATACCCCTAACGTCGAAAATTTCAACCAATAAGATTGGTTGCTGTGGCATCTCATTTCTCCGGGAAATCCTACTCGTGTGTTGACACTGTGCACAGGTTTTGCAATGATCAAATGCATCTTTGAACAAAGTTGGCCAATAAAAACCGCATTGCAAAACCTTCTCCGCCGTCTTTTTAGGACCAAAGTGACCCCCACATGCCTGATCATGACAAAAAGATAGAACACTCTTGAATTCCTCATTCGGGACACACCTGCTAATGATCTGGTCAGGACAATACTTAAACAGATAGGGTTCGTCCCAGTAAAAGTGTTTAACTTGGGATATAAATCGATATTTGTCCTGTTTTGACCATTCGCTGGGGATAAGTAATGTGGCAAGATAGTTCACAATATCCCTGAACCAAGGTTTATCGGATACGTTCAAGAGTTGTTCGTCCGGAAACGAATCATTGATCGGCAGGGTCGCAGGTGAAGAAGAGATGCGCGAAAGATGGTCGGCTAAAACATTTTCACATCCTTTCTTATCTTTAATAACAAGATCAAATTCTTGTAATAGAAGGATCCAACATATTAGCCTACCTTTAGTATCCTTCTTCGCCAAAAGATGTTTCAAAGCGGAGTGGTCAGTGTACACAACAATAGGTGAGCCAATCAAGTAAGGCCTGAATTTTTCTAATACGAATACAACTGCCAACAGTTCTTTATCGGTAGTTGTATAATTAATTCGAGCATCATTCAGGATCTTACTTGCATAATAGATCACGTGTGGCATCTTTTCAACGTGTTGTCCTAAGACTGCACCAACAGCAAAATCTGATGCATCACAAGTAAGCTCAAAAAGGTGGTTCCAATTTGGAGACGATAAAATGGGGGTTGTAGTGAGAGAGTGTTTAAGTGAGTCGAATGCTGTCTCACAATCCGAGTCAAAGTGAAAGGTCGTGTCATTGGCCAAGAGAGGAGTTAAAGGTCTAGCAATTTTGCTAAAATCCTTAATGAATCTCCAATAAAAGCCTGCATGGCCAAGAAAAAATCGGATATCCTTGACGCATTTGGGATGAGGAAGGTTTTGAATGACATCTATTTTAGCTTTGTCAACCTCAATGTCTTTGCGTAAAATCACATGTCCAAGCACAATTCCCTCTTGGACAATGAAATGGCATTTTTCCCAATTCAATGTTAAGTTCTTCTCTTTGCAACGAGTAAGAACTGCGTCAAGATTAGATAGGCAGTCAGAAAAAGAATCTTCGAATATCGAGAAATCGTCCATGAAAATCTCCAAAAAATTCGCGACCATCCGAGAATATCCCCATCATACACCGCTGAAATGTAGCGGGAGCATTGCATAACCCAAAGGGCATGCGTCTATAAGCAAAGGTACCAAAAGGACAAGTAAATGTGGTTTTATCTTGATCCTTTTTGGCAATTGGGACCTGATTATAACCAGAGTATCCGTCCATGAAGCAGTAATACTCTTGTCCAGCTAAGCGTTCTAGCATCTGGTCAATGAAAGGTAGAGGAAAGTGGCCTTTCCTCGTTGCGGCATTGAGTTTCTATAATCAATACATACACGCCACCCAGTTTGAGTGCGTGTCTGAATTAACTCATTATCCTCATTTGTAATGACTGTGATGCCAGATTTCTTAGGGACAACATGAATTGGACTCACCCATTGGCTATCGGAGATTGGGTAAATGATACCATTGTCAAGGCATTTGACGATTTCTTTCTTCACCGCATCCTTCATGACGGGGTTCAACCGTCTTTGTGGTTCTCAGGTTGGCTTGGCTTCATCTATCAAATATATATGATGTTCAACAATCAAGGGACTAATCCCTTTGATGTCAGCCATAGTCCAATCAAACGCCTGCCTATTAGATCTCAATACCGTCAAAAGCGCGTTCTTTTGCTCTGATGCTAGAGAAGAGGATATGATCACAGGTAAAGACTCATTCTCACCTAAATATGCATATTTAAGATGAGAAGGTAAAAGTTTGAGATCTAATGCTGGCGGAGAAATAATAGAAGGTGGGTTCATCGAATGATACTCAGAGTCACAAAGAAGCTCATAGCCTGCAAAAGATACAGACTCGGAAGGTGATGAGTCAAGAATGTCGGACTCAAGCGTGGAAAGAGTGTCCTAATTAAGATGTGCAAGATCAAACATTGATGTGGTAGTGTCATCGAGATCTTCAAAGCAAAGTTCATCAACTTCGCAACTTTCAGGAGCAATCTCGTGGACAGAACAAACATCAAGTATATGAGCAGAAGGTTCAGATGGCAGACTTCCAATTTTGTAGATGTTCAGTTCAATTGTCATTTTTCCAAAGGATAGGTTCATTGAACCGTTTTGACAGTAATTACAGCATTGGAAGTGGCAAGGAATGGTCGACCCAAATCACCAGAATTTGGCTCCGTGGGTTTGCTATAGGTTGTGTATCGAGAACAATAAACTCCACAGGGAATACAAATTCCCCGACTTTTATCAACACATCCTCCAGTTCACCCCTACGTTTGGTGATTGAACGGCCTGCCATTTGGAGAGTGCAATGAGCTGGTTTCAACTCTCCAATCCCTAACTGCTCGTAAACAGAGTATGGAAGCAGGTTAACACTTGCGCCAAGGTCAAGAAGAGCATTGTTGATGTTTTCACCCCCAATAGAAATCGAGATTGTAGGACATCCTGGATCCTTACGTTTCTTTGGTAACTGTGGGGTAAAAGCAGTGCTAACATTATTAGTCATGAAGACCTTTTTTAGCACTTGAGTCTTCCTCTTCCTAGTGCACAAGTCTTTGAGAATTTTCGCATAAGCGGGGACTTGTTGAATAGCATCTAGGAGAGGGATGTTGATGTTAACCTGTTTAAACATTTGTATAATTTTCTCCATATGTGGACTCGATTTGTTACCCCTTAACCGATTTGGATAAGGTGCTTTAGCAATAAGAGCTGGGTCCATCATTGGAGAAGGTGGTGTGTGTGGACGTGATCCCAGAATAAGAGTGGGGATCGTCTTTTGTGAACTAGAAGAGGTTTTCTGAGGTGTCGAGCCTTGTGGGAAACGAAGAATAGGCTCGCAAGAAGGTGGTGGGGTAGAAGAACAAGGATCAGAAGGAGAAGTGTGTGTGGAAGGAAAAGTCTTAGCCGGGGTATTATTGATAGAATTTCTAGTATCATCAATTTCTTCCCCGACGTGATTGTTCAGCACTCTTCCTGATCTCAACATTGTGATGGCATTTACATTGTAATGCCCAGGATTCGGTAGGAGTTGAGACGGAAGTTTTCCTTTCTCTCTCGCACTCATTTCGGTTTTTAATCGTGCAATTTCTCCTTCAATCGATTTTATACTCTCCGCTTGGGAAGTGGAGTTTTTCTTTATATCATCGACGGAAGTTTTTATTTCAGCCGAAACTTGCATGAAATTTGACAAAAGTGACTTCATAGTTTGTGCGAATGAGGAGAATTCATCAGAACCGGTCAACTGCAAAGGATTAGACGGTGCATGCGTGTTGACCTAGTTTTGAAAATTTTGTGATTGGTAGGGGTGCTGAGTTAGTTGAAGTGGTTGCTGTTGTGGTGGAGGAGCCCTTTGGAAATTATTTTGGTTTGGAACCGTGTTTTGATTGTGTTGTTGGTTCCAAGCGAAGTTAGGGTGATTCCTCCAACCTTGATTATAAGTGGAAGAATAAGGGTCGTTTCTAGGTCTTTGTTGGAAAGCAGCATTGGTATGCTCTTGACCTTGAAACGGAGAATTCAATGGACATTCTTCCATAAGATGTGATGGATCAGAACAGCATCCACATACAGTTTTGGGGAGTGACATTTGATTTAGGGAGGCTGCTAAAAATTTATGTTCCATAGTTTCGAGCTTCTTTTGCATTGCTGCCATTTCAGCTCTAACTCCTATGGACACATCAATTTGGTGAATGCCACCCCTAGACGACGACCGGTTTACCCTCTCCCACTGCAAAGATTTTTCAGCGAAATCTTCTAAGAATCTCCAAGCTTCACCATCATCTTTAGTCATGAAGGTGCCTTGACATATGGATTCAAGGTTCTGTTTAGTGGTAGGATTAATACCCTCATATATGATTCTGCATAGATCTCATCTAGGGATTCCGTAATGTGGACATTGAACTAACAGATCCTTGAAGCGTTCAAAACACTTTGAGAATGTTTCATTTGGAAGCTGGGTGAATTGATTTATTTCGCTACGGACTCGAGCTGTTTTATGATTGGGGTGGAATTTCTTTAGGAATACTGCGACGAATTCTTCCCAGTTTGAAATGGAATGTGCGGTTGTGTTATACAGCCACTTCTCGGCTATATCGCACAAGGTGAATGTAAGAAGACGAAGACGCATAGCATCCACAGAAAGCTGTGAAGTACCCATCATTGCGCATATATTTTCAAATTTGGTAATAAAGACATATGCGTCTTCAGACTCAAGACCGTGATATTTTGGTAGAAGATTGATGTATTGGGGTTTTATTTCAAAATTGTCCCCGTTAGCTGGTGGAATGGTGAGACAAGTTGATAGAGGACCTCGTATAGGATAACATCTCTCTTGGAGAGAGATGCGGGGTGGCTTCTGCGCACCTGCGGACGGCGGCAGAGTAGTGGTAAAGAAGTTCGATGGAGAACCATCCATCGAAGTGGGTGTGGTGGTGGGTAAAGAAGAAGTAGACGTAGAATTACCGACTTCGGAGTCGATTGGGGGAACATGGATAAGACGGGCACTAGAATCCCGTGTTCAGCCGAGCATGCACTAAAGGGTTTAGCACAAGTCGCGGCGTTAAGATAATTAGAGAAAAAGATGTGTTGGTGTTTGTTTTGAAAAAAATACGGATTTTTGAAAAAATGCAACCAAAAATGCACAAGCAACCCTAAGTCTAGTGGTCACCTAGGTCAAGTCTCTAGACCGCTCCTAACTGCCAGAAGACAAATTACAGGATCAATCCTCTACTGCCACTTTGCCCCTTTTATGGCCAGGTAAGTGCCAGGTAAGTGGGAGGTTCTCCACTACGCAAGTAGTGGGCCTAATTAAGTAACCACTTGCCATAGACACACTTACCTTAGACACCACAAAAGAAACGCGGATAAGCAATAGATTACCCACGACCTCCTTCTGTCCTAAGTGAGCGCGACGGTCCTTAGAGTCAAGTCTAGATATTTTTTAGTTAATGAGGGTGATGCAGATGCAGTTTTGTGATTTTCGGGGCTTAGGAAAGGTAATGAACTCCCCACCTAATCTGAATTTGGTCTTTGCCCCTTAATTTCCGTATTAAAAATGCAAACAACCAAGATCAAACACGCATAATTTTTATTTTTTGCGACGCTGCGAATTTTTGCAAAGAACCCTGCAGAAATTGGTTAATGGAGCAGATCGAGGAAGAGATAAGAAAGTCATAAAGGACCTGAAAAGTTTTGGTGCACTGAATCCCCTAGATCACCACGGATCCGCCGCGGTTAAGCCTCTAATGCCGCGGTTCCGCCGCAAGCAATAGTGATCCCTGCACAAAAATTTTATACAATGCTTCTGCTTACTCCCTGAGCTCTCTGGAATATTCAGAAAATTTTTCCTCTCGCTCCACAGATTCCAGATTTCCTTGCAACAAATCACAACGAATCGTTTAGTATTTGAGCGAATTTTGATCTAAAAATTCTGATGGAATAAAATTTTCAACTCAAATTTCAAACACGAACAAATTAGCACACTATCCCCGGCAACGGCGCCATTTGATTGATACTTTTTCTTCGTGTGTCGTGTTTTAGAAAATGTATAGAAATTATAATCAAAGAAATTTTTTAACCGCAATCAATAACTGTGTCGAAGTAGCGCGTTAATGAATACGGATCGTCCACTGAGAAAGTGTGATTCGTTCGAATTTGAAGAATTGAAAATTAAAGAGAAAAGAAAAGACAATTCGATTCAAGATTTATAAATGTGAATTTCAAGAATTATTAAAATCTAGATCTAATATCAAGAACACTAAAAATCAAGAATCAAGAATTGATGATATTCAAATCGAATTAGGTTTCAAGAATTGAAATGAGGCTCGTAGGAATCGATTGAATTGATAGATATGATGAAAACTAGTGATTACGTTTTCTTATCCATTAATGATTTGTTGCTAGATTGATGGCGATCGACGCGGTTTAAGGATCTATTGAAGGAACTAGGGTTTCTTCATCTCATCCTTTGTCCTTGCGTTGATTGTTATTCAAAAGCTAGCCTCTAATAAATTGAATCACCGATCGTTGATCTCTAACTACGAGCGAAAACGTTCAAGAAATCATCTCACTCGAAACTAGATTGTCGATCATTCAATTTACAAGAGTTTACAAAACTCATAGGAATTAAGATTCGTTTCAAGATTATAATCATCATCATCTATTTATTCTCTTGACTCCTTCACGAGCGTAGTTTCTACTCAAGCATCATAACAATGAAATCAATCAAGAATCGAGATCTAATCATAATGCTCAAATATAGAGATAAGTAAGATAAGGAAATTTCACCTTTTATTATTCAACAATTCCGTTACAATTCGCTCAAGAACTACAAGAGGAAAGAACTCAATCGTCGAATTTGGCTTCGCTCGTCTCCGTAAGTCGCGGATCGTCTTGGATCACTTGCCCCGTTGAATTCCGGCATTGCTTCTAAAAGGTTTAAGTCTTCTTGCTTGATTTGTTCTCGGAGATCTTGAATTTGGCTTTGGTGATTGGATTAGGGTTTGGGTGCACAAGTTGTGTCACTCAACTTGTAGAGTGAAATGATCAAATATTCAACAACCTTATAATAGAAGCCTTAGGGTCCTTTTTATAGCCTTGATTAGGATTAGCTTCCTTTAGAAGCTAGGTTAGGATTAGCTTCACTTGCAAGCTTGGTAGTTAGGTAGAAACTTCTAGAGTTAGTTAGTTAGATCTAGCTTCCTTGATAAGCTTGGAGGCTAGGAAGAAGCTTCTAGGCTTAGGTAGTTATGTGGCTTGCTTAAGAAGCTTGGAAGTGTTTAGCTTGAACAAAATGCTTTGTTGTTCGGACAGAAGTTTCTGGAGATCTCTGGAATTTGCAGTATCTTGAAGATGTTTGCCAAGTGAAAAGAGAAGCCTGAGAAAGCGAACTGCTGACGTCACCATCACGTGGCCACGGATCCGCCGCTCAATGGCCACTCTGGCCGCGGATCCGCGGCCCATTGGAGGCATTAGTGTTTCAAAATTCCTGGTAACTCTTGTGCTAACTTGATGGTATTTTTCTGACATCTAGAATCTTATAATTCCCTCTAGTTCATTGTCAGATCTCAAGTTTTGGACTGAGCGCATTTTTATCAGCACTTTTAACAGTTTCGGCTCTTTTCCTGGAATTTCCTACACACATTCTCGAGACAAGTGTTGCGCTATACAAAGATGATGCATGCAATGATAAAACACTCAATTTCCCTCAAAAATGCCGGTTATAATATATAACACAAGTTATTTGGTATTTTACAGTCAATTTGCTAATATGTGCTATATTCATACCGAACACCTCTAGATGAGTGTAAATGGTAGGGAAATTGATGTGTTAAAAATGCATATTTTCGACTGATCATGGGCCCCTGAGCTCTTTGAAATAATAGAATTAAAGTCTAATGAAATGCCTAACTGGTGGGGTCACGTGCCAACACGTGATGGACTCTTAAGTCCTCTGAGCGAATAAAATTAAATTCTAATTAAATGATTAATCGGTAAGGTCACGTGCCAACACGTGATGTGTTCTTAAACCCTTTGAACAATAAGAATTAAATTCTAATTAAATGGAATCAAAAACCCTAACTGGAAAATATTTCCCTAGATCTTTCCAAACAAAAAAGATTGCGCTCTGTAAGTGGAGCACCGTTGCATTAAAAATCACCAATTTATAGAAAGATTCTATACAAGAAAATATTTTCCTAAAATTTGCCAGGAACAATAAATAAAATATCTTTAAGATTAAAAATCCAATGGTGAATAAAATTCACCGAGTGGTCTAAAAGATCATGTTGGTTATAAAATCAATCAAAATCTTTTAATGAAATATTGACTAAACAAATTGATTCTTTTCTTTCTCCTATAAATAGGAGCCAAGAAGAGAAAAGAAGAGATAAAACAACAGAGAGAAAAAAGAAGAGAATTTAATTCTCTAAAAAGAAGAAGATCTCTTCAAAAAAGAAAGAAACCCTAGGTAAGAGAGAGAAATAGATCACTCTATAAGCTCCCACAAAAAGAGAATTTAATTCTCGAACTAAGAGTTTAACTCTTCTGAATAAGACTTAGTTCTTCCTTTGGTTGAAGATCTGCAGAAGCAGATCTCCCCATAAGTTGAGAATTTAATTCTCATCGGGGGGATTCTGCCATGCAGATCTAAAACCTAAGGGAGGACCTAAGTTCAGAGAATTTTATTCTCCCACAAAGCACATAGGAATTTAATTCCTCCAACAAAGATAGGGTTTAACCCTTAATATAAAGAACTTAGTTCTTCTTCATGGTAATAGATCTGCAGAAGCAGATCTCCCCATAAGTTGAAAATTTAATTCTCATCGGGGAGATTCTGCCATGCAGATCCAAAACTTAGAGGGAGAATTGAGTTTAAAGAATTTAATTCTTTCGAACATATAGGAATTCAATTTCTCTAAATAAAATTAGGGTTTAACCTAATAAGAGAATTTAATTCTTAAACAAGAGATCTATCTCTCCATGCACGTAAAAAGATCAAGTACCCAACATGATCACGTGGCGACACGTGACTCTCCCTTTCAATGATCAAAAGAGAACGAATAACAATAGGTCACGTACTCCCACATGACCCTTGAACAAACTCCTCAAAATAAGAAGGGCAGAACAGATTTTGGGTGTCTCACGTCCTCCCACGTGATCCCTTAGAAATTATCAAACAAAAGAGGATTCTACCCAAGGGCAATGCCCACCTAAAGAATGCCTAACGTGTCCCCACGTGACCCCTAGCAAATACTTTTAATATCGAATGCATGGGTACCCATCACGTGCCCACACGTGATGGCCATAAAGATCAAGTGTTTAACACTTATATATTCTGGGAGTAAAATAAAAGAAGCACAACCCAATCTTCAGGCGCCTCACGTGACCCCATGTGAGCGCTTCAGTTTTAGTGTTTAATACTACTTTAAGTGCCTTACGTGGGAGCACGTGAGCGCTGAATGTATTCTAGTGTTTAACACTATATTCAAGTCAATCTTATCCCAAATTAGCTATGTCTTCCAAAGGCAAGATCCCTTGAAACTGAACCTCAAATACACTCTTGTCTTCCAAAATTGATCATCTCATATGACATTCAATGCAAAACCCATAGCCTTTCAACCAACATTGGTTCAAGGGTACATCTCTTCACTCCTCTGAAATCTGTCGTCGTAATCCTTCAACGTCTTCAGAGAGGTGACGGGTCCCGACAACCAGACATTCCACGGACTGTGGGGTCCTTAAACTCATGGACTATGATGTCCTTAAACTTTACAGACTATGACGTCTTTAAAATGGACCGCAATGTCCCTAACTAAAACAATAGAGCCCAAATGCTCTTTTATTGGATCTAAACGATCCTGTTAAGCATATCTTAGTCTAAAATTAGACTAACGTATCCTTAACAAATGGTTAAGTTGAACTTAGTCTAAAATTAGACTAACATATCCTTAACAAACGTTTAAGTTGATCTTAGTCTCAAATGAGACTAACGTATCCTTAAACCCAAACCAAAACCAATTCTAAGAAAATACGGATTTGGACTAATCCGCGCCCTACGGAAGACAACGTAAATTAGTCTCCGTATACAATCCACGGGCAACCAAAAAAGAAAACAAACACACACAACACGAAGTGACCATCTGGATAAGGAAAAAGTTGTTACCGCAATGCGGTAGCGTAATTAACAGCATGGGCTTGCGCCTGCAGGGAAGAGCGTCCCCACAATAAAAAAAACCCCTCAAATGAAGGGAAATCTGACGAAGTTTGCTACAACGGCCGCATCCGTCTAAACCTTCGATACACGATGCCATAAATCAACTTGGTATCTTCGGAGAGGTGGACGGATAAAACCAAATACCATCTACCCCCAAATTCAGGCAAGAAGTTTGTCTTCCCAGTCTTTCGGCGGAGAACAGATTCTGGCACGCCCGGTGGGACCTTTTCCTCTTTCCACTCCACACTTCGTGTGTCGAGTTTCGCGAACGAATTACGGTTTGCTATGGTTGCCCATAGATTCGAAGTACTAAGATTTGGTGTCTTGCTCCGTGTAGAAAAACAGAAGATCAACGGGTTTAAACTGCACTAATTGCAACAACTCCTACTCCGTCATCGCTGGAGGAGTGACCTACGGGCCTCAAGCGGCCTCCCTTTTTATGATGCCGGTGGACCAGGTGACGCAAGCCACCATAGAGCTATTCTTTGAGACCATGCTCCAACCGATGAGCTTCAACGCCTCATTTCCGTCGCAAGATACTCCGAAGAAGTCGGTCTTTGATCGGCTTACAACTACCGCGGCCCCTCTTAATGGGTCGCCCAAATCCAGTGCCTCAGTTTTCAACAGACTGGGCCAAAGCTCAAGTAGGCCCATGAAGAAGGCCGCGATACCTGAAGCGGCCATCCCAAAGCGGATGGTCATTCCTGTTCCTGAAGTCATCAGAGCGACTTCCCCTGTTAAGGAGTTGGTCTTTGCAAGACTGACCGTTTCAGCTCCCGTTCCAGGCGAAGTCATCAAAACTGCTCCCACTGCGCGGAAGTTTGCCTTCGATAGATTGGCCATCCCCACTCAGCGGACATCAGTCTTTAAGAGGCTAACGCCGGCAGCAACGCTCTGCCAGAAAAGGGAGCATGGCGAAGCCACCCCATAACTGAGCCGGTCCCATCAGCACGACATGCTCGCCGTCGTCACTGGCGCCGAGTAAGGAAAGCTGGGGGCAGTTTCCCTTCCGGACTTACCCCACTAGCTCCAACAATGGAAATTGACGATGCTGTTCCAACTGGGAATAGCTTTGAACCACTTAGGAGGGTGTGAAAAAATTCTCTGACCGCCTTGTTAAAAAGCTCTCCTCCGCCTGTAGAGAACGTTACAAAGGAGAAACTAGAGCAGCCCCCTCAGTGGCTGTCCTCTAAAATTCACAAGGTCTGGTGACAGGTCCAAGACTCGATGATCAACCAAGACCACTCCCGCCGACCGAAGAAGATAATTGTTCGGCAAGAGAAAGACCACTCTGTCGTACCACAGAAGGTGTCGTCTACCTTGGTGCCCGTTGCAACGACCCCCTCAACGTCACCAGTCCATAAAAAGAGAAGGCCGAAGAAGATCCCCGTGTCTGCGACAAATGTCAAGGGCACTGAACCTAAACGCCCTAAGTCTGGGGGCATGGTGGTGCATACCGTTTATATAACATCCGGAAAAGAGGATAGCTGTATTTCCACAGGTCATCGACTGCTTACGTGATCAGTGAATAAGGCTCAGGAGCAACAACAAAAAAAGCTCAAAGAAATGCTAACAGCCATGGCCGCACTCACGGGACTAAAAGCAGGCCCGGAGACATCTTCGGAGTAGCGTCATGAGCAGGAAATGGATGCCCAATTCCTTCGGAGAATGCTTGAGAAGAAGGACAAAGAGAAAAACAAATGGCCCTTTTATTCCAAGATATGGTGGGCCTGCTGATCCAGCCGGACCCTCCAGCCAAAGATCCTCCAGTAATAATTAAAGATGATAGAGGAGAGACATCAAATCCTCCGCCGGTTTTGTCAGCATCCAAGGAGGAGACCATCTCCAAAGCCATGCTCGATGATTATATAGCTCAGCAAATATGAGCTCATCAAGTGAATGAAGCAACCGGCCAAGTCGTCAGAACTGGGTGACCATATCCAGGATGGTACGATCAGATAAAGTACCCGCCAGGATACACAATTCCTAAATCACATATGTACAAGGGGACAGGTAATCCCCATCAACATGTCGCTCAGTTCAGGGCTCTCTGCGGCAACACTGGAGGGGATGATAAGTTACTGCTTCGCCAGTTTGTTGACAGCTTGGCGGAGACGGCGTTCGAATGGTACTCGAAGCTTCCCAACGATTCCGTCAAAACTTTTACGGAGATGGAATTGCTGTTCACCCAACGTTTCGCCAGCGCTAGTGAGCGCACCCCGATCACCGCGTTAATTAACGCCAGAGTGAAGCTAGGCGAAACATGGGTGCAGTACGCGATACGGTGGTGGAATCTATGGTCGAAGTGTGAACAGCGCATCGAAGAAGCGCCTGCAGTGGGCATGTTCGTGGGAACCTTCGATCCACAAGAGACCATTTCCCAATTCATGATGTTCTTCAAGCCGACCACCTTTCAGGCCTTGATTGACAAGCTGGCTCAGATGGATCAGATGGGCCATAGGCCGTCCTCTTCAAAAGCGGATTCTCGAAACGAAAAAGGGAAAGGGAAAGCGACCTTCGTCGCCAATGCACAATAGCAACCCAGTGGTCCAAAACCAACTGACCGCCAAGATGAAAGATGGCGATTCTTTAATGAGAAACTAAAGCGCCTATTCGTTTCCCCAGGATAAAATGAGGAGATTGTTTGAGCTAGAAGTGCGTAACAGGCTCATAACCTTGCCGGATCCAAAACGCCTATTGCAACCCGGTGAGGCCAGTAATCCCAATTATTGCCCCTATCACCAAGTGATAGGCCACCGAATCGAAGATTGCTTCGTCTTCAAAGATTGGATTGAGGACCAATACCAACAGGGTAAATTCGCACTGTCCGAGAATTAGAAAGTAAGACCGCTTCAGCCGCACACTCTCAAAAGAAGGGACACGCTAGAGGCATCATGCTCTTTTATAAAAGAAGCTCCATGAGAGGTCGCTCTTTCAGCCAAGACGAAAAGAATGTTGAGGGATCTTCACACTTGCCCGGCGATCAGGTGGAAAAACCCGCTAGAGCCCGAGATCATTGAGGGAATGCTGAAGCCGCGCCCGACACCAAGAACTGGCAGCGATAATCAAAACTCTCAAGCCCAGCCATCAAAATCTTCAAAGAAGAAGAAGAAGACCAAAAAGCCCGTCAAACCTGATGACAAGCGCACGGACCTGCAAAAATATATTGACGCGCTGGAGGAATATAACCAGAAAGCGCGAACCCCGGTCACAGTCCAAGAGTTTCTCAACCATATCCTTGAAGATGGAGATGGAGACAAAGATGAGGGAGAAGACTCGTCAGATGAACCTGAGGATTATGTGGCAAGCTGCCACGTGATCTCTCATTCGTCAATATATAGCGAAGAAGCTCCTGATACAGAGAAACTGGGGGCAGAGCCCGAATCGGAATTCCTAAAACTGTCAGATGAGATGATTGATGTATTCCTGAACGAAGCTCTTCTGAAAAGCAAAGCTGATCAGGAGCGTGAAATCGCCGTATACGAAAAAGCCAAACGTCGGCGACTGAACGAAAGGGTATAAACACTCCCACCAGAACAAAACACATCCGCCGCCAGCAAAAGCAATTTCAAGACAAGGAAACGGTTCGCCAAAGCCATGTCGATGGGGATGAAGCTGCCACTTTCCGAAGGAAACACTCCTGGTGTGATACATCCCGACGAAACAAACGCACATCCAAACTGCTGCTTGTACCATCGGAGGACTACACACCCTACTGAAGAGTGCAACGCCTTTAAAACTTGGTGGCAAGGATATGTTGCCCACCGACAGCATTTCAATAGAGTGAAGCGCAAGACGCGTCGAGAGCAGAAGAGCGCGACAGATGAGCACAAAAGAACTGCCGGCAACTGTCACATGTGATATCAAGGGATCGCAAGTTCTTACCTTCGGGAGCGATTCGGATGAAGAAATAGCCCTCGGTCCTCTCTTCAAGGAATCCATCTCTGAAGCAGAAGAGATGAATACTTATGAGAACATTCAGCTGCATAATCGCACGCTACCCGAAAAGAATCTTGGGTCCACAAACAAGGGGTCAAGTAAAAAAGATAAAGGGAAGGAAAAAGACCCTGAAGATATCGCCCTCGATGACCGAATCGTTGAAGAGCTGGCAGCCAAGGACCCGCCTAAGAAAAACAAGGTGGATTACAATGTTCTGGCACACCTGAGGAAGATACCCTCGCAGCTAAGCATTCTCGATGCCCTCCTGCTATCTAAATAGGCGAGAGATTCTCTGATCAAGGAACTACAAGAGCCTAGCCAATTTCAAGATTTCCTCACCGAAGAAAAGATGAAGGACGAGCTGGAAGAAGTGCACACTGCTGACGTCACTTTCGACGATGAAGACCTCCTCCTCGGGTCGTGTGAGCACAACCGTCCCCTGTATGTCACCAGATACTGTCATGATATTAAAATAGGCAAAATCCTGGTCAACAATGGGTCCTCTGTCAACCTTCTCAATATGAAAGTATTGAAGAGATTTGCATGAGCATTAAACACCTCGCTCGGGATATGATCACCATCTCCGGTTTCGATTCCCAGTCATCACGAACGCTCAGGTCTGTGATACTGGCGTTGCGCTTTAGGCTGCTTGTCACGGACATCAAGTTTCACGTCATTGACGCCAAGACTTGCTACAACGCTTTGCTCGGCAGGCCTTGGTTGCACGAGTACAACATCATCCCTTCTACCCAACATCATTGTATTAAGTATTTCAAGGATGGTCTCGAGTATACCGTGACAGGGAAGCTGAACCTATTCTCTGTGAATGAAGTCCGAAAATACGAAGATGCAAAATACTTCTTGCCAGACTTCGAAGACACGGAAAGGTGCCATAAGCCGGAGAATAAGCAAAAAGCTATCACCAATATTCCTGTCTTTGGGAGCGATACCGAAGAGAAAGAAGAAATAGTCTATTCAGGACCGCCCCAATGCAACAAGCCGGGATCGTCCACTCCCATTCTGTTCTTTGGCAGTGACTCTGAAGACAAGGTCAACGCGGTGTTCTCGGTCCGTCCATTGATGCAGGCCTTCACCGGAGATGATTAGAATTTACAAATCGCCGTGGTCCCGAGAAAGCATTACAAAGAACTCGACACACTCGATATCTATAGCGTACAAGAGTTGCAGACGTTCTACGTCCCTCCCAGGAGGAATGATGAAAAGGCGATCCTCTTTTATCGATCCGTGGAAACCAAAGTGGAGAAAGAAATTTGGCATGGTGCCGATTCTACACTTGACAGGCTCCAGCCCATTTGTCTGCCCAGATACTACATGAAAAGATTGAAAAGGTTGTTGAGGCGCCAAGGCGTACCCTTCAAACAGACTGCTCGACAAACTCAGTTCTACAACAGGATCTGGAACGTCCCCGGAACTCAGCGAAAATTGCCCAATGGGAGAATGGAAACGATCGGGCTTGGATATGTTCAATCCAAGAAACAAGAACGATTCCATGGCTGCTACATTATACATGACTTTGATGAAGAATGGGATGCTTAAAACGGCCTATAATCCCCGAGCTAACGGTCTGGCTGAGGTTTCAACAAGACCTTGACGAAGATCGTGAAAAAGACAGTGTCCAAAAATAAAAAAAGACTAGCACAAGAGACTGCATGAAGCTCTCTGGGTGAATCGAACTACGTTCAAAACGGCTATGAACACAACGCCGTATGCATTGGTATTCGGCGCAGAAGCGGTACTTCCCTTGGAGATAGAGCTACCCTCTCTACGAGTGGTGGTCTATTATGAGCTAACAGATGAAGAGAACACTCATCATCGGCTTGAGGAGCTTGATGCCCTCGATGAAACTCGTCTTATGGCGCAACAAAACTTGGAGGCTTACAAAGCAAAAGATGACGCGCTCATACGAGAGATTGACTAGGCCGACAACATTCCGCCAAGGCGAACTCGTGCTACTGATCAAGAAACCTATGATCCCCAATCGTGCCAAACAGAGGAAATTCGAGCCGAACTATGAGGGCCCGTACATCATAGACAAGGTCTATCAAAGTGGGGCTTATTTGCTCATGAATATGTCTGGTGAAAGACCCTTCAGTCCAATAAACGGCCGGTTCCTAAAAAAATACTATGCCTGACGAGTTACGGCCTGGGTTAATGATAGATGACGACGCGTATGTCCGCTTGCTATCTTCCCAAGCCCAAACTTTATAAGTGGTAGCCAACGAAACCGTTGCAACAACTGACCGAAATGTCCTTAAACTAACAACGGACAGAAAAGTCTCTAAACTAACGATGGACCATATTGTCTTTAAACTAGTTACTGACCGAGACGTCTATAAACTACTACGGACCGCAGCATCCCAAGGCTGACGCAAAAAATTAAATATATATATATATATATAACAGTATGTCCATAAGTGAGATGGGCACGGATGAAAACTCGAAAGGGCTCCGTGAGTAAAAACAGCAGGACCACCGACGAGTTTGTGAAAACTCGAAAGGGCGCAATCTTATTAAAAGACACTTGCAAGGTCCTCTCGACCCTGTAAGGAGAAAATACCTGCGTGAGATCCTTACGACTCACAAGGGAGCAATACACTTAGGAATCCCACGATTTCTGAGGAGAAAACACACTTACGAGATCCTCACGACTCGTAAGGAGAATTCCCCTATGAGACCCTCATGGCTTATAGGATTCAAAAGCCTTAAGGTACAGGGATCTGAACCTGTTCTTAAGCCGTCATACACCCCGATTTTGCCCTATAAGTGTTTCAATATTGATCCTTGTATAGAATCCACGGGCACGAATAAACATTTCCCTAACAAAGTCCCACCAGCGACTAGGGATATGCTCACACGGTGAACGACCCTTGTAAGTCCTCTCGACTTATAAGGAGAAAACACTCTTGTAAGATCCTTACGACTTATAAGAGAATACACACATAGGAATCCTTACGATTCCTAAGAAGAAAATGCACTTACGAGATCCCCACGACTTGTAGGGAAAAATACCTTTATGAGACCCTTACAGCTAATGAAGTCAAAAGCCTTAGTCGACAGGATCTTAACCCTGTTTGCTAAGCCACCTTTGTTCAAACCGACGAAGGCAAATGATGATTCGCTCCTGGAAATGTCCCAGTGATAGCGATGTTGATGCCTAAATCGGTATTCAATTCCAAGCCCTTTCACGGCAAATGATGATTCGCTCCTGCCAATATTCCAGTCGTAGCGATGCTGATACTGAGATTGGCACCAGATTCAAAGTTCCACACTCGCGATAAAAATTCAGCGAGCCAAAAATGCATATGAAATAGCCAAAATGATGGGGCAACCTGCAACAAAATCAGCAAGTAAAAGATATGCAAACAAAATAGCCGAAATGATTGGGCAACTCGCAATAAAAAGCAGCGAGTAAAAAAACACAAAATAGCCGAAATGATTGGGCACCGCGAAAAATAGCCGAAATGATTGGACGATGACGACTTTCGCGATATAAAAAGCTGAAATGATAGAGCATCGCGGAAAGAAATTAAAAAATGATGAAAGAATGAAACTTTTGCCCGGCATGTAAGTCCGTACTGACCCTTGTATACAATCCATAGGCATAAACAAAAAGGGAACCAAATGTCCCCCACCAGATCCTATTAAAAGGGAAAGTCAGATCTCAACAGTAACATCTGCATCCCAGAAGATCAACAACGGCGTTCCTTCTTATGCCAGCAGGGCACGGAAGTGACACAATGAAACGGAGCCATGGCAAAGTCTCTAGTTCCAAATCTTAATGGCAACGTCTACAACCTAAAAATCAGCAACGATGATCCTCCTTATTCCAACAGGATTCAGACTCAACATCACCAAACGGAGCCATGGCAAAGTCCCTAGTTCCAAGACTCTACGGTCCACAGACAACCTAGAGTCAACCAATGACCTCCCCACCGGATCAACGTTCCATCTTGGAAACAAGTCAACCAACTCCCAGGGAAATCAGTGTCCTTGGAAAAACCTCGACTCAGGGAAATCGGCGTCCTTGATGAAAGCATCTCGATTTGCGTTGACCCACAAGGAAATCGGTGTCTTTGCGGGAATACCTCGATTCGTCTCAACTCTAAGGAAATCAGTGTCCTTGATAAAAACCTCGATTCAGGGAAATCAGTGTCCTTGACCAGAGCATCTCGATTCGCGTCGACCTGTAGAGAAATCAGTGTCATTACAGGAATACCTCGATTCGTCTCAACCTCGAAGAATACCTCGTCCTTGGAAAAAACCTCGATTCAGAGAAATCAGAGTCCTTGACGAGAGCATCTCGATTCGCATCGACCTGCTGAGAAATCAGTGTCTTTGCAGGAATACCTCGATTCGTCTCAACCCCAGGGAAATCAGTGTCCTTAGCAAAAACCTCGATTCAGGAAAATCAACGTTCTTGACGAGAGCATCTCGATCCGCATCAACTCGCAAAGAAATCAGTGTCTCTGCAGGAATATACGACGTCAGCAAAATGGAGCCACGGCAAAATTCCTTAGCTCCAAATCTTGACGGTTCACAGACAACTTAGAGACTACCTCGGAGCCGCGGCAAAGTCTCCTAGTTCCAAGTCTCGATGGCCACATCTATAGCCTGGAGACCCACAACAGCGTTCCTCCTCATTCCAGCAGGTTCCAGACGCGACAATCAATCTTAGAGCCATGGCAGAGTCCCTAGTTCCAAGTCTCGACGGCCACATCTACAGCCTAGAGATCATCAATGCCGTTCCTCCTCATTCCAGTAGGATGCAGACGCGACATCAATCAACGGAGCCATGGCAAAGTCCCTAGTTCCTGATTTCGATGGCGACATCTACAGTCTAGAGATCATCAATGGCGTTTCTCCTTATTCCAGCAGGATGCAGAAGCGACATCAACCAACGGAGCCATGGAAAATTCCCTACTTTCAGATCTTGATGGTTCACAGATAACCTAGAGACTACCTCGACATTCGTCTCGTTACAACAGGCGCAATGTCAGCAAAGCGGAGCCGCGGCAAAGTTCCCAGTTCCAAGACTCGACGGTGCACAGACAACAGAGAGTCATCCCCTGACCCCGTACGGCCAAAGTCAATCCTGACCCCGCATGGCTAAAGTCAACCCCTGACATCGTACGGCCAAAGTCAATCATGACCCCGTATGGCTAAAGTCAACCCCTGACCCCGTACGGCCAAAGTCAATCCTGACCACGTATGGCTAAAGTCAACCCCTGACCCCGTACGGCCAACGTCAATCCTGACCCCATATGGCTAAAGTCAACCCCTGACCCCATATGGCTAAAGTCAACCCCTGACCTCGTACGGCCAAATTCAATCCTGACCCCGTATGGCTAAAGTCAACCCCTGACCCCGTACGGCCAAAGTTAATCCTGACCCCGTATGGCTAAAGTCAACCCCTGATCCCGTACGGCCAAAGTCAATCCTGACCCCGTATGGCTAAAGTCAACCTCTGACCCCGTACGGCCAAAGTCAATCCTGACCCCGTATGGCTAAAGTCAACCCCGGATCCCGTACGGCCAACGTCAATCCTGACCCCGTATGGCCAAAGTCAATCCTGACCCCGTATGACTAAAGTCAACCCCTGACCCCGTACGGCCAAAGTTAATCCTGACCCCGTATGGCTAAAGTCAACCCCTGACCTATATGACCAAATTCAATCCTGACCCCGTATGGCTAAAGTCAACCCCTGACCCCGCACGGCCAAATTCAATCCTGACCCCGTATGGCTAAAGTCAACCCCTGACCCCGCACGTCCAAAGTCAATCCTGACCCCGTATGGCTAAAGTCAACCCCTGATCCCGTACGTCCAAAGTCAATCCTGACCCCATATTGCTAAAGTCAACCCCTGACCCCGTACGGCCAAAGTCAATCCTGACCCCGTACGGCTAAAGTCAATCCTGACCCCGTATGGCTAAAGTCAATCCTGACCCCATTTGGCCAAAGTCAACTCTCGACCTCCCCGTCGAAGCAATGTTTTGACTCAGGAGTTGGTCAACTCATCAAACACTTATGAGTCCTTTCGACTTGTAAGGAAGAAAATTCTCTTGTGAGATCCTTACGACTCTTAAGAGAAAACACACTTAGGAATTCTCACGATTCCTAAGGAGAAAATACACCTACGAGATCCTCTCGACTAGTAGGGAGAAAAATCTTTATGAGACCCTCACGGCTCATAAAGTTGGAAAGCCTTAGGAGGCAGACCTGAACCTGACTCCTAAGCCATCGTTGTCATATAAGGAGATCAAAATAGATTATCCACAAAACGCATTTGCTAGAAGGGACACACTGTCATGAAGCAAAATATGTCTTTTATTCATGAATCAAAATGAATACAAAGTACAATTTATGAAAGAATCAAAAAATACTCTCATTCAGGAGTATGTATAAATGGAGAATAAAAAAAAATATGCATTGTTTTCAAACGGGCGGACGTTTCAGTAGATTCGACAGTTCATTCTTCTTCCGTTGAGTCTCGGCACCATAATTTGTTATTGCGATAAGACGGGCCTCCGCCTGAGACTGTTGGGCCTAGTATGAGGCGAGCCGTCCTTCAAGCTCCTTTTCAACAACCTTGTGGGCTTCAACCATCTCGCGAGTAAAAAGGATGTCTTTATCAATAGCTATCACCTTCCTGATAGCTTCTTGAAGCACCCGCCAGAGTTCATACGTACGAGTGGTCTTGGCCATAAGTTCATCTTGAAGTTCCCTCAGCGCATTTGAAGCCAGCTCCCTCTCCAAAAATTTTTGGTTGAGCCTCTTCTCACATGATAGCATATTTGCGGTGCACAGTTCAATCAGCCCCCGCAAGCTCGCCTTTGCAGTCACAACCTCTGAAGGAAGGCACGAGCACTCAAGACTATGTAAGAAAGCCTCCACCCGACGACAAAACTCAACCCAGACATGCACTAATGTTTCACCATGGTAAGTAGTAAGAAAGGGGAGAGAAATATTGGCTTCGGCAGCAAATTCTTCGGCTGTGAGCGAGCTACCAGCACGAAGGTCTTTGATCAGAGCCGACAAAGAGTGAAGGCTTAGCCTCGCCATTCGTTCAGATGCGCGTAGAGCATAAGGGCCGGGTGGCATAATAATGCGAGATTCCAGCGGGGTAGGAACTGGTAAAACTGTTAAGATTTATAAAAAAAAATCAGCATATTTGCAAATAAAGAGCAGATGGAAAAGCGTTGAAACCTTACTTACCTACAGTCATGCAAGAAGGATCTAAAAGATCTCCAGGCCCGTTAAGGATCTCAACTTCGTCGTCAGCTTCCAAAACTACAGAAGACATCAGCATCGTCAAATGAAATAATAATAATGCCGTGAGAAGGGGAAATAACATTAATCTTGCCCGGAAGAGAGGACGATGCGTTGCGGGGATATTGCCTGCGGAGCGGCCATCTTGAGCAAACACTAGAAAGACTTTATAGGAGATAGGTCCGCGATGGACGCCGCCAATCCTCGTAACTCTGAAAAGACGGAAGGATTCAGGTAATGAAGAGATCATTAAAACAAAAGATAGAAGGATATCTTCGATACTCCTCTCGCTTTGAACAGGAGGGATAGCTGCTTCGGCAGCTTCCTCCGTACCCTCAGGTACATCATCGAAGACACTTGCTGGTGTGACAACTATCAGTCGAGGGGCAGCAGCCACCACTTCAGGGACGGCAATTTCAATTATTTGTTCCGCCATCTCCAGGCCATCACCAGAAAGGTCCATTAAATCCATAGCCGGAAGGGACACCTCTTCAGGGTGAACGGGCACAAGGGAAACAGAAGCCGTCGATGGAAGCTCTGCAGCAGGAATAGCAACTGTAGCGTTCTCCTCCACACCTACTGGTGTCTCATCGGGGATATTTACAGAGTCCACAGTCAAGACGCTACTTGAGCCCAGATTCTCTGCCGTCGCCGAAGTCCCTGTAAGGTGTTACGGAGATAAGAAGACATGGAAAGCAAAAACAAATTACTCGCCGAAAGAAAAATACAAAAGAAATGCATACCGATTCGCCAAGATGCCTCGAGTATGGCTTTTTCAAGCCAACGTTCCTTCTTCAGAAGGTATGCTCATCGGGGTTCTAATGAAGATTCATGACCGCCGGTCCATAACGACAATGCATCTTCAGAAGCAGCAAAGATAGGCTGTTTAAGGGCTATCTCGCCTCCCCGCTCCAGAGGGCCTATAAACACTCGCCGTACTGATGGAGGATCTTCATAGAATATTACGGCAGGGTAGGAACTCTTCGAGAGGCGCACGTTCTCGGTCTCATCTTGGGAACGCCTTATAGCCTCAGCCAGTTGTGCGGCTTCCTCGGCAGACTAGTCTGGAAAAAGAAGACCATCATCCGGCTCTTGCGTAGAGATTAGTTCGACTTGAATGATAGGCTCGGATTCTATTAAATAGTCAAGTAGACCCAAAACGTTCTTCTTCCTCCGCTTCGACCCAGAGCTGGCGCTGGAAGATGATCATTTCCTTCCCTTCGGCACTTTGGTGCGACGTCGACCCACTTCGCCTTCGATATCCTCTCTTGGCGGTGCTACCGATGATGACACTGCCATTGCTAATGCCGCAGCCGATGAAACTGCTACTGGCGCTTTATCAGAAGCCCTCGCTTGAACTCTAGTGCGCATCGGCATGCCAACAGTGGGAGAAGTCAGACCCGCATCCAGCGCCCCAGGAATAAGTAAGGCGCCAACACCCCTCAAGGGAAGGTGAGCCATTGCCCGCGATCGCGGCGGGACTCCCGTAGCCTAGAGCGGGGTAGGAGTTCTAAGGCCCAAAAGTATCCTCCTCTCCTCAGCAATGATGGGACTAACTCGATGGCGATACCAACCCATGAAAGCCCCCACACACCTCGAAATATAGTCGGCCTCGGGGATCATGAAATGAGAACCTGTGTTCAGCCGCATGAAATGATGGGTGGCGTCGCGAACAACTTCGAGAGAAGAGTTAGGCTCCACCATGAATGCCTTAAAGGAAACACCCTGGTCATAACCTAATTGCTGGGCAAAGCGTTGCGGATTATACCGCATAAAAAGAACCGCATCATTTCGGCGGAACACTAAATAACTCGGCCTGATCGAGTACAAGTGCATGGCTTCCCTAGGCTTCAAAGATGGTGCTCCCTCTATCGATAAATCAAACAGTTGCTATACAGGTCCTGAGGGAGCAAGAGGATTCGGTCATTAAGAACCATCCCGCCTTCGTGAGCATAAGGATTAAGCAGCACATGAAGAGCCCCTAACTGAGTCGGATCAGGAGCAGAAGCGTCCACCAACCTCATGGGCCACGGGAAGGTATAAGCATCATAAAAACCGGGTCTCTGGTGTACAGCGAATGCCCCTAATATGCGCATCTCAATCCACGACGTAAAATAATGAAGAGATAAAGTCACCACATTCACACCTGGGGTTGAGGTATTGGCTGCAGTGCTCAACCCGTGGTACAAATGCGATAACCCTGTAATGCCCACGGCTAGTCGCGTCCCTTCGACAATGCGATGAGCAGGGTAAATGACCAAAGCTCGCATAAAGCGACGATGCGTTGGAACGACAAACCAACTAGCCAAATGCTGATAAAACCAACGAAGAAAGTTTCTTCATCCATGCCGGGAGCTGCAATCGACTCAAAAGGTACAGCTGGAAAGATTGGGATATAAAACTGTGGCAAATCTTCTTCTCTGGCCGGTAGCTTGTTTAACCCAAACCCGATGGGGTCGTTGATATTCGCGAACTTCGGAGCCTCCTTTGATAGGACGTCTCCACGAAGGAAGCAGACGATAAAGCTTTTAAAAGTGACGCCATGTTCCTCTGACTCGGTGAACAGCTTCTAAAAAATGCCCAGAGTCTTGATTAGACTTGGATACTTGTGACGGACGGCATTTTCAGTCGACAAGCCGTCAAGCGTAGCGGGCACAGTCGTGAAGGCATACTCGTCAGGAGGCAGCAATTCTTCATAACCATGATCGGCAAACCCAAGATCTCGCAAAACTATTCCAAAGAGATCGAAACTTCGTGATCCCCTAACAAGAAAGTGTTGGTGGAAAGATTCCATTGATTTAAGAAAGCTTTAACCCACCATACATGGGGAGACTGATAATGGAAGAGATACGTGCACACCGCCTGGTAAAGCCCGACATTCTGAAGTCGCGCACGATGAGCGGACAGGATATAACAAGCCCAGAGAAGATAGCCCGTGGGATGGCGAGGGGTAAGCCCTATCTTGTAGACTTATCCCCGGGGCTGGGCTTCGTCTTGGCAAATACGACGCTCTAAGATATCTATGGCTAACACAGGATGGTGCGGTATCCAGACTGTAGACGGCTTAAGACGGCCCATTGGAGTCCAATCCGCCACCTCTACAGCAAAGGCAGTCTGCGGACGATCCATCGGTAAGAATGGGCAGAGAGGTTCTGTTGGCACCTCGCAAAGAAAACTACGGTGACAGCGGATGATATGACCGTACCAGGATTCCCACAAAAGTAAATTGGCGCAGTCCGGGTCATGAGCTCTAATCATCGCCATCACCTCTTCGTCAGACGGTGACTGAGGAAAAGCAGCCTCCGAGCAGGTGAAAGGGAAGTATGGAAGAGAAGCCATTATTCCTGAAACAAAGGAAGGGGAAACTGTTAGTGAAGCCCACACGTGTGTGTGTGTGTGTGTGTGTGTGTGTGTGTGTGTGTGTATGAAGATAATGAAAGAAAACGACAAGCCACTTATTTCATGGGACCATGGGTTGTAAAACACATGGACCCCATAAAATCAATATGGTGGCTCGCTAATGATGAGGCTGAGCAATCATCATGAGAACAAAAGGAAGATTCTCAATAAATGATAAGTGGATCTCAAACATCTCTACACATTCCCCAAGGAAAACCCCATCAAGAACTCTGCGCAAATCAAACAAAATCTGTTCTAAAAACTTTTTGAACAACTGGAGACCTAAATCCCAAGAAGTCTTCTTGTTAGAACTAAGTTCTCTAAGGGAATTAAATTCCTTTTGAAAAGAGAAATTAAATTCCAAGAATATTTTCAGAGCTAAGCTCTTTAGAATGGAATTAAATTCTAATAGAAAACAAATACCATCATCAGTCCCCTTGGATCAGAAAAAATGCCCAACATTGGGGGCTTACTACCTACAGATTGTGCGCTCTTAGAGTTCAGATAGCATGAGTTTTTATTAAAAGGAAAAACCCTTGGTATGGATTTAAAATCCAAAGAGAATTTTTATGAAAAAGTTCCTCGGCCGTTCAAGATCCTTACCTAAAAAGAGATTCTTTTTGGACAGAGTTAAAACTCTGAATTTTTTTTGAACAGAGAACTGAGCTCTGAAGAAGAGAATTAAATTCTCAAAGAAAGTGAACAAGGAAGAAGATGAAGGAATGGAGGCGTTCTGATGAGACTGCTGCATTTATAGGATGTGATAGGAAACGGTTCATGTGCAAACACGTGAGAACAACGCCGTAGGGGCATTTGTTCCCTCATAGGAACTTAATAAAGCAGCAAGGAAATACACAAAAGGAGCATCACATGTCCACACGTGATCGGGCATCACGTGTCCACACGTGATCGAGCATCACGTGGGGACACGTGACCTTCTATGAGCAAAGTTATGGGCGCTGAAATACACAATTGGAGATGGGGTCACGTGCCAACACGTGATGGGCCCCTGAGCTCTTTGAAATAATAGAAATAAGTTCTATGAAATGCCTAACTGATGGGGTCACGTGCCAACACGTGATGGGCTCTTAAGTCCTCTGAGAGAATAGAATTAAATTCTAATTAGATGGGTCACGTGCCAATACGTGATGGGCCCCTGAGCTCTTTAAAATAATAGAATTAAAGTCTAATGAAATGCCTAACTGGTGGGGTCACATGCCAAACATGATAGACTCTTAAGCTCTCTGAGCGAATAGAATTAAATTCTAATTAAATGATTAATCAGTAAGCTCACGTGCCAACACGTGATGAGTTATTAAACCCTTTGAACAATAAGAATTAAATTCTAATTAAAGGGAATCAAAAACCCTAACTGGAAAAATATTTCCCTAGATCTTTCCAAACAAAAAAATTGCGCTCTGTAAAATGGAGAACCGTTGGATTAAAAATCACCAATTTATAGAAAGACTCTATACAAGAAAATATTTTCCTAAAATTTGCCAGGAACAATAAATAAAATAACTTTTGGATTAAAAATCCAATGGTGAATAAAATTCACCAAGTGATCTAAAAGATCATGTTGGTTATAAAATCAATCAAAATCTTTTAATGAAAGATTGACTAAACAAATTGATTCTTTTCTTTCTCTTATAAATAGGAGCCAAGAAGAGAAAGAAGAGATAGAACAACAGAGAAAGAAAAGAAGAGAATTTAATTCTCCAAAAAGAAGAAGATCTCTTCAGAAAAGAAAGAAACCCTAGGTAAGAGAGAGAAAGAGTTCACTCTATAAGCTCCCACAAAAAGAGAATTTAATTCTCGAACTAAGAGTTTAACTTTTCTGAATAAGAACTTAGTTCTTCCTTTAGTTGAAAATCTGCAGAAGCAGATCTCCCCATAAGTTGAGAATTTAATTCTCATCGGGGGGATTCTGCCATGCAGATCTAAAACCTAAGGGAGGACGTAAGTTCAGAGAATTTTATTATCCCACAAAGCACATAGGAATTTAATTCCTCCAACAAAGATAGGGTTTAACCCTTAATATAAAGAACTTAGTTCTTCTTCATGGTAATAGATCTGCAGAAGCAGATCTCCCCATAAGTTGAGAATTTAATTCCCATCGGGGAGATTCTGCCATGCAGATCCAAAACTTAGAGGGAGAATTGAGTTTAAAGAATTTAATTCTTTCGAACATAGGAATTTAATTTCTCTAAATAAAATTAGGGTTTAACCCTATAAGAGAATTTAATTCTTAAACAAGGGATTTATCTCTCCATGCACTTAAAAAGATCAAGTACCCAACATGATCGCGTGGCGACACGTGACTCTCCCCTTTAATGATAAAAAGAGAACGAATAACAATAGGTCACGTGCTCCCACGTGACCCTTGAACAGACTCCTCAAAATAAGAAGGGCAGAACAGATTTTGGGCGTCTCACGTGACCCCTTAGCAATTATCAAACAAAAGAGGATTCTACCCAAGGGCAATGCCCACCTAAAGAATGCCTCACGTGACCCCTAACAAATACTTTTAATATCTAATGCATGGGTACCCATCACGTGCCCACACGTGATGGTCATAAAGATCAAGTGTTTGGCACTTATATATTCTGGGAGTAAAATAAAAGAAGCATAGCGCAATCTTTAGGTGCCTCACGTGACCCCACTTGAGTTCTTCAGTTTTAGTGTTTAACGCTACTTTAAGTGCCTCACGTGGGAGAACGTGAGCACTGAATGTATTCTAGTGTTTAACACTATATTTAAATCAATCTTAGTCCAAATTAGCTAAGTCTTCTATAGGCAAGATCCCTTGAAACTGAACCTCAAATACACTCTTGTCTTCTAAAATTGATCATCTCATATGACATTCAAAGCAAAACCCAGAGCCTTTCAATCAACATTGGTTCAAGGGTACATCTCTTCACTCCTCTGATATCTGTCGTTGTAATTCTTCAACGTCTTCAGAGAGGTGACGGGTTCCGACAACCAGATATTCCACGGACTGTGGGGTCCTTAAACTCATGGACTATGATGCTCTTATACTTTACAGACTATGACGTCTTTAAAATGGACCGCAATGTCCCTAAACTAAAACAATAGAGCCCAACTGCTCTTTTGTTGGATCTAAACAATCATGTTAAGTAGATCTTAGTCTAAAATTAGACTAACGTATCCTTAACAAATGTTTAAATTTATCTTAGTCTCAAATGAGACTAACGTATCTTTAAACCCAAACCAAAACCCAAATCTCAGAAAATACGAATTTGGACTAATCCGCGCTCTACGGGCGACAACATAAATTAGTCTCCGTATACAATCCACGGGCAAAGAAAACAAACACACACGACACGAAGTAACCATCTGGAGAAGGAGAAAGTTGTTACCGCGATGCGGTAACGTAATTAACTGCAAGGGCTTGCGTCTGCAGGGAAGAGCGTCCTCACAATCAAAAACCCCTTAAATGAGGGGGAATCAGACGAAATCTGCTACAACGGCCGCATCCGTCTAAACCTCCGATACACGATGCTATAAATAAACTTGGCATCTTCGGAGAGGTGGACAGATAAAACCAAATAGCATCTGCCCTAAATTCAGGCAAGACGTTTGTCTTCCCGGTCTTTCGGCGGAGAACAGGATCCTTGATCCTCAGGCAACTATATCCCAATTTATGATGTTCTTCAAGCCGACCACCTTCCAGGCCTTGATTGACAAGTTGGCCCAAATGGACAAGATGGATAGGCCGTCCTCTTCAAAAACGGATCTCCGGAATGAAAAGGGGAAAGGAAAAGCGACCTTCGTCGCCAACACTTAACAACAACCGAGTGACTCGAAACCGGTAGCTCGCCAAAACAACAAACCAAGATCCTTCGAAGAAAAGTTGAGACGTCTTTACTCGTTCCTCCGGGATAAAAGGAGGAGACTATTCGAACTGGCGGTGCGCAACATGCTCATCACTCTGCCGGATCTGAGACACCCACTGCAACCAGGCGGCATCAACAATCCTAATTACTGCCCCTACCACCGAATAGTGTGCCACCAAATCGAAGATTGTTACATCTTCAAAAACTGGGTTGAAGACCAATACCAATAGGGCAAGTTCGTGTTGTCCGAAAATTGGAAGGTAAACCTGCCACAGTAGCACGCTCCTAAAAAGGTGGATACGTCGGGGGCATCACGCTCATTTGTAGAGGAAGATCCGTGGGAAGTTGTCCTTTCGGCTAAAACTAAAGGAATGCTGAAGGATCTTTAAGCATGTCCGGCGATTAGGTGGAAAAGCCCGCTGGAGCCTGAGATTATTGACGGAATGCTGAAACCGCGCCCAACGCCGAAAGTTGGTAACGATGGGCAAAACCTCCAGGCTAAGCCTCCGAAATCTTTAAAGAAAAAGAAGAAGGCCAAGAAGCCCGTGCAGCTCGACAGCAATCGTACGGGTCTGCAAAAGTACATCGATAAACTAGAGGAATACAACCAAGAGACACGGACCCCGGTCACATTGGAAGAAATCTTCAAGCATGTTCTTGAGAATGGAAACAGTGGCATTGATGAAAGAGACGATTCTTCAGAAGAGCCCGAGGATTATGTGGCAAATTGCCACATAATCTCTCACTCGTCGATAAATGGTAAAGAAGCTCCTGACGTAGAGAAACTGGGGGCAGATCCAGAACCAAAATCCATGGAACCGTCAGATGACCTCATCGACAAGCTGCTGGACGAAGCCCTCCAAAAGAGTAAAGCTGACCGAGGACGTGAGGCGACCATATACGAAAAGGCCAAGCATCAGCGTCAAGCTAAAGAAGTCCCGGTAATGAGAAGTCATAAAGTAGCCCAACCGGATCGAAGCGCACCTGCCACTAGCAAGAGCAGAATCAAGGTAAAGAAGCAGTTCGCCAAAGCTCTGTCAATGGAAATGAAGCTGCCTCCTTTCGAAGGAAATACTCCCGGGAGTACGTGCCTCGACGAAGCGAATGTACATCTGAACTACTGCTTGTACCATCGAAAGGTCACACACCTTACCTAAGAGTGCAATGCCTTCAAGAAGTGGTGGCAGGGATATGTTGCCCATCAACAACACTTCAAGCGAATGAAGCGCAAAGCCCATCGGGAACAGAGAAGTGCGACAAACGAGCGTGAAGGAATGGCCGTTAACTGTCATATGGTTGATGCCATCCCAACAGAAAGGAAGTATCAAGTTCTTACATTCGGGAGCGATTCGGACAGGGAAATGGCCCTCAACCTTCTCTTCAAGGAATCCACCTCTGGAAAAGAATAAGAGATGAGGAACTGTGAGAACATTCAGCTGCGTAACCGTACGTTGCTTGAAAATAATCTCGGACTCTCAAAAAAAGTTTCGGGCAAAAGAGACAAATGGAAGGAAAAAGTCCCTGAGGAGAATACTCTCGATGATAGAGTCATTGAAGAACTCATAGCCAAGGACCCGCCTAAAAAAACAAGGTGGATTACAATGTCCTGGCACATCTGAGAAAGATACCCTCACAATTGAGTATCTTGGATGCAACTTTGTCACGACCCGAAAGAGCACGTGACTAGCCCTTGAATCCTATGAAGTCTATAGGACTCCATCTGATCCAAGTAAGCCAAAAGCCCAGAAATCTAAAACCATTTAAAGAGTAAATAAGGAAAACTGGTTTTGAAAAGTAAAGAAATCATGTTTCGAAAATCAAAGTTTTTAAATAACTAAGCCGAATATGTATTTTGAAAATGTGTAACCTTTCCTGAAATTTTCGGCAGAGTTTCCTTTGTAAAAACTGGCCCCGAACGGGATACAACAAGAATAATATATATGAACCGATAAAAGGCATCCCCAAGCGGGAGCTAGCTCTTCGTCAATCGAAGGTCACAACCACGCAAGCAATAATAATATACAACGCCAAAGGGTGAGGATCAAAACCCAAAAGAAACTCAAAACAGCCAGAAAACCGTAATACTACAAACGCGACTCTAAGGTCGAAATAATACAACACTGTTTTCTAAGTCTGAAACAATATACAAGTTTTGGTTGATGGAAATTCTAGATACAATAAATAATACATGAGCAATGGCGGTTCTGATACAAAGAACCCACCTACCAACGCAAGTCACCCATAAGGAAGCAGTGTGCCAGAAATGCCGCTATGGAATCTGTACGGCAAAACCTGCAAGGACTGTGGCACAACGGGGGTGAGTTGCCAACTCGTGAATAGAAAAATATCTACAAGCAGAGATCGAATGCATGACCCATCCTAGGTCAATACGATCAGATATAAATAAACCTCATATGAATAAAGCTGAAGCATGCTAAACTGGCAATGTAATCTCTAAACATGAGTGTAGTGCCAAGTGCTCGTGCTAGTGCCTCAGATAATAGCATGTCATGAATATGAGGTATGATCAAAGTAATTAAATCTGCACACACGTGGATCCCGTCCACTCGTCACCCACTGACAATAACCACCATGCATGTAAATATCATAAATCATGTGCATGGGAAAGATATGAGGATATAAACCATCTGTGTCCCTTGCGACACGTCAAAATCATGGAACCGGAGTGCCCAGTATCGACACTCGAAAACATCATGAAAACTGTGCCCAGCATCGGCACGTAAATCCTCATATATCGGGCTCCGTCAGTCCGGATCGGCCCGCGGGCTCTGTCTGCGGTATCGGCCCTCGGCCCCGGCAGTATGCCCATATCCATCTATCGACACTGGTCAGTATCCTCCGGATAACCGCCAGGTCCAACCAATCACCGGTAGGTACTCGCCCGCCTCCAGGCTCAATCGGCAAAGCTCATCGATCATCTTGCCGAGGGGAACCATACCGGGTCCACCATGTACCCGCAATCGGCTCGTCCACTCCTCGATTCGGGTTTCACATGTTGCTCTCAGCACCGAGAAAACACATGGTGGACGCACTGAAATATCATATCAAGGGTAACCGGGTTTTTAAAGCAATGACATATTCTCTTTTGAAACACCCTCGGTTCCCAAATCCAGAAATATCATAGAAACAACATATCTCAATGCGTATAATCAAAGAGCATGAAGTATGCGACATGTAAAGGAAATGTAAGCATATCATCGTGTCATGCAAGGATCATATACTGAATGCAATAGTACTACAGTGTAGTGACATGGCAATTATCGATGATAAGTGTGTGAGCCGGCAACAAGTGTACGTGGAACATATGCATCATCGATAATGGTGCTGGTGTCCTAGCAGCATGACTGAAATGTATCAACAATATAAGCGATGCAATGCAAACAGCATGAATGTGCGGAATCGAGTAATCAACGCAACAGTAGAGAACCCGCCTCAATAATTATATCATGCAACCTTGCCTTTTTAAATAAGACGAATCAGGGCTTTTGGTAAAATAAGGGCTACGGTGTTTTAAGAAAAGACGTGTCGTTTGAAAATATCCGTATAAACCCTTTTTGCCTATCTTTAAAATATCCCCGATTCGTTAGTTTTGAAATAGGTATGACTCGGGTCTAGCCTAACGCCTACTATACGAACTACGAACCCGACAATCAAGCCAATAGAGAGGGGTATGGAAACCACCTAAATCTGAGTCGATATCACAATATCTCATCACATGACAGGCATCACTACCATCATATCACATCTCCAATACGAACTCTGTCATGTCGCCAAATCTCACGGTCTTAATCGCATTTCATCGACTCATCTCAATCCCACGTATCATCCTCAAAACCCGTATATAAACACATAGTCCCATACCCATGTGTAGATATACACACCATCATATGCGCACAGATAATGAAAGAATGTAAGCAAGTATGTGTGTATGTGTGAGTGCACCCACTACTCTAGGGTTTCGCACTACTAAACCAATACATCCTTATTGTCAATAATCCATTATTACCATCAATAATCCTAAACAACACATAATAACTATATGTGTGTATACGTATTCGCATACATCACCACGGACTGCGGGGGTGCTATACGCCATCCACCCGACTTCTCCCCGTAGATATAAATCTACTCACCTTGCTTCTCATGTGTCGGTGCCGATGTCGCCATCTTCATCTTCTTTGCCTCACATCTCGTAGGGTACCTACAAGTATATCACAACGCTAAAGCACATGAAAATCACATCGGAAACCAAAACGGCACACGCTACGCCTATAGGTAAAAACCTATAACCTCGCATGCAAACACGATCAATATCCACTTGTCGTTCACGTCCAAACGCCACCCGACAGGAACGAAACACCAAATACCAAAATCCATGCTAAAACAAGTCTCAAATCATGCACCAACATAGGAAAATCATCCCAGATTTCACCCTAGATGGAATCTGTCAAACCTAGACATACCCAGGGTCAAGAATATAGGAAATGGGGCCATGCATAAAAATCGAGACGGTTTCCTCCTGCTCTGGCCGCAATTTGCGGCCAGAAGGGAATAATTGGCGGCCTCAGTTTGGAGTTGGGGGCTAGGGTTTGGTGTGGTGGTTCCATGGTGCCTGCACATCTTACTGTCAACTCAGTTTTATTTTTAAGGTCCCGGGGTGATAGCAGATTACACAAAACAGTGACAGATTTCCAGTTTTTCCAATATCGGTTCCGTAATTCCGTATTTTGGTTTCAATTTCAGGTTTGGGTCCAATTTTGCATTACACCAGGGGTTCTAAGGTCACAATAAGCCTCAATCTCAACTTGATTTCAGTTTTACCCTAAACCCTCACTTGAATTCTCCAAAATCCACAACACGACACAATATCAATATGAAACTAGAATTGATGCACAAGGAATTTGAAATACTACAAGTGGGTGCAGAAATTACCTCCTTTGGCAACTCAAGAAAATTCTTGAGTTGCTCAAAGTCCTCCAAATCCAATCTTGCTAGGTTCAATGTGTAGCTAGTGAGCCCGGGAACATTTTTTGTGAAGTGGGAATGGGGTTTTGGCTTTGTTTTCATGGTGGATCTAGGGTTTCATGAAGAGAGAGAGTGAGGGAGAAGAGAGAGCAGCAGCAAGAGGAAGAGAGGAGAGAGAATGAGAAGGGAAAAATGATGAGGGATGGTTCAAAAAGTGGGGGGTGTGACTTGGTCTCTTTCTCACTCATTACCTACCTTTTTCCCTTTCTTTTCTTTTCCTTTATCTTTTCCTTCTCACTCCAATAGTGAATCCAAATGAACCATGGCTACAAAAATGTAACACAAGTGTAACAAGTGTGGAAAATGATATGTGCACATTTTTGCACAAAAATGCTAAAAATCCAATTAGCGATTCTTAATCGCGATTAGCACTAAATTAGCATATAACTAATCTTAAACTTTAAAATGGCATAATTCCATAAAATACCTTATTTTAGAATTTTCCAAAATTTTTCCCCATTTATTTGTATTTAATTAAACCAGAATATTAAAATATTCATTAAAATAATATTAAATTATAAAATTTCCCAAAAATCATATTTTAATATTTTGGAAACGTTACACCTTCTCCTATCTAAAGAGGCACAAGATTCCCTGATCAAGACGTTACAAGAGCCCGACCAGTTTCAAGCCTTCCTGGCGGAAGAAAAGATGAAGGACGAGCTGGAAGAAGCCCACACAGCTGATATCACTTTCAGCGATGAAGACCTCCTTCTCGGAACGTGTGAGCACAACCATCTGCTGTATGTAACCCGGTATTGTCACGATATCAAGATAGGGAAGATCCTGGTCGACAACAGGTCCTCCGTCAACCTTCTCAATATAAGAGTGTTGGAGGAGATTTGCATGAATGTGCAGCACTTGGATCAGGATAAAATTACCATCTCCGGTTTTGACTCCCAATCATCATAAACGCTCGGGTCTGTAATACTGACATTACGCTTCGGGCTGCTCGTCACTGACATCAAGTTCTATGTTATTGATGCCAAGACTTGCTACAATGCTTTGCTCGGCAGGCCTTGTTTACATGAGTACAACATCATTCCTTCTACACAACACCAGTGTATAAGTACTTCAAGGACGGCCTCAAGTACACAGTTATAGGGGAGCTGAACCCATTCTCCATAAATGAAGTACGCAAATATGAAGACGCCAAGTACTTCTTACCAGACTTCGAAGACATGGAAAGATGTCGCAAACCGGAGAATAAACAAAAAGCCATCGCCACTATCCCGATATTTGGGAGCGATACCGAAGAGGATGAAGAGATGATCTACTTGGGACAAACCCAATGCAACATGCCAGAACCATCTACTCCTATTTTGTTCTTTAGCAGTGACTCTGAAGACGAGGCCAACGCAGTGTTCTCCGTCCGCCCGTCGATGCAGACCTTTGCTGGAGCTGATCAGAGTTTACAGATTACCCTGGTTCCGCAGCGGCATTACAAAGAACTTGATGCACTTGATACGTACAACGTGCAAGAGCTGCAGACCTTCTATGTCCCTCTTCGCCAAAGAAGTGAAATGGCGATCCTTTTCTATCAATCCACCAAGCCTAAAGTGGAGAGAGAGGTATGGCATGGTGCCAAACCTACGCACGGCAGACTTCAACTAATCCGTTTGCCCAAATACTACACAGAGGGACTGAAAAGGCTATTGAGACGCTAAGGTGCACCCTTCAAACAGACTGCTCGATAAGCCCAGTTCTATAACAAGATTTGGGACGTTCCCGGGACTTAGCGGAAGATGCCCAACGGGAGAATGGAGACGACTGGCCTTGGATACGTTCGGTCCAAGAAACGGGAGCGGTTTCATGATGTCATAAATAACTCCGGTAGAGAAGCGAAAGCATTTCCGAACAGCGTTGATGTCGAATCAGCGAGATCCCGCCATAAGAATACCAAGCCCGTCATTCGAAGAATAGATTGATAAGCTGATGAGAGAAGCAGGTCAAAAGGTTCGGGATGACCATAGCCGCGAAATAGCCATTTACAAGAAAGCCAGGACGCAAAGTCTCATTCAGCAGGTTACGGAAGATGACGATGCCCTTCACCCCCAGCCCGTTGTGCGCTCTTGTGGCAAGAAAAAAGCCCGACGTAGAAGTAAAATCAAGGTGAAGAACAGGGACGGCGTTCAAAAACAGCGAAGCGGATCCAAGATGCCGCGCGAGCGAGGAAAAGTCAACTGGAACCTGTCTTTTATGAAGAAGATGGGTCGGGAGTACCCTTCCCTCAAGACAAGACAAGGAAAATGTTCAACCTTATCATGAAGCATCAAATGATGACGCTCTCGGAGTCTTGATTCCCTAAACAGATGAACGAGGTCCATCACCCGGATTATTGCTCCTACCACCGAATAGTGGAACATCCTCTTGAAGACTGCTTCACCTTCAAAGACTGGGTTGAAGATCAGTATCAGCAAGGCAGGTTTTCTCTATCCGATAGTTGGAGGGTAGCCCCGCCAAGAAAGCATGAGCCGAGAGCAACCTACACTGCAAGGGAAAGTCTAGATCAGTATCGAGCTTGGAAACGAGCTCGTACCTGCCACGTGATAACACTATCAAAAGAAGGAAAGCACGAGAGTATGGATGACCTCTCCCACTGCTTCACGAATGAAGATGAGGAAGAGGCGATCTCAGAATTTCCACCAGCGCCAAAAGAGCTGGAAGATTGGATACATACCACAGCAGACAACTTGAGAAAAATCGACTTGGGGACGGAAAATGATCTAAGGCCAATGTTTGTCAGTGAGCTGCTGTCTGAGAAACAGGTTGCCATATTAAAAGATGTGCTTATGCAGTATAAAGACTGTTTTGCATGGAACTACTCCGAGATGCCGGGATTAGATAAAGAGATAGCTATGCATAAACTGGCGATATCGCCGGACGTTAAGCCAATCAAACAGGCGACAAGAAGAATGCGACTCGAGCTTGAGATGAGTATCAATGCCGAATTCAAGAAGTTAATCGACTCCGGCTTCATCCAAGAAGTTCAATACCCTAATTAGATTGCCAATATCATTCCGGTAATGAAGAAAAATGGGACAGTATGCATCTGCGTAGATTTTCGGGATCTCAACAAACCTTGTCCGAAAGATGACTTCCCAGTGCCTGTCACCGAGCTGATGATCGATAACACATCCACCCATGAAGTCTTATCCTTCATGGACGGATCCTCAGGGTACAACCAAATCAGATACATCGTGAATACCAAAAGCACACTGCTTTCCGGACTCCGCTGGGCATATTCTACTTCAAAGTGATTCCCTTTGGTCTGAAGAATGTTGGCGCCACCTACCAGAGGACCATGACAAAGATCTTCAATGACCTTGTACATGAGATTTTTGAATGCTATATCGACGACCTCGTGGTGAAGAGAAAATCATACGAGGAATACTGGGAGCATTTGAAAATAGTGTTCCAGCGTTTTCGGAAATATAATCGGAAGATGAACCCCCTGAAATGCGCATTTGAAGTTTCTTCAGGCAAATTCTTAGGATTCATAGTACGACACTGGGGCATCGAAATAGACCCGTCAAAGATCAAGGCAATTATGAAAATGCCATCGCCAAGAACTCTCAAGCAACTGCGGTCTCTCTAAGGAAAGCCCGCGTATATCCGACGGTTCATAGCTAACCTCTCCAGCAAATGCCGCCCGTACAGTCATTTAATGAAGAAGGGGACCCCGTTCGTTTGAGATCGTAAATGCCAAAACACACTGGACAAAATCAAGCAATATCTGCAAAACCCGCCGGTATTGGCTGCTCCGATCAAGAGAAAACCCATCATCCTGTACACAACTGCCATTGAAGGTTCTTTAGGTGCGCTATGGGCACAAGAGAACGACCAGGGATAGGAGAGAGCTCTCTACTATTTGAGTCGAGTTCTCCCGGGGGCAGAAAATAACTACTCCCCCATCGAAAAGCATTGCCTGGTACTGATCTTCGCGGTAACGAAGTTTTGACATTATGCATTGGCACATGAGGTCCAACTCATATCAAAGATGGATCCTCTCAAGTATTTGATGTCAAGAGCCATGCTAACATGAAGGCTTGCCAAATGGTCCCTCCTCTTGATGGAATTCTTGATAGTATATCAACCCTTCAAAGCAATAAAAGGCCAGGCCATCGCCGACTTTCTCGCTGAACATCTGATACCTACCGAGTCTCTCTTGAACTGCGAGTTACCGGACGAACACGCGTTTGACGTAATTGATGGGGAGAAAGAAGGGAATGACACCCAATGGGAACTCTACTTCGATGGAGCATCCTCCTTGAAGAAGCGAAAGCAAAACAGCCCCATGATTAAAGCCGGGATGGGCCTTATCTTTATGAATCCACAAGGAAGGATAATGCGTTTTGCCCTTTCTTTAACGGAGCCGAAAACAAACAATGAGGCTGAGTATGAAGCTTTGAAAGAAGGTCTTGAGATTGTTGTCGACATGGGCATCGAAAACCTCCTCATATATGAAGACTCCCAGCTGGTCGTAGCCAAGTAAATGGGGACTACCAGACGTGCAAACCAGAACCGATTAGGTATGGTGAAAGAGTACAGCAACTGCTAATGCAAATCCCCCCTACACCCTGGAAAGCATATCACGGGTGGAAAATAGCAAGGCAGATGCATTAGCCAAGATTTCTAAAGAACTTGCTGAAGAAAATCTCGATGGCGTAAGGATTATTGTGCAAAGCCGCCGGATTCTCGCACCAGCAGAAATGTCTCTGGAGTCGTCTAAAGGAAAGGTAGTGACTGAACAAGCAATCTTCCGAATAGAGGATGAAGAAAAGACTGAGGATTGGAGAGAAGTCTTTATAGACTACTTCAAATCCCATCGAATGCCCGAAAACGCATCTTCAGGACATCAGCTCATGAAGCGAACTCTGTCTTTTTCCTTCGTCAATGATACTCTATATAAGAGATCATTCGATTGTATGTGGCTAAGATGTCTCAGACCGGAAGAAGCAAGGAGAGTCGTCCAAGAAACCCACGACGGGCTCTGCAGTTCTCATCAAGCGGGGCCAAAGATGAAGCTGAAGATCAAAAGAATGAGATACTATTGGCCTATGATGCTTCAGGACTGCCTTGAATATGCGAGGCAGTGCCACTCATGCCAAGTTCACGGGGACTTCATCCACCAGCATCCGAATCCGCTACACCCAACACTGGCTAGATGGTCTATCTAACCGACATCATCCAAGGGACATTGGTTCATATTGGCGACAACCGATTACTTCTCTAAATAGGCAGAAGCAATACCGCTAAGAGTGGTGAAGACGGGGAACATCCTCTATTTCTCCAGGACACATGTCATCTACCGATTCGGCACTCCACGACGGATCATCTCGGATAATGGGCCGGCCTATAAAAGCCATAAGATCAGTCGCTTCGCACAACAATTGGAGATATTCTTCAGTTTATAATCCCCAAGCTAACGGTCTAGCTGAGGCTTTCAACAAGACCTTGACAAAGATCATAATGAAAACGGTGTTCAGAAATAAAAAGGACTGGCACGAGAGATTGCATGAAGCTCTCTGGGCCTATCGGACTACGTTCAAGATGGCCACGAACACAACGCCATTTGCGTTAGTATTCGGAACGGAAGCGGTATTTCCCTTGGAGATAGAGCTACCCTCTACGAGTGGCGGTTCGGTACAAACTGATGGATGAAGAATGCCCATCTTCGGCTTGAGGAGCTCCATGCCCTTGATGAAACTCGTCTCATGGAGCAGCAAAATCTGGAAGCTTACAAAGCAAGGATGACGCGCTCATACGAAAAATTAACTAGGCCGAGAACATTCCGCCAAGACGAACTCGTGCTAGTCGTAAAAAGACCTATAATCCCCAACCGTGCCAAATGAGGGAAATTCGAGCTAAACTATGAGGGCCCATACATCATAGACAAAGTCTACCAAGGCGAGGCCTACTTGCTCATGGATATGCATGGCGAAAGACCCTTCAGGGCAATAAACGGCCGGTTCCTTAAGAAATACTACGCTTGATAAGTCACGGCTCAGGTTAATGATAGATGACGATGCTCGTGTCCGCTCGCTATCTTCCTGAGTCCAAACTCTATAAGTAGTATCCAGCGAAACCTCGCCTCAAAATCCCCTACGAACCACAACGTCCTTAAACTAGTTGTGGACCGAGATGTCCTAAAGCTAACAATAGACCGAGATGTCCTTAAACTAACAACGTCGCCTCTAACATGGCGATAGTGGAATGCAAGTCCACAAGTCCCAACGGTAAGGACCGCAACTCAAATCCCACCGGCAAATAGATGGGTCACATATGGAAAAACTATTCTCGAGAGTTCATCGCGCAAAAAAATGGTACGTCTACAAGCAAAATGGGCATGGACAAAAACCCGAAAGGGCTCCGTGAGTAAAAACAGAAAGACTGCCGGCGAGTTCGTGAAAACCCGAAAGAGCGCAGACTCGTAAAAAAAATTTCATGCACACTTTATTGGTGCTCTCGACCTTGTAAGGTGAAAATACCTGCGTGAGATCCTTAAGACTCACAAGGGAGCAACACACTTAGAGATCCCCACGATCCCTAAGGAGAAATTACACTTACAAGATTCTCATGACTTGTAAGGAGAATCCCTCTTATGAGACCCTCACGGCTCATAGGACTCAAAAGCCTTAAGATATAGGGACCTGAACCTATTCTTAAGCCATCACATTCGCCAAGTTGCCCTACAGAAGGTCCGATATCGGCTCTTGTATACAATCCACGGGCACAAATAAACATTTCCCCCACCAAGTGTTGGATATGTATGCCCTAGAGGCCTGTATTGTATAGGATACTAGGCATGTATATGTACATAAACAATCTTTGCTCGAAATGATAGTATGCTATCTGGTTTATCTTTATCATAACATGTGATGTGTTGATGAAGCCCTTAGGACTATGCTTGACTACCAGGATTATGATGAGATCATACTGGTGGGACCTGGGCAGTCTACAAGCATATCCTTCAATAATTCCTAGTCGAGGGTATATCGAGACAGGGCATCGGTATTACCAGATTAGACTAGAGTGTACGTTTCTTGACCCTGGGGCAATGGTTGATTCCACAACCATTGATATTTGACATCAAAGATTGTACACGGGTGCTCATTGGAGAATGGGAACACCGAACAGGACTCGCTGAGAACTCCTAGATGGTATATATACCTATTGTCAGATAGCAGTTCTCTAGCGACACTTGTACAGGTTAGTCTGTAGACCCGAGATCGTCATAGTGTCTTGTGTGATTCCCACTGTACTTTAATTTCCTCCCTACCACGGCTCTATTGAGTCGTGCAAACAGGTGGATTTTGGGTACAGTCCCGAATCATATGGAGACAATGAGCGATAGGAAGGGTTTCGTCTCTCCCGGTATAGGGAGTTGATGTCGCGCTATGTTTGATCGGCTATAACACCTAAATCCATGGCCAGGGTTCTCGAGGTTTACTGATAAGTGTTATCAGTAGTTTCTCGAACTGTTATGAGCCATAAATCAGCATGACTTATAAAGTTACTGGGGTCTGACATTTACCACCCATAGACTTCATATGCGACGTATCAGATGAAGAGACCGGACTGTACGGTAAGTGTTGCTTGCAGGCTCGTAAGGGTTGTGATGAGTTCGCTCGTTGGCCACTTTTTCGTCATGTACCTGGGTAGCCGTTACGCACAGCTAGTGCCGCTGACGTGCTTGTGGTTAAACCCACTGCCAGCGTACTGTCGAGTCTTTAGAGTCCCACACAGAGAGTTCCCTCGTTCAGGCGAAATATGTAGAGGCTGTAAGTTGTTATGGCAGCCGTAAGCTGTTACGGCAGGGTTTTGATTTTTGTTCATGTAATTGTTACAGGAATAATAATCGGAAGGATAATACTGGTGGGCTTTGGTTTAAGCCAAGATACCGGTATTATATTATTGGATTAATTGTATTCGTATTTTTCGGATACGGGTATACGGTATACGGAGGAGGGGTATTTTTGTAATTGTTACAAGAATACCTTCTAGAAGGTGCCACCTCATAATGACATAATAATGACATCATTTATTTTATGAAAATAAAATGAGGTGGAAATTAAAAGGTACAAGCATGATGAGGTTGTTGTTATGGAATTACTATTGAAGCATGATACTAATTTATATAATGCATGCTTCAAATTATTTCTCTTAGTGTTATATCTTTATTCATCATGCTTGAACACTTTCATTATGATAAACACTTACTCCTTCTCATCTCCTCCTTCTCATTCTTCTTATAAATAGCTTCACATGAGATGTGAATGTTAAGTGAATCAAGAGAAGGTTAAGAGAAAGAAATGCTATAGATTTCAAGCTAATCCAATACATTCATCTCTACATAATCCTAGTGACCTATTCTAGCAAAATTGGTCTCTAGGTTAAACTCTTGTGAAGAGTTTCTAGCTCGCACGACAACTCTCGGGTGGATCATCTAGGTCTTGGGTGGCCGGAGATCGAAGACATCGGCAACATCTAAAGGAGCTAAGGAGTTCATCAAAGAAAGGACCCGAAGGACCGTATCATTGAGGTATAATCCCTAACATAGTAGATAAGATCTCTAGTTAGGTTTTTCTAGTTGTGGTTTAGACAAGATCTTCGGTTAAGTGCGTGTTGTATGCCAAGAAAATTTTCGTTCACCGCTTCCGCCGCGCCACAAGAGTTGTGGGAGCATGCAACATACACTAACATGGTATCAGAGCCTAACTAAACCACAATTAGATGTTAGCCAAAAGTTAGAAGCTCGATCGACAGTTTTTCTCCCGAAAACTCGTATTCTGCCCTTGCTGCTGTCAGTTTTTGAAAGTGTTCCAAAATTAATTTGACATATCTTAAAAATACAAGCAGGGTTTTATAAGAACACAGTAGAAATTTGGACTCCTGACTCAACTACAGCGCCGCGGATCCGCGGCCAAACCCATGGTTTTGCCGCGGATCCGCCGTCGAGTTGGGGCCGCGTCGACTCAGTTTTCTACAGTGCTCATATATTGAAGAATTAGGGTTTCTGGGATATAAAGAATTTTACAAAGGTGTTTGTACAGGAACATGTCAAGTGTTGGCATGGTTTAAAATTATCGATCGAAATTCTAATAGTGTTTGGCTAATCGGGTTTTTCGTTTTTTGTGATATGTGTTTGAAACGTCCGCTAATTGCTATATGACGATTAGTGGGGGTTGCACATATGGATATCATGAGATGGTATGTGTATATGAATGTGTTGGATCGTCGTGATGAATGGCCGGGGGTGTGAGAAGAGCGTTTTTTTCTTCTTTTCTTTCATTCCATGTAATTTGTAAAAAGCCATGTAATATTGTTTTACGGATACATCCGGGATGAGGTTGTAGCCATCGTTGTATAATTTCTTTTTACTGTTTTTGCTCCTAGGATAGACCCAAGGTGGGGTGCATAAACTATCGGGTTTTCAAAGTGCCGAGTGGCCTACTCAATTGTTGAGGGAGGTTGCTACACTTCGGGAATTTGGCGGGTAGTTTGCCGCACCCGTAGGGGTCTAAAGGGGGGGTTTTGGCTATTCATCACGACCGTGGAATCCGTCTTTCATTAAGGGCTTGAATGAAATACGGAATTCCTAGTATATCCAATGCATTCATCTGTGATCTGAAATGGTTATATTTATATATGAGATATATAATAAACTTTGCTTATGTTTTGCACCCGCATTAGTCCAGCCCCCGCTCTGCCGTTAGTTAAGTAACCTAACGGTGCATGACGGGACCCAGTGACGAATGCGGATGGCATAAGCGTACGTTCTATTTTTTTCGTTTCTTTTCTATGATGTTTAGGAAACGTAAATGATGGGACTACATTAATGTGATTAATGATAAGAGAAAGAAACCTAAAGATGTTGTAGAATCAAATTTTTTAAGAAAAAGGGTAACTCTAGCTTTTGTTTTGCATAGCGGTATTCTTGAATATCCTGCACCTCATTCGATGAGGAAAGGGCCGAGATCCCTTCACCGGGAGTGACCCCTTTAACGAAACTGGAAAATGTTACAAAGAACTCGATTTGATTTTATAGTTGATCTAACTTTGCTTTGCATCGTGGTATTTTCATATCCAGCACCTTATTCGATAAGGAAAGAGCCGAGATCCCTTCACCGGGAGTGACCTCTTTAGCAAAATTAGAAAGATACTACAAAACCATTCGATTTTTAAAACTGGAGCTTAAACCACTCCATCCCACTCGATTCTACAACAATATCAAGTTCAAAACGTTAAAGGTTTTCATAAAATCCATCCGTTGCCCTCCGCCATTTTAGGAAGCAGAGTACTTAGTATTCGTGCCACGTTTGTTGACCATAGTTAAGGCGTGGTGTACGGTAGCTAAGTGGTGAATTCTTACAAAGCATTTGATGCGATCGATTAGGGCATTCTCATGACTTTGTTGACCATAGTTAAGGGTCGTGTGGGTGGGTCTAAATCAATCACGAAATGGCGGGTTGAACTTGACTAGTACTTATGATTTGTTGACCATAGTTAAGGTCATAAGTCACTAGGGGTAAAAATTATATCGGGAATTTCAAGAGTTGAGATTTGCAATGAGATTTCATACCATCTATATGATAGTTGGATCCCGATCCCACTGTGAGTAAAAGTTACTCTCGGGAAAATTTTGCACTTTTCGGTTAGCGAACTTGTAGATTGCAATTTATCCTGGCTAGTTTTCTTTTTAGGTTTGAAGGAAAATTTGATAAAAAGCAGTGGGAGACAACAATTAGAGAAGATTAATAACCAATCTAATTATGCAAGAGCAATCGATGAATGACTTCTTTTCTATCTCCTAATAGCAGATACCGATGTCGGCACTTAAACTTTTATTAGACAAAAACAAACTCACTGGACCGAATTACAAAGATTGGCTAAGGAACGTGAATATTGCCCTGACATATGATAAGGTCGGATACGTCCTGACTACTCCAGCCCCTCCTAGCCCAGGCCCTGATTCTTCAGTTGCGGATAAAGAAATCCGCAAGAAATGGGATACAGACTGCGCAACAGCCAAGTGCCTCGCGCTAGCTTCTATGAACAATGAACATCAGAAGCAGCACGAGAAGATGGATGTCCAATCCATCTTTCTCCATACAGAGGAGTTGTATGGAGAGCAATCTCGTACTCTCCGATACGAGGCATCTCAAAAGTTGTTTCGGATGCGGATGGCTGCTGGCACGTCTGTAGGTGACCATGTATTGAAGATGATTGGACTTATCGAAGAACTTGAGGACCTGGGTTGGACCATGGAGAACGAGCAGTATGTTGATATTGTTCTACAGTCCCTTTCCCCTGCTTTTGCTCAATTCATTGTAAACTTCAACATGCACAAAATGGAGAAGTCTGTACCAGAACTCCTCAATATGTTGAGGAGTGCAGAGAGCACGCTAAAGGTAGCGAAAACTCCCGCTCTTATTGCTGGGCCATCTTCTTCCTCCATCCCGAAAGCCAAGGCCAAGGGAAAGAAGAAGAAGAAGAATCCCATCAAGCAGAGAGGCGGAGTGAAAAAGGCATCGGGAAGGGACAAGAAAGGGGCTGCTGCGACAGGTCGTGGGGAATGTTTCCACTGCCACCAGACTGGGCACTGGAAGAGAAACTGTGTTAAATACTTGGCCGACCTCCAGAAGAAGAAGCATGGTGATGCTTCCACTTCAGGTGTGTTTGTAACAGAAAACTGTTTTTCAATTAACTCTGCTTCCTGGGTATTAGATACTGGGTCAGGATCTCACATCTGCAATTGTATGCAGGGGTTGAGAAATAGCAGGTTGTTGAAGAAAGGTGATCACACTCTCCGGGTTGGGAATGGTTCCTCAGTACATGCTACTGCAGTGGGAGAGTATCATCTTGGTTTGCTGTCGGGTTCTATATTGGTTTTGAACCCATGTTATTTTGTACCTTCAATGTTATGTAATATTATATCTGTATCGTTGTTGGACAATGCTTGATATAATTTTGTATTGCAATCTAATGTTATGAACATTAACCTTAATCAAGAGTTGATTGGGTATGGAACATTAAATAACGGGATATACATCCTAAATCAGCATACAGTTTTTCATATACAACACGGAAACAAAAGAAAGGTTTCAGACAAAAATGAAGCTTTCATTTGGCATTGTAGACTAGGTCATATTAATGAAACAAGACTAACCAAGCTACATAAAGATGGATATTTAAACTCGTTTGAATATAAATCTTATGCGACTTGCCAGTCTTGCATCAAAGGTAAAATGACCAAAACTCCGTTTACTGGACACGGAGAGAGAGCTACTGAACTCTTAGGCCTCATACATAGTGATGTATGTGGACCAATATCTACACATGCTGGAGGTGGTTTTTCATACTTCATAACCTTCACTGATGATTTATCGAGATTCGGGCACGTGTTCTTGTTGAAACATAAGTCTGAAGCCTTTGAAAAGTTCAAGGAGTATAAATCTGAAGTAGAAAAACAAACAGGCTTAAGTATCAAGAAATTTCGATCGGATCGTGGAGGTGAGTATCTAAGCTCAGAGTTTCTAGATTTCCTAAAAGAGAATGGGATTCTCTCTCAGCTCACTCCTCCGTATACACCACAGCACAACGGTGTATCGGAAAGGAGGAATCGCACATTATTAGATATGGTACGATCTATGATGAGTGATGCTGAGTTACCAATATCATTTTGGGGGCACGCATTGGAGACTGCGATTTATCTATTGAATAGGGTTCCGACCAAAACCGTGTCTACCACTCCATATGAGATATGGTATGGGAAGAGACCATCTCTTAAAAGAGTTAAGGTATGGGGTTGTCCGGCTTATGTGAAAAAGCAGAATCCAGACAAACTTGAGACACGATCGGTTTTATGTAAATTTGTGGGATATCCAAAACACTCGTATGGATATCTATTCTACCACAAGGAGGAACAAAGAGTGTTTGTTTCTCAGTATGCCACATTTTTAGAAAATGAATTTTTTACAAATGATACTGTTGGCAATGCGGTAGAACTGGAAGAAGTTCCAGATGCACAAACCATTACCGATGATTTGATTGAACCTGAGGTTTCAATAGAACCTGACATACCTCAGCCACTCCGTAAATCTAGTAGGACTTCTCGCCCACCTAATAGATACTACGGTTTTCTAATTGACGGCGATAGAGAAGATTGCATCATGAATGATGATGACCCTACTAGTTTTCAGCAAGCTATCACGAGTGGTGACTCAGTGAAATGGTTGGATGCCATGAGATCCGAAATGGAATCCATGCACACCAACAAAGTATGGACTTTGGAGGCTGCACCTTCTGGAGTAAAACCCATAGGGTACAAATGGATCTTTAAAAGAAAGATTGGTGTAGATGGTCAGGTGGAGACCTATAAAGCTAGGCTGGTAGCAAAAGGATTTCGTCAAAGACCGGGCTTAGACTATGATGAAACTTTTTCACCAGTCGCGATGCTCAAATCCATTCGGATCTTGCTTGCTATAGCTGCTTACTATGATTATGAGATCTGGCAGATGGATGTTAAAACGGCATTTCTAAATGGTGATTTAGAAGAATGCATTTTTATGGATCAACCAGAGGGCTTCATTGATAGTGGGAGCAGCGGAAAAGCATGCAGGCTGCTTAAATCCATCTATGGATTAAAGCAGGCATCACGGAGTTGGAACATCTGCTTTGATGATATAATCAAAGAGTTTGGTTTTATCAAAAATGTGGATGAACCATGTATTTATAAAAGGATTGTAGAGAGTACTGTTACATTCCTCGTATTGTACGTGGACGACATTCTCTTGATAGGAAATTATATTCCTATGCTACAATCGGTCAAACTATTCTTATCGCAGAGGTTCTCCATGAAAGACCTGGGTGATGCCTCGTACATTCTGGGGATTAAGATCTATAGAGATAGATCTAAGAAATTATTGGGATTGTTCCAATCGAGATACATTGACACCATACTAAAGAGGTTTAGTATGGAAGATTCCAAGAGGGGTAATTTACCCGCTTGTCATGGGATCACCCTCTCCAAAGAGATGTCTCCAAAGACTGATGAAGAGAGGGCTCGCATGAGCATTATACCCTATGCTTCGGCAGTAGGATCTATAATGTATGTGATGTTATGTACTCGCCCAGATGTAGCTTATGCACTAAGTGCAGTAAGCAGGTATCAATCCAACCCAGGGGAGAAACACTGGACTGCTGTGAAGAACATTCTAAAGTACTTGAGAAGAACTAAAGAAATGTTCTTGGTGTATGGTAACGGAAATCTCCAAATGGAGGGCTTTACCGACTCCAGCTTCCAGAGCGATAAGGATGATAGTAAGTCCATCTCAGGGTTTGTATTTACTCTAAATGGAGGGGCGGTATGTTGGAAGAGTTCTAAACAAGATACCGTCGCTGACTCCACGATGGAAGCTGAGTATATTGCTGCTAATGATGCCGCAAAAGAAGCAGTCTGGATGAGGAAGTTCATTTCAGAACTTCAAGTGGTTCCATCCATTGCTAATCCAATACCTCTGTATTGTGATAACAATGGAGTCATGGCTTTGGCAAAGGAACCGAGGTCCCATCAGAAATCCAGACATATCTTGAGGCGGTATCACCTCATCAGGGAGATAGTGGATCGCCAGGAAATCGAGGTACGGAGAGTAGACACGAAAGACAACACAGCAGATCCATTCACTAAGGGTATCCCTCAAGTACAGTTTGAGAAACTGTTTGAGCTGTTGGGCATGCGGTACGCCGGAAACTGGTTCTAGCCGGTACTTATTGCATTAATTACAGGCCCTAGTGCAAGTAGGAGATTGTTGGATATGTATGCCCTAGAGGCCTGTATTGTATAGGATACTAGGCATTTATATGTACAGAAACAATCTGTGCTCGAAATGATAGTATGCTATCTGGTTTATCTTTATCATAACATGTGATGTGTTGATGAAGCCCTTAGGACTATGCTTGACTACCAGGATTATGATGAGATCATACTGGTGGGACCTGGGCAGTCTACAAGCATATCTTTCAATAGTTCCTAGTCGAGGGTATATCGAGACAGGGCATCGGTATTACCAGATTAGACTAGAGTGTACGTTTCTTGACCCTGGGGCAATGGTTGATTCCACAACCATTGATGTTTGACATCAAAGATTGTACACGGGTGCTCATTGGAGAATGGGTACACCGAACAGGACTCGCTGAGAACTCCTAGATGGTATATATACCTATTGTCAGATAGCAGTTCTCTAGCGACACTTGTACAGGTTAGTCTGTAGACCCGAGATCGTCATAGTGTCTTGTGTGATTCCCACTGTACTTTAATTTCCTCCCTACCACGGCTCTATTGAGTCGTGCAAACAGGTGGATTTTGGGTACAGTCCCGAATCATATGGAGACAATGAGCAATAGGAAGGGTTTCGTCTCTCCCGGTATAGGGAGTTGATGTCGCGCTATATTTGATCGGCTATAACACCTAAATCCATGGCCAGGGTTCTCGAGGTTTACTGATAAGTGTTATCAGTAGTTTCTCGAACTGTTATGAGCCATAAATCAGCATGACTTATAAAGTTACTGGGGTCTGACATTTACCACCCCTAGACTTCATATGCGACGTATCAGACGAAGAAACCGGACTGTACGGTAAGTGTTGCTTGCAGGCTCGTAAGGGTTGTGATGAGTTCGCTCGTTGGCCACTTTTTCGTCATGTACCTGGGTAGCCGTTACGCACAGCTAGTGCCGCTGACGTGCTTGTGGTTAAACCCACTGCCAGCGTACTGTCGAGTCTTTAGAGTCCCACACAGAGAGTTCCCTCGTTCAGGCGAAATATGTAGAGGCTGTAAGTTGTTATGGCAGCCGTAAGCTGTTACGGCAGGGTTTTGATTTTTGTTCATGTAATTGTTACAGGAATAATAATCGGAAGGATAATACTGGTGGGCTTTAGTTTAAGCCAAGATACCGGTATTATATTATTGGATTAATTGTATTCGTATTTTTCGGATACGGGTATACGGTATACGGAGGAGGGGTATTTTTGTAATTGTTACAAGAATACCTTCTAGAAGGTGCCACCTCATAATGACATAATAATGACATCATTTATTTTATGAAAATAAAATGAGGTGGAAATTAAAAGGTACAAGCATGATGAGGTTGTTGTTATGGAATTACTATTGAAGCATGATACTAATTTATATAATGCATGCTTCAAATTATTTCTCTTAGTGCTATATCTTTATTCATCATGCTTGAACACTTTCATTATGATAAACACTTACTCCTTCTCATCTCCTCCTTCTCATTCTTCTTATAAATAGCTTCACATGAGACGTGAATGTTAAGTGAATCAAGAGAAGGTTAAGAGAAAGAAATGCTATAGATTTCAAGCTAATCCCATACATTCATCTCTACATAATCCTAGTGACCTATTCTAGCAAAATTGGTCTCTAGGTTAAACTCTTGTGAAGAGTTTCTAGCTCGCACGACAACTCTCGGGTGGATCATCTAGGTCTTGGGTGGCCGGAGATCGAAGACATCGGCAACATCTAAAGGAGCTAAGGAGTTCATCAAAGAAAGGACCCGAAGGACCGTATCATTGAGGTATAATCCCTAACATAGTAGATAAGATCTCTAGTTAGGTTTTTCTAGTTGTGGTTTAGACAAGATCTTCGGTTAAGTGCGTGTTGTATGCCAAGAAAATTTTCGTTCACCGCTTCCGCCGCGCCACAAGAGTTATGGGAGCATACAACATACACTAACACCAAGTCCTACCAACGACGAGGAATGATCTCATGTGGTGAACGACACTTATAAGTCCTCTCGACTTATAAGGAGAAAACACTCTTATAAGATCCTTACGACTTATAAGAGAACACACACTTAGGAATCCTCATGACTCCTAAGGAGAGAACACAGCTACGAGATCCTCACGACACGTAGGGAGGAACACCTTTATGAGACCCTTACGACTCATGAAGTCAAAAAGCCTTAGTCGACAGAATCCTAACCCTGTTTGCTAAGCCACCTTTGTTCGAATCGACAAAGGCAAATGATGATTCGCTCCTGGCAACATTCCAGTGTTAGCGATACTGATGCCCAACATTAGTATCAAATTCCAAGCCCTTTTACGGCAAATGATGATTCGCTCCTGCCAACATTCCAGTCGCAGCGATGCTGATGCCAAAATTGGTGTCAGATCACAAGTTCCATACTCGCAATAAAAATCAGCGAGCAAAAATGCATATGAAATAGCCGAAATGATAGGGAAACTCACAACAAAAATCAGCGAGTAAAATATATGCATATAAAAATAGCTGAAATGATAGGGCAACTCGCAATAAAAAGCAGCGAGTAAAGAAAAAGAAAAATAGCCGAAATGATTGGGCGCCGCGAAAAAATAGCCGAAATGATTGAGCAATTGCGACTTTCGCGATATAAAAAGATGAAATGATATAGCATCGCGGAAAGAAATAAAAAATGAAATGAAATTTCTGCCCTGCAGGTGAGATCACATTGACCTCTGTATACAATCTACGGGCATAAACGTAAAGGGAACCACATTGTCCCACCGGGCTACGTCAAAGGGAAGCTAGATCTCGATGGCTACACCTACAGCCTAGAAATCAACAATGACATTGTCACACCCCGCTTCCCAAAATACAGAATACGAGGGGTTGACAAGGCCAGCCATGCTCCTACGGTCAAGGAAATAACCTGCCGTAGTCACACTTCGGCTTCTAACTTTACGTGGTAATCAGTAAATAATGCGCAGGTAATGAGAAATGCAGTAACTGAAACAAAACAATATAAAGAACTGACCTGATGGGAAACAAAAGGGTATAACTCTGGATAGCTAATCGAGATGTTCGTGATGTGCGTCTGGTCCTGGTCCCGGCTAAATCCACTCCTCACACTGAGCATGCATACTCAGGTCGTCAGAGCGACACAATAGCAATATAATATATAGATACAAGTGACAACTCGAACAATGATAATAGATATATATGACAGTAAATCAAGACGGTATAGTTATGAACATGCAGTAATCAAAGAAGTGTCTAATAGATTAGGTGAACAGTAAAACAGTAAAATAATATGCCAGGTATGTCAACACAGTAAGTAATGTATATCAATGCCATTATCCCTATCAGTCTCTAAGTCTCACTGTACAGGTCACTAAGCCTATCGTCAGTCCAAGTGTGAGAGTCAACCACTCACGAGTGTCCTCCACCCAAGGGTAGGACCCAAGGGCAAGGGACCACGGGCCCAACATGTAACTCACGGTAATAATCATGTACCCTGTAAATCTCCATATATCTCCATATATATAAGCCGGCATGGGACTCCCGAGATTATGTTGAACTCACACTCAAACTACCCCACACCCCGTGGTCTACATCAAACGCTAACCATAATCTCAAATACCAGTCGGTCTGTGACAAGTCTGCTCGAGAACTGAAGACAGGATCTCCATCAAGCACGTTCCGACTAATACCCAAGATAAATGGCAGTGTCTGGTGCCTTATCTGTGACACCCATGCAAGAGCTTCCATAAGTGTCCCATACCACTTATAGTCACACTTACACGCATCCCACAGACGTCGACAATGCAATAGAATAATAGGGTTCACTGATTGTGTACAAGTACGTGTCGCTTTCACTTGTTCAATCATGCACGAACAGTAACGTACTTGCCACAATCATCGCTAATACCTAACACTGGGTAATACACATGATCACTAGATTATCAATGCAGTGACCTATGTATGATATGATGGGAAATAGTATGTAAAGCATGATTAAGATGTCGTAAATCAGTATTCTACCACTTGCATAATTTATCATAAATCATATGTGTACAATTTAGCGAAACAATGAATGGGGAATAAATGGTATGTTTGATTATCTATCCGGCGAATTTGGTTTCACGTCAATCGGGTTTCAAGATCACTAGTTATGACCATTTCATTTTTAGCGTTCACGGCTGAAAATCCGGTTTCAGAATCAGAAGTCCGTTTCTCAATGTATTTTAATCCCAGTTGGGATCAGAATTTAGCGACACTACAGTTGAATGAAATCTAGAGTTTTCAGTAAGGTTTTCAACGCAATAGACGGATCCTCAATCGCGTCTGTATGTTAGGAGTTATACGCTGTTCAATACTAGTATGTCAATTCTGATTCTGTTGGGACTGTTATACGTCCCCATCTTTTAAATTACAGATTAAATAGAAAACGATGATGAAACAGAATGAAACCACTTGTGTTATCTAGCTAACAGATTCACCTTTAATAAACTGTGGAGTTCCGCAACCTACGAGTTAAGGAAACAGGGTGGTACCCATTACGGGACAGTAAACAACAACTAGAGTCGCTCTGGACTGCAGTCCAGAGTCGCACTCCGATCCAAATATTGTTACAATTTAAGTACAGAAATCATTAGAAACTTGCATAAGGTTATAGTTCGTCGAGTCAGCTTCGATTTAATCCCTCGAACGCATCATTCCAATATGTATATAATTTATGGTGATTTTAACGGTTTTCAGGTACAAGAAATTTTCAGTTTTACAGGTATACTTGGGGGTAATCGTTTTAGTCGTTAATAGTCGTATTATCCAGTGAAATTTATACACCGCATTCATCACTACATGGGCCAGCATAGACTAACCAATTCCGTCAATTTGGACGAATATTTTCATTGAGGTCACACATCGAACAGGTATATCACATGGGTTATCATAAGTTGTAAAGTAGCAATCTATACGATTTGAGTTTGTAATGTAATTATATTAGCATGTAGCAAGTATAAATACTTGCCTGGAGACATTGAATTGATGGCACGGCAGTAAGGGCAGTGGTGACGCGGCTTGGGCACGTAGTAGCAGCAACACGACGAGTCTTGGCTAGGCTTGGGCTTGGCTCGAGTTTGGTGACGGGCTGTTGCGGCTAGGCATTGGGTGAGACGAGGCGAATGTGCTCGTACAGCAGAGAGAGTAAGGACAGAGAACAGAGAGAGAACAGAGAAAGAGAGAGAGAGAGAGGAAGAACTGAGAAAGAGAGAGAGACAGAGAGAGAGAAAATAGAGAACAGAGAGAGAGAGAGAACAGAGAGAGAGAGTGAGAAAGAGAGAGAGGGAGAGAACAGAGAGATTGAGAGAGAGAGAGTAGAGAAAGAGAGAGCCAAGGAGAGAGTGAGAGAGAAGGGATGGCGACGATGATGATGATGATGATGACGTAGGGTGTCGACGAGGCGGTCCCGGTGAGAGGAGGCTCGCCGGCGAGAGGGTGCGGGGCTCAAGCTCGGGTGCAGTAAGCTTGGCGGAGGAAGAGAGGAGGAGAAAGGGGAGGTGGTGACGTTGAGGAGCTGCGGTGAGAGGGGAGGAAGGTGGTGGTTGGTGAAGAGGGCTCGTCGACGATGATGGGTACGTCGATGGTGTGGTCGTGGCACGGGTGCGGTGGGATTCTCGAGTGGAGGACGAAGAGGAGGGTTCTGTGGGTGGAGGAGAAACGAGGGAAGATGAATGAGGAGTCGAAGTCATCGTGGTCGACGGCAAGGGTGGTGGTTGACGGGAGCAGTGGGTTTGAGGTTGGGTTCTTGGGTGATCGAGAGGGATTTTTTTTTTGAGGAGTTTCAGATCTAGAGGGTGAGAGAGAAAGGAGGAGCGAACCGTTGGGGGAGCGGGTCGCAGGGGAAACGTGCGCGTCGTGGGCAAGGGCACGGACCTGGGCGTGGGCGGAGGAAGCGGGTCGAGCGAGCGGGAGAAGAGGAAGTAGCCGTTGGGGAAGAGGAGGGGGTAGTGGGCCGGGTCGGGTTGAGGTGCGGCTGAAAGGAGTGGGCTTGGGCCAGGAAAAACTTTATTTAATTAAATGAATGCTCGTAGGCTGCCGGGCTGGCTGGGAAAAGGCTGGGGGATTTAAAAATGGATTAAGTTTATTAAAAGAATGGGCTGAGGGAATTAGTTGGGTTTTAGGGTTTAATTTTAAATAAAAAAGAAATAGTGGAGTTGGGTTTTGGTGTTTAATGGGATTTAAATAAATAAACAATTATAAATAAATTTTATAGGTGAAAAAAATACTAATATTGGTATAAAAGGGGCTGGGTATTATATCATACCACCCTTACAAAAATTTCGTCCTCGAAATTTAAAAGAAACGACAGTTTACAAAATAATAAGTGAAAAGTTACCACATCGAACACTAATACATAGTGGTTTACTTAAAACGGGTGGATAAAATTTTGAAGGTATATATATGTAAAAACAACATACAAAAAGATAGGTCTAAATAGGTATAAGGTAGGAACAACTATAAGGGCAACTACATGTATACGAGAATATAGATAACAATAGCGAACAATAATAATCAAGGCGTGTTCGATAAAATCGAAACCCAAATATGTGCACATATAAGTATATCAAAAGTAGTACAGCAGAAATAAAAGTATAAGACACAACCATTTATAATAGTAACCATAGGCGCAATACCCGAAATAAAGTAACGACAATAAAGTAGTGAAAGATTTGTCGATAGGTTAAAACATTTTGGGATAATGTATCGATCAAATAGTTTTAAAATAACTTAGAAACTCACATAGTGAAAATAAGAAACATGGAACGAAAATATGCGCGATGTAAGGTTGCGCTATCGAAAATAATGGGAAAGCTAGTAGTGGAGTACTTGAAATGCGTAAAACGGGGATAGTTGATAAAACACACTCTTCGATAAATACAAAATAATGAAAACCAAATTTTCGAATAATAATGTCCCTAAATATGTTTAGGGTAATAGGAAAAAGCACAAAAACGTATAGGGCTAGCTAGGGTAAGGATTACAAGGAAGTGTGGCTCATTCAAAAGGTCGGAGTGTGGCGGCTTTAGGTTGAAGGTCAAAGAGATTAGGGTCGGGTCAGCACAGGAAGTAAGGGTGAGCAGTAAGGGACTACAAGGGAAAAAAGAGTGTATGGGGAAGATGACGATCGATATGTGAATCAAAAATTTCGAAAGGTCAGCTAACTCGGAAATCTTACTATCAATTTCCCCTCCCAGAAGGATCTTAAACGAGACATAGACGAAGGATGAAGGGTGGCCCATTCCAAGGATCAGGGTGCGGTACTTTTTAATCGAAACGAGGGTTAAAACAATACAAGGGGTAGGAGTGGACAGTCAGGGATTTCAGCAGGAAAAATAAATGTATATGAGAAATAATCAAGCATTAAGTGAACCAAGAAGATCGAAAGATTAGCGAACTCAACAATTTATTTCATTCTAGAAAATTCGAAACAAAGCACCTTCCAAAAGTAACAGATGGCCTTAATCTATACATAGATTTATTTGGCCAGAGAAGACAACATCTAAAAGAAATCCCGTCAGTCGCGGTTGTGGAGTTTCAGCAGGTTGCGGTAGGCTCACGCGCTCAGATAGGGGCGTCCATTTCCATAGCGCCTAGCAGGGACCGCCATTGGGAGTTCTTCCACCGTAGGGTCTTGATCTTCGGGTCCTTCTTCCTCGGCTGGAGCTTCTTCATCGAGGCCTGCTTCCATGTGATTCTCTTCTTCTGGATTCCCTTTCATGGGATTTCCCTCCACTGGATTTTCTTCTATCGGGTCTTCATCGGGATCTTTCTCTATTGGGTTCTCTTCAGGACCTCCTTCCTCTTCGTCGGAATCGCCTATCATGTCAAACTCTGGGGCGGCTGCTCCTTCGTCCTCGGAATCGCTGTTCCCGAAAATGACCTGGGGACCGTTGACCTTATCGTCAAAACTCATCAGCGTGCGGTCTAAGAAAACGCATGACTGTGCATCCTCATCTAAATGCGGCGCTGCTCCAGGGTGGGCCATGGCCTGAAAAGAAAGAGTCATGATCAACACATCAGGAAAATAGCTAAGGGTACGGAGTATAGGAAAATATGCGATAGGCAGGAACTGAAAAATCAAAATAAAAAATGCTGTGGTAATGAATAGTATACGTACGGGAAAAAAACAAGAGGGTGATACATACATGACAATTCAAAGTTTTATTGCATTCAACAAAAGTTCGACGGATACAAGATTTCAAACGAAAAGAAATATTTATAAGAGGATGAAAACATTACTACTGAAAGTAGGAAACATGAAAATTCTTCTTTGACTACTAGACCGCTGCATTCTCGTCATGCGAGTTGAATCCTGCGCTGGGTCCGCCTTATCCTCGAAGTTCGAACTACGTAATAATCATCACTCGGCAGAAGTGAAGAGTGTGGTCGAGCCTCCTCCTTGTAGCTCCTTCCCTTTTGGGCAACCGTTGATAAGATGTTTGCTGGATCCGCAAATCAGACATTTCCCTTGGGCACGGCGACAATCCCTCTGAAGATGTTCTGGCCTCTTACAGTACCCACAATATTGGGTCTTCTGCTGCTTCTGTCGTGGGGAAACAAATGGGCACTTCATCTTCCTCTCTTTTCCTCGTCTAACAGGGATCCCTGTACGATTGGAGACTCCCGCTGGTGCCTGATTCATCTGCCTTCTCAGTCCTTCAGCTAACAAGTCGTTTGTTCGCTCCTGAGCTTCCTTCAGACCTTGCAGTACACTCAGAATCTCAACGGTCTGATTCTGGGGAGTGGAGATAGAGAAAGAGTTGTTGGACGACATGATCCTGAAACAATAATTTTAAGGACGATATAAGGCACAAGCTATAAGAATCAAAATATAATACGGATTGGGCAAGGATTCAAGAATATCAGATGTGATGAAATTCATTACAAGTGGAAATCAATTGTATGACTCTAAGTCACTTAAACGGAGTATGGTAGTGCAACCGTGATGTAGTTCACCATTTACAACCATGTCACTCAGCCAAGTCGCCCGAAACTTTAGCGGATGGATAGCCGAACACACAATGTGAATATGGATCAAGAATAACAAGTATACAACCTAGACCAAGGAATGTCTTAGATTGTCAAGCTATACACGGAAAACTGCAATCCCATTCGAAGCAAAACCTAGGCTCTGATACCAACTAAACCATGTCACGCCCCGCTTCCCAAAATACTGAATAGAGGGGTTGACAAGGCCAGCCATGCTCCTACGGTCAAGGAAATAACCTGCCGTAGTCACACTTCGGCTTCTAGCTTTACGTGGTAATCAGTAAATAATGCGCAGGTAATGAGAAATGCAGTAACTGAAACAAAACAATATAAAGAACTGATCTGATGGGAAACAAAAGGGTATAACTCTGGATAGCTAATCGAGATGTCCGTGATGTGCGTCTGGTCCTGGTCCCGGCTAAATCCACTCCTCACACTGAGCATGCATACTCAGATCGTCAGAGCGACACAATAGCAATATAATATATAGATACAAGTGACAACTCGAACAATGATAATAGATATATATGACAGTAAATCAAGACGGTATAGTTACGAACATGCAGTAACCAAAGAAGTGTCTAATAGATTAGGTGAACAGTAAAACAGTAAAATAATATGCCAGGTATGTCAACACAGTAAGTAATGTATATCAATGCCATTATCCCTATCAGTCTCTAAGTCTCACTGTATAGGTCACTAAGCCTATCGTCAGTCCAAGTATGAGAGTTAACCACTCTCGAGTGTCCTCCACCCAAGGGTAGGACCCAAGGGCAAGGGACCACGGGCCCAACATGTAACTCACGGTAATAATCATGTACCATGTAAATCTCCATATATCTCCATATATATAAGCCGGCATGGGACTCCCGAGATTATGTTGAACTCACACTCAAACTACCCCACACCCCGTGGTCTACATCAAACGCTAACCATAACCTCAAATACCAGTCGGTCGGTGACAAGTCTGCGCGAGAACTGAAGACGGCATCTCCATCAAGCACGTTCCGACTAATACCCAAGATAAATGGCAGTTTCTGGTGCCTTATCTGTGACACCCATGCAAGAGCTTCCATAAGTGTCCCATACCACTTATAGTCACACTTACACACGTCCCACAGACATCGACAATGCAATAGAATAATATGGTTCACTGATTGTGTACAAGTACGTGTCGCTTTCACTTGTTCACTCATGCACGAACACTAACGTACTTGCCACAATCATCGCTAATATCTAACACTGGGTAATACACATGATCACTAGATTATCAATGCAGTGACCTATGTATGATATGATGGGAAACAGTATGTAAAGCATGATTAAGATGTCGTAAATCAGTATTCTACCACTTGCATAATTTATCATAAATCATATGTGTACAGTTTAGCGAAATAATGAATGGAGAATAAATGGTATGTTTGATTATCTATCCGGAAAATTTGGTTTCACGTCAATCGGGTTTCAGGATCACTAGTTATGACCATTTCATTTTTAGCGTTCACGGCTGAAAATCTGGTTTCAGAATCGGAAGTCCGTTTCGCAATGCATTTTAATCCCAGTTGAGATCAGAATTTAGCGACACTACAGTTGAATGAAATCTATGGTTTTCAGTAAGGTTTTCAACGCAATAGACAGATCCTCAATCGCATCTGTACGTTAGGAGTTATAGGCTGTTCAATACTAGTATGTCAATTCTGATTCTGTTGGGACTGTTATACGTCCCCATTTTTTAAATTACAGATTAAAAAGCAAACGATGACGAAACAGAATGAAACTACTTGTGTTATCTAGCTAACAGATTCACCTTTAATAAACTGTAGAGTTCCACAACCTACGAGTTAAGGAAACAAGGTGGTACCCATTACGGGACAGTAAACAACAACTAGAGTCGCTCTGGACTGCAGTCCAGAGTTGCACTCCGATCCAAATATTGTCACAATTTAAGTACAGAAATCATTAGAAACTTGCATAGGGTTATAGTTCGTCGAGTCATCTTCGATTTAATCCCTCGAACGCATCATTCCAATATGTATATAATTTATGGTGATTTTAACGGTTTTCAGGTACAAGAAATTTCCAGTTTTACAGGTATACTTGGGGGTAATCATTTTAGTCGTTAATAGTCGTATTATCCAGTGAAATTTATACACCGCATTCATCACTACATGGGCCAGCATAGACAAACCAATTCCGTCAATTTAGACGAATATTTTCATTGAGGTCACACATCAAACAGGTATATCACATGGGTTATCATAAGTTGTAAAGTAGCAATCTATACGATTTGAGTTTGTAATGTAATTAGATTAGCATGTAGCAAGTATAAATACTTGACTGGAGACGTTGAATTGATGGCACGGCAGCAAGGGCAGTGGTGACGCGGCTTGGGCATGAAGTAGCAGCAACACGACGAGTCTTGGCTAGGCTTGGGCTTGGCTCGAGTTTGGTGACGGGCTGTTGCGGCTAGGCATTGGGTGAGACGAGGCGAATGTTCTTGTACAGCAGAGAGAGTGGGGACAGAGAACAGAGAGAGAGAGAGAGAGAACAGAGAAAGAGAGAGAGAGAGACAGAGAGAGAGAAAACAGAGAACAGAGAGAAAGAGTGAGAAAGAGAGAGAGGGAGAGAACAGAGAGATTGAGAGAGAGAGAGAGTAGAGAAAGAGAGAGCCAGGGAGAGAGTGAGAGAGAAGGGATGGCGACGATGATGATGATGATGACGTAGGGTGTCGACGAGACGGTCCCGATGAGAGGAGGCTCGCCGGCGAGAGGGTGCGGGGCTCGAGCTCGGGTGCAGTGAGCTTGGCGGAGGAAGAGAGGAGGAGAAAGGGGAGGTGGTGACGTTAAAGAGCTGCGGTGAGAGGGAGGAAGGTGGTGGTTGGTGAAGAGGGCTCATCGACGATGATGGGTATGTCGGTGGTGTGGTCGTGGCACGGGTGCGGTGGGATTCTCGAGTGGAGGACGAAGAGTAGGGTTCTTTGGGTGGAGGAGAAATGAGGGAAGATGAATGAGGGGTCGAAATCATCGTCGTCGACGGCGAGGGTGGTGGTTGACGGGAGCAGTGGGTTTGAGGTTGGGTTCTTGGGTGATCGAGAGGGATTTTTTTTTTAGGAGTTTCAGATCTAGAGGGTGAGAGAGAAAGGAGGAGCGAACCGTTGGGGGAACGGATCGCAGGGGAAACGTGCGCGTCGTGGGCAAGGACGCGGGCATGGGCGTGGGCGGAGGAAGCGGGTCGAGCGAGCGGGAGAAGAGGAAGTAGCCGTTGGGGAAGAGGAGGGGGTAGTGAGCCGGGTCGGGTTGAGGTGCGGCTGAAAGGAGTGGGCTTGGGCCAGGGAAAACTTTATTTAATTAAATGAATGCTCGTGGGCTGCCGGGCTGGCTGGGAAAAGGCTGGGGGATTTAAAAATGGATTAAGTTTATTAAAAGAATGGGCTGAGGGAATTAGTTGGGTTTTAGGGTTTAATTTTAAATAAAAAAGAAATAGTGGAGTTGGGTTTTGGTGTTTAATGGGATTTAAATAAATAAACAATTATAAATAAATTTTATAGGTGAAAAAAATACTAATATTGGTATAAAAGGGGCTGGGTATTACAGACGTTCTTTCTCGTTCCAACCAGAAGAAGATACGGCGTCAGCAAAACGGAGCCACGACAACATCCACTTATTCCGAATCTCAACGATTCACGGACAACCTAGAAACTACCTCAGAACCATGGCAGAGTCCCTAGTTCTAGGTCTCGACAGCAGCATCTACAGCCTAGAGATCAACAATAACGTTCTTTCTCCGTTCAGCAGGATACAGACACGACATCAACAAACGGAGCCATGGCAAAGTCCCCTAGTTCCAAATCTCGACGGTTCACAGATAACCCAGAGTCAACCTCGACATTCGTTTCAATATTGCAGAAACAATGTCAACAAACGAAGCAAAGGAAGATTTCTAGTTTCAGGGTCTTGACGGCAACTCAAATGAGACTTGAAAGACCATCGGAGATCATCCTACTCCAGCATGGAGTGGTCATGACTCATCGGGGCTCCCAAACCGAGCTTAACCTCAAGTAGAAAGCAATATGGAATATCCCTAACGCTTGCTCTTTTGACGGTAATATCACTTAGAAGATTACTTGAAGACGCCTTGTCCAGCCCCCGAAGGGATCAGAGACACGACAGTCGCGGGGCTACTTGAACAGCAAGATTGCATATCAGGGAATATATCGGCCAACGCGACGGTGGGACGGATAAAAATCCCTAGTACCACAGACCCTAACGGACTTCTATTAGCAAGAGTTAACTGTGAAGTTAGGACACCCTTGCGGGAACTTCTCGATTCGTCTCGACTCGTGAGGAAATTAGTGTCCTTGCGAGAACTTCTCGATTCGTCTCACTCGTAGGGAAAAGCCTTAGGTAATAGGGATAAGGACCTGTTTCCTAAGCACTGGGGCCCTGCAAGTCGGTCCAAAATGGACTATTGCATACTATTCACGGGTCACACTCGCCAAAGTCGAATATCGACAAGGAGGGAAACAACAACTTATGAGTCCTCTCAACTTATAAGGGAAAAATTCTCTTGTGAGATCCTTACGACTCACAAGAGAAAACACACACTTAGGAGTTCTCACGACTCCTAAGGAGAAAATACACCTACGGGATCCTCTCGACACGTAGGAAGAAAAGTTTTTATGAGACCATCACGGCTCATAAAGTTGAAAAGTCTTAGGCGGCAGATCTGAACCTGTCTTCTAAGCCATCGCTGCCCTGCAAGGAGATCAAGATAGACTATCTACAAGATGCATTTGCTAAAGGGACATGCCAATATGAAATAAAATATATCTTTTATTCATGAATGCAAGTGAATATAAGATACATTTCACAAAGGAATCGAAATGAATACATGTTATTCATAAATCGCAAGATTACAATAAAAAAAATGGGGGTACAAAGTCGGTTATTGAGGAGAAGGCGTCTTCAATAAATCAGCAAGCCGCTCATGCGCTCCTCTCAATCCTTTCTCATGATCAGCCACCGCGGCCAACTCCGCTTCAACCTGAGCCCGTTGCCGTAAACAGAACGAAAGCTTCCCATCGGCTTCTAGCATGGCAGCTTCACAGTCTTGCATGACCTGCTCAGCGAAGTCAAGCGTCCGCCTCAGCGTCAACCCATCCGAAATACATCTCTGAAGATTGCCAAAAATAGCTTTTAGCTGTGCAGCATTCGCTTTAATCCGAGCACGCAGTCGGACGGATTTGCTAGAAGCCATCTCATGTTCCTTTCATCTCAGGGTCGCCTCTTGTTCAAAATGGCGAATGAAAGGAACATTATACTCCATCCAAGTTGCCCACTGAGAGTTAGAAGTTAATACTTCAGGAGCTGGATACTGGAGCTCAATCTCGTGCAGGCAAGCCTCGATCTTTCTGCAATTATACACCCAAGAGCCGACAATAGCTTCATCATGGAAATTCACGAGTGTCGCCAGCATTGAATTGACTTCTATAGAAAAATCCATAGCAGAAGTGAGGGCCTCGGCATTGAGATCCTCAATGAATTAGCTCAACGTTCACCGGCTATTTGCGGCACCCCTGGAAGACATGCGTTTAGCAATGGGCCCTGTGGGCATTGGAATGCGAGACTCGAAAGGAGCTGGAGCTGGCGTAATTGCTGCAAAATGAATTAGGGTCAAAAGGTTGACTCAGGGAATAAATAAAACACATCAGCATTGAAGTCTTTTATACTGGCTGTGAAAGGCGGCAGGATGGGGAGTACCGGAGGCACTGCTATTCTCTCGTCTCCTCCTCTGACCCATGACGCAATGATCAACATGAAGAAAGCTTAGCAACACTATGTCTATCCGTAAAAGAAAGGAAAGGACGTCAGTTGAAGAATATAATAACCAATACCAGGAGGCGGAACGACTTCTGACTGGAAGTAGAAATGCAGGTTCAACACCTAGTATAGATGGTCGAAAAGGACTCCTGCAGAGTTGCGACAATATACTGTCAATACAAGGAGGATGGTATCCACAGTAAAATAGGCAAGTCGCAAACCCATACCTTCCAATATTTGAGAAGGCACACAAGAAAGCGAGGGGACAGCGACCGTCAGAGCGGCGACCGGTGACACTTCTTCAGACGGCACAGCCTTACGGTTCACCGCACCTATACTCAATACGAACAAAATATCATTAGAAGGGCTGAACAAGATTGAAAAACGCGATAATAGAGACCTAGCGATTACCTGATAACTCATGGACCGAAACTATGACGGAGGCATCACCGAGTGTAACAGCTTCTTCGCTCTCTCTCTCGGAGGAGTAGATTCCGCGCCCATAGCTTCATCCCCTGACTCAACGAGGGCAATCGTGATGCTTGCGATACCCGCCGATACCAAGGAGCCATGGGGAGAGGGAGCAGCGTTCTAGACGGTCCCAGATTCCCGGGAAAGAGTAGCCACTTCGGGCTCTGTAGCCGCCAGCGTTTCGCCTACCATCCCATCGTCAGAACTTTGCCCTACAGGAAATGAGTATATCAGAATTTGAGGATCGAGTTCTAATAAAAAGACTGGACATTACATTACCTCGAAGTAACTTTCCAGTTTCTTCATGAGCCGCGCGTGCAACCTGTTTATGGGCAGTAGACAAGGCAGCTGGAACATCCGTCAAAGGAATATCAACAGATGGAGTATTACTTGAGCCTGCACCTACGGCCAAGACAGTGTCGTGCTCTTTCGCTGCATGCTTCCTGCGCTTCCTTTCAGTCTGGGCCATGAGAAATGACTTCCTCAAGACTTCCGACAAGGGAACGTTGTCATCCGAACCAAGCTCTGCCTCCGGAGCCGATACGGCATCCATCATCGGCTGTTTTAGCGAAGCCTCCTGCGGTAACCCTGGGAGGGCCATGGTCACGGTAGCTGGTTTCAAGGGTTCCGCCGCATCGCCTCTCGGGATCGTCACTGCATTCGGAATGACCTGAGTTGAGGTAGTCCCTGCAACAAGATGAAAGAGAAGGTCAGAGCAAGAATAAAAAAAGAATAAAGGCATAATGAACTGAATTTTACCAATGCCGAAAGAAGCGTGGAGCCTCTCTTCCTCCTCGAATGTCCAGAGGGAATCCACGAGAGCCTCTTCGGCAGAAATACTTGTGAAAAAAGAAAGCGTCAATACAAACATAACAAAGAGAAAAAAGATAACCGCGGAAGAACATAACTGAAAGTATACCTAATTTCGCAATAGTAATCAGCGCCGCTTCTTCACGAGCTAGTTGCTCGGAAGCCACAAGAGTGGCCTGGAGATCAGTATCATCTGCAGACATGATGAATAAACCCTCATTGGTCCCATACTCACACAAACCCTCGCTATAGGGAGCATGCGGCTTCTGGCCAAATATGACATCGGCAGAGAATAACGACTTTTTCTTTTTCTGTGAGCGGACGCTGGCAGCCGATGACAAGAGCTTGCGCTTGATGGGCATTTTTGGGCGATGAGTCCCAATTTCTGCACCAACGCCGGATTACGGGGACGCTGCAGCTACCGTTTCTACAGGAGCACGGGGTAGAGGCTTCTCAGGGAAGGCACGCGGGACCACAACCGCATCAGCTTCTCCTAAGGAAGGACGAACTGTCACGCCCCGCTTTCCAGTGTACGGCGAAGGGGACGCGACGAGGTCCGCTCCGTATATACTTAGAAGTACATATGCTAAGCATATCTAAGCAATATAAAAGTAAATCACAAGAGACAAGAGATGTAGAAATAACAGCAATTTTATTAATAACATTCTTTTGTACAATGCATGAAAAGTAAATACAACTGGAATGAAAAGCAATGCCTAAACAATGGCATAACAGGAAATGAAAATACTGAATAGAACAAGGTACTATGTCTAGAGCTCGGGGTCTTCGTGAAACTGATCCAAGTCTTCACCGGTGGGCTCGATCTCTGCTGGGTCCAAAGCACCTGACGACATTCAATGAAGAAAGAAATAGAATGTCGTCAGCGAACAGCTCGCTCGGTAAGTCCCAAAGATAAGGGGGAATTAGAAAGACAGAATAAGAGGTATCTTCTAAAGTTGTATACTATTTGTTGTAATGTTGTATTAACGCTGTTGTTTGTAGCTTGGTACAGAAGAATGCCAGTGTATACGAGAGGGGTCTCTATATGCTAGAGACCAGGGCAAACGGAATATAGAGTACAAGGCTCCGTTAGAAGGCCCGGAACAACGGCAATTGGATTCATGTTAGGCATCTTAAGTCTGACCGTCTCGTGTCACTTTTAACATCTTCCGTACCAAACTACCCCTTAAACCCCGTAGTGTTTTGATATTATTGTTGTATTGTATTGTATAAGTTGTATGACTGACCAAAACCATGATATCAGTAACAGATTGTAACTGTATAATCAGGTAAATGGAATAACGGAATAATGAATGTATATCCATGGTTTGATTCAGTCAAGTTGTATAGATTGTTAACTGGATTCTGGGATTCATGTGTTCATATTGAGATGGAATATTAAAAAATATAGATTGACTTGAATCATATTCAAGTCAGAAATAACCAAACTCAAACCCGAGTCCGACCAAAAGAAATGTAAGTCGAAGTTCTATATTTGTTAGGGTCCTTATTGTAATTTATAAAACTTGAGGGGGTTTTATGTAAAAATTCTTTTGTATAGTTTTCAAGATACACCTCAAGTATTTATTATTCGTCTTTATAGTTATAATGAGTGTGATTTTATTTTGTCTTATTTCTAGTGAAAATATCCTAATTACATAAATAAAGGTATTAATTTGTAATATTGATTTATTTGAAATTCATGGTATTTTAATGTAACTTTTAATCTTGTAATTTTTTAGGAAAAGGTGGAAACTTTATCTTATAATAAAATAGGTGTTTAAATAATAATTATACATATGTTTATACAAGAATAATTTTTAATAAATATTTTGTTTTCCAAAAATCTCATATTTCTTAAATGTCGTATTTTAAACCTTTCGAGACCGAATGCTCCTTGCGGAGGTCTGAATCTAACACTACTAAGCCCGAGGGTGCACGATAAACCGTACTATCTCTAACGAGTTCCCCAAAGATGGGTTGTAGTGGCGCTTTGTAAAGATTTAATAAATACTAGTCATTTAGAAAACAGTTTTATAAAGATAAGGTATTTATCTGTAAAAGGGTGTAAATTTTCGTATTTTAGATTCTAGGGTTTCCTAAACCAACTAGCTTATTTCTAAATGGTCTAAACGATAAGTCATTAGAAATCTCAAATCGCCTCTTCACCGCCAGTTGCGGCCAGGTAAGTGCCAAGTGAGTGGGAGGCTCTCCACTACAAGTAGTATCCCGAATTAAGTAACCACTCGCCTTAGACACACTTGTCTAGACACCACAAAGTCAGGTTTAGATAAACGATCGATGTCCACAACTTATCGTATTTCCTATTAAAAAATATTGTTTTAAAATTGTATATAACTTAGAACTTTTAGAAAAGGTTTATAAAGAAAATGGTATTTTAATGTAAAATCTTGTTTTGTCGTATTCTAAATTTTCAAGGTAGCATGTTATGATTACATTTGAGTGTATGTGAAGGTAGGTCATTACCTTGTGATCTACTTTAAAGTATAGTAAAGTTTAGGGGTTAAATGTGATAAACTAAACATGGTGGTATTTAAGTGAAAGAATACGATATATTGCAAAAACTATCATTTCATGTGTGAAAACTTGTTCAAATTAATTTTTAAGTGATTAGTAGTCAACATGAATATGTTTAAGTATTATGGAATTAATGATAAGTGAGATTTGATAGAAAACCGAATCGAAAATCGGTTTGTTCCGATTTCCGTCGGGTTTTTAAGTTCGTATTTTAATGAAAGAAAAGAAGGATAGAAAAGGGGGACTTACGGGTTTGGAAAACGCTAGAGAGTGAGAAGAAGGTAGTGGGTTTGCTGGTGCATCGAATCGTCGTTGAGAGGTCCTAGCACGATCGCCGGTATTCCGCCGTCGATTTCGTCAGCGCTTCGCCTTTCGCTCGTTTTCTAACGTACCAAGTTCTCTTGAGATTTTGAGAGAGTGGACTTAGAAATTTAGGATGAGAGGGTAGAGGGTATAGAGGGTTTATATAGGGTTAGGCTAGGGTTAGGGTTTTGAATAAAAAAAATATATAAATATATAAAAATTATATGAAAATCATTAAAAATCATTAAACCTTGGAGTAAAAAGAATTTATTGGGCAATAAGAAACCGATCCAGGGATAATAAGTGTGCAGGAGGGTTGACCAAGTCCAGTGCCAACTTTTCTCAGTTGGTGACTCGGCCGTCCGGCCGTGTCCGGCCGGCGGCGCCGGACCGAGTCGGCCGATTCGCCGGCCGGCGGCGCCGAGTCGGGCCGAGTCAGGGTTCCAAGGGCCGGGGGTTTCTCTGGGGAATAATTTAGTATATTTACTTTTTCATGTCCTGTCGCGTCCCGCTTCCCAAAATACGGAAAACGAGAGATGATAGGCCAGCCATACTCCTACGGTCAAGGAATAATCCCGCCGTAGTCACACTTCGGTTTCTAGTATTACATGGTAATCAGTAAACAAAGCACAGCAGTAAAGAAAATACATCACTAAATTATTACATTAAAATCCATTGTTCACAGCTTACAAATAAACAAGAAGTGCTACTAACCAAATTCAAGTACAAGATCTCTTTATGGAAAGCAGAAAAGAAGAAAAGTACTCCAGACTAGATCTCCGTCAGCTCGAAAGGTAAATCCGACTCCTGCGCTGGTTCTTCCACGAGATCTAAGCATGCATACTCAGGTCGTCAGAGCGACGTAATAGCAATGTTATTATAATGATGTGAAACAGGTAAATAAGGTAACAACAGTGAAAGAAAAATGCGGGTAATCACTATGTCACTAAATGATGCAAAATATGATCTGTGTCCCTATCGGTCTCTAAGTCATGTTTGAAATCGTATAGTGGAAAGGAGGATCATGTTTAACAGGAGTCTCGTACATACCCGAGACAACGGCCCACATGCCCGGGACATAACCCTGTCAGCCGGATCGCTAGATCCTACCTAATATATATATATATATATCACTGCTCGAATGATCATCCTCTAAAACACGGTCCCGCTAAATACGATACTCTTTCTACTTCGATTTCCCCTTTGTCTCCAGGTTTACACTATTTATGATTATGATTTAGTCGTGTACAAGTATACCAATGGCACGGTTTTATCACTGTTCACTGTATTAATCACTGTCACGAATCATTCACTTTCCATTGGTGTACTTGACACTCCTAAACCAATATCATTCACGCACGATAATACAATGTCCACTGAACACTAACACGCACTAACACTATGTATATGGTCATTGGGTAAGATATGTGTATGTATGCCGTTAACAAGTCATGTATGTTATGAACCAATAAGCACGTCATAAACTTACAAAAATTGCAGAAATTCATATGTTCAGAATTCAATGAAATGATACAAATACGATAATAAGTACACTCTGTCAACAGTTCATCAAAATTGGTTTCAGTTCAATCGGGTTTCCGGTATTCAAGTTACAGCCGTTTCATTTTAAGTGCCCGCTGCAGGAAATTCAGTTTCTGAACTGAATGTCCGTTTCGCGACACAAATTTCACCCTGTTGAGATCAGAATTTAGCGATGCTACAGTTGAATAAAATCTAGGGTTTCCAATAGGGTGTTCAACTCAATAGACGGATTCTCAATCGCGTCTGTACGTCAAAAGTTATGCACAGTTCAACACTAATATGTCAATTCTAATTCTGTTTTGGACTGGTATACGTCCTGTTCTTTTAAATCACAGATTAAATAGCAAACGACGATAAAACGGAATGAAACCACTTGTGTTGTTTAGATAACAGATTCACCTTTAATAAACTGTAGATTTCTGTGACATACGAGTTCAGGAAACAAGGTGGTACACATTACGGGACAGTAAACAGTAACCAGAGTCGCTCTGGACTGCAGTCCAGAGCCGCTCTCCGACCCAATTATCATCACAATTTCAGTAAAGAAACCATTAGAAAATTACATAGGGTTATAGTTCGTTGAGTCGTCTTCGATTTGAGCCCTCGAACGCATCATTTCCATATGTATACAATTTATGGTGATTTTTACAATTTTCAGTTACGGGAAATTTCCAGTTTTCACGGGTGTATGGGGTGTTCGTTTTAGTCATTAACAGTCATATCTTCCAGTGAAATTTATACACAAGGTTCACTGCCTTATGGGCCAGACTATGCAAATGAGTTCCGTCAAATTAAATGATGATTTCCATTTGGATCATGCATCGAACAGTCATATCATATAATTTATCATGACTTGTAAAACACGGAATTTATACGATTATGTTTGTAACAACATAAATTAGCATGTAGTAAGTAGGGAACTTGCCTGAAAATGTTTTGGGCGATGTACGACAGCGGCAGCGTCACGGACGCGCGACGAACGGCGTGGTTTGGTTTCATGGCCTCGGCTCGCGATTCGAGTTCGACGTCGGAGTTGCCCGGAGACGTCTCGCGGTCACTGGAAGCGGAGGGGGTGCTCTTTGAATCTCCTGGGGTGTGCCGGGGTCGACGATGTCGGCGGTGGTCGCTCCGGCGATGTGCACCATGAAGCTCGAGGTTGGGTCTTAGGGTTTGAAAAAGAAAGAGAGAGAAAGAGGTAGTGGGCTCGGATTTGTAGGTTTAGGGGGGTGTTGGTGATGATGCTGATGACGAAGAGGGTGTAGGATGGTCGACGATGGGACAGGAGTTCGCCGGCGTCGAAGGTGCAGCGAGCTCGGGTGTGCAGGGGGTTTCTGTGGAGGTTAGAAAAGGTGAGGAGAGGGCTTTTAGGAGGAGGCTATGGTGTTCGATGAAGTGGTGGGAGTTTGGAAGAGGTTCGTCGTCGTCGTCGGAGGTGAGCGGCGAAGTGCAGATGGCAGTGGGTTCGTGGGAAACTTTTGAGAGGGATGAGAGTTCTGAGAAAGGGTTGGAATGAGATTGAGAGAGTGAGAAGGAAGGGTTGAGGTTGAGGAGATCGCGAGGGGGCACGCGAGTCGTGGGGAAACGGCACGCGACGTGGCCGCGAGAGTCGGCGAGGAAAGTGGATCGAGAGAAAACGAGTGAGCGGGAAAGAAAAGGACGTTGGGGAAGAAGGAGTTTAGAAGTGGGTCCGGTGAGGCGAGAGCGGGCTCGGGTAAGGTTTGGGAACATGGGCTGGGCCGGGGGTTTTAAATGTTTAATTCATTTATTTTTACGTTTGGGCCTCTGGAGCTGTAGGTTGGGGAATTGGGGATTTTTATTTGGTTTTGTTTTATTTTGTTTGTTTTGGGTTTGTGGGGGTTATGGAGTTGGGCTTAGGGAAAAAGTAAATATAGTTTGGGTTTGGGTGTTTATATTAAAATATTTTATTGGGTTTTAGTTTAAGTTTGGGCTTTGACTTAAAGGTTTGGGAAAAAAAATTTAAATACTAATCTTAAGCAACCAATTCTCTACAAAAGTACGAGGGAAAAGGAAAAGAAAAACTCGGGGAATTAGGAAAAATAGAAAACTATTATTGAGATGGGAACGGGGATTTATATCATACCTCCCTTATAAAAATTTCGTCCTCGAAATTTTAACAAAGATACAAGAAAACAGAAGTACTACACAAAGAGATGTGGAAAACGTGCGCGGATATGTTCCTCCCGCTCCCAGATAGATTCCCCTGGGGAATGACCGCCCCAAGACACTCGGACTAACGGAATGATCTTTTTCTTCAGCACCTTCTCTCTGCGGTCGAGGGTGGTAGTGGGCTGCTCCTCGTATGATAGATCGATACCCAAAACTAGCTCCGAATAGTCCAGGACATGGCTCTCATCCCGAACATAACGCCGCAACTGTTACACGTGGAAGGTATTGTGCACACCTGCTAGCGATGGAGGCAAGGCAAGTTGGTAGGCCACTTCTCCTACTCGCTCTAGCACCTCAAAAGGTCCGATAAAACGGGGACTGAGCTTTCCCCGACCTCCGAACCTGATAACTCCACGGGTAGGGGAAATTTTCAGGAACACATGATCTCCGACTTCAAATTCTAGTGCTCTCCTGCTGGTGTCAGCCCAACTCTTCTGTCGATCCTGAGCTGTCTTAATTCGCTGCCTGATCATTTGGACCTTGTCGACTGTCTAAACAATGAGCTCGGGACCCAGTAATCTTCGCTCTCCCACATCATCCCAGCACACTGGGGATCGACACTTCCGCCCGTAAAGTGCTTCAAAAGGAGCCATCTGAATGCTATCCTGATAACTATTGTTATAAGAAAACTCGACTAGATGCAGATGGTCCTCTCAGAAACCCTGAAAGTCCAACATACAGGCTCTCAACATATCCTCGAGCGTCTGAATCGTACGCTCGGATTGTCCATCCGTCTGCGGGTGATAAGCTGTGCTAAACTTGAGGCGGGTCCCCAAGCTCTCATGTAAGCTCCTCCAAAAGTGCGACACGAATCTGGTGTCTCGATCTGATACAATGCTAACTGGAACGCCATGAAGCCGCACTATCTCCTGCATGTACCTCTCTGCCAGTGACTCTATCGACTGTCCCACTCGGAAAGGTATGAAGTGTGCAGCTTTCGTGAGGCGATCAACGATAACCCAAATGGCGTTATTGCCCCTCGGGCTCCGTGGTAAGGCCGTCACGAAATCCATGGTAATGTGCTCCCACTTCCATTCTGGTATCGGAAGTGGTTGTAACAACCCTGCAGTCCTCTGATGCTCTGCCTTCATCAGATGACAGACCAAGCATCTGGATACGAACCTCGCAATTTCCCGCTTCATTCCGTTCCACCAAAAATGCTGCTTTAGATCTCGATACATCTTCGTACCTCCCGGATGCATAGAATAAGCTGAACTATGCGCTTCAGCCAGTATCTCTTCTTGTACATCTCCCTTGGGTACGCAGAGTCTGCTACCGAATCTTAAGGAACCATCTTCATGTATAATCAGGTCCGTTCTCAGCCCGGCTTCTACTTGCGCCCTGAACTTTTGCAATCGGGGATCATCCGCTTGTGCAGCCTTGATGCGATCCACCAGGAAAGACTTCACCTGTAGTTGCCAAAGTTGATTGAGTGCGCTCGGTGTAACGACTTCAAGCTCGAGTCTCTAAAAGTCCTCAATAATGCCCCTCTGACTGGTCATCATTATGACCGCTGGCTTGCGACTGAGCGCATCTGGTACAATATTCACTTTCCCCAGGTGATACTGAAGGTCCAAGTCATAATCTGCCATCAGCTCTAGCCATCGGCGCTGCCTCATGTTTAGTTCCTTCTGAGTGAAGACGTACTTCAGACTTTTATGATCCGTGTACACCCCCACTTTCTCGCCCAATAGATAGTGCCTCCAAATCTTCAACGCAAAGACTACAGCAGCTAACTCCAAGTCATGCGTAGGATAGTTCTTCTCGTGATTTCTCAGTTGTCGAGAGGCGTAAGCAACCATTCGGCCGTGCTGCATCAGAACACAGCCTAATCCCTTCCCTGAGGCATCACTGTGTATCACCAAACCACCGGAAACATCTGGTACTGTAAGAATAGGCGCCGTGGTTAACTTCTGCTTTAGTGTGTCAAATGCCTGAGTACACTCCCCCGTCCATGCAAATGGTACATCCTTCCATGTCAGCCTTATCAACGGTTCAGCGATTCTTGAAAAGTCTTAGACAAACCTCCGATAATAACCTGCCAATCCCAGAAAGCTTCTGATCTCGGCCACTGACTTCGGCGTTGGCCAATCTCTGACAGATTCTATCTTTGCCGGGTCCGCTGAGATGCCTTCGCCCGAAACGATGTGTGCCAAGAACTGAACCTTGTCGAGCCAGAATTCACACTTGCTTAATTTCGCATACAGTTTCTCTTCCCGAAGAATTAGTAGAACCATGCGCAAATGCTCGACATGCTCCTTCCGAGTCTTCGAGTAGACAAGTATGTCATCGATAAATACAACAACAAACGTGTCCGAGTACTTTGCAAACACCATGTTCATCAAGTCCATGAATATCGCTGGAGCATTGGTAACACCGAACGGCATCACAAGGAACTCGTAATGTCCGTATCGGGTCCTGAAAGCCGTCTTGCATACATCTTCGGCTGCCACTCTGATTTAATGATATCCAGAATGGAGATCCAACTTCGAGAACACCTTAGCCCCACTTAGCTGATCGAATAAGTCGTCGATGCGCGGGATTGGGTACTTGTTCTTTATTGTGACCTTGTTCAGCTCCCGATAATCTATACGCATCCGCAGCGATCCATCCTTCTTCTTTACTAACAGAACTGGTGCACCCCACGGTGAAGCGCTCGGCCGAATAAATCCCTTCTCTAATAGTTCTTCAATTTGCTTCTTCAACTCCGCCAACTCAACTGGTGCCATTCTGTATGGGGCCTTGGATACTGGTGCCGTACCTGGAGTCAAATCGATCGAGAACTCCAAGATGCGAGGAGGTGGTAGACCTGGTAGATCTTCAGGAAATACGTCCAGAAAGTCCCGAACAATCTCTGGGGCTGCGCTCTCATCAATCTCCATAGCTGTCAGCTCCTTTGGCTTGGCTCTATACTTGGCTGGCTCCAAAGATTCGCTTCCGCCCTCGAAAATAAACTCCGGGTGATTGGGAATGCGGAAGATCACATTCCTTGCACGACAATCGATAACTGCATGGAAGGTACTCATCCAATCCATCCCGAGAATTGCGTCATAACTGCCTGTCCCAATCAGAAGGAAATTCGCATAGAATTCCCTGCCACACACTATAATCGGACATGATCTACATTCTCGACTAGATATTATAATGCCATTACCCGTATGTATCTCCCAGCCCTTGGTTAGTGGTTCGTGCGGTATGGAGTGTGTATCAATGAAATGCTCCGATATGAAGCAGAGCGTTGCCCCAGAATCAAATAGTACTCTAGCTGGCAAGGAATGTACGAGTAGAGTACCCGTAACAACATCTCCTGACGCTTCTGCCTGCTCGGCGGTCAAGGTGAAATCCCGTCCCTGACCGCGACCTGTAAAGGGTTGCCTCTGCTCCTGTGGCCTCTGCTGCGGCGGTCCAGAACCTCCCTGTATCTCTGCTCACTCAGGGCAACCACTAATCCTGTGCTGACTGGATCCGCAAATCAAGCACTATCCCTTGGCGCGGCGACAGTCCTTCTGGGTATGCCCATCTCTATTGCAGTAGCCGCAAACTACGTTCCGTCTCTGGTAGCGATGTTGTGGCACGAACAGACGCTTCATTTGTGCCGTTCCAGGCCTGTGAACCGGTATGGCTCCTCGAGAAGGTGCAGGGGTACGTGCTGGAACGACTGGGGGCTTCTTGAACTTGTTGATCAATTGCTCCTGAACTCTCGCCGCGTTGAATACCTGTGCGAAATTCTGCAACTCCAATGATGCAACCAACTGCTGCAGCTCGAAATCAAGTCCCTGCAAGAAGAGTCTGGCCCTAGTGGCCTCTGAGGCGACCATGTATGGAGCAAAACGGCTCAGACGGTTGAACTCTGCCGCATATACGTCCACTGGACGTCCATTCTCCTTCAATAGAATGGATCTTTCCTCCATCTCTGCCTTGGCGGTGGAAGGGAAATAATGGTCTAGGAAGCACTCCTTGAATTTGCCCCATTCAATCGGCTTGTCTAGCCTGCTTTCTTCCACTGACCACCATGTACGGGCTTCATCTTCCCGTTGGATCTTTATCACGTTCACCCTATCTTCATCTAGTACCCTGGCAACCGTCAGTAAGTTTTCCATGTTCATTAGCCATTGCTCGGCCTCAAGGGGTTCAGCTAGCCCTGTGAATGTAGCTGGATGCAACCGTCAGAAGTCTGATACGGTACCAGCCCTAGCATGATAAGCTGGTGGAGTAGTGTCCTCGGGGGCGGTACTGAGTGCGGAGGGTCCTCCTGCAGCGGTAATCGCCCTGAGTCCCTCAGCGAGTAAGTCTGTCTTCCTCTCCTGAGCTTCCGCGAGAGAGGTCAGTGCACTAAGTATTCTTTCCGTGCGGTCCTGAGAATTGGAGTCCGAGGAGGGGTCGTTCGGGGACGTCATATCGCTGGAAGATTCAAAAGGATGATATCAGATTCAAGGATGAAGATCAGGAATAGTGAAACGAAAATAATGTAATACCGTATAGTTAATGTTATCCCTTGTTACTAAACCTGGCTTTGATACCAACAAAACCATGTCACGCCCCGCTTCCTAAAATACGGAAAACGAGGGATGAGTAGGTCAGCCATGCTCCTACGGTCAAGGAATAATCCCGCCGTAGGCACACTTCGGCTTCTAGCATTACATGGTAATCAGTAAACAAAGCACAGCAGTAAAGGAAATACATCACTAAATTATTCCATTAAAATCCATTGTTCGCAGTTTACAAATAAACAAGAAGTGCTACTAACCAAATTCAAGTACAAGATCTCTTTATGGAAAGCAGAAAGGAAGAAAAGTACTCCAGACTAGATCTCCGTCAGCTCGAAAGGTAAATTTGACTCCTGCGCTGGTTCTTCTACGGGATCTGAGCATGTATACTCAGGTCGTCAGAGCGACGTAATAGCAATGTTATTATAATGATGTGAAACAGGTAAATAAGGTAACAACAGTGAAGGAAAAATGCGGGTAATCACTATGTCACTAAATGATGCAAAATACGATCTGTGTCCCTATCGGTCTCTAAGTCATGTTTGAAATCGTATAGTGGAAAGGAGGATCATGTTTAACAGGAGTCTCGTACATACCCGAGACAATGGCCCACATGCCCGGGACATAACCCTGTCAGCCGGATCGCTAGATCTTACCTATTATATATATCACTGCTCGAATGATCATCCTCTAAAACACAGTCCCGCTAAATACGATACTCTTTCCACTTTGATTTCCCCTTTTTCCCCAGGTTTACACTATTTATGATTATAATTTAGTCGTGTACAAGTATACCAATGGCACGGTTTTATCACTGTTCACTGTATTAATCACTGTCACGAATCATTCACTTTCCATTGGTGTACTTGACACTCCTAAACCAATATCATTCACGCACGATAATACAATGTCCACTGAACACTAACACGCACTAACACTATGTATATGGCAATTGGGTAAGATATGTGTATGTATGCCGTTAACAAGTCATGTATGTTATGAACCAATATGCACGTCATAAATTTACAAAAATTGCAGAAATTCATATGTTCAGAATTCAATGAAATGATACAAATACGATAATAATTACACTCTATCAGAAGTTCATCAAAATTGGTTTCAGTTCAATTGGGTTTCCGGTATTCAAGTTACAGCCGTTTCATTTTAAGTGCTCGCTGCAGGAAATTCAGTTTCTGAACTGAACGTCCGTTTCGCGACACAAATTTCACCCAGTTGGGATCAGAATTTAGCGACGCTACAGTTGAATAAAATCTAGGGTTTCCAATAGGGTGTTCAACTCAACATACGGATTCTCAATCGCGTCTGTACGTCAAAAGTTATGCATAGTTCAACACTAGTATGTCAATTCTGATTCTGTTTTGGACTGGTATACGTCCTGTTCTTTTAAATCACAGATTAAATAGCAAAAGACGATAAAACGGAATGAAACCACTTGTGTTGTTTAGATAACAGATTCACCTTTAATAAACTGTAGAGTTCCACAACATACGAGTTCAGAAAACAAGGTGTTACACATTACGGGACAGTAAACAGTAACCAGAGTCGCTCTGGACTGTAGTCCAGAGCCGCACTCCGACCCAATTATCGTCATAATTTCAGTACAGAAACCATTAGAAACTTGCATAGAGTTACGGTTCGTCGAGTCAGCTTCGATTTGAGCCCTCTAACGCATCATTTCCATATGTATAAAATTTATGGTGATTTTCACAATTTTCAGATACGGGAAATTTCCAGTTTTCACGGGTGTATTCGGGGTGTTCGTTTTAGTCATTAACAGTCATATCTTCCCGTGAAATTTATACACAAGGTTCACTGCCTTACGGTCCAGACTATGCAAATGAGTTCCGTCAAATTAAATGAAGATTTCCATTGGGATCATGCATCGAACAGTCATATCATATAATTTATCGTGACTTGTAAAACACGGAATTTATACGATTATAGTTTGTAACAACATAAATTAGCATGTAGCAAGTAGGGAACTTGCCTGAAAACATTTTGGGCGATGTGCGACAGCGGCAGCATCACGGACGCGCGACGAACGGCGTGGTTTGGGTTCACGGCCTTGGCTCGCGATTCGGGTTCGACGTCGGAGTTGCCCGGAGACGTCTCGCGGTCACTGGAAGAAGAGGGGGTGCTCTGTGAATCTCCTGAGGTGTGCCGGGGTCGACGATGTCAGCGGTGGTCGCTCCGGCGATGTGCACCGTGAAGCTCGAGGTTGGGTCTTAGGGTTTGAAAGAGAAAGAGAGAGAGAGAGAGAAAGAGGTAGTGGGCTCGGGTTTGTAGGTTTAGGGGGGTGTTGGTGATGATGCTGATGACGAGGAGGGTGTAGGATGGTCGACGATGGGGGGAGTTCGCTGGCGTCGAAGGTGCAGCGAGCTCGGGTATGCAGGGGGTTTCTGTGGAGGTTAGAAAAGGTGAGGAGAGGGCTTTTAGGAGGAGGCTAGGATGTTCGATGAAGTGGTGGGAGTTTGGAGGAGGTTCATCGTCGTCGTCGGAAGTGAGCGGCGAGGTGCAGAAGGCAGTGGGTTCGTGGGAAAGTTTTGAGAGGGAGGAGAGTTCTAAGAAGGGGTTGGAATGAGATTGAGGGAGTGAGGAGGAAGGGTTAAGGCTGAGGAGATCGCGAGGGGGCGCGCGAGTTGTGGGGCAACAGCACGCGACGTGGCCGCGAGAGTCGGCGAGGAAAGTGGATCGAGAGAAAATGAGTGAGCGGGAAAGAAAAGGACGTTGGGGAAAAAGGAGTTTAGAAGCGGGTCGGGTGAGGCGAGAGCTGGCTCGGGTAAGGTTTGGGAACATGGGCTGGGCCGGGGGTTTTAAATGTTTAATTCATTTATTTTTACGTTTGGGCCTCTGGATCTGTGGGCTTGGGGAATTGGGGATTTTTATTTGGTTTTGTTTTATTTTGTTTGTTTTGGGTTTGTGGGGGTTATGGAGTTAGGCTTAGGGGAAAAGTAAATATAGTTTGGGTTTGGATGTTTATATTAAAATATTTTATTGGGTTTTAGTTTATGTTTGGGCTTTGACTTAAAGGTTTGGAAAACAAATTTAAATATTAATCTTAAGCAACCAATTCTCTACAAAAGTACGAGGGAAAAGGAAAAGAAAAACTCGGGGAATTAGGAAAAATAGAAAACTATTATTGAGATGGGAACGGGGATTTACATGTCCAGTACATATTTTGTGAGTTATGGCCTTTTGACTGTTGACTTCCAAAAGAAATTAAAACAAAATAAATACAAAAATAATGTGGGGCATGGGATTTGAACTCTGGTGGCTTGGTTCAGCAGTGTAAGGTATTATCAATGAGCTACAAGCTCCTTCTTGTAATTATTGTGGGAAAATAACTAGTTAAAGTGGTAACAGCAACAATAAATACCCCAAGTATACTTTAATTTTAAAACAATTTTATGTACACTAAAAATGGAGTTATTTAAAAACAAAATAATTACTTATATATATATTGTGTTCAGGTTAAAATACTCCTTTATGGATTTTTAAAAAATTAAAAAAATTGTATAGAAAAGTGTATAGGAAATTAGGGTTGTTACACGAACGGTGGTCCGTCGCTTCAAAGGAACTGCCGGATTACCAGCTGGGACAGCATCCTTATGATCAAGTAATAGCCGCCTCTCTTCCCTGATAACAGCACCTGTCGCATGCTGATACCACGCCACGTAGGCATTCGAAGCTTTCGGCACGTAGCTTGGCTCGCTGATGAGAAAGTTATTCCCCATATTTAGCCGCATATAGTGGTGCAACGCGCTGCGGATACCCTCTTCCGTAGTAACCGGCTCGGCTAAGAAAGCCTCGAGCAGGACACCTTGATCATAACCCGACTATTGAACGAAATGGTGCGGGTTATACTTCATGAACAATACCAAAGCGCCCTTCCTGAAAACTAGAAAGCCTGGCATGATCGAATATAAGTGCAGGATCTCCCGAGCCTTCAACGTGGGAGCCCCGTCTTTGAAAGTATCACACAGCAGTTGCACTGCCTTGGTAGATTTCTTGCCGATAGTTAAGACTCTATCGACAAAAGTCATACTATCCCTGACCATACGCGAGCGAAGGACCAGACGTCGAGCCTCTCACTGTGACGGATCTAATGCGGAAGCGTCAACTGGAAACATGACCCGAGGAAAGTTATAGCTATCATAGAAGCATGGCCGTTTGTGAACTCCGAAAGTACCAAGCACATGCATTTCAACCCAGGACGTAAAGTAGTTCAGTGGAAGATGTACAGGTTTTACCTCAGGTTGAGTAGTATCCACTGCTAAGCTCAGGTCGTGGTATAGATGAGCCAGCCCCGCAATCCTAACGACCACACGCGTCCCCGCAAACATGCGGTGGGCTGGATAAAGGACAAACGACCTCATGTAGAGAGGGTGCATCGGAAGCACAAACCAGCTCAACCATAGGCCGATAAACCCAAAGAAGAACGTCTCTTCATCAACTTCTGAAGCAGCAAGCTTTGCAAAAGGAACAACAGGGATGTCCGGAATGAAGAAGCTTCTTAAATCTGCTTCCGCCATCGGCTGGTTATCCAAACCGAAACCAAACGGGTCGTCAAGCTTGGCAAATTTCGCGGCTTTTTTCGATAAGACTTCTGGGTGAAGAAAGCGAGCGATGAAGTGTGTGAAGCTGACTCCATACCCCCAGACTTTAAAAATAGACTCTCATAAATGTTCAACACCTAGATTAGACTCGGGAATCGATGCTGAATGGCATTCTCTGGGGTAAGGCCCATCACCACAGATTTGGTGGCGATGATGTATTCGTCAGGGGGTAGTATCTCCTCATAATGTTCCCCTCTGACGGGTAAGGCGGAGATCTCCGCAAACTCCTCCAAGGAAATTGAAACTTCCCGATCCGATAGAAGAAAGGTGTGAGTCGGGATGTTCCATTGTTCAAAGAAAGCTTTGACCCACCATACAGGGGGCACGGAATACTGGAAAAGAAACGCATAAATTGCGGGGTATAACCTGAGCTTCAGCAACAATGACTTCTTGGTCGACAGGATGTATCGAGCCCACTGCAGGTAGCCGGCTAAATGGCGAGGAATCAAACCAATCATAAATACTTTTCCCCAAGGGCGCGACTCACCTTGACATATGCGTTGCCCCAAGATATCCAAAGCCATCGGAGGCTGTATAGGTATTGAAGCCATACAAGGCTGAAGACGACCCTCTGAGGTCCAGTTAACCTCCTCTACAGCGTAATTCACTTGAGCCGAATCGGCGTAGTGAATTGCTGAAATGGGATATGAGGGTCTGCACAAGAAAAACCGCGCCGACCCTCGATAATCTGACTGTACCACGACCCCCATAGATGAAGAGATTTCTGCTCTAGATCATGATCTTTAATGAGCGCGAAGACTTCCTGATCCACGGGTGCGTCATTGATGAGACAGTTGGTACTTTAAAATTGTAAGCCATGGCACCTGCACAAAAAATGGCGAATGTTAGTTGCCAACGCTATAATATGAATTCTGACACTTGGTACTTTAAAATTGTACCACACTGCAATGCAGAAGAAAGGGACTAAGGGGGACCTACCAAAATCAAAGTGACGGCTCATCATTAATGAGACAGACACTCATTAAGGAGGGAATTCTAAAAGGATTCTCATTTAAAGAGAAACTCATTGGGCTAAGGAGTTGAAATCCCTCGAGAGCAGTGCTCTGCAGACAGAAATCATATCTGTCAAATATAATTAAGAGGGGAATAAAATTCTCCAAAAATTTCTAAAGAGTTATGCTCTGTAAAAGCAATGGTACAAGGTAAAACCCCAAGATCTTTAAGGATCTGAAGTACAAATCCAAGAAACTCAAAGAGTTCTTCATTAACGGGTTAAGAAACCCTAAAAAAAAAATTTTAGATCTATGATCTAAGAAGATAAAATCTCTGTTTTCATTTAACGGGTTAAGAAAGCCTAAAAAATATCTTTAAGATCTGTGATCTAAGAAGAGCAAAGCTCTGTTTAATGGGTTCGAGTATAATCCTTACCAAATTTTTGCACAAAGTTCTAACTCTAAAAGAGTTTCCTTGGGCAGAGATCTAAGCTCTGAAAAAGATAATTAAATTCTCAGAAGAACAAAGAAGAGAAGAAGATGAACAGCAGTCATCTTAAGGGCCAAAGGCCCTACTTATAGGCAGGGAAAGACGATCCAACTTCCAAGAAGATCCAACGGTGGAAAAGATGCCACCACTGCAACCACGTGTGAGCCACGTGCGCGCAACGGTGGGGGGGCATTTGTTTTCCTATAATAATAGAAGAGCAAGACTCTGTTCAAAATTTGAAAAGAGGCAGTGCCTCACGTGCCTTACACGAGGGCGCCGGCGCCGAGAGTTAAAAACTCTGAGGTAGCGCCTAGCGTGCCTTGCACAAGGGTACCGGTGCCAAGAGTTAAAAACTCTGAGGCAGCGCCTCACGTACCCCGCACGAGGGCGCCGGCGCCAGAACTAAGAGTTCTCTTCCGTTGGATCAAAGATCCAACGGAGATGATAAATCATCAAAATAAAGAATTAAATTCTGTTGAGAAAATATTCCTCAAATCTTTCTAAACAGAAAGACTACGCTCTGTAAAACAGAGCACCGTTGGATTAAAGATCCAATGGTGATTAAAAAATCACTAAGGTACAGAATAAGCTCTGTATGGGAAAATATTTTCCCAATCTTTCTAAACAAGAAAGATTACGCTCTGTAAAACAGAGCATCGTTGGATTAAAGATTCAATGGTGATTAAAAATCACGAAGCTACAGAATAAGCTCTGTATGGAAAATATTTTCCCAATCTTGTTAAAAATAAGAAAAATATCTTCTGTAAAACAGAAGTTCTTGGATCAAAGATCCAACGGTGGATAAAATCCCCAAATCAATTAAGGATCTCTCAATGAGAGATTTCCTTAACTAAATCAACAAACTTGCCTCCACTATATAAAGGCCCCAAGACTTCAAGTCTTGTACAGAAGAACCCCCTATAAACTTCAAGTTCAAAAAAAAAAGAAGAGAAAGAAAAAAATCCTTAAGAGAGAAGAAGGAAGAAAAACTTTCTTCAAGGTAAATAAAAGTATTAGAGATCTGAGCATCTCATCTGTATATCTAAGGGTTTAACTCTCATAAAAGAATATAGTTCTTTCCCTGGACCTAAGATTCATGAGACACGTTTCCCACAAATGAGAATTTAATTCTCACGGAGATGAATTTTTTCTTGGGGATCGAAGATCCAGGGGAGAACAAAGAATTGAACTCTTCAGAAAAATACACAAAGAAAGAGACAGTACCAAGCGCCCCATGTGCCCTTCACATGGGTGCTGCTCAATAAAGAGTGCTTAGCACTCTTTGGTTGGCGCTTAGCGCCAAGCGCCTCATGTGCCCCTCACGTGGGCGCCGCTAAAATAATGAGTGCTCTGCACTCAATGGTTGGCGCTCAGCGCCAAGCACCTCACGTGCCCCTTACGTGGGCGCCGTTTAACATAAAGTGCTCTGCAAATAGAGTCCAGCGCCATAAAGAGTGTTCAGCGTCTCATAAAAACTAAAGATAAAGGGGAAAAGTAAAGGAAAGTGTGAATATCAGAACTCATATAAATGCTCAGCATTGTGGACACAGAAAGGGGACCAAGCCCAAGCAAGTGTTTGACACTTTATTCAAAAATGAAATGACTGGGCTGAGCCCAAGTTTGGTCAAACTCCTAATCAACCGAGCCCATGTGCTCACCATTTTTCAAATTGGTCCCAGTCCCAAACCCAACTACAGATCTCCCAACTGATATTGGTTCAAGGGTACATCTCCCCACACCTCTGATATATGTAGTTGTAATTCTTCAACATCTTCAGAGAGGTGGCGGGTCCGACAACCAACAATTCCTTGGACCGCAACGTCCTTAAACTAACAGCGGACCGTAACGTCCTTAACTAAAACGACAGAGCCCAAATGCTCTTTCGTTGGATCAAAAATGATCCTGAACCCCCGTTATGTAGATCTTAGTCCAATCTCGGATTAACGTACCCTTAACAAATATTTAAGTTGATCTTAATCTCAAACAAGGTTAACGATCCTTAAATCAAACCAAACCCAAATCTAAGAAAATACGGATTTGGACTAATCCACGCCCTACGGACGACAACACAAATTAGTCTCCGTATACAATCCACGGGCAACCAAAATAAAACAAACACACACGACACGAAGTGAACATCTGGAGCAAGAGCGCGGTAACGTAATTGACTGTAAGGGCTTGCTACTATAGGGAAGAGCGTCCCCACAATAAAAAAAAAACCTCACAATGAAGGGAATCTGACGAAGTCCACTACAACGGTCGCACCTGTCCAAACCTCCAATACACGGTGCCATAAATTAACCTGGCATCTTCGGAGAGGTGGACGGATAAACCCAAATAGTATCTGCCCCCAAATTTTGGCAAGATGACCTACGCGATTCCATCTCTCGTTTTTCAGCGGTAAACAGCGCCCTCGTGATTTTTACGTGTGGCGCCGGGCGCTTCCCAATGGGTGTTAAGCACTCTTCTCTTTTGTAACGCTCATGTGAGGAGCGCGTAAGTTGCTAAGCGCTTTTAGAGGCGCCCACGTAGGAAGCACGTGGGGCGCTGAATTCTTTTCTCCTCTGTTGATGGCATTTTTGTCCATTAATGATCACCAGGATCTTTGTTTTGAAGATCTAGGATCAAGCTTCATTTTTAAGAACTAAATTCTTTTATAAGAATTAGGTTTCTCTTGTATGCTTTTGTTTTTTAAGGAACTCAATTTCTGGTTCTTTTCTGAATCTTTAATTCTCAAGAACAAGTTCTTCCCAATGAGCATTAAATTCTCAACTTGTCGGAGACTTGCCTCGCGGATCTCAGTTCCAGAGAAAAAACTAAGTTCTTTTAAAAGGGTTAAATCTTTCAATAGGTAAATGAGATATTTTGATCTCTATTTTTTTTATTTACCTAAAGTTTTGAGGAGGGAGATCTTCTTCCTTGAGAATTTAATTCTCTGTTCCTTTTGAAGCTTCTTTCTCCTTTTTTTAGATGCTTTTGGGGGTTCTTCTATATCAGACTTGAAGTTTTGGGTCTTTTATATAGTAGATGCAATTTGTTAATTATCTTTGAGAAAATCACTCATTGAGAGATTCTAATTGATTTGGGGAATTTTACCCATCATCGGATCTTTGATCCAAGGGTTTCAGTTTTACAGAATATATTTTCTTGTTTTTTTTAAAAAGATCAATAAAATATTTTCCTGAATGCAAAGTTTTATTCTGTGAAATGGTGATTTTTAATCACCTTTGGATTTTTAATTCAAGAGTTCTCTGTTTTACAGAGGGCAATCTTTCTTATTTAGAAAGATTGAGAGAATATTCCCCAAAATAGAATTTTATTCCATGATCCAACCGAAGGTATCTTTATTATTTTTTAGAAAGATTTGGGGAATGTTTTCTCCAGACAGAATTTAATTCTGTATTTTTTATTTTTGACGATTTATCATCTCCGTTGGATCTTTGATCCAACGGCTCTGTTTAACAGAGAGTAGAACATAATTCTACCTAAGCGCCGGCTGAGAGTTTTAACTCTTATTTAATAGATTCTTTTGTAATTTGCACCTGGCGCCCGCGTGAGGAGCACTTGAGACGCCACCATAGGATTTAATCCTATAAGATTGCCTCTGGGGTTGGCGCCCTTGTGGAGGGTACGTGAGGCACTGCCTCATTAATTTTGAACAGAGTTTTGCTCTTTTATTGGGGAAAACAATACGAAATGCACCTTGTCTTCAGCATCATCAAGTGCCTTGAGGGGCATAGCCTCATCATGTTCAGAAAGTGCTTCCCAAATCGACCCAACGACAATCTTCAAAAGAGCAGAACGGCGAGAGAGCAATCGACTGTTGTAATCGTCGAAGCGACGCATCATCTCCGCGCACTGGGCGTCAGTAAACTCTTGGCCTTGGCAGCGGCCTTGGATGCGATTCTACTCATAAGAGATAATCTCTTCAAGATCATACAGATAAGAAGCCATAGTATCTAAAAAGAAAAACCAGTAAAGGGTTAGCAATAAAAATACCAAAATCATTACAATCTATAAGAAAAAACAGACAATGGGCCTCACAAAATCAAGATAATGCCCCCATCAAATATGAGGCAGGCACTCATTGTAAGAATCCAAAAGGATTCTCATTTAATGGAAAATCTCATTGAACTGTGAAGTTAGACTCCCAATATTCTCAAAAAAGTAGTTCTACAGCAAATTCAAATCTGCAAGAAGAACCCTAAAAAGAGAATAAGAAAAAGGAATAAAATTCTCAAAAGAATTTTCAAAAGAATTTTTCTCAGAAATCCCCATGGGAAATGGAATTAAATTCCAAACAACCCTCAAAGATCAAAGTCACTAACAGGGTAAAACGCTAAGATCTCTAAGACCCATGGTCTATCCAAATAAACATTATTTTAAAAAGTTTCTAAGAGATCGTTCCAAGAGAAAAGCAAAGCTCTGTTAATGGGTTAAAAACCCAAAACGAGAAGAGATTCTTTTAAGAGTTTCTTTAAGAGTTAAATCGTGGTCATAGTTCTTACCAAATATTGACAGAGTGTAACTCTGAGAATGTTCTGGGAACAGAGATCTAAGTTCTGAAAAGAGAATTAAATTCTCAAGGGAGAAGAAAACTCAAGAAGATGATAGAACTACAATCATCTCAAGGGTTAAATGCCCTATTTATAAGACATGAAGGGACGGTTCGACTCCCCAGGAGATCGAACGGCTGAAAAGGTGACACCGTTGCACTCACGTGTGAGCTGCGTGAGCACAACGGTAGGGGCATTTGTTTCCCCAATATTTAAACCTAATAAAAGAGCAAAGCTCTGTTGGATTTAATAAGGCAGTGTCTTACATGCTCTCCATGAGGGTGTCAGCGCCAGAGCCAATCTTATAGTATTAAATCCTATGGTGGTGCCTCACGCGCTTCTCACGCGGGTGCCTATGTGCAAAACACAGAAGAATTTACTACATAAGAGTTAAGCTTTTAGATGGCGCCGTACGTGCTCCTCACGTAGGCGCCCCCCTTTTAATATCGCCTAGAGTTGCATGAGAAAAACACGCAAGCGCCAATGTGCAAAGCATATAAGTACCTATCATAAGAATTACATTCTTAAGTGGCGCCCACATGCGCAACACGTGAGCACCGGCGCCCAGATAGAATTAAATTCTACGTTTCCTTAACAAAAAGTTGGAATACTCTTTGATAAACAGAGCCGTTAGATCAAAAGATCCAACGGAGATGATAAATCATCAAAATGTATAATTAGGAGAAAGCATCTTCCAAATCTTTCTAAATAAGAAATATACTCTCGGTTAGATCAATGATCCAGTAATAGAATAAAATTCTAATTTTTGGGAATATATTCTCTCAATCTTTCCAAACAAAAAGATTGCTCTCCGTAAAACAGAGAATTCTTGGATTAAAAATCCAGTGTTGATTAAAAAATCACCATTCTACAAAATAAATTATGTATATGGGAAAATATTTCTCCAATCTTTTTAAAGGCAAGAGAACATATTCTATAAAAACAGAAGCCCTTGGATCAAAAATCCCATGGTGGGTAAAATTCCCCAACTCAATTTTGAGTCCAATTAAATCAATTGGAATCTCTCAATGAGAGATTTTCTCAGAATTAAGTAACAAACTTGCCTCCACTATATAAAGGTCCCAAGACTTCAAGTCTCGTATTGGAAAAAAAATCATAAGCTTATGAAAAATACAGAAAGCTTCCAAAAACAATAGAGAATTCAATCCACAGAGAGGAAGACTTCCTTTTCAAAAGAAATCTAGGTAAAAGAAATTCAGTGATCAAAATATCTCTTTTTACCTATTTTACGGGTTTAACCCTTCTCAAAGAATTTAGATCTTTCTCTGAATCAGAGATCCATAAGACAAGTCTCTCATAAGTTGAGAATTTAATTCTCATCGGGAGGATCTTGTTCTTAAGAATCAAAGATTCAGAAAAGAATTAGGCCCAAAATAAAAACAAAAGGAAAAAGAACTTATAAAAGAACTTAGTTCTTAAAGAAAAACCTGATCCCAAATCATCAAAAACGAAGATCTTGGTGATCATTAATGGTCAAAATGCCATTAACAGAGATTTAATCTCTAAAAAATGAAAGAAAAAAAAAGACTAGCGCCTCACGTGCTCCTCACGTGGGCGCCCCCTTTTAGCAGCGCCAAACGCCTCACGTGAAAAACACGCGGGCACCCAAAACAGAAGGTCAGCGCCTCACGTGAAACACACGTAGGCGCTAAATAAAAGTGCTCAGCACTCCATATACAGCCGAAGACAGCTAAGTGCTTAGCACCGATTGGGCAGCGCCGCACGTGCTTTTTACGTGGGCGCCATAAAAAAAGTGTTAAGCACTTCATATGTAGCCAAAACGGCTGATTGGGTAGCGCTCAGTGCCGCACGTGCACCTCATGTGGACGCCATATAAAAAGTGCTTGGCACTTCATATTTAGTCAAAATGACTAAAAGTGTTCAACATTTATTGGGCCGCGCCCATGACTGAATGCTTCACATGACACCCATGCGAGTGTCAAAGTGTCAAATAAATGCTTAGCACTTTTGCATAAAAAGAAAAGGGCTGAACAAACAGAGCCCAAATAAGTGCTTAGCACTTTTGAATAAAAAAGAAAAAGAGTGGGCAGACTAAGCCCAAATTGGTTAAGTCTCTGAAGTTTCTTGCAACTGAGCCCAAATATTCTCTTGATGGATCTTAAGTAAACAAATCCTTAAAAACATTGTTAACTGATTTTAGTCTCAAACATGATTAATGAGCTTTCATTGATGATATCCAAAATGATATTCATCCAATATCTACTAAGGTAATCTTAGTCTCAAATATGACTAACGATTCTTAGGTCCACCACAATCCTTTTCCCCTCAAATACGGGATTTGGTTCAAGGGTACACCTTTCCATACCTCTGATACATGTCGTTGTAATTCCTTAACATCTTCAAAGAGGTGGCGGGTCCCGACAACCCACAACAGCTTTCGTCATATATTGATACACTTCCAAATTGACGTGCACACCTCAAAACCTCGCCTTAAATATGGCGACATTGGACCGAAATGTCCTTAAATTTACATTCGTCCCCAAAGTGGGAATGTTGGACTGAAATTTCCCTAAACAAAAATTTCTCCTCAAACATGGCGATAATGGACCGAAATGTCCCTAAACTAAAATTTTGCCTCAAACATGACGATAATGGACTGTGATGTCCTCAAACTAAAATAATTGGACCCAAATGCTCATATGTTTTAAGTCGATCTTAATCTCGAACCAGATTAACGGTCCTTAAATAAAACAAGCCCAAATCTAAGATATACGGATTTAGACTAATCTGCGCCCTATGGGCGACGACATAAATTAGTCTCCGTATACAATCCACGGGCAACCAAAACAAACAAAAATACACACGACATGAAGTGAACTTCTGGACCAGGAGAAAGTGGTTATCGTAATGCGGTAACATAATTAACTGCAGGGGCTTGCGCCTGCAGAGAAGAGCGTCTCCACAATCAAAAATCCCTCATAAAATGAGGGGGAATCTGATAAATTCTGCTACAACGGTCGCGTCTGTCCAATCCTCCGATATATGGTGTCATAAATCAACTTGGTATTTTTGGAGAGGTGGACGAATAAATCCAAATAGTATCTGCCCCAATATTCAGGCAAGACAATCCATCCCAGTTCGTCTATTTCCGGTGGTAAACAAACATTTATATTAAAATACCATGAAGTTTGTATATATGATCTTTATTGTTTTGCTTAAACATGCCTTTAGGAAAATTCATGAGGTAACGACCTACCTCTCACGGACACACATGGTTTCTATTGCACGATACACTTTGAACGTATTTTGTTACGAATACAATATTTCAAGAAAATACCATTGTTTATAAAAAAAACCAGATTTCTTTTAAATTATATTTTTAACTCCTTTGCGAATATGGCTCTACAACCCTCTTTAGGGGACCCTCTATTGGATGGTGCGGATTATCGTACATTCTTGGGCTAGTATAGTGAGATGCAGACCTCCTCATGGAGCATTCGGTCTTGAAAGGTTTTAAATACGATTTTTAAGAAAAATGCATTTTTCTACCTAAATAAAAATTAATTTTCAATAATTATATAAATATTACCAATCCATATATTTTCAAAATATAATAAAAATACATTTTTTTCTAAAGATAAAAGAATGACAGGTTTCACTAAAATACCATCAAGATACCATCACAAGACAAGTTTTACAATAAAATTCCATGAACTTTCCAAGCTAAGCTATTATCACTAAAATACCTCAAATCCTTAAAATTCACATCCATGAAAACCCTAAATAAAATAAATAACTTCTCGAGGTTTATTTTTAATTATATTAAAAATATTTTTATAAAACCCCCTCGAGTTATATAAAACAACATTTAAGGACTTTAGTAAATATAGATTTAAGCGGGATCAATTCTCTTAAGCCCTAGAGAGCCGGAGAAAGTGAGTGCTTGCCTATTTAAGATAGAAAACTTAACGGAGTTATCAATGGTAATTGTCATGGGAAAAAAACACAAATCCTGCCGTCCATGTGCAGTATTTACCGATAACTCCCGAACCTAATTCAGGATCTAAATCAGTTATAAGTGTCTAACTCAAGTCTGAGTCCAATCTAAACTTGAATCCAAACTCAAATCAGAATTCAATTCAAACATGAATTCAAGGTCTAACACGTATACTTGAACATGAATCTGAATACCTGAATTCAAACGTCAATAACAAACCTGAATACATGACTTGACTTGACCGAACCATGGCTATAACTTGATATGACTTCATGACTACAAGATTACATCCTTAACCTGATTACTTGAACAACTTGAACAACTTGTATATAATACATTACGTGGGGTTAACAGGGTAGATTGGTACGGAATGTATTAACGTGGCACGAGATGGTCACTAAAAGGCACCTACATGAACTCTCGTGCCGTTGTCCCATGGGTTTTGACAGGGCCTTATACTACATGTTACCATAGTCTACTGGGTAAGATAGACTCCTCTCGTGTCATGCCCTGCTCCAAATACAGAGAGTATTGTCCGTTCTGGCCGAAACCGCACGGTTTTGTCCTTCGGGGCGAACCGGACCCTACCAGGGGCCACTTCCCAGAAGGTCACCCATCCCAAAACTTCCCTGGCTCGAGCATGCTTAACTACGGAGTTCTCAAGCTCCTGCAGTGCCGGTTCACTTAAAAGGCGCCACTGTATTGAAGAGTGGTATCATTCCATTTATAGTTCAGATCTGCCCTCTTTCGGAATGTATTCCGAAGATTCCCCATTGTTCTATGGTGGGTCCCACGGACTCAAGAGGTGGCCCCCGCCCACTTAAATATGACACTTGGCGTGGCACTTTGTTCCGTGTGGCGCATTGCTCTGTGAGCAAGAACCGGGTCCCGACATTCTCCCCACCTTTAAACAATGGTTCGTCCTTTAACCACAGACCTAATATTGAGGGACCAGCTCTGATACCATTCTGTCATGCCCCACTCCCAATACAGAGAGTATTGTCCGTTCTGGCCGAAGCTGCATGGTTTTGTCCTTCGGGGCGAACCGGACCCGACCAGGGGCCACTTCCCTGAAGGTCACCCATCCCAGAACTTCCCTGGCTCGAGCAAGTTTAACTACGGAGTTCTCAAGCTCCTGTAGTGCCGGTTCACTTAAAAGGCGGCTCTGTATTGAAGAGTGGTATCATTCCATTTATAGTACAGATCTGCTCTCTTTCAGAATGTATTCCGAAGATTCTCCATTGTTCTACAGTGGGTCCCACGGACTCAAGAGGTGCCCCCTACGGATTCAAGAGATAGCCCCCACCCACTTAAACATGACACTTGGCGTGGAACTTTGTTCCGTGTGGCACTTTGCTCCGTGAGCAAGAACCGGGTCCCGACATCTCGTATACACAAATATCTTCTGTACCAAGCTACAAACAACTACGTTAGTATAAAAAACATATAACTGTACATCTTACCAGTTCTATTTCATAGTACTCATTATATTACATTCTTTCTTTTAGGACTTACCGAGCGCTAGTTCGCTGACGACATTCCTGTCTATTTCTCTCTTTGGAATGTTCGTCAGGAGGACTGGACTCTTAGGAGATCGAGCCCAGCCAGGAGAACTTGGATCAGTTCACTGCCCAGGCGGACTTCTAGCTTTCCTTGTACTTATTTTTCATTTTTTATGCCACTGTTTAGGCATTGCTTTACTCATTGTACTTTTCCTTTTCAAAACAGCTGTATGTAAAGATGAATGTTAATAAAAGTTGCTGTTCATTTTATATCTCTTATTATTCTTGTGCATTTTTATATATTGCTTACTTAAGCTTAACGTATTTATTTCTTAATAAATACGTTGCGACCTCGCTACGTCACCACTTCCGTATGCTGGGAAGTAGGGCATGACAGGTTTTGTTGGCGGCCCATGCAGGTCAGTTCTGCATGAAGTCTTAAACAATATATATCACATGAATTATAAGATTCAACAACTATATATTCTTTATATCTCAAATTCCTTGAATCTATCTTAAGATTTCCTTTTTCTATCAAGGTCATGGGTTCTCCCAACAGCACAAGCACGAACGCCAATGGCAACACCACACCGCCTAGTCTACCACCACCACATACCGTTGCAGCTCCCATCAATGAGCAAATGGTATTGCTTGAGGCAATCAAGAGCCTCTTGGAGGGTCAGCAACAGCATACTACTATCCTCATGCATCACCCTGAAGTCGAGGCACCCGGAGTCAAGAAATTCCGGACACTGCACCGGAAACATTTCTCTAGGAAAGAGAGCCTATTGGAGGCAGAAGAATGGGCTCAATATATCGAAGATGATCTGGCAGCAGCACAAGTGCCAGAGATTGCCTGGGTGAGAGTTGCAAAGCCTAAAGAAAGATGCAACTAACAGACAACGCCAGAGTTTGGTGGAAGCCTGAAGAAAGCCGTCTTGCCCAACCTATCGAATGGAGGACATTTCGCGATATGTTCGATGCGAAGTACTTCCCTGAGACTGCCCGTTTTGACATGGAACAGCAGCTCGATATAGAGCAAGTCTGTGGATGAATACGATACTGAGTTTACCATACTTAGCAGGTAAGATATTGTCTAAAATTCAAATTCCTGATGTCACTTATTACACTGCTAACACAAGACCGTATCAGGTTTGCGGCACACCTCATTCCGACTGCTGAGATTCGGGCACGATGATTTCAGCAAGGGTTGGACCCGAAAATTCAAGCCGCGCTAGCTATAGGGGATTTCCCAACCCATGATCTCGCTTTAAAGGATGCCCAACGTTATGAGGCAGTTGTGGGGAAGAAGGGTAGACCACAATCTGCCGGTGTGAAACACGCTACCACACAGATGGCAGGAAGAGCCTCTTCCAGGCCAACTTTTGCACCCAGGAAACCGGGAGGATCATTTAACCAGCCCAGTCTAGACTTTTGTTTCTACTGCAAGAGGAATGGACACCTGGCGAAAGACTTCAGGCGTGCAAATAGCCTGTGTTTGATTTATGGAGCATCCACTCACGCAATAGGAGCATGTCCATATCGACTCAATCCAGCTCTAACACCTAGACCCGCAATCACAGTTCCGCAGCGGCCAGCTATTCAGGCTCCTGCACCTCGTCTTGCTCTACCTTCACCACCTCCACGTGGACCTCCTGCACAGCCTCCTCATCAATTCTATCAGGCACAAAGAAACGTGCCTCAAGGGCAGAGAAACATGCCACAGGGACAGAGGAATGTACCACAAGTAAGGAGGAATGTATCCAGACATCAGGCTTTCACCAAGACAATTGAAGAAGCCGAAGCCACTGGCCAAGTCATCACTGGTACTATACTAATAGCCACTCTTTCTGCACTCGCACTGTTTGACACTGGAGCGTCACACTGCTTCATGTCGCAACGATTCGTGAGAACGCATGTGATTCCCATGAAGCCACTCATTTCAAGTTGGAATGTCAGTTCTGGGAATGGAGTCTTGAAGGCAACTATGGGATTTAATCAGTGTCTAGTTACAGTTTGCAAACGAGAATTCTATTCGAATTCCAAAGTACTGGACATCCTAAACTTCGATTGTGTTAGGAATGGACTGGCTGGGAGTTTTCTAAGCTACGATTTATTTCCGTCAAATGAAGGGTAGTATTTGAGATACCAGATTACCCAGTCTTCTACTTCAAGAGTGGAGATAGAACGTTGGATCCAGGAATCTTCCGTTCCAAACCAAAGAATGCAGAATTGTTTACTCTACCGGTGGAAGAAGAAAAGCCAGAGGTAGTTCGAGAGTTCGAGGATGTGTTCCCTGAAGATATAACAGGTTTGCCTCCCGATCGAGCTCTTGAACTCAGCATTGATTTAATACCTGGTGTGCAACTAGTAATCAAAGCTCCGTACCGATTAAGTCCAGAAGGATTGAAGAAGATCCGTACTCAGTTGGACGAACTCCTGAGAAAGGATGGATTCATCCCAGTACTTCAAGTTGGGGATCTCCAATTTTTCTCGTGAAGAAGAAAAAATGTTCATACAAGATGTGTGTGGATTACCGAACTTTGAACAAAGTGACGATTAAGAACAAGTATCCACTACCGCGAATCGATGATCTTTTCGATCAGCTAAGTGGGTCTTGTGTATTTTCGAAGCTAGATCTTCGTTCGGGTTATCATCAGGTGAAGGTCAAAGAGTATGATATTCCGAAGACAGCATTCAGGACTCAATATGGTCATTATGAATATCTCGTGATGCCATTTGGAATGAATAATGCACCTGCTATTTTTATGAATCTGATGAACCAAGTTTTCCGAGTGTACTTAGACAGGTTTGTTGTTATATTCATTGACGACATCCTTGTGTATTCAAAGAACCGGAAAGAGCACACCGAGCATTTACGGATTGTCCTAGAGATATTGCGACAACATCAACTCTATGCAAAGTACAGCAAGTGTGAATTTTGGCTAGATCAAGTCGGATTTCTCGGACATATCGTTTCAGGCGAAAGAAACTCAGTAGATCCAGCTAAGGTGTCAGCTGTCAGCGAATGGCCGACACCAAAGACGGTGAAAGATATATGAAGTTTGTTAGGTTTAGCAGGATACTACCGAAAATTTATTGAAGGTTTTTCGAAGATTGCAGCACCCCTGATCAAGATCACACGTAAAGATGAAGCATGCCTATGGTCAAAAGCATGTGAACTAGCTTTTGTAGAACTCAAATCAAGATTAACTTCTACTCCTATTCTCATAATACTGGATCAATCTGGAGGTTTCGTCGTACATTGTGATGCGTTTGGTAAGGGATTGGGATGTGTTCTACATCAGCATGGAAAAGTTGTAGCTTTTGCATCAAGACAGCTAAAATTTCATGAGCGCAACTATCCAACATATGATCTGGAGTTGGCAGTCGTTATCTTTGCACTTAAGATTTAGCACCACTATCTTTTGGGAGAACGAGTGGATATATACACTGACCACAAGAGTCTGAATTATGTATTTACTTAGAAAGAATTGAACATGCGGCAGAGAAGATGGCTAGATTTCATGGCGGACTTCGACATCAACCTACAATATCATCCTGGGAAGGTGAATGTAGTTCCTGTTACACTTAGCCGCCAACCATTGGCAATGAATCTCACCGCTCAGTGGAAGCTACAACAGGAATTGCACGGAATGGAGATCGAAGTAGTTATGCCAGGTAATGCTTCGATGTGATGAACTTACAAGTCCAGTCTACTCATCTGAATCAGATCAAAGCAGCACAAGAAAGTGATTCCAAGCTACAAAAGATCAGATAACAAGTAGAAAGTGAACTTCGAACTGATTTCATCATCCACGAAGATGGATCCTTGCGATATGGAAGTAGATTATGTGTACCACAAGGTCTTGTTCGAGAAGAGTTGATGAAAGAAGCTCACAGCTCTCCATATTATGTATACCTTGGTGGTACAAAAATGTACAAGGATCTACGGCAACACTACTGGTGGCATGGAATGAAGTGCGAAGTAGCCAGAAGCGTAGCCAAGTGTTTGGTGTATCAGCAAGTAAATGCTGAATATCACAGAACTGCTGGTCTACTTCAGTCGTTACCAATCCCAGAATGAAAATGGCAGTACATTACCATGGACTTCGTGACTACCCTTCCTCACAGCACGAAGGGTAATGACGCAGTATGGGTTATTGTGGATCGACTCACCAAATCGTCTCAATTTATTCCATTTCGAGTTGGCCAATCTACTGAGACATTAGCAAAGAAGTACATGGAGGTGAGCATAAATCTAAAGTAAGATTTAACTCTTCAAAATGTACTATATTGATACTCATGAACTCATGCAGGAGATTGTGAGATTACATGAAATACCAGCCTGCATCGTTTCCGATCGTGATACCAGATTCCGATCACAGTTTTGGCAGAGTCTATAAGCTAGCCTGGGAACGAGTTTGAACTTCAGCACGGCTTACCATCCATAAACGGACGAACAGACTGAGCGAACAATTCAGATTCTAGAAGAAATGCTAAGAGCTTGTATGTTAGACTTCGGAGGTTCGTGGGAAGATCACCTACACCTTGTGGAGTTTTCATATAGCAACAGCTATCAGGCAAGCATTAGAATGGCACCATTTGCAGCACTCTATGGAAGGAAGTGTCGTTCACCACTAAGTTGGGACGACATCGGAGATTGTGAACCCTTTGGATCAGAGATGATCATGGCAACTGTAGACGTAGTTCACATAATCAGGAAAAGAATGCGCATAGCCCAAGACAGACAGAAGCATTGGGTAGATGCAAAGCGGCGACATCTGGAGTTCCAACCTGGAAACATGTTTTCTTAAAGATCTCTCCAAACCGGAAAGTGATCCGCTTTGGCAAGAGGGGTAAGCTAAGTCCAAGATACATAGGACCGTTCGACATACTCGAATGAGTTGGAGAAGTGGCATACCGTTTGGCACTACCACCCTCATTGGAAGGAGTGCACAACGTGTTCCACATATCCTAGCTTCGAAAATGTGTGAATGACCACAATCACATCCTTGATCACCCAGAGCTCACTGTACAGACGAATCTAACTTGTGAGCAACAAACCGTGGAAATTCTGCACTAAAAGGTGAAGACATTACGGAACAAGGAAGTAAACTTGGTCCGAGTGATGTGGAGAAAAGATTCGTCAGGAGAATCAACGTGGGAACGAGAAGATGACATGCGTGCAAGATACCCTATTTATTTGTAAATTAGTCCCTATGTAAATGTAAATTTCGAGGACAAAATTTTTTAAGAAGGGTGTTCCCGCTAAAATGTTTTGGCTTAGAACTTGCTGTTCCCTTATAAAAATAAAGGGAAAGCTCCAAGTGTTAAATACATGCACCCACATGCAAAGTATGTAACTATCATCTCAGGTAGCACCGTACGTGAAGTTCACGTAGGCGCCAATGTGCAAAGCACAGGAGCGTCTGTTCCTATAATATTTAAATATAATAAAACAGCTAAACTCTTATTGAGGCAGCGCCTCACGTGCCCTTCATAAGGGCGCCAGCGCTAGCGCCAATCTTGTAGGATTAATCCTATGGTAGCGCCGCACGTGATCCTCACATGGGCGCCAATGTGCAAAACACAAGAGCGCCTATCATAAATAAGAATTAAATTCTTAAGAGGCGCCCATATGCACAACACGTGAGCGCCGGCGCCCAAATTAAAAGCAAGTAGAATTAAATTCTATATGGGGATACTTTCCTAAAAACTGGGATATTCTCTGTTAAATAGAGCCATTGGATCAAAGATCCAATGGTAATAATAAATCATCAGATGATAAATTCTATTTGGGAAATATTTTCCTTGATTTTTCTAATATGGAAAGATCTTTCTCTAAACGAGATTATTGGATTTAAAATCCAATGGTGATAAAATATCACCAATTAAACTATCTGATAGAATTAAATTTTATATGATGGAATTAAATTCTATTTGGGAAATATTTTACTTGATCTTTCTAATATTGAAAGATCTTTCTCTAATAAAGAATCTTGAATTTAAAATCCAATGGTGATAAAATATCACCAATTAAACCATCTGATAGAATTAAATTCTATGTGGGAAATATTTCCCTGATCTTCCTCAAATTAGAAAGATCTTCTCTGATCCAACGATGATTATCATCCATCGATCATCTGATAGAATAAAATTCTATCTTAGGAAAATATTTTCCTATTCTTGTTAAACTAACAAGATATTCATATGTTAGAATAAAATTCTATGTGATAGAATTAAATTCTATGATGGAATAAAATTTCTAATTTTGTTAAGCTAACAAGATATCCATATAATAGAATTAAATTCTATATTAGGAAAATATATTTCTAATCTTGTTAAACTAATAAGATATTCATATGTTAGAATAAAATTCTAATCTTGTTAAACTAACAAGATATTTATATGATAGAATTAAATTCTATGTTGAAATAAAATTTTAATCTTGTTAAACTAACAAGATATTCATATGATAGAATAAAATTCTATCTTAAGAAAATATTTCCTAATCTTGTTAAACAAACAAGAAATCTTCTCTGTTAAACAGAGTGTCTTTGGATTAAAAATCCAACAGTGAATAAAATTCACCGATTGATCTAAAAGATCATTTTGATTGATCATGAAATCAATCATGATCTCTCAATGAAAAATTTTCTCAACAAATTGATTTTTCTTTTCTCCTATAAATAAGAGCAAAAAGATTAATCAAAAGGGAGAGGAGGAAAAAAAGAGACCCCCATAAGCTTCTGTAAAAATAGAGAAGGCTTTCAAAACAACAGAGAATTTAATTCTCTAAAAGAAGAAGATTACCCTCCTAAAATACCTTAGGTAAAGAAAAAAGAAGAGATCAAAATATCTCCTTTACCTAACATACCATATCTAAAGGTTTAACCCTTCTCAAAGAACTGGGTTCTTTCTCTGAATCTGAGATCCACAAGACAAGTCTTCTACAAGTTGAGAATTTAATCCTCATCGGGAAGATCTTGTTCTTGAGAATAAAAAATTCAGAGAAGAAAAAAATAGAAAAGAAAGAAGATGGAGTTCATAATATTCCAGGAACTTAGTTCTTTCAAATCAAAAACTTATTTCTTTAAAGAACCCGATCGAAAATCCTCAAAATAGTGATCTTGGTGATCCTTAATAGTCAAAACACCATTAAAAGAGGTTTAACCTCTCTGAAAGCATGAACATAGAAAACATGGAGTTCAGAATACTCCAGAAACTTAGTTTCTTCAAATCAAGAACTTAATTCTTAAAGAACATGATCATAGATCCTCAAAATAATGATTTTGGTGATCATTAATGGTCAAAATACCATTAACAGAGATTTAAGTTCTCTAAAAATATCAGCAGAGATTAAATCTCCAAAAATATAGCGCCTCATGTGAAACACACGTGAGCGTCAGAGAAAATTGGTGCTTAGCACTATTGTACCGCCTCACGTGAAAAGCACGTGAGCGCCTAAAGATAAAAACTCAGCGCCTCACGTGAAAAGCACGTGAGCGCCAGAAAAGATTAGTACTTAGCGCTATGCCAACGTTTCACGTGAAACATATATGAGCGATGTAAATCTTAGTGGTTAGCATTGCTGGGTAGTATAGAAACCCAATCTCAGCCCAAATTGGCTAAGTTTCCTGAGATTAAATCTCTTTGATTTTAAATCAAACGAGCCTATATGCTCGTGATTTCCAAACTGATCTTAGTCTCAAACATGACTGATGATCTCTCATTGATGATATCCAAAATTATATTCATCCCATATCTCCTAAGATAATCTTAGTCTCAAATATGACTAACGATTCTTAGGTCCACCACAACCCCTTTTTCCCTCAAATACGGGATTTGGTTCAAGGGTACATCTCTCCACACCTCTGATATATGTCGTTGTAATTTCTCAACGTCTCCAAAGAGGCGGCAGGTCCCAACAACCAACAACTCTTTTCTCGTCCCAAATTAATGTAAAATTTCATCAAGACTGGGAATGATATATCTCACGTTGATGCAGCACAGTTAAAATTTCGATCGACTAAACTTTTCCCGTATAGGTCCCAAATGCAAATCCAGCACTCAAAAAAATCTGGGTCAAAACCATATATACCAAAAACCAAATTTCCATGTCAAAGAGTGCCACAAGAATTTTGGTGCAATTTGGCTACAATACGGCGCGGAACCGCCGTAAATAGGAGTCTATTGCGGCGCTTCCGCGACCAATTTGATAGTTCACTGGCCCAAATTTCTTGTAGCCCCTTACAAATTCCTGCACGTATTTTTAAGACCCCCAAAAAAATTTTTTGAACAACTTTGAAACTCGACAGCAAGCACAAGATTATGGAACTATGATCCGGAAAAATTGGTCGATTGAGATTTTAACCTTATGCAAACTAGCTAGTAGGGTTTATGGGGTGTCTCTGATACCATGTTAGGTTACGGTAGCGCCCTGGCCATCAAACCGTGGCCGAATGCGGAAAAAAATTTACAAAAAACTGGCGCTAACAAAACCCAATGCCCGGATCTACCATTAACCCTAAACTAGAAAACTATAAACTAGGAGTTTAGAAGTTGTTATACCGAATTGATCTGTGTCTTTCGATCTTCAACCACCTTCCCAATCTCCTAGAGGCCTCCTTGATCAAGCTTGATCTCCGGTCTCCTTCCATCAAAGATGATCCACCCGAGAGTCTATGAATCGAGCTCCGACCTCATATCCGAGGTAACTAAGGTACCTAGATCGCTACACTAGATAGCCTAGAAGAAGTAGAAAGTGATGAAGAATTAATTTGTCTCAAGATACCCTAGGTTTCTCAACACATGAAAGGGTTAAGGTGGAGGAGGAAGAAGATGCCATGAGGATGAGAGTGTGAAGAAAAGAAAAACTCAAGTGAGGAAAAATGGCTAAGTGTTGTGAGTATATCAAGCATGCTAGCAACTAAAGAAAATATCTCCCATGCCAATAAAATATCTCACAACCCTTACTAAATATCAAGCATCCTAGAATAGTGCACCATGACTCACCTCATGAGTCACCACCAAGTATGCCATCAATTTAATACCAAAAAACAAATCATCCTCCACCTCATAAACCATTTAAACATAAATGGTTTAAAACAAATGAGGTTGCATCTTCTAGAAGCACCTTGTAATAAAATTACAAGAATACATCTCATCCGTATATACATACCCGCATCCATATTCTGACAAAATATGAATACAATGAGACGAAAATAATCCAACAATATAATACTAGGATCCGGCTTAAACTAAAGCCCACTAGTATTATCCGTCCGAATATCATCCGTGCACAAGTACGCGTATGTGATCGAACCCTGCCGTAAAATTATATGGTCTCTACATCGTTTCACCTGAAGCAGGGAAACCCTCTATGTGGGACTCTAAAGACTCGTCAATACGCTGGCAGTGGGTTTAACCACAAGCACATCAACGGCACTAGCTGTACGTAACAGCTATCCAGGTATTGAGCGAAAGAGAGGCTGATGAGCTAACTCATCCTGAAACCCCTACTGAGCCTGACAGTGACAATATCCATACAGTCCGGTCCGTTCATCTATGAGTATCGCATATCGAGTCTAGGTAGTGGATAAAGTCAGACCCTTGATAATGCGACATTTAGTTTCGGTATGAAGCCTATCACCTACTGAGAAACTACTGATCCGAATCATTAATTCTCGACTAACTTGGCCAAGGATTTCTGGTGATGGCCACCTGTGCACATCGCGACATCAACCCCCAATACCGGGAGAGACGAATCCCCTGACTATCCGCTCACTACCTCCATGTGGCTCGGGACTGTACCCAACCAAAACCTGTTTGCACGATGCCTTTGAGCCGTGGTAGGGTAGTAATCAAAGCACAGTGGGAACTCACACGAGACAAATGACGATCTCAGGTCGATAGACTAACCTGTACACATATCACCAGGGAACTGCTATCTGACAGTAGGTATAATACTAACTAGTATATTCCCGGCTAGTCCGTCTGGTGTACTCATAACCCAATGAGCACCTGTATACTATCTTAGGTGAACAAACAGACACCAATGGCTTATGAGACCGGCCACCACCCCTCATCGGGGTCTCGATCAGTATATACTAGTTTACTTTGGAGTATCGATGCTCGGTCTCGAAACTCCCTTAACTAGGGACATTTAAGGATGTGCCTATAGACTGCCCAGCCCCCACGTATATGATCGCCATCATAATACTGGTAGTCAAGCAAGAATCCTATGGTCTCTATCAATATGTAATAGTGATCTGTAATGCCACCTAATACTGTACATGATGATAAAGACAAATCAGATAGCATACTATCATCTCGAGTAAGAGTGTTTTACCGGTATAGGTTCCTCCTCAATCATCATAATCACCTGCCTGCGATTATGATAATTGCCTTGAGAGCACTATAACGAACAAAATACACGTCAGCGCAAGTTGAATGTTGGACCGAAACGTCCTTAAACTAATAACAGACTGAAAAGTTCTTAAACTAACATTCGTCCCCAAAATGAGAATGTTGGACCGAAACGTCCTTAAACTAACATTCGTCCCCAAAATGGAAATGTTGGATCGAAATTTTCTTAAACTAACATTCGTCCCCAAAATGGGAATGTTGGACCTTAAACTAACATTCGTCTTCAAAATGGGAATAATGGATCGAAATATTCTTAAACTAATCTTCGCCCCCAAACACGACGATAATGGACCGAAATGTCCTTAAACTAATTTTCATCCCAAACAAGGAACATCGGACCGAAACGTCCTTAAACTAACATTTGTCCCCAAAATGGGATTGTTGGACTGAAATTTCCTAAAACTAATTTTCGCCCCAAACACGGTGATAATGGACTGAAATGTCCTTAAACTAATATTCGTCCCCAAACATGGTGATAATGGACTGAAATTTTCTTAAACTAACATTCGTCCCAAACAGCAAATATTGGACCGCGACGTCCTTAAACTAATATGTTTTGCCCTGCGGACTGTCTCCATAATGACTACCGTATACTATCCATGGGCTATTCATATATGATCTAATGATCAGTTGAGCTCATATGCTCACTGCTCATAAATTGATCTTAGTCTTAAATATGGCTAATGATCCTTAGATCAAACCTAAATATCTCCTGAACCGATAGACCTCACAAATGTGAGATCTGCGTCCTAAGTTCATTCCCGTTAGCAAACCAAGCTATCAACGTGGGCCCCGTCAAGCAAAATTCTTGACCTAAACCCAAATCTCAAATATACGGATTGGGATTAATCCGCGTCCTACAGACGACGACATAAATTAGTCTCTGTATACAATCCACGGGCAACCCAAAATAAAAAAACACAACACAACACGAAATGAACTTCCGGAGCAGGAGAAAGTGGTTATCGCAAATCAGCAAGGTAATTAACTGCAGGGACTTGCGCCTGCAGGGAAGAGCATCCCTACAATCAAAACCCCTCACAAATGAGGGGGAATTCGATAAAGTCAGCTACAACGGCCGCATCTGTCCAAACCACCAATATATGGTGGTATAAATCAACTTTGTATTTTCGGGGAGGTGGATGGATAAGTCCAAATTACACCTGCCCCCGAATTCAGGCCAGAACTCCCAACGTTTCGGTCCGTCTTCCGGCGGTGAACAGATTCTGGCACGCTTGGTGGGACCACTTCCTCTTTCCACTCCACACTTCGTGTGTTGTGTTTTTCCGCGATCAAATAATCGCGATATAGATGTTTGTAGTTGCCCTTGGATGATTGGATACTGAAGCCGGCATTTCGTCTCTATGCAGAATGGCGTTTACTTCCACTCACCGCAACTCAGGCTCTGTCACATCAGGTGGAGTCAAGTTTGGGCCACTTGCAGCTTCAAATCTCTGCAATCCGGCTCTTCAATAAATCAATGGGCTTCTCTTTGGGTCTATACTCCCATCTCCCACCCTCGGTACCTCAACGCCGAAGGAGGAACCTAGAAGAAGTCTGTCTTCTACAGGCTGGCTCCTCAAGTTTCTGCTTTGCCGACGGAATCGATCTCCAAACAACCGGTACCTTCCAAAGACATGATCGATACAGGGGACAGAATATTCAAGCTATCAAACAAAATATGGGATATGCTCAGTGAAATCCTGAAGCTAATGAAATTCCGGCCGTAAGAAATGGTCGACGTCGATATCGACGTCGTGCAAAACAAGCTGGGGGCAGTTCTCCATCTGGGTTGACTCCATCTGCTTCAACTATAACGGTGAATGTTGATGTTCCAACCAGGAACAGCTTTGAACTAATGCGAAGGGTCGGGAAAAATTCCCCCATCACGATATTGAAGAAGTCTTCGCAAACCACGGAGATCCAAGGAAAGCAGAGGCCAGTTTGCTCCCTGAAAGAACTTTCCTCATCTATATATAAGGTGTGGAAGCAAGTGAAGGACTCAGTCGTCGACTACAGCTCTTCCCCTAAACGTCAGCCAAATTTTGACAAATCCCTTTTCAAATACAATGGGACTCATCCCAAGACGGTTCCTACTACAACGGTTCCTTCTAAAACCAAAGCGGCTTCTCACAAAAAAGAGAGGCCTAATAAAGATCAAGTGCCCGAGGCAAACTCCAAAGGCCAAAACTCCAAACACTCCAAGCCTTGAGGCATAGCAGTTCATACAGTCCACATAGTGAACTCCAAAGACAAAGTTCAAGCTTCTACAAGCCACGGACCGCATACTCGATCTCTGATAAAAGCTCAACTGCAATGTGAAAAACTGCAGGAAATGCTCACTCAGGTGGCAACACTCACTAATCCATCGTCTAAGGCAAATCCCGAAGACGTGCCTGGAGAAATAACAGAGCAGGAGTCGGATATTGACTTCCTAAAGCGCACTCTCAAAGAGAGAGATGAAGAAGCGACAGAAATGTCCGTTAACATGAACCAGATGGCCCTTCTGATCTAGAATATGGCTGGAATGATGGTTCAATCGGAGCCTTTGGCAGATGAACTGTTGGTAGTCGCTCTTAAAGACAAGGATGATATCTCAAATTCTCTGCAAGTATCATCAACGGCCGAAGAGGAAATGATTCCAAAAGCAAAGGTGGACAAATATATCGCTCATCAAATCAAATCTCACTATGTCAGTGAAGCTGCAAATAAGTCAATAAAGAATGGTCGACCATATTCGGCCTGGTACGATCACATACAGTACCCGCCAGAGTACACACTTCCAACGTTCCACATGTAAAAAGGAACTGGTAATCCTCGTTAACACAATGCGCGATTTAAATCCATGTGTGGCAATACTGGAGGAAATGATATACTGCTCCTCCGACGGTTCGTCAGCAATCTGGTGGGCATCGCCTTTGAATGGTATACGGAACTCCCAAATGATTCTGTGAAGACCTTCGATGAAATAGATATGCTCTTCTGTCAGAGATTCGCTAGTGAGAATGAACACACTACCGTGGCGGCGTTGGTCAACGAAAGGGTTGGACTGAATGAAACCTGGGTTCAATATGTTACCGATAGCGAAATCTCTGGTCAAAATATGAGCAACGCATCGACGAAGCTACAGCCGTGGAAATGTTCATAGCCATCCTTGACCTAAATTTAAAGGTGTTCCCATTTATGGCCCTCTTCAAGCCGACAACCATCCAAGAGCTCATGGATAAAATGACTCGATTGGATCAGATGGGTCAAAACCTTTAATCATTTGATGAAGATAAATGAAAAGCAAAGGCAAGGTGGCGTTTGTCGATAATGCTCAACAAAAAATGAGCAACTTTGAAGCAATCTATCGCCAAAATAGTGATGACGTGGGTACTCGCTCCCCCCAAAATATACACAGGAGGCATATTTCTTACCGGCGGAAGAATCTCTACATGGGATGGTCCTTTCTTCTCAAAAAACAGAAAGGATATCAAGAGACCTATAAACGGGTCCTACAATCAAGTAGAATATCCCACTTGAACAAAAACCATGGGAGGGATGTGAAATCCATGTCCCACTCCGAATCAAACGATAAGGGGAAAAACCCCTAAGTCAAGTTCATTCTTCCAAGAAAAAGGAAAACTTGGCAGAAAGAATGACGTGATATATCGTTCCTTCGTATATGAAGAAGATGCTCCATCAGTATCGGAAAGCGACATTGATGAGCAGGGGGCAGGTGCCGTGTAAAATGCCCGATATTTCCCACAAAACAACCCAATTGCTGCGATGATAAACACCGCAGTCCAAGAAGGTGAGAATACCCTAAGGTGTGAAGTGTCCATGCATATAAAAGACATACAGCAACGCCTCAGAAAGCAAGAGTTGGAAGGGATGGGTAATGCAACTCTCTGACCGAATGATAAAATGGACCGAAACGTCCTTAAACTACCGCGTCGCCACAAACACGGCGTGCCGCCTCAAATATAGCGATAATGGACCGAAATATCTTTAAACTACTGCGTCGCCACAAACACGGCGCGTCGCCTCAAACATGGCGATAATGGACCGAAACGTCCTTAAACTACTGCGTCGGCTCAAACATGGCGATAATGGATCGAAACGCCCCTAAACTAGTGCGTCGCCTCAAACATGGTGATATTGGACCAGAATGTCCTTAAACTACTATGTCGCCTCAAACACGGTGCATCGCTTCAAATACGGTGATAGTGGACTGAGAAGTCCCTAAACTAACAATTCGTCTCAAACATGGAGATAATGGACCGAAATGTCCTTAAACTAACATTCGTCCCCAAGATGGGAATGTTGGACCGAAAAGTCCTTAAACTAGAAATTCGCCTCAAACATGGCGATAATAGACCGAAACGTCCCTAACATGGTGCATCGCCTCAAATATGGTGCATCGCCCTAAATACGGCGATATCCTCCCTTGAGATCTATATTACAATCGAAGTCTCAACGGCGATGGTTGCAACTCAAGTCCTTCTGGCTACACAGCTACTCCAGTGATGAAGCTACCCCTAAGTCCCACCGGAAAACAGATGGTCACCTGCGGCGAAACTACTTTCGAGAGTTCCATCGTTCAGAAAAATAAATGGTTTGTCCATAAGCAAAATGGGCACGGATGAAAACCCGAAAGGGCGCCGTGAATAAAAACAGCAGGACTGCTGGCGAGTTTGTGAAAACCCGAAAGGGCGCAATCTCGTTTAGAAAAAAGAAAAACGGTATGTCCACAAGAAAAATGAGTACGGATGAAAACCCGAAAGGGTGCAGTGAGTAAAAATAGCATGACTGCCGGCGAGTTTGTGAAAACCCAAAAAGGGCGCAAACTTGTAAAATAAAAAAAATTCATATGCACTTGCAAGATCCTCTCGACCTTGTGAGGAAAAAAACCTGCGTGAGATCCGTACGACTCACAAAGGAGCAACATACTTAGGAATCCCTACGATTCCTAAGGAGAAAATACACCTACGACATCCTCACGACTCGTAGGGAGAAATACCTTCATGAGACCCTTACGGCTCATAAAGTCAAAAAGCCTTAATCGACAGGATCCTAACCCTGTTTACTAAGCTACCTTTGGCAAATGATGAGTCGCTCCTAGCAATATCCTAGTTGTAGCGATGCCGATGCCTAAAAATGTATCAAAATTCAGGTCCTCCCAAGGTAAATGATGATTCGCTCTTGGAAATATCCCTGTTGCAGCGATGATGATGCCTAAATAGGTGTCAAACTCCAAATCCTTTCACGGCAAATGATGATTCGCTCCTGGCAATATCACAGTCGTAGCGATGCTGATGCCAAGGTTGGTATCAGATTCCAAACTCGCAATAAAAACATCATCGAGTAGCAGAAAAATGCATATTAAATAGCCGAAATAATGGGGCAATCGCAATAAAAATCAACGAGCAAAAATATGCATATAAAAACAGCTGAAATTTTTGGGCAACTCGCAATAAAAAGCAGCGAGTAAAAATATAAAAAAAAATAGCCGAAATCATTGGGGACCGCGGATAAAGGTTGAAATGATTGGGCAATCGCGACTTTCGAGATATGAAAAGCTGAAAAGATAGAGCGTCGTGGCAATAAAAAATAAAATAAAATAAAATTTTCTCTACCCTGCAAGTATGTACATATTAACTCTTGTATACGATCCATGGGCATAAATGAAAGAAAGGGAACTATATTTTCCCACCAGGCTCCGTCAAAGGGAGGGCCAGATCTCGATGGCAATATCTACAGCCTAAAGATCAGCTCGACGCTCTTATCATTCCAACAGGGTGCAGATGTGACGTCAGCAAAGCTCCAAGGAGACAAATCAAAAAGGAGTAATGGCAAAATCCCAGCTCCAACTTGACGTTCCTTCTCGGTGCAAACGCAACGTCAAAAAACAAAAGTGGAGTGATGGAAAAAATCCCAGCTCCAGCTCTACGTTCTCCTCATTCCAGAAGGATGCGGGCGTAACTGTCAAACGAAATTAGAGCAATGGTATATTCCTAGCTCCGGACCTCGATGGGGATACCTACAGCATAAAGGTCATTTGGATGTCTACCCAACTTCAGCAAAGAATCGGTATGGCATCACCAAAATAAAGTGGAGCGGCGGCATATCCCTAGCTCCAGATCTCGATGGCAACATCTAAAGCCTAGAGATCACCCCGACGTTCTCCTCATTCCTGCAGGATGCAGACGCAACGTCAACAAAAGACCTAAGGGCCAAAACAAAAAAAGGAGTGATGGAAAAATCCTAACTCCAGATCGACGTGCTTCTCATACCAGTAGGATGCATACGCAACGTCAACAAAGGCTCTAAGGAGCCAAATCAAAAAGGAGTGACGGCAAAATCCTAACTCCAGCTCGACGTGCTTTTCATGTAAGCAGGATGTAGACGCAACGTCATCGAAAACCCAAAGGTCAAACAAAAAAGGAGTAATGGCAAAATCCTAGCTCCAGCTCGACATTACTTCTCGGTGCATATGAGACGTCGACAATGGCTCCAAGGAGCCAAATCAAAAAGGAGTGACAGCAAAATCCTAATTCCAGCTCGACGTGCTTCTCATACCAACAGGATACAGATGCAACATGTAACATTTTAAAAATAATTAAATAAATAATTAAATGAATAAAAGTGTTTAAGTGAATTTTAGGATTTTCGGTAAAGTAAAATGTATTTTTCGTAAAACCAAACCGTGATTGTTTTTCACTATAAATTTAAAAATATCTATTTTAATTATGAAATTACTAGTAAATAGTGTTTATTTAGCCACTTATAAATTTTTGGTTTAATAAAATATTTTTCCTAAATTAATTATTTTAAATATTAACATAAGCTTTATTTTTACACTAAATTAGTGTAAATTACAAATTTAAATGGTTTTAATTTATAAAAATGAACCATGGCATATTAGAATTTAGTGTGTATCATGAAAAATTTATTTGCAAATTTTTCCTTGTTTCTAGATCTTTCTTGAGTTATTTTAGAAAAGAATTAAAAGAAAATGAATAAAGCATGAAAAGACATTAAGATGATGACATTTTGGAGAAGTTTCTACACCATTTCTCATGTGTTTCTCCCTCTTCCCCTTATTGTGGCCGGCCTCCCCATCACCATGGCTGCCCCCCCCCCCCAATTTTCCACCTCATTTTTATTCAAAAATCATCAAAAATACTACAAAAATCCAATTTAAATTCCACAAAAACCTAATTATTTCATACCCTTTATTCTGTACTCTTCTCTACATGGATTTTGGAGTGGGAAAACATGTATTTTTGATGCTCATTTTCAAGTTTGGACATGAGGTTGTGGAGGTATAAATCCTTCTCTTTTGTTTTATTTCTATTAGATATTTCTTTTAAAGCATAATTAGATTAATTAGATTAATTCTTGTTGCAAATTCTAAAATTCAAGTTAGGGTTTGAAAATTCAAGAGGTGGTTTTTGTTAATTAATTAGGGTTATAATAGCTAGTTTAACATCTTTTAGAGTGGAAAATTCTTGCATGGTGGTGGTATAATAAATTGTTGATCGAAATTGTTTAATTTAAACTATTTTAGCTAACTAGATTTTTTCTAAAATGTGTTGTGGGTAAAATAAAATTCTTATTAAGGGTGTTATCATTAGATGGTAATTTTAGTGAGAATATTAGCATATTAATTGAATGAAAAACCTAGTTTGATCACTAGATTATTTTGATAATTGGAAAAATAGTAATAAAATGCTATTATTTTGTAAACTAGATTTTAGGAATTTCTAAATAAATGTGATTAAAAATATAATTATAGTTTCATTACATCATTATCATCATAAATTGTGGTTTAAGTGATTAATTTATGCAAAATCATGTTTTGAGGTGGAATTGTGGTATTTTGCTTGGAAAATGTTAAAATTGTTAAAAGTTGCAAACTAGAAATTTCAAATAAATGCAAAATTGTGTAATAAAAATATAGTAATGGTTTGTATAGTCTAGTAATGCTATTTAATGAGTTTTATGACCATTGGTTTCATTTAAATGTCAAGTTTCGATGAAAAACGGTAAATTGGCATTTTCGGGTTTTTCGAAAACGGACGATTTGATCGATTTTAGTGTTTCGATGAATTTGATCGTGTTTTACAATATAAGTAATGTGTTTTAAAACTACAAGTTGTTTGATGATGTTATCTCGATCCATCGGAGTTTGTACGCCGATATCGAGCGGTATTTGGTTCTTTTGCGTGGATGGGACATAGGTTTTAACCTGTGCTTGCTCTTCGTATCGTTTGACTTTTATATGTGATTCGGTTTACGATGCTATTTATATGTTTGCGTCTAGGTACCCTCACGTGGACTGGGGGCGATGAAGAGGAGGATGGCGACACTGTCTTCGGCAGACATGGACCAGGTGAGTAGATGCATATCTACGGGGGGAAGTCGGGTGGATGGCGTTTAGCACCCCCGCAACGTAGAATAGGAATAGTACTTATTGACATTAGGAAACCAGACGTGACCCTAGTAGGACCCTAGTATTGACCCTAGGCTGGACTAGACCGATTTAGGAAAACTATATCAGAGGATGAGTACCTTGGAAGAGATTCGTAGGTTTCAGATAGAAACACACCAGCGCACACACTAAAAATCGACATGGGGTACGTGTATGTGTATATATATAGAACTAGGTATAGGTATATACATATATATACAACACATATAGGTGATTCAGTGATGTGATATGATATCCGAGGTATGATGAAATAGTATAACTGGGCTTGATGCCGTGATTTTTGACTATACAGTCGTAATAAAGTGTTAGCGGATCATTAGGGAATGAGATAATGAACTTGAATATATAAATTACAAAGAGTGGTGGTGATATTGATGTACATGGGACGCTAGAATAGTACTCGGACTGTAACTTGTGACTGATTACGATATGATATATGTATAACTTGATTTCGACATTATATTGATGTGACCTGATGCCGATATCATATGAGTATGACTTAATCACAATATGATACATACGACATTATACGAATGAGGAGACACCTAGGAGATACTTGACCGCATCCCGACATTGGGATGCCGTACGATGGATTTTACCGTACGAGGCTTAGATTTGATGATTGATCCGCACTCTTGATTCAAGGAAGCCGTACTACGTACGTGATGCTGTTGAGGCGGGATCGCCGACTATTAGAGATATTGATTCAGACCTTAGGTAGACTCTTATTTCTATTGACTAGTTCTTAGGTTTAGTTTTCCTTAGGAGGTTAGATGGACACTAGGTTAGGTTCGAGTCATATAGTGGTAGTAGTATTAGTATATTAAATGAGTAGGTAATATACATTCGTCTTTACTTTCACACTGTAATCATAATGTTGCATGTTCATACATATGTTGCTATAAATAGTATAAACCTTACCTGTTAGGACACCAGCACCATTACCGATGATGCACATATTCCACGCACACTTATTTGCCGGCTCACACACATCATCATCGGTAATTGCTATGTCACGTACACTTTAGATCATATTATCTTTTATTGATAGAATCAGTTAACAACTAAACCGATGTAGTATTGTGATCACTCTCTGATGTTAAGTATAAGACATGACATTCATTACTTAGACATTCATGCATTCATATTTTCGTGTTATCATGCAGTATTATGGGCATATGCCGACACTTATCATATAGTACTCATGATTTTGAGATTTGGATTTCTATGAGATTTCTGGATTTTTGGGGAAAACCGCAAAAATATATAAAAAACTTCTCTCTCTCTCCTCTTCTCTTTTTTTTAAAATAAGATGCGGATTTCTCGTGATGTATGTGTCGTCCACCATGAGTATTTCATGTTTTCTGATGGATTTCGAGACCCGATTCGAGGAGTGGATGAACCGTCTCGGGTACATGGTGGGCCCGGTATGGTACCCCGGGTCAAGAAGATCGAGTTGTGGACGATGAGCCTGGCAGGGGAAGGCTACCTACCGGTGATGTCTGGCGCAGTGGATATCCGGAGGATACCGACCGTTGTCGTGGGATTTGATGATATGGGCCGATCCGGACTGACGGAGCCCGACATATTGATACTTGAGGTTACATGTGTTGTGTCGATGCTTGACACGGATTTCCATGGATTTCATTGTTGAGATTTCAGATGCTTATACACACTTTACTATGATAACGGCTAAAGGTTCTCATACATATATATCTGGATTTCAGGATTTGTGACTTTACATTCATGGTGCATGCATTTCATTTCATATGACTTAGTACTATATGAGGCACTGACACGACACGGAGTATTTGCACTTACACGTAGTATTACCCTGCTATTACTAGATGTTTGGGATATAGTAGTGTATTATTATGACCTAGGATAGCGTCGTGCATTCGATTTCTTTTCGTAGATGTCTTCTACTCACGAGTTGGCAACTCACCCCCGTTGTGCCAAATTCTTTACAGGTTCGATGTACAGGTTTCCCGTGGCAGCTTGTTGGCACATCTTTTCTTCAGGGCGATTTGCACGGTAGGTTGGTTCACTTGTATCCGAACCACCATTGTACTTTTATTCATTCATTTGTATCTAGTAAGCTCCATCAACCATATTTGTATTACTTGATAAGTTATTGGACCAGTCTTTTACTTCGACCTTAGAGTCGCACCTGTATTATTCTGATCTGGTGGTTTTGCTTTCTTTTGAGTTTTGAGCCTCGCCCTCTGGCGTTGTATATTATTGTGCTTGTTGTGGTTGTTTCTGCCTGTTGGCGTTGATGCTAGCACCCGTTTGGGGATGCTTTTTATTGTTTATTCATATTATACTTGTTGTACCCGTTTGGGGGCCAGTTTTTACAGAGGAGACTCTGCCGAAATTTTTGGTAAAATTTGCTGATTTTTTTTTACTTGTTTTCTTTTCTTTTCTTCTTTTTCTTCTTTTATGGTTTAGATCTCTGGGCTTCGGCTTACTTAGGTCAGGTGGCGCCTCTAGACGCTTCGTAATCTAAGTGCCGGTCACGTTCCGTACTTTCGGGTCGTGACAAAGTTGGTATCAGAGCGCTAGGTTTAACCTTGTATAAGTCTAGGTGACCCTTGGTTGATGGAGTACGCAAGTTAGGTAGAGTAACGTACCGTGGGTATGGTCCGCGGCATACTTACGATACGCTACTCTGCTTAAGGAGCCCTAGGATTTACATTGTTTGCACCGTATTTCATTCGTTCCTTTGATCTATCTTCGTCAATGTCGGATGGTGATATCTGTTACCACGAGCAGAGGGAGATGCGGCTCGAATGCAGTAACCATTAGAGTATTGGTTATTCTTGAGGACTGAAGCATTGCTTGGCGTGCGGACGAAGGGTATTCACATGCCGTCCGGATGAAGTTAAAGGGTTCGAACGATTATCAGAAAACCATTTCCTAAGTTTAAAGTATTCGGAAGAACATGCAGGTATTTCGATGGACCCTCTAGAAGAATGAAACCCTAACTCGACATAATGACCACGAGAACGCCCTTGAACCTTAGGGTTTACGGCAGTTCCGCTGTGCCATTAGTGAGGCTTGGGTTTGCCCTTCTACAGCTGGATCATCGATGCTGGGGTATGTACCGGATATTTTTAAACTGTACTTGAGTGTTGAGCTCTCGGGGAATTATGGGATTTTGATGGATCGATCGAGAAGTTTAATATAGTCCGGATATCAAGTGAAGGGATCGACTATATGGGAGACTCTAGACATGAGTATTGCCGTTGGTAGCGCAGTCAGCACACCTATGAAAGAACGAGTTCGAAGCGGTCGACATCAGAGGAAAGAGGCGCACATTGACGATAGTATTTACGATTGTGATTTAGTGATTTGAATTTCCTATTTTCGTTGATTGGATTTTTGTATTTTGAGGACTTGTTCTACGAATGGTATTTCCTGTGTGTACCTTCATTCTATCTGTGTTTCTTATGTCAGTTGTATTGATGTGGTTTAGTACGCACCCAGTACACTTGATTTGGTTTTATATATTTTTTTGAGATTTTTGATTTGATTTCGTGCATAGGAGTTACACGTGATTTTGAGATATGTTTCGACCTAATTTTCATGCATTTTTGTGCTGTGATTTTGATTTTGATATTCAATGTATGTTTTCGTGCTCCATGTGCACCTGATTAGGATTCTTGCGCATACTTGGCGCACTTGATACGATTTTGTGCACACCAGATGCACTAAATCGGGGTTTTGTGCAGATTAGATGCACCTGATAGTGAGTCGTGCATGCCCGTTGCACTTGACAGATATTTTTGGTGCACACCTGTTGCACTTAGTTTTGTTTTGTGGGTATTCATGGTTTCTGCATTTGGTTTCGATTTCAGTGCGCACCGGACGCACATGACATTTTATTGATGTGATTGGAATTGATTTTAGTTTGAGCAGTATGTTTTCATGATCATTATTATTTGAGTTAGTAACCAGGCGGGACGTGTATGTTAAATAAAAGATATATATGTAGCTATATTTTTAAAAAAAATTAAACGTCCGCTACTTAGACCGTGACACGTGCTTTGCACGGCGATTTTCAAGAAGGGGTTTTTGTATGCTGCTTTATTATTATGATTCGGCGATTTTACTAGGATGCGAACTATATATAAGTTATAGATTGATGTATATTATGATGGTTTTCACATTGGGTTATGATATTTCATTATCGCCATAACTCCGATGATTGCGTCATGCTTGACGGAGTTGATTTTCGTTATGTATTAATGATTTCGGAGCCCCGACGATTTGAGTATTTTGCTAAATGTTTTAGTATTTGGAAGGGGAGTGTTAATTTAAATTCGGGGACCGAATTTCTTAAAGGTGGGAAGATTGTAACATTTTAAAAATAATTAAATAAATAATTAAATGAATAAAAGTGTTTAAGTGAATTTTAGGATTTTCGGTAAAGTAAAATGTATTTTTCGTAATACCAAACCGTGATTGTTTTTCACTATAAATTTAAAAATATCTATTTTAATTATGAAATTACTAGTAAATAGTGTTTATTTAGCCACTTATAAATTTTTGGTTTAATAAAATATTTTTCCTAAATTAATTATTTTAAATATTAACATAAGCTTTATTTTTACACTAAATTAGTGTAAATTACAAATTTAAATGGTTTTAATTTGTAAAAATGAACCATGGCATATTAGAATTTAGTGTGTATCATGCAAAATTTATTTGCAAATTTTTCCTTGTTTCTAGATCTTTCTTGAGTTATTTTAGAAAAGAATTAAAAGAAAATGAATAAAGCATGAAAAGACATTAAGATGATGACATTTTGGAGAAGTTTCTACACCATTTCTCATGTGTTTCTCCCTCTTCCCCTTATTGTGGCCGGCCTCCCCATCACCATGGCTGCCCCCCCCCCCCCATTTTCCACCTCATTTTTATTCAAAAATCATCAAAAATACTACAAAAATCCAATTTAAATTCCACAAAAACCTAATTATTTCATACCCTTTATTCTCTACTCTTCTCTACATGGATTTTGGAGTGGGAAAGCATGTATTTTTTATGCTCATTTTCAAGTTTGGACATGAGGTTGTGGAGGTATAAATCCTTCTCTTTTGTTTTATTTCTATTAGATATTTCTTTTAAAGCATAATTAGATTAATTAGATTAATTCTTGTTGCAAATTCTAAAACTCAAGTTAGGGTTTGAAAATTCAAGAGGTGGTTTTTGTTAATTAATTAGGGTTATAATAGCTAGTTTAACATCTTTTAGAGTGGAAAATTCTTGCATGGTGGTGGTATAATAAATTGTTGATCGAAATTGTTTAATTTAAACTATTTTAGCTAACTAGATTTTTTCTAAAATGTGTTGTGGGTAAAATAAAATTCTTATTAAGGGTGTTATCATTAGATGGTAATTTTAGTGAGAATATTAGCATATTAATTGAATGAAAAACCTAGTTTGATCACTAGATTATTTTGATAATTGGAAAAATAGTAATAAAATGCTATTATTTTGTAAACTAGATTTTAGGAATTTCTAAATAAATGTGATTAAAAATATAATTATAGTTTCATTACATCATTATCATCATAAATTGTGGTTTAAGTGATTAATTTATGCAAAATCATGTTTTGAGGTGGAATTGTGGTATTTTGCTTGGAAAATGTTAAAATTGTTAAAAGTTGCAAACTAGAAATTTCAAATAAATGCAAAATTGTGTAATAAAAATATAGTAATGGTTTGTATAGTCTAGTAATGCTATTTAATGAGTTTTATGACCATTGGTTTCATTTAAATGTCAAGTTTCGATGAAAAACGGTAAATTGGCATTTTCGGGTTTTTCGAAAACGGACGATTTGATCGATTTTAGTGTTTCGATGAATTTGATCGTGTTTTACAATATAAGTAATGTGTTTTAAAACTACAAGTTGTTTGATGATGTTATCTCGATCCATCGGAGTTTGTACGCCGATATCGAGCGGTATTTGGTTCTTTTGCGTGGACGGGACATAGGTTTTAACCTGTGCTTGCTCTTCGTATCGTTTGACTTTTGTATGTGATTCGGTTTACGATGCTATTTATATGTTTGCGTCTAGGTACCCTCACGTGGACTGCGGGCGATGAAGAGGAGGATGGCGACACTGTCTTCGGCAGACATGGACCAGGTGAGTAGATGCATATCTACGGGGGGAAGTCGGGTGGATGGCGTTTAGCACCCCCGCAACGTAGAATAGGAATAGTACTTATTGACATTAGGAAACCAGACGTGACCCTAGTAGGACCCTAGTATTGACCCTAGGCTGGACTAGACCGATTTAGGAAAACTATATCAGAGGATGAGTACCTTGGAAGAGGTTCGTAGGTTTCAGATAGAAACACACCAGCGCACACACTGAAAATCGACATGGGGTACGTGTATGTGTATATATATAGAACTAGGTATAGGTATATACATATATATACAACACATATAGGTGATTCAGTGATGTGATATGATATCCGAGGTATGATGAAATAGTATAACTGGGCTTGATGCCGTGATTTTTGACTAGACAGTCGTAATAAAGTGTTAGCGGATCATTAGGGAATGAGATAATGAACTTGAATATATAAATTACAAAGAGTGGTGGTGATATTGATGTACATGGGACGCTAGAATAGTACTCGGACTGTAACTTGTGACTGATTACGATATGATATATGTATAACTTGATTTCGACATTATATTGGTGTGACCTGATGCCGATATCATATGAGTATGACTTAATCACAATATGATACATACGACATTATACGAATGAGGAGACACCTAGGAGATACTTGACCGTACCCCGACATTGGGATGCCGTACGATGGATTTTACCGTACGAGGCTTAGATTTGATGATTGATCCGCACTCTTGATTCAAGAAAGCCGTACTACGTACGTGACGCTGTTGAGGCGGGATCGCCGACTATTAGAGATATTGATTCAGACCTTAGGTAGACTCTTATTTCTATTGACTAGTTCTTAGGTTTAGTTTTCCTTAGGAGGTTAGATGGACACTAGGTTAGGTTCGAGTCATATAGTGGTAGTAGTATTAGTATATTAAATGAGTAGGTAATATACATTCGTCTTTACTTTCACACTGTAATCATAATGTTGCATGTTCATACATATGTTGCTATAAATAGTATAAACCTTACCTGTTAGGACACCAGCACCATTACCGATGATGCGCATATTCCACGCACACTTATTTGCCGGCTCACACACATCATCATCGGTAATTGCTATGTCACGTACACTTTAGATCATATTATCTTTTATTGATAGAATCAGTTAACAACTAAACCGATGTAGTATTGTGATCACTCTCTGATGTTAAGTATAAGACATGACATTCATTACTTAGCATTCATGCATTCATATTTTCGTGTTATCATGCAGTATTATGGGCATATGCCGACACTTATCATATAGTACTCATGATTTTGAGATTTGGATTTCTATGAGATTTCTGGATTTTTGGGGAAAACCGCAAAAATATATAAAAAACTTCTCTCTCTCTCTCCTCTTCTCTTTTTTTTAAAATAAGATGCGGATTTCTCGTGATGTATGTGTCGTCCACCATGAGTATTTCATGTTTTCTGATGGATTTCGAGACCCGATTCGAGGAGTGGATGAACCATCTCGGGTACATGGTGGGCCCGGTATGGTACCCCGGGGCAAGAAGATCGAGTTGTGGACGATGAGCCTGGCAGGGGAAGGCTACCTACCGGTGATGTCTGGCGCGGTGGATATCCGGAGGATACCGACCGTTGTCGTGGGATTTGATGATATGGGCCGATCCGGACTGACGGAGCCCGACATATTAATACTTGAGGTTACATGTGTTGTGTCGATGCTTGACACGGATTTCCATGGATTTCATTGTTGAGATTTCAGATGCTTATACACACTTTACTATGATAACGGCTAAAGGTTCTCATACATATATATCTGGATTTCAGGATTTGTGACTTTACATTCATGGTGCATGCATTTCATTTCATATGACTTAGTACTATATGAGGCACTGACACGATACGGAGTATTTGCACTTACACGTAGTATTACCCTGCTATTACTAGATGTTTGGGATATAGTAGTGTATTATTATGACCTAGGATAGCGTCGTGCATTCGATTTCTTTTCATAGATGTCTTCTACTCACGAGTTGGCAACTCACCCCCGTTGTGCCAAATTCTTTACAGGTTCGATGTACAGGTTTCCCGTGGCAGCTTGTTGGCACATCTTTTCTTCAGGGCGATTGGCACGGTAGGTTGGTTCACTTGTATCCGAACCACCATTGTACTTTTATTCATTCATTTGTATCTAGTAAGCTCCATCAACCATATTTGTATTACTTGATAAGTTATTGGACCAGTCTTTTACTTCGACCTTAGAGTCGCACCTGTATTATTCTGATCTGGTGGTTTTGCTTTCTTTTGAGTTTTGAGCCTCGCCCTCTGGCGTTGTATATTATTGTGCTTGTTGTGGTTGTTTCCGCCTGTTGGCGTTGATGCTAGCACCCGTTTGGGGATGCTTTTTATTGTTTATTCATATTATACTTGTTGTACCCGTTTGGGGGCCAGTTTTTACAGAGGAGACTCTGCCGAAATTTTTGGTAAAATTTGCTGATGTTTTTTTTTTACTTGTTTTCTTTTCTTTTCTTCTTTTTCTTCTTTTATGGTTTAGATCTCTGGGCTTCGGCTTACTTAGGTCACGTGGCGCCTCTAGACGCTTCGTAATCTAAGTGCCGGTCACGTTCCGTACTTTCGGGTCGTGACACAACATCAACAAAGGCCCCAAGGAGCTAAATCAAAAGGGAGTAATGGTAAAATACTAGCTCTAGCTCGACATTCCTTCTCGGTGCAGATGCGACGTCATCATAGGCTCCAAGGAGCCAAATAAAAAAGGAGTGATGGAAAAATCCTAACTCCAGCTCAACATGCTTCTCATGCCAGCATGATGCAGATGTAACGTCAATAAAAGACCCAAGGGTCAAAGTAAAAATGGAGTCACGGCAAAATCCTAGCTTCAAGTCTTAACATTTCATATACAACCCAGAGACTATCTCGACATTCTCCCTCATTTCAGCAGGATGCGGACGCAACTATCAAATGAAATTGGAGCAACGGCATATTTTTAACTCCAGGCTTCAATTGCAATACATGCATCATAGAGGTCATACAGATGTATACCCTACTTCAGCAAAGAAATGACATAACATCGTCAAAACAAAAATGAAGTGACGGCATATTCCCAGTTTCGGGTCTCGACGGCAACTCATATAAAGCCTAAAAGACTATCGGAGATCATTCCATATCAAAGCGGAGTGGTTATGATTCATCGGGTCTCCAAATTGAGCCTAACCTCAAGTAAAAAGTGTCATGGAAAATTCCTAACGCTTGCTCTTCCAACGGTAATATGACCTAAGAAGATTACTTGAAGACGTCTTGTCCAGCCTCAGAAGGGATCAGAGACACGGCACTCATGGGGCTACTCGAACAGCAGCTTAAAGACTGCATATCGAGAAATATATCAGTCAATGCAATGGTACCACGGACTAAAACCCTGGTATCACAAACCTAACGGACCCCTGTCGTAAAGAATAGGGGTTATCTTTATTTCACGTTAGGATACATCTGCGAGATCCTCTGGACTCATCTCGACTCGTAAAGAAAAACATCTTTATGAAACCCTCACGGCTCATGAAGGTGAAAAGCCTTAGGCGACGGGGATATCAACCTGTTTTCTAAGCATTGTGGCCCTACAAGTAGATCCAAACTAACTCTTGTATGCTATTCACAGGCCACATTCTCCATAGTCGCATACGATGAGGAGAGGAAACTACTTACGAATCCTCTCGACTCGTAAGGGGAAAATTCTCTTATGAGATCCTTACGACTGTTAAGAGAAAACATACTTAGGAGTCCTCATGACTTCTAAGGAGAAAATACTCCTACGAGATCCTCTCGACTCGTAGGGAGAAAAGTTTTTATGAGACCCACACGGCTCATAAAATTGAAAAGTCTTGGGCGACAAATCTAAACCTGTTTCCTAAACCATCGCTGCCCTACAAGAAGGTCCAAACTGACTCTTGTATACAATCCATGGACCACATTCGTTAAAGTTACATGCCAATGAAGTGAAGAAGCTACTTACGGGTCCCCTCGACTCATAAGGAGAAAATACCTGTGTGAGATCCTTACGACTTACTGAGGTGAAAGACACTTAGGAATCCTCATGATTTCTAGGGAGAATATGCACCTATGAGATCCTCACGACTCATAGGGAGAAAAACCTGCTTGAAACCCTTACAGCTCATGAAGATGAAAAAGTCATAGGCGACAGGGATCCTAAACTTGTCTCCTAAGCCATCAATTCTATGGTAATACATTATTTTGCACTACTTAACCCACGTATAAGCTTACGTAGGCAAAGTAGTGGGGATATTTGTTCCCGCCAAAATTTTTTGGCTCAGAACTTGTTGTTCCTTTATAAAAATAAAGGGAAAGCTCCACGTGTTAAATACATGCATCCACAAGCAAATCATGTAACTATCACATCAGGTAGAGCCACACGTGAAGTTCACATGGGCGCCAATGTGCAAAGCACAGGAGCACATGTTCCCCTAATATTTAAACATAATAAAACAGCTAAGCTCTGTTAAAATTTTGTTGAGGCAGTGCCTCACATGCCCCTCACGAGGGCTCCTGCGTCAGCACCAATCTTGTAGGATTAATCCTATGGTAGCGCCGCACGTGCTCCTCACATGGGCTCCAATGTGCAAAGCATAGGAGCGCCTATCATAAATAAGAATTAAATTCTTAAGTGGCGCCCACGTGCACAACACGAGAGTGCCAACACCCAAATTAAAAGCAAATAGAATTAAATTCTATATGGGGATACTTTCCTAAAAACTGGGATATTCTCTGTTAAACAGAGTCATTGGATCAAAGATCCAATGGTAATAATAAATCATTAGATGATAAATTCTATTTGGGAAATATTTTCCTTCTAATATGAAAAGATCATTTTCTAACAGAGAATCTTGGATTTAAAATCCAATGGTGATAAAATATCACCAATTAAACTATCTGACAGAATTAAATTCTATTTGGAAAATTTTCTTCCTTTATCTATCTAATATGGAAAGATTTTTCTCTAACAGAGAATCTTGAATTTAAAATCCAATATTGATAAAATATCACCAATTAAACTATCTAATAGAATTAAATTCTATGTGATAAAATTAAATTCTATTTGGGAAATATTTTCCTTGATCTTTCTAATATTGAAAGATCTTTCTCTAACAGATAATTTTGGATTTAAAATCCAATGGTGATAAAATATTACCAATTAAACTATCCGATAGAATTAAATTCTATGTGGGAAATATTTCCATGATCTTTCTTAAATTAGAAAGATCTTCTCTGATCCAATGGTGATTATAAAATCACCCATCGATCATCTGATAGAATAAAATTCTATCTTTGGAAAATATATTTCTAATCGTGTTAAACTAACAAGATATTCATATGATAGAATAAAATTCTAATCTTGTTAAACTAACAAAATATTCATATGATAGAATAAAATTCTATGTGATAGAATTAAATTCTATGTTGGAATAAAATTCTAATCTTGTTAAACCGACAAGATATCCATAGGATAGAATTAAATTCTATGTTAGGAAAATATATTCCTAATCTTGTTAAACTTACAAGATATTCATATGATAGAATAAAATTCTAATCTTATTAAACTAACAAGATATTCATATGATAGAATAAAATTCTATGTGATAGAATTAAATTCTATGTTGGAATAAAATTTTAATCTTGTTAAATTAACACGATATTCATATGATAGAATAAAATTCTATCTTTGGAAAATATTTCCTAATCTTTTTAAACAAATAAGAAATCTTCTCTGTTAAACAGAGAGTCGTTGGATTAAAAATCCAACGGTGAATAAAATTCACTGATTGATCTAAAAGATCATTTTGATTGATCATGAAATCAATTATGATCTCTTAACAAATTGATTTTTCTCTTCTCCTATAAATAGGAGCAAAAAGATTAACTAAAAAGGGGGAGTTGGAAAAATGGAGACCCCCATAAGCTTCTGTAAAAATACAGAAAGCTCTCAAAACAACAGAGAATTTAGTTCTCTAAAAGAAGAAGATTTCGCTTCTAAAAACGCCTAGATAAAGAAAAAAGAAGAGATCAAAATATCTCTTTTACCTAACATACCATATCTAAGAGTTTAACCTTTCTCAAAGAACTGAGTTCTTTCCACAAGACAAGTCTCCCACAAGTCGAGAATTTAATTCTCATCGGGAATATCTTGTTCTTGAGAATCAAAGATTCAAAGAAGAACAAAATTAAAAAGAAAGAAGATGGAGTTCATAATACTCCAGGAACTTAGTTCTTTCAAATCAAGAACTTAGTTCTTTAAAGAACCCGATCCAAGATCCTCAAATAGTGATCTTGGTGATCCTTAATGGTCAAAACACCATTAAAAGAGATTTAACCTTTCTGAAAACATGAACATGGAAAACATGGAGTTCATAATACTCTATGAACTTAGTTTCTTCAAATCAAGAACTTAGTTCTTAAAGAACATGATCCCAGATCCTCAAAATAATGATCTTGGTGATCGTTAATGGTCAAAATACTATTAACAGAAATTTAAGTTCTCTAAAAATATCAATAGAGATTAAATCTCCAAAAATATAGCGCCTCATGTGAAACACACGTGAGCGCCAGAGAAAATTAGTGCTTAGCACTATTGTAGCGCCTCACGTGAAAAGCACGTGAGCGCTCAAAGCTAAAAACCCGGCGCCTCACGTGAAAAGCACTTGAGCACCAGAAAAGATTGGTGCTTAGCGCTATACCAGCGTTTCATGTAAAACACACATGAGCGTTGTATATCTTAGTGCTTAGCACTGCTGAGTAGTATAGAAATCCAATCTCAGCCCAAATTGGCTAAGTTTCCTGAGATTAAATCTCTTTGATTTTAAATAAACCGAGCCTATATGCTCGTGATTTCCAAACTGATCTTAATCTCAAAAATGATTGATGATCTCTCATTGATGATATCCAAAATGATATTCATCTCATATCTCCTAAGATAATCTTAGTCTCAACTATGACTAACGATTCTTAAGCCCACCACAACCCCTTTTTCCTTTAAATACGGGATTTGGTTCAAGGGTACATCTCTCCACACTTCTGATATATGTCGTTGTAATTCCTCAACGTTTTCAGAGAGGCGGCGGGTCCCGACAACCAACAACTCTTTTCTCCTCCCAACTTGATGTAAAACTTCATCAAGACTAAGAATGATATATCCCACGTTGATACACTTCCAAATTGACATGGACACGTCAAATCGGATCGCACTCTAAATTGGGTGCATTCTATGTCACCATCGTTCACTCTACCACGTAAAAAATACATGTGCGCGCAAGTTGAATGTTGGACCGAAACGTTCTTAAACTAATAACGGACCGAAACGTTCTTAAACTAATAACGGACCGAAACGTCCTTAAACTAACATCCGTCCCCAAAATGGGAATGTTGGACCGAAACGTCCTTAAACTAACATTTGTCCCCAAAATGGGAATGTTGGACCGAAACGTTCTTAAACTAACATTCGTCCCCAAAATGGGAATGTTGGACCGAAATGTCCTTAAACTAATCTTCTCCCCAAAATACGGCGATAATGGACCGAAATATTCTTAAACTAATTTTCATCCCAAACATGGAACATCGGACCAAAACGTTCTTAAACTAACATTCGTCCCCAAAATGGGTCCCCAAAATGTCCTTAAACTAACATTCATCCACAAAATGGGAACGTTGGACCGTAATATTTTTAAACTAACATTCGTCTCAAAAATGGGAATGATGGACCGAAATGTCCTTAAACTAACATTCGTCCCCAAAATGGGAATAATGGACCGAAATTTCTTTAAACTAATCTTTGCCCTAAACACGGGGATAATGGACCGAAATGTCCTTAAACTAATATTCCTCCCCAAATATGGCGATAATGGACCGAAATGTTTTTAACTAACATTCATCCCAAACAGGGAATGTTGGACTGCGACGTCCTTAAACTAATATGTTTTGCCCTGTGGACTGCCTCCATAATGACTACTGTATACTATTCATGGGCTATTCATATATGATCAAATAATCAGTTAAGCCCTCACTGCTTATAAATTGATCTTAGTCTTAAATATGGCTAATGATCCTTAGATCAAACCCAAATATCCTCTGAACCGATGGACCTCAAAAATGTGAGATCTGTGTCCTAAGTTTATTCCCGTTAGCAAACCAAGCTACCAACGTGGGCCCCGTCAAGCAAAATTCTTCACCTAAACCCAAATCTCAAATATACGGATTTGGACTAATCCGCGCCCTTCGGACGACGACATAAATTAGTCTCCGTATATAATCCATGGACAACCCAAAATAAAACAAACACAACATGACACGAAGTGAACTTCTGGAGCAGGAGAAAGTAGTTATCGCAACGCGGTAACGTAATTAACTGCAGGGGCTTGCACCTGCAGGGAAGAGTGTCCCCACAATTAAAACCCCTCACAAATGAGGGGGAATCTGATAAAATCTGCTACAACGGCCGTATCTATTCAAACCTCCGATATATTGTGTCATAAACCAACTTGGTATTTTCGAAGAGGTGGATGGATAAATCCAAATAGCATCTGCCCCCAAATTCAGGCCAAACGTTCCAACGTCTCGGTCCTTCTTCCGGCGGTGAACAGAGGATAGAATGTATCGACTCTGAATTTACTGTACAAAATTTTTCAGTTTAATGTACAGAAAGGATTTTACAAACCTGAGTACAAGTAATAAGTATATTCTGTTTAAGAAAAGCAAGAAGCAACTTGTAGCTCACTGGTAAAGCCTTGCACTGCTGTGACGTAGCCCCTATATTCAAATTCCATCAGATTTTTTTCTAATTTTCTTTTTAAACTTTTTGGAAGCCCAAAAGTTTACATGTGCAATGCACACAAAAACGAAAAGACAGAGATATCAAACATGTGCAAAAGAGTATTAACACTGATATGAACACGTAGCTCCAATCCATCGGCCCCTCCCCTCAATCGACCGACGAAAATGCCCCCATGTCCTGCACCGACGGTACCCCCGAGCCCAATGAGCCCCGGGCTTTGCACACACGACCCTTCCCCTAACCCTAACTTCTCTGCACTGCTTGATTGCTCTGCAATCAAATAGAGGCTTTTTTTTTACCTTTAAACCAAATTTTAATACATTTTAATTCATCTTTTTAATTCCAAAACCCTAATTCTACGCTATAAATACTACCCCATGCCCTAGCCCTTCATCATTCTGAAAATTATATTCAAAACTCTCGAAATTTCTCAAGTACAAGTGGAGTAGAAGAGAAGTTAGCAAGCGATCAAATTCCGGCGATGATCGAAGCAAATTCTGGCGATTACGCGATGCCGTGACGACAACCTATTCTTCTTCTATCTTCTATTAACCAAAATATCTAGTAAGTCCCTCCCAATCCCTCTTCTTCTTATTTGAAAATTACTTTTCAAAACATATTTCAGAAGTGGAGTTAATACCGACATCTTCTTCTAAACCCTAGAAAGTTTACTTTTTCTTACATATTTTTCATCCATATTCTTACACCATGTTTGTAATCATAAAACCAATGCTTAGAACCAACTTTTAATCAAAAATATCATGCAAAATAATTTTAACTTAACATTTACATTAAAATAGCATGAAGTTTGTATATATCATCTTTATAGTTTTGCTTAAACATATCTTTAGGAAAATTCACGAGATAACGACCTACTTCTCACGTACACACATGGTTTCCATAGCACGATACCCTTTGAACGTATTTTGTTAAGAATACAATATTTCAAGAAAATACCATTGACTATAAAAAAAACGGGTTTCTTTTAAATTGTATTTTTAACTCCTTTGCGAATATACCTCTATAACCCTTTTTAGGAGACCCGCTATTGGATGGTGTGGATTATCGCACATTCTTGAGCTAGTAGAGCGAGATGTAGTCCTTCTCACGGAGCATTCAGTCTCGAAAGGTTTTAAATATGGTTTTTAAGAAAAACGCATTTTTCTACTTAAATAAAAATTAATTTTCAATAATTATATAAATATTGTCAATCCATATATTTTAAAAATATAATAAAATTACATTTTTTCTATAGATAAAAGAATAACAAGTTTCACTAAAATACCATCAAGATACCATCAAAAGACAAGTTTTACAATAAAATACCATGAATTTTCCAAGTTAAGCTATTATCACTAAAATACCTCAAATTCTTAAAATCCACAACCCTAAATAAAATAAATAACTTCTCGTGGTTTATTTTTAATTATATTAAAAATATTTTCATAAAACACTCTCGAGTTATATAAAACAATATTTAAGGACTTTAGTAAATATAGATTTAAGCAGGATCAATTCTCTTGAGCCCCAGGGAGCCGGAGAAAGTGAGTGCTTGCCTATTTAAGGTAGAAAACTTAACGGAGTTATCAATGATAATTTTCTTGGAAAAAACACAAATCCTGCCGTCCATGTGCAGCAGTTACCGATAACTCCCGAACCTAATTTAGGATCTAAGTTAGTTATAAGTGTCTGACTCAAGTCTGAGTCCAATCTAAACTTGAATCCAAACTCAAATCAGAATTCAATTCAAATATGAATCCAAGGTCTAACACGTATAATTAAACATGAACCTGAATACCTGAATTCAAACATCAATAACAAACCTGAATACATGATTTGACTTGACCGAACCATGGCTATAAGTTGACTTGACTTCATGACTACAAGATTACATCCTGAACCTGATTACTTGAACAACTTGTAACATGGTCTCGGAAAGCCTTGTAATATAATCTATATAACACATTACGCGGGGTTAACGGGGTAGATTGGTACAGAATGTATTAACGTGGTACGAGATGGTCACTAAAAGACACCTACATGAACTCTCATGCCGTTGTTGCGTGGGTTTTGATGGGGCCTTGTACTACATGTTACCATAATCCACGGGATAAGATGGACTCCTCTCGTATACACAAATACCTTATGTACCAAGCTACAAACAACTACGTTAGTATAACAAATATATAACTGTACATCTTACCAGTTCCATTTCATACTACTCATTATATTACATTCTTTCTTTTGCGGCTTACTGAGCTCTAGTTCGCTGACGACATTACTGTCTATTTCTCTCTTTGGAATGTTCGTCAGGAGGACCGAACTCGCAGGAGATCGAGCCCATCCAAGAGGACTTGGATCAATTCACTGCCCAGCCGGACTTCTAGCTTTCCTTGTACTTATTTTTCATTTTGTATGTCACTGTTTAGGCACTGCTTTACTCATTGTACTTTTTCTTTTCAAAATAGTTATATATAAAGATGGATATTAATAAAAGTTGTTGTTCATTTTGTATCTCTTGTTATTCTTGTGCATTTTTATATATTGCTTACTTACGCTTAATGTATTATTTCTTAGTAAATATATTGCGGCCTCACCACGTCATCGCTTTCGTATGCTGGGAAGCGGGGCGTGACAAGTTTAGAGAAGATACCCGATCGAGCAGTTCTCAGGGGCACCACTGGTGCTTGCTCGAGATGCCTTATTGCTTTGTTGGTATTTATGTCCTTACCCCCAGCTAGGCCCAAGGAAAGTCGTTCAAACACCGACTTGCATTTGGGTAGTGGTGCCCTCGAGATCGCCACATTTGGCCTCCTGCCTTTTAAGGCCGGTCTGTCTGTTACCGAAGCTTGAGGAGCAGGGATAACGTTAGATGGCACGAACAAAATAGAGCAAAATGATAGCAGCGGCTCCTCTTACTGTCATTCGAGACTGGCCGGGAGGACCGTATTGGCGTCCATCTTCATCATGTGGGAGACGAGAGCCGTGTTAAGAGCTGAGCTTGTCCTTGGAGGCATTTTTGCTGTGTCCGAAGATTGCAATTGAAAACTGTTAACCTGCACAAAGAAACATAATTTCAGTACATGCAATCAATGTATATGTTGATTGAGTTCGCATGAACGTTTAACCCGAAATATGGGAGGAAATATACGTCCCACCAGGCATGCCAGAATCTGTAGGGTGTTTTTTGTCACCCCATTAAGATGGGAAATACGCGGCACTTTTCAGGCGCATTACAAATTCCTCCTGTCTGGGGTAGGCCAGGGTTTATTGATTATGGAGATCCGAATCTCCGGCAGCCGCGGACTAAGCTGCCATTAATTACCCTCGCTTTTGAAGCGAAAGAACCTCCAATTGATGCTCAAATTGGTCATGCGAACTCAATGTTCCATGTGCGTATGTGTGTGTCTTGAGGGGTTTAGGTATATCGGTGGCCTCGCAGACTTTACGGGTGTCCCCTACCCGGAGAGCGGGCTGGGGGTCTAGAGGGCTAGCAGCCCCCTTGCAGGGTGCGGGGCAGCACCCTGTTAGAAATTTTTTCTAACAGGGGAGATATTTTTAGTATGGGGTGCATGGGAAAAGAGGGGCGAGAAGCATCCTAAGGACGCGTGCATGGTGCGTGGACACCCGCAGACCACGTGCGAGGCGCCTATGCGCTGGGCGCCTGCAGGAAAAAAAGGGGAACTTAGCTCCGAGATTAGGAGTTGAACTCCGAGGGACTTTGAAAACTCCCACAAAAAGAGAGGATTTTTATCTTTATGGAGCTAAACTCCCAAAGGATTTTTGAGTGGAGTTAAACTCCAAAAGAATTGGATTTAGGATTAAACTCCTAAAAGATCTGGATTAGGAGTTAAACTTCTTTGAGGATTTGGGTCTTGGTGTTGAACTCCTCAAAGATTTTCGGAGGTGATCAAAGGGGACCTCTTTCTTCTCCCTTGAGTCCTGGACCTTCTCTTGAGCCATGAATTTTTCCCAAAGTGGGATTTTTGGAGATATGTCTCCTTCTTCCTCCTCTCTGTTGGTTGGATCTTAGAGAAAAGGGGGGTGAGACTTGAAAATCTTCCATTTTAGAGATTTGATAGGAGATCTGAGTTTCCCTTCAAGGTTTTATGGTAAAAAACTATTTTTTGCGGGGAAAGAAAGAGTTAAACCCTTGATTTAATTCAGAAAAAAGAAGAAGCTTTAAAATCTTGAGGAAGGAAAAATATGCACAAACCCTAATTTTTTAGGAGAATGAATTATTGTCCTTTATTTCATCATCATGTTGCCTTATATAGGCTTACAAGTTTACACATAACCTCTTAGGCTTTACAAAATGGTATTTTGCCCATCTCATGCCTCATGTGCTTATTTATTTTGCACATGAGTCATAGGCTTTACAAAAATTTGGCTTTATGCCCATGTTCCTTACATTTATTCATAAAAAATACATCAAAATTATTTATTACATAATTTTTATTTTGGCATGGGACAGGCCGGTCGCTTCATGTTTGGGCTCGACTTGGGCGTGGGCTAACTTGACCTAGGCTTAGGCCCACTTGGCTTGGGGTTGACTTTGACTTTGACTTGGTCAACCGGGGTGTAATTTTTTACCACAACAATGTCATCTTCAATTTACAATGCATTTACACGTAAAATATATAAGCTATATGTGATATATGCATATGAAACGTGAAATATACAAGACTTACGTACGTGTTTATGGAATTACCGTGGAAAGTGTTTCTTATGTTCTTTATTAATCTTCCAATTAGCACTCTTTCCGGAAATCGCATTCATAAGTTCTTCAATATGTCAACTAAAAGAATAACAGTATTAATTAGTTAGGTATATATAGATGTAGACACTCAAAATATTGACGCGATTAAAATTTTTAATTTATATATCTTCTATGATCGGCAGTAATTTCAAAATTATTAAGGATATACGAATGTGCTTGATCGAGCCACTCCCTCCGGTAGGATCGATCCTCTCCTTGTGAATGTAATAGTTGATCATCGTTAATTCGAGAAGGAAGGTTTAATCTTGTTTCAACTCCACACAACTAACGAGAAGTGAAATTGAGATATTCGTTAGCGCAATAACTCTCGGTTATTGACCCTTCCGGTCGAGCTCGATTGCACACTTGCCATTTCAAGAATCCCAAGTATCTAAAATGTTAATGAATACATTAGAAAAATGTGAATATTATAATGAATTAAATAATACACTTGACTGAGAAAATATATTATCTTTCTACTGGATACATCCACCTATATGAGACGGGTCCAGCAACCATTGCCTATGCAGCGAGATGCACAGAAAGATGAACCGTAACGGTGAAGAAAGATGGTGGAAATATCATCTCCAACTTATAGAGGGTTTCAACAATACTCTTTTGTATATCCTCGAATTTGGCCACATATATCACTTTAGAACAAAATTTATTGAAAAAGTCGCAATACTTTATCAAAACTTTGGTGACGTTGGATGGCAAATTATGTCGAAGATCCACCGGAAGCAATTGATGCAGAAGGATATAACAATAGTGGGTTTTAAAATTCAAGTGTTTTGGTGGCTCAACCTACACATTCTTTTCTATGTTAGAGGAGTACCCATCTGGGGTTTTGATGCACTTTAGCACCTCACAAATCTTTTCATAGCCAATTCGGACATTGTGTAGCTCAAAACTGGTAATTTATAGACACCATCATCACGAAGTACCGGATGCAATTTTTGTTGGAATCCAAGCTCCTCCAAGCACTCGCGAGCACTCAACTTATCCTTGGATTTAGAATCTTCCTGTAATAATATGCCAGCAATATTATCAAACACATTCTTCTCTACATCAAGATATCAATATTGTGTCGAATCAACATATATTTTCAGTAAGGAAGATTCAATAATATATTTTTCTTCTTCCACACACTCAACAATTCGTTATTTTCGGATCGCTTCCGTATTTTTTGTTTATTGAAAGAACCATCTGAGTTAAAACGATTAGAATCTTGCTGGAATTGACACGATAAAATCTGCTCAAAAATTTCTATCTCTGACAATTATTTTGGTGCTTCACCTTTTTCCAATGTTCCATCAAACTTATTTGCCATTTTTTTGTTCGGATGATTCGCCGATAACCACCTACGATGAAACCAGTAGCAAAACTTACCACGTGTCTTAAACTAAATGGCACTGTAATCAAGACCGCATGATGGACATGCATGCTTCGCGTAGGTAGGCCATCCGTCACACCCCGCTTCCCAGTGTACGGAGGAGTAGACGTGACGGGTCGCAACGTATTTACTCAGAAGTAAACACGATAAGCGTAAATAAGCAATATATAATAAAAGCACAAGAATGACAAGAGATGTAATATAAATAACAACTTTTATTAACATTCATATTTACATTACAACTGCTTTTGAAAAGGAAAATACAATGATGGAATGCAATGCCTAAACAGTGGCATATGAACTGAAAAGTAAATAAGTACAAGTAAGCTAGTAGTCATGCTGCTCAGGTATCTGCTCCAAGTACTCCTGGCTGGGCTCGGTCTCATGAGAGTCGGGTCCTCCTGACGAGCATTCCAAAGAAAAAAGAGACAGGAACGTCGTTAGCGAACTAGCACTCGGTAAGTCCCAAAGAAAGAATGGAATAAACAAGTAAAGAAAATAGAACTGGTAATTTGTACAAGTTTATATGTTAGTTATAGTAACGTAGTTGTTTGTAAGTTGGTACAGAATGTATCAGTGTAGACGAGAGGAGTCCAACTATCCCGTGGACTATGGAAACAAGAAAGTACAAGGCCCCGTCAAGATCCACGGGATAACAACAATGAATGTTTATCTGCGTCTTTTAGTGTCCATCATCGTGCCACTTTTAATACATTCCGTACCAATTTACCCCGTTAAAACCCCATAATGTATATTGTATAGATTGTAGTTATCAGACTTGCCCAGACCATGGATATAAGTTATTCATGTAAACGGTTTCAGGATGTATCAAGTAGTCAGGTAGTCAAGTCAAGTCATAACCATGGTCCGGTCAAGTCAAGTCATGTTGCATGATTGATATTGTTCTGGTATTGTCACGCCCCGCTTCCCACAGTACGGTAAGGAGACATGACGGGTCACGCGACGTTTGAAGAAGACACGCTAAGCGTAAATAAGCAATATAGTAAAGTACACAAGTAAGACATGAGATGTAAATGAACAGCAACTTTTTTTTATTAAACATCTTTTACAATACAACTGGAAATATAAATATAAGACTGAAAAGCAATACATAAATAATGGCATGAACTGAAAGTAAAGTATGTACAATTGACTAGAGCTCTGGGTCTTCTGAGAACTGCTCCAAGTTGTCTGTGCTGGGCTCAATCTCTAGAGAATCTGGTCCTCCTGACAACATTCCAAAGAAAGAATAAAAAAGTAATGTCGTCGGTGAACAATCGCTCGGTAAGTCCCAAAGAGAGATAGAAATAGACTGAACAGGTAAAGAGAATATAACTGGTATAATGTTGATAGTTATATTAACGCAGTTGTTTGTAGCTTGGTATGGAATATGCCAGTGTATACGAGAGGAGTCTAGCTTACCCCGTGGACTATGGTATACGGATCACAAGGCCCCATCAAAACCCACGGGACGACGGCAACGGATGTTCACGTTAGGTGTAATAAAGTGACCATCTTGTGCCACTTTTAACACATTCCGTGCCAGTCTACCCCTTTAAAACCCCGTAATATATTTTGTATTGATGTGTATTGTTTTGTTTAATAGATGTAAGACTTACCGAAACCATGATATCAGTGGTTCATGTAAATGAAAAGGATATAAACAGATAGTCATGTAAACAATGTCCAATATATATCCATGGTTTGGTCAAATCAATTCTTGTTGATATAGATTGTATTCTGATATAAATGGATTCATGTTGAATTGGAGTTATACTTGAATTGTATTCAAAGATGGATTGATTTCATATTACACTAAGACTATGACTGAGTCAGATATTTTAAAACGATTTGAAGTCCTGAATTAGTTTTTGAGTTATCGGTAACTGCTGCACATAGACAGCATAATTTATGACTTTTTCCAAGCCAATTACCATATTGATAAACCCGTTTTAGTTGTCTACCTTAAATAGGCAAGCACCCAAATTCTCCGGCTCCCTGAGGCTCAAGAGAACTGGTCCCGCTTAAACCTATATTTACTAGGGTCCTTATTGTAATTTAATATAACTTGAGGGGGGTTTATGAAAAATAGTTTTTATATATTTTCAAAATACATCTTAAGTAGTTAATTATCGTATTTAGGATTTTCATGGATGTAAATTTTAAAAGATGAAATAATCTAGTGGATATAAATCTAAATTGAATAGTATATGGTATTTTCTTGTAATTTTACTTGTATTGATTTTTGATGGTATTTTCATGAACTTTTGTGATTCTTTTCTTTTGATTAGAAAACATGGAATATATTATATATTTAAAATAGATATTTTGGTAATATTTATATATATAATTATTAAAAATAGAATTTATTTATTAATAGAAATCACATTTTCTTCGAAATTGTAATAAAAATTCCATCGAGATCGTATGCTCCGTGAGGAGGTCTGCATCTCATCCTACTAGTCCGATAGATGTGCGATAATCCGTACCAACTAAACCGGATTCTCCAAAATGGGTTGTAAGGATATAATCGTATGGAATTTGATTAAAACAATTTGAAAAATACTGTTTTGATAGTTTATGGTATTTAAATGTAAAATTCGTCTTAGCCACAAAAATATCATTCTCAAGCCATCGTGCTTTGTCACGATGAGTGTTGTGATGAGGTTAGTCATTACCTCGTGAGTTTTCTAAAGTTAATACAAGTAATATGATGAAATAATGTCGTAGGTAAACTTGGTGGTATTTTAACGAAAAAGTGAAATACAAGTTGCATATCATTTATTTTGAATTGAAACTTATTCTTAATGTTGTTTTAGGGTTGTTAAACAAGATATAAAGAGATAGTTAATTTGTGGTTAAGAAAAGTTGGGTTTTTAATGAAAATTAGAATCGGAAGTTGGATTAACTCCGCTTCCGATGTGTTTTAATAGAAAATTGTTTTATAATAGAAAGAGGAGAAGAGAGAGAACTTACCGGTTTAGATGAGAAAGGAGAGGTATAGGAAGGGATTGAAGGCGTCGTGGAATCGCGTTGTTGCGGAATTTGTCTCGAAACGTCGCCGGAACTTGACAATGGGATAACTCCACTTGTACAACTTTTTGGGCTTAGAAAATTTTGAGAGCTTTAATAAGAGATTTCAGAATGAGAAGGGCTGGGGTGTAGGTGGTATTTATAGAATAGAATTAGGGTTTTGTGAGTGAAGAGGGAATTAAAAAATGCATTAAAAGGGATTAAAGAGGTGAATTTAATATCTCTGTAAATTTACAAAGAAATCAAACAGTAGAGGAGTAGTGGGGGAGTCCAAGGGGTTTAGGGTTAAAATTTAAGAGTATTTGGGACGGTTCATTTTACGTGCAGTGCACGTGTAAACTTTTGGGCTTCCAAAAAGTTTAAAAGAAAAATCAACAAAAATAATATGTGGCTGGGAGGATTTGAACATATGGGCTACGTCACAGCAGTGCAAGACTTTACCAATGAGCTACAAGTTATTTCTTGCTGTTTAAAAACAATTCAAATTTATAACTTGTGCTCAGGATTTACAAATCCTCTATTTGTCATTAACTTTAAGAAATGTATATACATTAAAATAGAGTCGTTACATTTTACTCTCCTTACAAAAATTTCATCCTTGAAATTTACAATTATTAAGGACTAATTTACAAACAAGTGAGGGTATCTTTCACGCATGTCGTCTTCTCTTTCCTACGTTGATTCTCCTGGTGAGTCTTTTCTCCACATCACTCGAACCAAGTTTACTTCCTTGTTCCGAAATGACTTTACCATTTTGTCCTGGATTTCAACGTGTTGTTGTTCATAAGATAGATCCGTCTGTACAGTGAGCTTGGAGTGATCAAGAATGTGACTGGAGTCACCACATACCTTCTGAGTTGGGATATGTGGAACACATTATGCACTCCTTCCAATGAGGGTGGAAATGCCAAGCGATAAGCCACTTCTCCGACTCATTCTAGTATGTCGAACGGTCCAATGAATTCCAGTTTGAATCTAAATTACGGGGTTTTTCTCGGACATAGCTTACCTCTCTTTCAGAAGCGAATCACTCCACGGTTTGGAGAAATCTTCAGAAAGACATGATCACCCGGTTGGAACTCCAAGTGTCGGCGCTTTGCATCGGCCCAATGCTTCTATCGGCCTTGGGCTATGCGCATTCATTTCCTAATAGTGCAAACTACATCTACAGTCACCACTATCATCTCAGGTCCAAGGAGTTCCCTATCTCCGATGTCGTCCCAACTCAATTATGAATGACACTTCCTTTCATAGAGCGCTGCAAACGGTGTCATTCCAATACTCGCTTGGTAGCTGTTGTTGTATGAAAACTCTACAAGATGTAGGTGATCTTCCCACGATCCTCCGAAATCTAGCATACAAGCTCTTAGAATATCTTCAAGTAACTGAATCTTCTCTCAGACTGACCATCTTTTTTTTGGATGATAAGTTGTGCTAAAGTTTAGACTTGTTCCCAAGCTAACTTGCAAACTCTGCCAAAATTGCAATCGGAATATGATGTCACGATCGGAGACAATGCAAATCGGTACTCCATGTAATTTCACGATCTCTTGTATAAGTTCATGGGTATCGGAGATAGTACACTATGAAGAGTTTAAATTTTACTTAGATTCATATCTCCATGTATTTTTTTGCTAGTGTCTCGGTAGATTGGCCAACTCAAAAGGAATAAAATGAGCCGACTTTGTGAGTCGATCCACAATAACACATACAGTATCGTTACCTTTCGTGCTGCAAGGAAGTGCAGTCATGAAATCCATGGTAATATGTTTCCACTTCCATTCTGGGATAGGTAACGATTGAAGTAAACCAGTAGTCCTTTGATGTTCAGCTTTCACTTGCTGACACACCAAATATTTAGCGATGCTTCTGGCTACTTCACGCTTCATTTCACGCCACCGGTAATGTTGGCATAGATCTTTGTACATCTTTGTACCACCAGGGTATACTGAGTATGGGGAGTTGTGAGCTTCATTCATCAACTCTTCCCGAACAGGACCTTGTGGTACACACAATTTACTGCCGTATCTCAAAGACCCGTCTTCATGGATGATGAAGTCTGTTCGAATTCCACTTTCTACTTGTTCTCTGATCTATTGCAACTTGGCATCACTTGCTTGAGCTACTTTGATTTGATTGACAATTGTAGACTGAACTTGTATGTTCATCAAATTTGAAGCGTTATCTGGCATGACCACTTCTATCTCCATCTGATGCAAATCTTGTTGTATCTTCCACTGTGCTGTAAGATTCATTGATAGTGGTTGGTAACTAAGTGTATCAGGTACTACATTCATCTTCCCTGGATGATATTGTAAGTTGATGTCGAAGTCCGCCATAAGTTCTAACCATCTTCTCTGCCGCATATTCAACTCTTTCTGAGTAAACACATACTTCAGAATTTTTTGGTCTATATAGATATCTACCCGTTCTCCAAGAAGATAATGGCGCCAAATATTGAGAGTAAAGATAACGTCTGCCAACTCCAGATCATACGTCGGATAGTTGTGCTCATGAACCTTCAACTATCTTGATGCATAAGCTACAACTTTACCGTGCTGATGTAGAACACATCTTAATCCCTTACCGGATGCATCGCAATGTACTACGAAACCTCCAGATTGGTCCGGTATTACGAGAATAGATACTAATGTCAATCTTGACTTGAGTTCTACGAAAGCTTGTCCGCATGCTTCTGACCACACGAATTCTTCATCTTTATGCGTGATCTTGGTCAGGGGTGTTGCAATCTTCGAAAATCCTTCACTAAATCTTCGGTAGTATCCCGCTAATCCCAAGAAACTTCGAATGTCCTTCACTGTTTTTGTAACAACCCTAAACTTTATGTACAACTTTCTGTACAAATTTTTCAAAAAATACAGAAAGGGGTATTTTTGCCTTAGCACAAGATATAAGTTTGTTTTGCTTTTTAATAGTAAGAAGGAGCTTGTAGCTCATTGGTAAGATCTTACACTGTTGAACCAAAGCACCAGAGTTCAAATCCCATCACCCACAATATTTTTAATATTGTTTTCTTTTAAATTTTTAGAAGCCCAAGAGCCTACATATGCATAACTCGTAAAAACCCAATACACATATAAAACAAACTGACCCAGGGGCTACACCAAGCGACGAGGGACACGTGGCGGCGAGCCCCGGCCCGACTCGACCGACTCGGGCCGGCGACTCGGCCGACTCGGCCCGACTCCGCCTGCCGGACTCGGCCAGATCGCCGATTGTCCAACATGAAAGTTCTGCCTCTTGGTCTTCCATAAACCCTTGTACACTTTAAATTTCCTGCAATTTAACAGAGTTTTTTAAAATCCCATTAAACCATATTTTTAATACAATTTTTATTATATTTTCAATCCACCCTTTCACCTACCCTAACCCTAGCCTTACCTTGTAAATACCATACCTAAACACATCCTCCTCACTCCAAATTTCTGTCCAAAACTCTCAAGAAAATCCTTAGAACTTTTGTGTGCATTTGGAGTTAGCAAAGGGCGAAGCTCCGGCGAAATTCCGACGACGACTCTGGGAGCTCCCGGCGACGAAACGATGCACCGGCGCCTCCTACATCTTCCTCCCCCTCTTCTCTATACTACAAACCCATAAGTCCCACCTCCCTCTTCTCTATTCTATTCTAAAACTTTGTAAAACTAAAACCCGACGGAAGCGGAGTTAAATCTGACTTCCGATTCGGTTTTCTTTATAAAGTTCAATTTTCCTTAACACAACCATACAAAACTCTTACATATTATCTATTAATTATTAACAAAACATATGGAACAGATTCCATTTCAAAAGAATGTATATTTCAAGTTTTATTGCACTTTTCAGTAAAATACCATGTAGTTTAGTTTCTACTTTAAAACATCATTAATCTTGCTATATTCTTAATTAGATCATGAGGTAATGACCTACCTCCTCACAACACTCATTTGCAATATAACACAATACCTTTCGGGAATATAGAATACGGGAAAACAAAATTTTACATATAAATACCCTTTACTACTAAAACCGTTTTCTACAAAATTACGTATTTTTATAAATCTTTGCAAAGCGCCACTACAACCCATTTTGGGGAACTCGACTGGGATGGTGCGGATTATCGCACATCCCTGGGCTTAGTAGTGCGAGATGCAGACCTCCGCAAGGAGCATTCGGTCTCGAGAGATTTAAAATACAAATATCTTATGAAAATGAAATTTCTAGAAATATAATATATATTAAAATTATTTTTATATAAATATATATATATATATATCATTAAAATATCCATCTTTGTGATAATATAAATATTCCAAATTTTTCTAAAATCACAAGAATCACTTTACATTAAAATACCATGAATTCCATACAAGTTAAATATTACAATTAAATATCCTATATTATGAAATTAGGTTATCTTCACTAGTAATATCACAAATATAAAATTTACATCTATAACAACTCTAAAAACGATAATTAAATACTTGGGGTGTATTTTGAAAATTATACAAAAGTATTTTTATATAAAACCCCCTCAAGTTCTATAAATTACCCTAAGGACGCTAGTAAATATATGTTTAAGCGGGACCAATCTCTTGAGCCTCAGGGAGCCGGAGAAGTGGGTGCTTGCCTATTTAAGGTAGACAACTTAACAACGGTGTTATAAACACGGTAATCGTCTTTAAAAAAGACACAAATCCTGCCGCCCATGTGCAGCGGTTACCGATAACATCAAAACCTAATTCAGGACTTCAAATTTCTTTTCTAATTGTTCTGACCCAGACTGAGTCTCATTATAAATAATCTGACTTGAATATGATTCAAGTACCATCTACAATACTGCAATTCAATATGAATCCATGAATCCATATATTCAATCTGTTCAAACTATTCAATCTGTATTGACTGAACCGAACCATGGATATACTTCTATTTACATGATTCTCCAGTTACATCCATTTACTGATATCATGGTTTCGGCAAGTCATCCAATTATATAATCTATATTACAAGACAATCCACGTTGCAATACAATACAAACAATACAATCAAGACATCGCGGGGTTTAACGGGTAGATTGGTACGGAAGGTGTTAGAAGTGGCACGAGACTGTAAGATTTAAGACACCTAACCTGAATACCACGCCGTTGTTCCGGGCTTTCTAACGGAGCCTTGTACTTCCATTTGCCTCTATTCTCTGGCATATAGAGACTCCTTTTGTATACACTGGCATCCTTCTGTACCAAGCTACAAACAACACCGTTAACACTAAATACAACATTATAACAATATGATACAACTTTAAAAGCTACACACACTCTCTCTTACTCTGTCTATTCTACTTCTCCCTTATCTTTGGGACTTACCGAGCGATTTGTTCGCTGACAACATTCTCTTTCTTTCTTCTTTGAATATCGTCAGGTGTTTCGGACCTTCCAGAGATCGAGCCTAGTACTGAAAACTTGGACCAGTTTATTGAAGATCCCGAGCTATAATTTCACTTGCACATTTCCTTTACATTCTGTATTTCCTTTTCTGTTATGCCATTATTTAGGCATTGCTTTCATTCAGATGTATTTACCTTTCCATGTATTGTAAAAAGGAATGTGAATAAATAAAATTGTTGTTCAATCATTACATTTGTCTCTTGTGCATTTTCATTTATATTGCTTAGATACGCTTAGCGCATTTTCTTCAGAGTAAATACGTAGCAGCCTCGTCACGTCCTCTGCCCGTATACTGGGAAGCTGGGCGTTACGGGTTTTGTTGGTGGCTCATGTAGGTCAGAGCTGTATGGAACCCTACCATACAGTTCTGTTCTACGTGAACAACCTAAGCAATATAACACAAGAACCAGCAACTAAAACATTCTTTACAATTCATACTCCTTAAATCTTATCATTTCATATTCTTTGAATCATATACTTTGAATCTGTCCTAACCTAAATTTTTCATTCAAGGTTATGGATTCCTCAAACAACACCAGCACCAACTTCAACAACACTCCACTCCACTACCAATCACACATGCCGTCCCTGCTCCGCTCAATGAGCAGACGGTTCTGCTTGAGGAAATCCGAAGCCTCCTGGTTGGAATGCAGCAGCAGACCGCTATATTAGTGAACCGATCAGAAGCAGATGCAACCAGTATAAAGCACTCTGCCACCCAGATGGAAGGAGGAGCTTACTTTATACAACCTTCTGAACCCAAGAGACAGAAAGAAGCAATTAACCCGTACAGTCCAAACTTCTGCTACTACTGTAGGAGAAAGGGACGGTTGTGGAAGGACTGTAGGCGCGCGAAAGGCATGTGCCTAGTTTGTGGCGTATCCGATCATAGAATTGAAAATTGTCCCTATAGACGCAACTCAGTTCACCCACCCACCACCCATCCACAGCGGCCAGCTATCCAGGCTTCTGCAACTCGTCCTGCACTCCCAGCACCACCTCCACGTGGATTTCCTGCACAGCCAAATCGCCAATTCCATCAGGCACTGAGGAATATGCCTCGAGGACAGAGGAATGTGTTTCCAGCTAGGAGGAATGCGCCACAGCGACAGGCTTACACCTTAGCAGCCATAGAAGCCGAGACAGTTGACCAAGGTAACACTAGTAAGTCTTTTTCACATTTTTAAAACCCTTGTATCACTTTGTTATTTTTCATACACTATCAGTACTTCTATCACCAAACTTTCCTTAAATCTGTTACACTTTCCTTTTACAAATTTCGAGAACAAAATTTTTGTAAGGAGGGTAGAATGTAACAACTCTAAACTTTCTGTACAACTTCCTGTACAAATTTTTCAAAAAATACAGAAAGGGGTGTTTTTGCCTGAGCACAAGATATAAGTTTGTTTTGCTTTTTAACAGCAAGAAAGAGCTTGTAGCTCATTGGTAAGACCTTACACTGCTGAACCAAAGCACCAGAGTTCAAATCCCATCACTCACATTATTTTTAATATTGTTTTCTTTTAAATTTTTAGAAGCCCAACAGCCTACACGTGCATAACTCGTAAAAACCCCACTACACATGTAAAACAAACTGACCCAGCGGCTACACCAAGCGACGAGGGACACGTGGCGGCGAGCCCCGGCCCGACTCGGCCCGCCTCTGCCTGCCGGACTCGGCCGGATCGCCGATTGTCCAACATGAAAGTTCTGCCTCTTGGTCTTCCCTAAACCCCTGTACACTTTAAATTTCCTGCAATTTAACAGAGCTCTTTAAAATCCCATTAAACCGTAATTTTAATACAATTTTTATTACATTTTTAATTCACCCTTTCACCTACCCTAACACTAGCCTTACCCTATAAATACCACCCCTAAACACACCCTCCTCACTCCAAATTTCTGTTCAAAACTCTTAAGAAAATCCTTAAACTTTTGTGTGCATTTGGAGTTAGTAAAGGGCAAAGCTCCAGCGAAATTCCGACGACGACTCTAGGAGCTCCCGGCGACGAAACGACGTACCGGCGCCTCCTACTTCTTCCTCTCCTTATTCTCTATAATAAAAACCCATAAGTCCCACTTCTCTCTTCTCTATTCTATTCTAAAACTTTATAAAACTAAAACCTGACGGAAGCAGAGTTAAATCCGACTTACGATTCGTTTTTCTTTATAAAGTTCAATTTTTCTTGACACAACCATAAAAAACTTATACATATTGTCTATTAATCATAAAAAAACATATGGAACAAATTCCATTTCAAAAGAATGTATATTTCAAGTTTTATCGCACTTTTTCAGTAAAATACCATGTAGTTTAGTTTCTACTTTAAAACATCATTAATCTTGCTATACCTTTAATTAGATCATGAGGTAATGACCTACCTTCTCACAACACCCATATGCAACATAGCACAATACCTTTCAGGAACATAAAATAAGGAAAAACGAAATTTTACATATAAATACCCTTTACGACTAAAACCGATTTCTACAAGATTACGTATTTTTATAAATCTTTGCAAAGCGCCGCTACAACCCATTTTGGGGAATCCGACTGGGATGGTGCATATTATCGCACATCCCTGGGCTTAGTAGTGCGAGATGCAGACATCTGCAAGGAGCATTCGGTCTCGAGAGATTTAAAAAACAAATATCTTAAGAAAATGAGATTTCTAGAAATATAATATATATTAAAATTATTTATATATATATATATATATATCACTAAAATATCTATCTTTGTGATAATATAAATATTCTAAATTTTTCTAAAATCACAAGAATCGCTTTACATTAAAATACCATGAATTTCATACAAGTTCAATATTACAATTAAATACCCTATATTATGAAATTAGGTTATCTTCACTAGTAATATCACAAATATAAAATATACATGTATCACAACTCTAAAAACGATAATTAAATACTTTGGATGTATTTTGAAAATTATACAAAAGTATTTTTACATAAAACCCTCTCAAGTTCTATAAATTACCTTAAGGACCCTAGTAAATATAGATTTAAGCGGGACCAATCTTTTGAGCCTCAGGGAGCCGGAGAAGTGGGTGCTTGCCTATTTAAGGTAGACAACTTAACAACAGTGTTATCAACCCGGTAATCGTCTTTGAGAAAGACACAAATCCTGCCGCCCATGTGCAGCGGTTACCGATAATATCAAAACCTAATTCAGGACTTCAAATTTCTTTTCTAATTGTTATGACTCGGACTGAGTCTTATTATAAATAGTCAGACTTGAATATGATTCAAGTACAATCTATAATACTACAATTCAATATGAATTCATGAATCCATATATTCAATCTGTTCAAGCTATTCAATCTGTATTGACTGAACCGAACCATAGATATACTTCTATTTACATGATTCTCCAGTTACATCAATGATTCTCTAATTACATCCATTTACTGATATCATGGTTTCGGCAAGTCATCCAATTATACAATCTATATTACAAGACAATCCACGTTGCAATACAATACAAACAATACAATCAAGACATCGCAGGGTTTAAGGGGTAGATTGGTACGGAAGGTGTTAGAAGTGGCACAAGACTGTAAGATTTAAGACACCTAACCTAAATACCACGCCTTTGTTCCGGGCTTTCTAACGGAGCCTTGTACTTCCATTTGCCTCTAGTCTCTGGCATATAGAGACTCCTCTCGTATACACTGGCATCCTTCTGTACCAAGCTACAAATAATAGCGTTAACACTAAATACAACATTATAACAATATGATACAACTTTAAAAGCTACACACTCTCTCTCTCTTACTCTCTGTCTATTCTACTTCTCCCTTATCTTTGGGACTTATCGAGTGATTTTTTCGCTGACGATGTTCTCTTTCTTTTTTCTTTGAATGTCGTCAGGTGTTTCGGACCTTCCAGAGATCGAGCCTAGCACTGAAGACTTGGACCAGTTTATTGGAGATCCCGAGCTATAGTATCACTTGTACATTTCCTTTACATTCTATATTTCCTTTTCTGTTATGCCATTGTTTAGGTATTTCTTTCATTCAGATGTATTTATTTTTCCATGCATTGTACAAAAGAATGTTAATAAATAAAGTTGTTGTTCAGTTATATCTACTGTCTTTGTCACTTATGCATTTTTATTTATATTGCTTAGATACGCTTAGCGTATTTACTTCAGAGTAAATACGTAGCCGCCAGTCGCGTTCTCTGCCCGTATACCGGGAAGCGGGGCGTGACAATTTTAGATGTCGGCCATTTGCTTACTGCTTCTACTTTAGCTGGATCTACGAAGATTCCTTCACCTGAACGATATGTCCGAGAAATCCGACTTGTTCTAGCCAAAACTCGCACTTGCTGTACTTGGCATAAAGTTGATGCTATCGCAAGATCTCCAGGACAATTCGTAGATGTTCAGCGTACTCTTTCTGATTCTTTGAATATACCAGGATATCGTTGATGAATATGACAACGAACCTGTCTAGGTACTATCGGAAAAATTGATTCATTGGGTTCATGAATATGGCTGGTGTATTGGTCACTCCAAATGGCATTACAAGAAACTCATAATGTCCATAGCGAGTCCTGAATGCCGTCTTCGGAATATCAGACTCTTTGACCTTCACCTGATGATAACTCGAACGAATATCTAAGTTTGAGAAAACACAAGACCCACTTAGCTGATCGAACAGATCGTCAATTCGCAGTAGTGGATACTTGTTATTTATCGTGACTTCGTTCAAAGTTCTATAATCAATGCACATTCTGTATGAACCTTCCTTCTTCTTCACAAGCAAAACTGGAGATCCCCAACTTGAAGTATTGGGACGAATCCATCCTTTCTGTAGAAGTTCGTCCAGCTGAGTACGGACCTCCTTCAAACCTTCAGGGCTTAATCGATATGGTTCTTTGATCACCTGTTGTGCACCAGGTACTAAATCAATTCCGAATTCAAGAGCTCGATCGGGAGGCAAACCTGATATGTCTTTAGGAAATATATCGTCGAACTCTCGAACTACCTCTGGTCTGTCTTCTTCTGCCTGTAGAGTTGCAATCATCGCCTTCTTCGGTTTTGCTTTGTATGTGCTAGGCTCCAGGGTACGGTCTCCACTTTTGAAATAAAAGACCGGATGCTCTGGAATCTCGAACATTACCCTCCTTTGACGACAGTCGATGGTAGCATAGAATGTTCCTAGCCAATCCATACCCAAAACTACATCGAAGTTCGGTATGTCCAGCACCTTAAAGTCAGCATAGAATTCTCTGCTGCAGACGACCACTGGATACAGGTCATATCCTATTATTGCCTTGAGAACGTCGTTCCCTGAACTAACATTCCAATTGGATACGAGCCGTTTGACTGGAATCGCATGAGTTCGGACAAATCGTTGCGACATAAAGCAATGAGATGCTCCAGCATCGAAGAGTGCTAATGCAGAAAGTGAGGCTACTAAGATCGTACCTAAGTTATGTAGGATAGGTTTTAGGTTGAGGAAAAGATATATGGATGTAAACAAGTATTGAACAGATTTGAAAGATGGAAAGTTACCAGTGATGCCTTGGCCAGTGGCTTCAGCTTCTTCCACAGTCATTGTGAAAGCCTGTCGCCTAGATACATTCCTCCTTACTGGAGGAGCATTCCTCTGTCCATTCCTTTGTCCCTGAGGTAGGTTCATTTATGCTTGATGGAACTGACAAGTAGGAGGTGCGGTAGGTCCACGGGGAGGTGGAGCTGTGAGAGCAAGACATGGTGCAGGTGCCTGAATAGCTAGTTGCTGCGGATAGCTGATTGCTGGTCTGGGTGCCTGATACTGATTGAGTCTTTGAGGAAAAGACCCAATATCATGTGTGGATAAGACACAGACTAAGCAAAGGCGATTAGCATGCCTACAATCATTCACTAGGTGCCCATTCTTTTTGCAATAAAACCAGAAATCTGGACTGGGCCGGTTGAAAGGTATTCCCGGTCTCCTGGGTATAGAAGGTGGTCTGGAAGAGGCTTCTCCTGCTATGTGAGTAGCAGGGCGCTTCACACCGGCAGATTGAGGTCTGCCCTTCTTCTTCACTACTGCCCCGTATCGACGGGCAACCTTCAGAGCTAGGTCATGGGTTGGGAAATCCCCTGTAGCTAAAGCAGCTTAGATTTCCTGGTCTAACCCCTTCTGAAATCGTTTGGTTCTGATCTCAGCAGTCGGTATGAGATAGGCCGCAAACCTGCTATGGTCTTGTGTTAGCTGTGTAGTATGTGATAGAAATCGAATATTAAAACATATCTTACCTGCTCAACATGGTGAACTCGGCATCATACTCATCCACTGATTTGCTCCACATAGTGCCTTGTTGTAAATGGATGAATTGCTGCTCCATGTCGAATAGGGCAGTCTCTGGAAAATACTTCGCGTCAAACGTGTCGTGAAAGATCATCCATTAGATCGGCTGAGTAAGACGGATTTCTTCCGCCTTCCACCATACTCGGGCGTTATCAGTAAATTGCAGCTTTGCAACCTTTACCCAAGCAATGTCTGGCACTTGTGTTGCTGCCAGATCGTCTTCGATCGACTGAGCCCATTCTTCAGCTTACAAGGGGCTCTCTTTCCCAGAAAATTACTTCGAAAGAAGTGCCCGGAATTGCATCACTCCAGGTGCTTCCACTTCTGGACGGTTCATTAATATGGTAGTCTGCTGCTGCTGTCCTTCCAGGAAGCTCTTAATTTCCTCGAGCAGTATTGTCTGCTTGTTGATTAGAGCTACAACGGTAAGTGTAAGTGGAAGAGATGGTGGTGTGGTGTTGCTAATCACGTTGGTGCTAGTATTGTTCGGAGAATTCATAACCTTGAAAGAAAAAATAGGGTTAGGATAGATTCAAAGATTATGAAATATAAAGAATGTTTAGTTACCGAGTCTTGTAATTCTTGTGTTATATTTCTTAGCTTTCCAGGCAGAACTGACTTGCATGATAGGGTTCCATGCAGCACAGGCCTATATGGGCCACCAGTAAAACCTGTCACGCCCCGCTTCCCAGAGTACGGTAAGGAGACATGACGGGTCACGCGATATATTTACTCAGAAGTAAATACGCTAAGCGTAAATAAGCAATATAGTAAAGTACACAAGTAAGACATAAGATGTAAATGAACACCAACTTTTTTTTATTAAGCATCCTTTACAATACAACTGGAAATGTAAATACAAGACTAAAAAGCAATGCCTAAACAATGGCATGAACTGAAAGTAAAGTATGTACAAGTGACTAGAGCTCTGGGTCTTCTGAGAACTACTCCAAGTCGTCTGTGCTGGCCTCAATCTTTAGAGAATTATGTCCTCCTGAAAAAATTCCAAAGAAAAAATAGAAAAGGAATTTCGTCAGTGAACAATCGCTCAGTAAGTCCCAAAGTGAGATAGAAATAGACTGAACAGGTAATGAGAATATAACTGGTATGATATTGATAGTTATATTAACGCAGTTGTTTGTAGCTTGGTACAGAATATGCCAGTGTATACGAGAGCAGTCCAGCTTACCCCGTGGACTATGGTATACGGATCATAAGGCCCCGTCAAAACCCACGGGACAACGGCAACGGATGTTCAGGTTAGGTGTATTAAAGTGACCGTCTCGTGCCACTTTTAACACATTCCGTACCAATCCACTTCTTTAAAACCCTGTAATGTATTTTATATTGATGTGTATTGTTTTGTTTAATAGATATAAGACTTGCCGAAACCATGATATCAGTGGTTCATGTAAACGGAAAGGATATAAATGGATAGTTATGTAAACAATTTCCAATGTATATCCATGGTTCGGTCAAATTAATTCATGTTGATATAGATTGTATTCTGGTATAAATGGATTCATGTTGAATTGGAGTTATACCTGAATTGTATTCAAGGGCGGATTGATTTCAGATTAGACTGAGACTCTGACTGGGTCAGATACTTTAAAACAAATTGAAGTCCTGAATTAGTTTTGGAGTTATCGGTAACTGCTGCACATGGACGGCATGATTTATGACTTTTTCCAAGCCAATTACCGTATTGATAACCCCATTTTAGTTGTCTATCTTAAATAGGAAAGCACCCAAATTCTCCGGCTCCCTGAGGCTCAAGAGAACTGGTCCCGCTTAAACCTATATTTACTAGGGTCCTTATTGTAATTTAATATAAATTGAGGGGGTTTTATGAAAAATAGTTTTGATATATTTTCAAAATACACCTCAAGTAGCTAATTATCGTATTTAAGATTTTCATGGATGTAAATTTTAAAAGATGAAATATTCTAGTGGATATAAACCTAAATTGAATAGTATATGGTATTTTCATGTAATTTGACTTGTATTGATTCTTGATGGTATTTTCATGATCTTTTGTGATTTTTCCTTTTGATTAGAAAACATGGAATATATTATATATTTAAAATAGATATTTTGGTAATATTTATATATAATTATTAAAAATAGAATTTATTTATTAATAGAAATCACGTTTTCTAAGAAATTGTAATAAAAATTCTATCGAGATCGTATGCTCCCTGAGGAGGTCTGCATCTCGCCTTACTAGTCCAATAGATGTGCGATAATCCGCACCAACCAAATCGAATTCCCCAAAATGAGTTGTAAGGAAATAATTGTATGGAATTTGATTAAAACAATTTGAAGAATACGATTTTGATAGTTTATGGTATTTAGATGTAAAATTCATCTTAGCTACAAAAATATCGTTCTCAAACCATTGTGTTATGTCAAGATGAGTGTTATGATGAGATAGGTCATTACATCGTGAGTTTTCTAAAGGTAATACAAGTAATATGATGAAATAATGTCGCAGGTAAACTTTGTGGTATTTTAACGAAAAAGTGAAATACAAGTTGCATGTCATTTTTTTGATGAAACTTGTTCTAAATGTTGTTTTAGGGGTTTTAAACAAGATATAAAAAGATAGTTAATTTATGGTTAAGAAAAATTAGGTTTTTAATGAAAATTAGAATCGGGAGTCGGATTAACTCCATTTCCGACGAGTTTTAATAGAAAATTGTTTTAGAATAGAAAGAGAGGAGAAGAGAAGGAAATTACCAGTTTAGATGAGAAAAGAGAGGTATAGGAAGGGATTGAAGGTGTTGTGGAATCGCGTTGTCGCCGGATTTGTCTCGAAACGTCGCCGGAACTTGACCTTGGGCTAACTCCACTTGTACAAATTTTTGGACTTAGAAAGTTTTGAGAGTTTTAATAAGAGATTTCAGAATAAGGAGGGCTAGGGTGTAGGATGGTATTTATAGGATAGAATTAGGGTTTTGTGAGTGAAGAGAGAATTAAAAATGTATTAAAATGGAATAAAGAGGTGAATTTAATCTCTCTGTAAATTTACAGAGATATCAAACATCAGAGGATTAGTGGGGGGACTCCAAGGGGTTTAGGGTTAAAATTTGAGTGCATTTGGGACGGTTCAAACCGGCAGTGCCGGCCCTAGATGAGATCTCGCCGGCCACGTAGGTAAAGGTGGGGTCTGGATTCTTGCCACATGTTTTCGGCTGTTCAACTAGAATTTCCCAGATGTTTGATTTTTATGTGACTTTTCATTTTACGTGCAGTGCACGTGTAAAATTTTGGGCTTCCTAAAAGTTTAAAAGAAAAATCAGCAAAAATAATATGTGGCTAGGGGGATCTAAACAAAGGGGCTACGTCACAGCAGTGCAAGGCTTTACCAATGAGCTACAAGTTGTTTCTTCCCGTTTGAAAACAATTCAAATTTATAATTTGTGCTCAGGATTTACAAATACTCCATTTGTACATTAACTTTAAAAATTTTCTGTACTTTAAAATAGAGTCGTTACAGGTATTCATGTTCAGGTTCAAGTATACATGTTTGGTATATTGGATTCATATTAGAATTGGATTTATGTGTGAGTTGGAGTCAGATTGAGACTTGGACTCAGACTTGAATCAAACACTTTAAAAAGATTTGGATCCTGAATTAGATTAGGATTTTATTGGTAACTGCTGCACATGTACGACAGAATTTGTGTATTTTTCCAAGACAATTACTATTGATAGCCCCGTTTTAATTTTCTACCTTAAATAGGCAAGCACTCACTTTCTCCGGCTCCCTGAGGCTCAAGAGAATTGATCCCGCTTAAACCTATATTTACTAAGGTCCTTAATGTAATTTTATATAACTCGAGGGGGTTTTATGAAAAATATTTTATTTACTTTAAAAATAAATCTCGAGTATTTATTTATATTATTTAGGGTTTCATGGATGTGAATTTTAAAGAGGAAGGTATATTTGTGAATATTTACATTGCTTGAATAATTCAAGTTATTTTAGTGTAAGACCCGTCTTGTATTGATACTTGATCGTATTTTGGTGAAACTTGTCATTCATTCATTTTCTAGAAAACATGAAATTTTTATTATAACTTAAAAATATATGGTTTGATAATATTTTAATATTAAAAATTAATTTTATTGTTAATTAGAAAATCTCGTTTTTCTAAAAAATCATATTAAAATCTTTCGAGACCGAATACTCCGTGAGGAGGTCTGTATCTCGCTCTACTAGCCCGAGTATATGCGATAATCCGCACCATCCAATACCGGGTTTCCCAAAATGGGTTGTAGAGGCATAATCGTAAAAGTTTGATAATACAATTCGAAGAAAAATCGTTTTTTATAGTTCATGGTATTTAAATGAAATATAGTATTTGCCACGAAAATATGTTTCAAAGAGAATCGTGCTATGTCAATATGTGTGTATGTGAGGGGTAGGTCATTATCCCGTGAAGTTTTCTAAAGGTATGCTAAGCAAAATATTTAAAAGATGACGTATATAAAATTCATGGTATTTAAATGTAAAAGTTTAATTAATGTTATTTAACATATAGTTTTAGAATGAAAATTGTTTCTAAATATTAATTTAATGGTTAACAAGTAAGTTATAGAAACATGAATGAGCAATTCTTAAGAAAAATTGTAATTTCAAAGATTTTAGAAACAAATGTCGGTATAACTCCACTTACCGACATGTTTTATAAAAAGAGACTTTTATTGTAGAAATGAGAGGAATGAGGTGGGACTTACTAGCTAGAAGGGTGAAGATAAGGTAGAAGAAGATTGTGTAGTCGTCGTGGAGTCACGGGGTCGCCGGAATTGCTTCATTTCCTCGCCGAAAGTTGACCTTGAGCTAACTCCACTTCTACTCCACTTGTACTTAGAAAAATTTGATAATTTTGGTTAGGGATTCCAGAATGAGGAGGGGCTAGGGTATAGGGTTGTATTTATAGGGTGGAATTAGGGTTTTGGAATTGAAAGAATGAATTAAAATGCATTAAAATGGATTTAAAAATAAAATTGAATTCTCTATTAAATTGCTGAGAAAACAAATAGTGCAGGGTAATGAGGGTAGGCCAAAGGTCTTGTGTGCAAGACACGGGCACCATTGCCCACGGTTGGACTGTCGGCACCGGCCACATATCCAATCTAGCCGGCCATCTAGTAAGGGGTGTCGTTAGATCATCGCCACGTGTCCATCTCAGTTCATACAACATTTTGCACATGTTAGATTTCTCTGACTTTTCATTTTTACGTGTATTGCACGTGTAAACTTTTGGGCTTCCAAAAAATTTAAAAGAAAAATCAGTAAAAATAATGTTATTGAGGGGATTCAAATACGGGGACTACGTCACAGCAGTACAAGGGCTTTACCAGTGAGCTACAAGCTATTTCTTGTTGTTCTTAAATAAGAATAACTTTTTAATTGTGCTCAGGCTTACAAACTCCTTTCTGTATTTTTAAAAAGAAAAAATTTTGTACAGAAAATTGAAGGTCGTTACACATCCAGATAACATGCTGTATGTTGGAAAATCGTTGATTGTCCAAATAACAAGCGCTCGCATTCTAAACTTCTTCTCGGCGTACGCATCATATGTCTCCACTCCATATTCCCAGAGTTCTATCAGCTCTTCAATTAAAGGTTCCATATAGATATCAATGTTCTGACCAGGTAAATATTTTTTAGGAATTAATAAGGAAAGAATCATATACGGTTGCTTCATACACATATAGGGAGGCAGATTATAAGATATAAGCAATACCGGCCACGTAGACTAACTAGAGCTCATGAGTCCATAAGACATGAAACCGTCGATTGCCAAATCTAGACGTACATTCGTCGGCTCATCCCCAAAATGATCAACACTGTCTAATTGTTTCCAAACTTCTACATCATCCGGATGCCTCAGCTTCCCGTCTTTATTTCGACGATCGGAATGTCATCGTATGCTCTTCGCCATGTCTTTTGAAATATATAAATTTTGCAATCTCTTAGCCAGGGGGAAATAACGAAGGATTTTGGCTGAAGTTTTCTTGCTCTTTTTGCTGACATCGGACGTTTCTGCGTTTGAATTTCTCTTAATATTTTTCCACCTAGACAAGTGGCGAATGGGACACTCATCGAGAGACGTATACTCCCTACGATACAGCACAGAGTCATTGGGACATGCATCGATCTTCTAATATGAGAAACCAAGTGTCTTAATAATCTTGTTTGCCTAGTAATGATTCTCTGGAATACTTTCCTTTCCTTCGGGAATTAGCTTGTGTAGGAGATCAAAAAGCACGTCAAAGTGCTCGTTAGCCACCCCGCTGATCATTCTCAGATGGAGGAGTCTTATTACAAATGACAACCTACTAAATTTCGTACAGCTTTCATACAGATTTTGTTCGTTTTTCTTCAGAAGTTTCTGTAATTTTTCTAATTCATCAGTGCCTTCAGATGGTTTAACATCATTCATTTCCTCTTCAGCAAATAAATCATCCAACATCTCATGTGTGTCATCTATCCTATCATCCATCGGCAATTCAGCTTGCGAAGCTGCGATCTTAATATCCATCCTCATTTTCTCGTCACGTATTCCCTCGCCATGGTAATTCCAATGTATGTAGTTCGGTTCAAAACGCTCTACAAACACATATTCTTCCATCACTTCACGTCGAAAACGGGCTCTATTCTTACATTTCTTACAATGACAAAAAAAGAGTCCATCTCGGCTACGCTTTGGGTTCATCTCTGCGTAATCTAAAAAGACTTTAAGCCCATCTTTAAATCGGGTGTCTCTCAAACTATACCTATCTTTTTTCCCCATGTGCATAAATGATATATCCGGAAGAATTCTCATATGTTATTATAACACAGATAATAATATAAGTTTAACATATTTTTTGAGTTTATTATAAGCTCATCATTAAATAAATTTTCAAATCTTAAATTAGATTTCATGATGTGGACGCATCAAAGCATCTAAGGATATACAAGATTGTCGTAAGTACTCAGGGCAAAAGGCCAGGACGAATAATTAGTTTCATGGCTGTCAGGGATAAAGGTCCTAATTCTCATTACGAATGTAACACTCGCATCTCATATCCTCCTGTTTTTCGTCCATTTTGAGAAAATTTCGACAACACTTTCCCCCTGTTCTCCGTGTTCGTCCACAAATCTATACACGGGAAACAAGTGGAAAGCACTATCGAAATTTCTTGAAATAGACGAAAATATAAGAGGATGTGAGATGTGAGTCTTATTGCATTCATAACATGTCCAAACTGGACAAATCCGACAATTACTGCATGTCAAATCCTCTCGTCGAATACTACACGTATGTTTGAAAAAATTGAACATAACGCTCAACTTTCACAAACATATAATATGATCCTATCAATTCGACGGGAAAAAAATTTAACATACACCTATTGTCATACGGAAAACTATAGGTCGATCCTAAACAAGTTTAAGAGCTTTCGATCTTAAACTTACTAATTAAATGAAAACAGAAAACATCAGCTGTGTTTCTAATCAAATTTTTAAGATATCCCTTGACTTTCTATTTAATTATTTTTTAATCAAGCTCAGTTCACTATTATCTGGTCTTAATTAAGATTTCTTAATTAATATATTAATGTTATAGGTTAATTAGTGTTAATTTTTCTTAATCAATTTGATTTTAGTTTTGATTTATACATCTACTATAGTTTAATTGGTATTAAAGACTTTGATTTTTATTTTGATTTGGTTTATAAATTATGCTACAATTAAAAAATGTAAGTAATAGATCATAAGCAAACAGATATCAAATTATTAAATTTACAAAATAAAGAATATTGAATCATTAAATTTACAAAATAGAAGCTAGAATTTAGGATGAATATATTTTTGAAATATTTCATATACGGCCGTGCACGCGCACACACATACACACACACTCTCACACATACGCGCGCGCACTAAAACATTCCTACATACACTTGCTCACACGCACACACATACATTCACTCACATACGTTCTCTCAAACACACATTTATACATACTCACAAATACGCATGCGCGCGCACCCCTTCAATTAACTATAATACATTTTACCTTAAATTTATCTAACATAATCCTATAACCCAACTTAACCTAAATTAATTTAACAAGTAAATTCATCGATTATCTATAATCTTTATATTTTCAACTATAAACCTAAATTACCGAATTTATATTTCAATTTTTCATCTGTTTTCAATTCTTAAACCTATCTAAAACAAAAAAATTTCAATTATATTTTAATGTAAAACCCATCAATCCCCAAAATCAAAATAAATTTCAAGCCCATCATTATACAACCGATTCAATTCATCATTAACCATATTTAATATATCAAAACTAACACAAATCATACATTATAATCACCTAATTTCCAAATCTAATAATCTAATTTAAAAAATTAGGATTAGATGGAGAAAACACTAAGCTTGGTCCGGATTTGAAAAGAATAAGAGCGATTGCAAGGTTTTATACCACCAACTACAAAAATAACACTTACAAAAAAAATTGGGGTTAGATTTCATAATTTTTCCGAAAAATTTGAGAAAAGGGATGAAAATTACCACCTCTCGAGAAAATTTTTGAGGGAATGAGGAAAAAGAAAGAGCCATCGCGGCTGTTATCTGATCGACATATTAGCGACCGTTTAAAACAGTCGTTAATATTATATGAACGGTCACCAATGTATTGGCGACCGTTCATTAGAGATCGTATAACATATACGGTCTCTAATAAACGGTCTCTAATGCGTACAGTTTTTACAAGTGTTTCTTTCTACGGACATTTTTTTTGCACGAGATGGTTTGAAATCAGGAGGGATCACATGATCACTATCAGAGTCCAACTCAGTTGGATCAAAACTTTGCACGACTGAGTTATTGAGTCAACGGGTTCAGATCTTGGATCAACCGGTTTAGGATCAATGAATGTTTGAAGAACCAATCTTTTGTACATTTTCCGTAGATTTATAGAGAACATTACATGTGGACTTCCAAGGTTTTTTTAGAGAATCCTTCTGATTGGTAGTTACGATTGGCGCTTTTTGAATCACAGTCAATGAATCTTTGGTGGTAGTTTTATCCTTATTCAAGATATTCTTTTGGCAAAACTCAGAAGAAGAACATAAATTGCAGTATTTAAATTCCTTTTCACAAATGATATCTTGTGAGAATTTTGTAGATGAAGATATATCAATCCAAAATTTTGTAGATGAAAATATACCGATCCAAATCTTGGATGTAATATCATTTTGAGGATTAAGCTCAACACAAATTCGTGCTTTATCTGTTCTAGTGCAGTGCAAGGTATTGACATCCACCTTAATTAACGAGTCGACCGCATGTTTAACAATAGATCTCAACAATTCTACATGAAAGAAATTTGGTGGTAGCCTTGGAAGATAAATCCAAGCCCGGACAATGGTTGGTTCTTGAACGAGGTTGAAGAAAGGTGATCGCTTGAAAAATCGAAATAAGAATCCTTTGATATATATAAATACTCCTTCAGCCATATCTTGTTGAAATCTTCATGAACATGAAATCGGAGTAGAAGATGCCTGCAATCTAGAGGAGTAATAACAAAATCTTTATTTATTGCAAACTTTTGCTTTAAGATGTCTTTGATTCCAAAGATGGGAGGACGCCTATAAACCTATTTGACCACAAGAGATAGATTAAAATGGATAGTAGATCTGCTGTTTTTTTCTGGTGAAAAATATATAGCAAATTCACCATCAACAATGAACGCTCCGTCCTTTTCTGAAACATTAATGAAAGAAAGATGAATATTTTTATTTAGAAAGGAAGCATAAGAGGATCTTGGGGAAGAAGAGGGAGGGACCTTCACGGAGGAAGGTCCCTCTTCGGGCGCCATACAATAGGATGAAGACGGTCGAAGGCGGCGGTTATAGAAGAGAAACCCCGTATCTCCATTTTTCCTCTATCTTCTTTGGAAGCCAACTTTTTTCTTTTGAGTGATATACTGAAAAAAAATTTATTTGGTTTACTTAAGTTTAATTAATAATCCAATCGAAAGGTACCAACCAATCAACCATCCATTAATGGTTTATTTTAATTTGTTTCTTGTTAATTATAATTCCTGTATTAGTTTGTTTATATTTTCATTTTTATCTATTATTTTATGTATTTATTTATTTATTTATTTTTGTCTGGTAGAATAGGAACTAGGCTGTGTTATTATAAGTGTTATAAAAAATGAGGCCAGAGGCTTAAAGCGGGCTGGCCCATTTATAAATAAGAGACATACTTGTACGCTTAGAATTATGATGGGTGCCACATCCTCTTCGATTTTTGATTGGCCCTACACTATTCTCATGAAACTCATGCATTTACTTCAACAGCACCTATAGATTGTTTTTTCCAAAATATAGAGCAAATTTTTTTAATGATAAATACATGAATGATCTTTTAATTAAATCAAATATGGTATTTCATGCTAAAAAAAACCCATAGCATGTCTGGTCACCGCAACATAATAATAATTGACAAAAAATAACTGAAAAAATAAATTAATAAATATTTTAGTTGAACACTTTAAAATATATAATTCTATTTTCATTTTTAAATAACAAAGCAATCAATTATATTTAATTAATATTAGCAATAATATTAATTATATTTAATTAATATTAGCAATAATATTAATTATATTTAATCGGTATAAATAACTTAATTTTAAAAGACGAAATATTATAAATTACATTAGCAATATTTGTAATCTAATAATTTTATTAAATTAATACTTGATTAATTTTCTTGTTTTGACACGAGAGAAGAATAAAAGGGGGAGAGTTTGTGCGTGCGTGGAGGGGAAGAGGGAGAGAGGAGTGGGAGAGAGAGGAGCATGAAGAGAGATGGGGAAAGAAAGAAAGAGTGATGGATGGAGGATAAAGACGGTGATGTGTGGGAAATAGAGAGAAAGAGATATTTTATTTAATTCCATTTTTTTAAATATTTGTTCCGGTGATCAAATAGCATGTGTGATTATTAGGCTAAAATTAGAAGCTTTTGTATCATGGAACTAAAAATTGGAACTTTCAACCCATCAGTTCTAGTTTTATTCATGATCAACACTAGAAAATTGGAGTTGTGGTGCCAGTTATAATTGACTAACACTAAATGTAAGATTACCCCCAACAAATTCCAGTTACTTCTGATTGACTAGCATCCTTAAAGATCTGTTAAATTTAGATTTACCCTAAACCGAGATCCAAGGGGAATATATATTTTAGTAGACGGATTTGAATTCTATTTAAGGCTTGTATTTGAAAACTTCAAATAGATAGTATGGTATTTACTGTGAGAAAAAGAAGAGCTCCATTGTCATCATACTGAGAAAGAAGAATAAGGGAAAACTTAGAGGAATTTTACGCCTGCATTGTCGATAAATTTGCTTGAGTAAATTTTTGAGGATTCTTTATACAATCTTCTAAAATGATTTAAGTTGGTTCCAATATTTGATCTTATTTTCTTTCAACTATTAGGATAGAAGGTATTGAGGGGGGCTTGGTTCGATAAGGATGCTATTATTCCGACCTGATAGCTTTTAATGGTGGAATACCGGAAGGCGTCGGAGGGTTTGGAGGTTTTGATTTATCATGAGAGGCCGAGGACATTATATATAGCAAGGGAAGAATAGTATAAAATTTTGATTGTATCGAAAAAGGGTTTATCTTCATCAGGGTAAAACTTTTTTTTAATCAATGACATAATTTCTTTTCTAGATAGGTCAAAAAACCAACCCTCCAAATTCTTTTGATGATCAACATCTCTTTTGATGGTCAACATCGGCCATCTTGATGAGCATGGTCTACAAAATGATTTACACCAATTTGATATGGGTTTTGATAGTTTTTGACTTCGATGTGTTATTATACAAAATGTTTTAATTATTATTTGTATACTTGTGACTTATTAATTAACTAACATTTTTCTCTCTCCTGTGTCTTTTGGACCCGACAACGAAAATATACTGAGATATACGGAGCAGCTATTTTACTCTCGGTGTAACTAAGTTAGTTACATCTTCTGTAATTATAATAATCCACTACATGGTTTTTTTCTACCCATCTTGATCTCATCTAAAGTATTGGTACATAAAGCTTCATGTGATTTGAATTTAGTTATAAAATGTTCCATTGTCGGAGAACAGTTCATTTTGAAAACAACCGATGCATCTACAACAAGTTTTCAAATCACATAAAACTTTATGTATCTATAGTTTAGATGATGGAGATCATGACTGACGGAGCTGATGGTTAAAACAGATCGTATAGTGGTTTATTTTATGTAAGGTGTAACTAATTAACTTAGTTAGGTAGCCGCTCTCTTAGCCACATTTAAGGAAATATAGAGCACATATGAGCAAAGTTCTTGAGGTTCCTCAAGTACAGTTAGAATTGTCCACCAGGTCGGGTTGGACCTGTCATCCGCCCGCATTAGACGGGTTTTAAGCCCGTTTTAAATTCACCCGCATTGGAATTGGACGGGTTTTAAATTTTCTAAAACCCGCCCACAACCTGAATCTATACCCAACCGACTCCAACCTGCCTGAGTTAATAACATCGAGCTATAGATTGTTTTAAATCTACAGATGATATTAAACCCTAACCTGTATATATCATCTAAATATGTGACCCTAACCCTATTCTCCTCTCGAATTTTAGATATGGTCACATCTCTCCTCTCTTCTTATCTCGGTTGCATACAACACCCAATCTTTCTTTCTTTAAGATAAAACAATGAGTAATAGCCCAGTTGGTATGTGCACTTTTCCTCTTGGGCAAAGTGCATGATTTGAACCCCAGGAACCTCAGAGGGAAAGCGGCCGCAAATTAACGCTTTCGAGAAAAATTTATGGGTTCCCTGGGTGCTACTTGTGTGTGTTGTGTACTTGTGTGTGGTGTGCTTAGATGTGTTGTGTGTTGTGTACTTAGATTAGGGCTTACGAGCCAGTAACTAAAAAAAATACATTGAAGAGTTGGTCAAGAAATCTTTTGTAATCAAAGCATTATTTTTCAACTTCCCTTTTTCGCAAATAAGGTTTATCTATAATCATTTCTCTAACCTTTTGCCTTAAGCCCATTTATTTGAGATCCACAACAAAAATAAATAATTGATGATTTATATTTCTTTAATTAAACAAATTTTTGTCCACGTTTTAAAATTGCCTTCTCTGTAAAATATTCATGTTTTCATTTTGTTGCAAAGATTAACATATAGGCTAAATTCAATGCTAACTTGTTATCATATATGGAATATTTGCATTTTTGTTAAAGTTATTTTTAAATATCTTTTATTTTGAAATGTCTTTCATTATTCACAGAATTGATGAGCATGGTCAGTCAAGCTAATTGATGCCGGTAGAAGGCAATCATTAGTCTATAGTGAGGAATGAGACTCTTAACATTTTATTGCATTTTTAGAGAATAAAAATTTAAATTGAATTATTTTTTTGGAGAAATTATTTATTTATTTCAAAAGTAAAACGTGGTACTTTTTTCTAAGAGAATGATGTCTAAGATATATACAGATATTACTAAATTTCTCTTTTCGTCTTCTTATCTGATTCTGTATGTTCTTTCGCAAGATTTAATGATACGCGGCATTTATAGCTTTTTAGGGTGAGGTTCCGGTCAAAGCTATCTTTGAAGCTTTGTGGTCCAAATATCCACCGTTCAATCCCATTAAAAATCTAACGGCTTACAAGTTTCTCTCCATAACATAATGTAACATAGAAAATCAAGGAAAAAATTAGGACTTGGTAATTTTTCAGGCACCCATTATACACTGCACCCATATACACAGGTACGCCAAAAACGAAAAAAATAAATTCCCGCCACCTAATTTATGTTATTGTTTTATTGTTGTTGTCTGAAAATTTAATTTTTTAATCATGTATGATGTGGTTTGGTTTTCAACACTTATAATTTAGTTAAACTTTATATCATCACATGGATGATGTTTGATATTTTGTTTCAGATCGAGTATAGAAGATTATACTGTCCACGATCTCTTTATAAAATCTTTAAATATTGAGAAAATACAAAAAAAAAAATTTTGAGGAAAACCGAATGTTTATGTATAATATGAATAATATAGAAAGAGTTAAAAGAGCAGCATTTCTTTAGACCTAAGAGTTGTTTCATAACAAAAGAATATTTTGTTTAAAAATATACATATGGTTTGCTAAGATGTATACCTTTTGTTTTCATTATAGGAAGGGAAAATAAGCATGCCGTGTTTTTATTAAAAAGAGAGAAGATAAGGCTTATTTTAAAAGTTGTTCCAGAGGGGATGGTTGGGGGAAAGATTGGGGGTCGAATAGGACAAGGATACCAATATACTCAAATAAAAAAAATGCAAACTACACTTACCAATCAAACATAATTGCAAAACTCAAGCAAATGATATACAAATAAGGATAAGAGGCTAAGTAATTTACAATTGTGAACACATGAATATATAGCAAGCAATAAATATAGCAATCAAGTAAGTAAAGAGCATATAGAGCAAATGGTGTTAAGCATACAATTTCTATCTAAACAATTGAAATCTTAAAGCACGAGAAAGAAATAGCAAATGCAAACACGAGCCGTTTTAGAGAGGTTCGGGAGATCTTCTAGTCCTCTTTCTTTAGACGTACGAGGCTGTTCCACTAAATCGCATCTCCACCGAGATAACACGTTGCGCACCAGCAACTTGTTACACTACGTCTCCACCGAGATCAACAAGCTCTCCTTCTTTACAAAGACACCCCTATGTTCAAGGATCCTCACATAAAGAAAGAAAAATGTCTTCCACTCTTCTCTCGTACAAAGGACTCTTTTGCACTCAAGATATTCCCACACAGACAAAAAGAAGATTTACAATTCAGCACAATACTTTCAAAGAAGTTTCATTTAAAACTCACAACTAATACTTCAATGAGTATGAAATAATCAAATTAAACTCTTTAATTTTTTGATTATGTGAAAGAAAAGATAATCAAAATCAAATTTTTGCTCTCACAAGAGATGAGAAAATGGCTTAGGAATATCTCAGAATTATTTTGCAAGTGTTGGCTACTCTAAACCTTGAACAGATCTTAATAAATACCACTCAAGAAAAACTAGTCGTTACAAATCAAATCAGTCAAACAGTGCCGTTATCAGACGTCTGAAGTTCAACCAGATAGACGTACGTCTGAAGAAAGATCAGCATTGGTTATAAAATAGCTTCAGACGTTTGCCGATAGCTTTTACAAGAAGGCAAGAAAACTCAGAAGGCAAATAATATAAAGAAAGAGACTCTAATGTCTGAAGAAATATTTTCAAATGATTTTGAGCTTCAGATGTTTGTCTAAAATACATTCAGACGTTTGTCGTGGTTTTCAAAACATGGCCAATGAAAGTACAGAGAACAAACATACATTTGAAGAACAAGTGACATACGTCTGAAAAAGAAAAGATTTTCAAAGTTTTAAACCTTCAGACGTTTGTACTAAATAGGTTCAGACGTTTTTTCTCACAAAAAGTTTTAATGTCATGAAAACACATAGAACAGCCAAACGTATGAAGAAGTAACGGCAGACATTTGTTTTGTCAAAAGTTGTAAGCAATAAAAGCTCAGAGAACATCCAGACGTTTGTTCTGGTATATTTCATACGTTTGTTCTAAAGCAAAGAACTGATATTTGAAAATTTATGCATGTTTTGTAAAACAAGATTGACGTCTGAAGCACAGTTGTAGAGACGTCTGAAGAATGATTCTTTTAGACAAATTTAAACTTGATTTTTGAAAAAGATTTTAAACGAAAAACCAAAACAAGTTTTTCACAAATCATACGAAGAGTGTATGTAAGAGCTTATTGTGATATTTTCCATAGTCACGAGTACTCACATTGATTTCCTATGTTGATATCATTTTTTTGTCAAATCTTGAATTTTCCAATATCTCGACACGAGCTCTTGAATTTTCGATTTCTTGAATTTTTTGAATTCTTTTGAACATGAACTTTCACTCCTTAACTTCATGAAACTTGAATGTGATCATTGAAAAGCTCTAGTGTATTATCCTCCAACTTCCAATAAATTTTCCGTTTTAGCTCAATTTTCTCCATCCTTCATAGTAGGCTTGTGTCGGTTGATATTCTGAAATTTTTCTCAAACACGACCAAGCTCATATACAGCGTTATAAAATATGCAATATGAAATACATGTATATATCTATTAATATTGTATAACGTTATCAAAACTAAATAATAGGATTATGAAAATCCATAAGCCATCATATTTCACATAAACAACCATATTGTTTACTCGAGTTTTCCAAAACCACTATACAATTTAAACCCATCACGAAACCTCCTCTCCTCGAATTTTTATTTCGTTACACAGAAGCCCCTTGTATAGTGTTTTTCGCCACCCCATTGAGATGGAAATACGCACGCGCTTGTCAGGCGCATTACAAATTCCTCTTGTCTAGGATAGGCTGGAGTTTATTGATCGTGGGGATCCGAATCTCCGGCAGCCGCGAACTAAGATGCCGTTAATTACCCCTCGCCTTTGGAGCGAGAGAACCTCCAATTGACGGGTCAAACAGGTCATGCGAACTCAATGTGCAGTGTTATGTTTTGAAGGGGTTTTGGATATATCGGGGGCCCCACAGAGTTTTTACGGGGGGTCCCGCTATCCGGATAGCGGGCTGGGGGTCAAGAGGACTAGCAGCCCCCTTGCGGGGTGTGGGGTATCGTCCCGTTAGAAATTTTTTCTAACGGGGGTGGTATTTTTAGTGTGAAGAGTATATAAAATGAGGGGGAAATGGCGTCCAAAGGACGCATGAGCGCCGGCGCTTCACATGCCTAGCACACGGACGCTGGGTGCTGGTGCCCGTGTGCTGGACGCTGGTGCCCCACGTGCTGGCATGCGGGCGCTGGCGCGCGGGCGCCGGGCGCCAGAGCCCCACGTGCTTGGCATTCAAGCGCTGGGCATCAGCAGGAAAAAAGACTTTGTCCCTGCACTGGGAGCTGTGCTCCCGATTTGACTTATGGAGTTGAACTCCTGAAAAAGAGGACAAGTGGGCTTAGCCCCTGCACTGGGTGTTGTACTCCCAAAAAGAAAGATTTATTATTTTGTGAGTGTGTGTGTGTGTGTGTGTGTGTATGAGGAGTTAAACTCCTAAGATATTTTTGGAGCTGATGAAAGGGGCTTCTCCCTTGAGCTATGGATCTTCCCAAAATGGGAATTTTGGAGATGGGTCTCCTTCTTCTTCCCCTCTATTGGTCGGATTTTGGATGAAAGGGGGTGAGATTTAAAAATCTCCCCTTTTTGAGATCTGATAGAAGATCTGAGCTCTCCTTTGTGGGTTTTGTGGTGAAAACTATTTATTTTTAGAAAAAGAAGAGTAAAACTCTTGAATTAATTAAAAAGTGGAAGAAGGTTTAGAACCTTGAGGAAAGAGAAGGATGCACAAAAACCCTAGAGTTTGAGGGGAATGAAAAGTTTCTTCTTTATTTCATCATCATGTTGCCTTATATAGGCTTACACATTTACATATAGCCCCTTGGGCTTTACCAAATGGCATTTTGCCCATCCCATGTCTCCTGTGCTCATTTCTTTTGCACATGAGCCATGAGCTTTACAAAAATTTGGTTTTATGCCCATAAAGATTACATTAAAATATTATTTATTAAATGATTTATTTTGGCACGGGAGAGGCCGGCCGCTTCATGTTCGGGTTCGACTCGGGCATGAGCCCACTTGACCTGGGCTTGGGCTCACTTGGTTTGGGGTTGACTTTGACATTGACTTGGTCAACCAGGGTGTAATTTTTGACCCCCAACATCCCTTACGGTTATTTATTTCAAAAATTGACTAAATTAAGCTCTTATTTTAATGAAAATACGGATCTTCTAGATACACTGAAGGTAAACCATACTCGTAGTGTTGTTTAGTGGACAATTTGGCCAAATTTGGAGAAGAAAACTTCAGGTTTGAGAATTAGAAGAAGAAGACTCAATTTGAGTTAAATCAAAATTTAGAGAAATAATAACTGATATAATAAGATTAAGATGGATACTTTAGGATAAAACTACTGTAGGGTGTTTTTCGTCACCCCATTGAGATGAGAATACGCGTCTTGTCAGGCGTACTACAGATTCCCCCTGTCTAGGATAGGCTGGGGTTTATTGATTGTAGGGATCCGAATTTCCGGCAGCCGTGGACTAAACTGCCGTTAATCACCCCTCTTCTTTGGAGCGAGGGAACCTCCGATTGACGGGTAAAACTGGTCATGCGAACTCAATATGCAGTGTATGTGTGTTGTGTCTTTAAGGGTTTTAGATATATCGGAGGCTTCGCAGAGTTTACGGGGGTCCTGCTATCTGGATAGTGGGCTGGGGGTTAGGGGGGCTAGCAGCCTACTTGCGGGGAGCAGGGCAGCGCCCCGTTAGAAATTTTTCTAATGGGGGAAGAATGTATATATATATATATAATAAAGGGAAAGTAGTGTCCAAAGGATGTGTGAGTACCGGTGCCCCATGTGCCTGGCAAAGAGGACAAAGGGGCTTAGCCCCTACACTGGGCGCTAGGCGTCAGTAGGAAAAGGGACTTAGCCCCTACATTGGGAGTTGTACTTTTGGAGTTGAACTCCTGACAAAGAGGACAAAGGGGTTTAGCCCCTGCACTAGGAGTTGTACTCCCAAAAAGAAAGATTTATTGTTATATATATATATATATATATATATATATATATATATATTTGAGGAGTTAAACTCCTAAGATATTTTTGGAGCTGATGAAAGGGGACCCATTTCATCTCCATTGAGCCCTGGATCTTCCCCAAAGTCAGGTTTTTGGAGATGGGTCTCCTTCTTCCTCCTCTCTATTGGCAGGATCATGGAGAAAAGAGGGTAAGATTTTAAAAATATCCCCTTTTGGAGATTTGATGGAAGATCCGTATTCCCCTTCAAGGGTTTTGTGGTGAAAAACCATTTCTTTTTGGAAAAGAAAGAGTGGGACTCTTGATTTAATTCAAAAAAGAAAGAAGGTTTAGAACCTTGAGCAAAGAGAAGGAGGCACAGAAGTCCTAATTTTTTTTGGGAGAATGAATTATTCTTTCATTTCATCATCATGTTGCCTCTTATAGGCTTATAAATTTACATGTAGCCCCTTGGGCTTTACAAAATGGCATTTTGCCCATCATATGCCTCATGTGCTCATTTCTTTTGCACATGAGCCATAAGCTTTACAAAAAATTGGCTTTATGCCCATTTTTCTTACATTCTTGTATGAAAATTACATCAAAATTATTTATTACATAATTTTCATTTTGGCATGGGGGAGACTGGCCGCAGGGTCGACTTGGGCATGAGCCCACTTGGCCTGAGCTTGGGCCCACCTGCTTGGGGTTGATTTAGTCAACCGGGGTGTAATTTTTGACCCCAACAAAGTGCCCCCATCAGTAAATGCACACCGCATATATGGGTCGTGTGCATGAAATTGATGAATCTTCTTTCACGAGGAGGCGACTTGATTTGGTTCCCGCTTTTTACGAAGCTGGCACTGCCTTTTTTACGACATGGACGGTCGATGCTTGACGTGTCTCCAACACGGAGTGTCGGTGGTTGACGTGTTCCCGAGGCAGAGTGTCTGTTTGACATGTCCCCGGCACGGAGTGTCGCTGGTCGACGTTTCCCCGGCATGGAGTGTTTGACTTGATTCCAAGGCGGAGCATAATTCCGATAAGGAGATCGTTGCTGCCCTTTTTGCGACTTGGACGGTCGGTGCTGCCCTTTTTGAAACGTGGACGGTCGGTGCTGCCCTTTTAACGACTTGGACGGTCGGTGCTGCCCTTTTAGCGACGTGGACGGTTGGTGCTGCCCTTTTAGCGACGTGGACAGTCGATACTTGACGTGTCTCCGAGACAGAGTGTCGGTAGTTGACGTGTCCCCAAAGCGGAATGTCTGTTTAACGTGTCCCCGGCACGGTGTGTCGATGGTCGACGTTTCCCCGGCATGGAGTGTCTGGTTGACTTGATTCCAAGGTGGATCATAATTCCGACGAGGAGGTCGTTGCTACCCTTTTTGCGACTTGGACGGTCGGTGCTGCCCTTTTTGGGACTTGGGCGGTGGGTGCCGCCCTTTTAGCGACGTGGACGGTCGGTGCTGCCTTTTTAGCGAAGTGGACGGTCGGTGCTGCCCTTTTTGGGACTTGGACGGTGGGTGCTGCCCTTTTAGCGACATGGACGGTCGGTGCTGCCTTTTTAGCGAAGTAGACGGTCGGTGCTTTGATTTGACTTGCTCCGCTTTCTGCGGTGTCGAGATTTGATTTGACTTGCTCCGCATTTTGTTGTGTCGGGATTTGACTTGTTTCCGAGGTGGAGCTTGCTCCGCCAGGAAGGTTGTTGGTTGTCTTGCTGGCTTAATATGATTTGGGTTGACATCAGCATCGCTGCACTGGAATATAGTACCAGGAGCGAATCATCATCTGCCATGAGTGGATTTGAGGATTTTGGTTTTGGTTTGGCATCAGTATCGCTACACTGGAATATGGTACCATGAACGAATCATCATTTGCGATGAGGAGATTTCCCTCGTTCCCAGTTTAACAACTTAGGGGTCATCTGTTCCAAGTTTAACGACTTAGAGGTCATCTGTTCCCAGTTTAAAAACTTAGGGGTCTATTGGATCGGATGTTTGGAATTTTGGGATTGGGGTCGGCATCAGCGTTGCTAACATTGGAGCACAGGTGCCAGGAGCAATGCATCATTTACCTTTACCCGTAGTGAGCGATGGCTCAGGTGACAGGTTTAGATCCCTATCAACTAAGGCTTTTCAATTTTATGAGTCATAAGGGTCTCATAAAAGCATCTTCTTTCTACGAGTCGAAAGGATCTCGCAGGTGTATGTTCTCCTTAGGACTCGTGAGGACTCCAAAGTGTGATTTCCTTTGTGAGTCGTAAGGATCCCACGAACGTGTTTTCTTATGAGTCGAGAGGATCTCGCAAGTTTGTTCTCCTCATGTATCGTGAGGACACATGAGTGGATCTTCCCAAATGGAGCATAATTCCAAGGATGGGGACCGGCCGCGTGACGGGTGATTACGGTGGGGTATGGGTGTGATAAGAATTATTTGAGCCCGCGGATTGTATACGGTAGTCAGTTTGGGGACCAACCGTAGGGCTGAAGAATTTTGGGAAATTAGATTTTGGTTGGCATCTGCATTGCTACACTGGAATATGGTACCAGAAGCGACTCATCATTCGCCGTTGGGACATCCAGGGATTTGAAATTTTGGTTGGCGTCTGCATCACTGCACTGGAATTTGGTACCAGGAGCGACTCATCATTCACCATTTGGGGATTTGGATTTTGGTTGGCGTCTGCATCGCTGCACTGGAATATGGTACCAAGAGCGACTCATCATTCTCCATTTGGGAACTTGGAATTTGGTTGGTGTCTGCATCGCTGCACTGGAATATGGTACTAGGAGCGACTCATCATTCACCATTTGGAGTTTTTTATTTTTTATTTTATTTTTTGCGCGATTGCTCTATCATTTCAACTTTTCCCATCACGAAGGTCGCTATTGCCCTATCATTTCGGCTATTTATTCACGGTTGCCCCATCATTTCGGCTTTATTTTTCATTTTTATTTTACTCGCTGATTTTTATTGCGAGTTACCCCATCATTTCGGCTTTTCCTTTTTTTCTTTTATTTACACATTTTTTTACACTCTCAGTTTAACGACTTAAGGGTTTGTTCCCTTATAAAAATAATTAAAAAATAATGAACAAAAGGCGGTGGAAATTTTTTTTCCAAATAGAGCATCACATGCCCACATGTGATGCGTCTTGGGGCAAAAATTATAGGCATCGCGCTCAACAAATAAAGCTGAAATTGAGCCTTACGTGCAGGCATATGAGCATCTATATAAAAAATATATAGACGCCTTCCTAAAACAAATAACAGGCTAGAAAAGCTCACGTGCCAACACGTGATGCTTTTATCTGGGACTGCTGCATATAAGCAAACCGGTCTAATGCTATGGGTCACGTACTACACGTGAGGGTTCCTAATACCTTCTGAGCCGATAAAATTAAATTTTAAATAAGAGGGATCAAAATCCTATTTGAAAATATTTCCTTGAATCTTTCTAAATAAGAAAGATTAGCTCTGTAAAGCAGAGCCCCGTTGGATTAAACATTCAATGATGATTAAAAATCACCAAATTACAGAATAAGGTATGTATGGGAAAATATTTCCCCAATGTTTCTAAACAAGAAAGATTACGCTCTGTAAAGCAGAGCACCGTTGGATTAAAGATCCAATGGCGATTAAAAAGCACCAAGCTATAGAATAACCTCTGTATGGGAAAATATTTCCCCAATCTTTCTAAATAAGAAAGATTATACTCTGTAAAACAGAGCACCTTTGGATTAAAAATCCAATGGTGATTAAAAATCACCAAGCTACAGAATAAGCTCTGTATGGGAAAATATTTCCCCAATCTTTCTAAACAAGAAAGATTATGCTCTATAAAATAGAGCACTGTTGGATTAAAGATCCAGTGGTGATTAAAAATCACCAAGCTACAGAATAAGCTCTGTATGGGAAAATATTTTCCTAATCTTGTTAAAAAAATAAGAAAAATGTCTTCTGAAAAACAGAAGTCTCTGAATCAAAAATCCAACGGCGGATAAAATCCCTGAATCAATTAAAAAAATCTCTCAATGAGAGATTTTCTTAACTAAATCAACAAACTTGCCTCCACTATATAAAGGCCCCAAGACTTCAAGTGTCACGCCCCGCTTCCCTGTGTACGGTGAAGGGGACGCGAAGAGGCCGCTACGTATTTACTATGAAATAAATACGCTAAACGTATCTAAGAAATATAAATGTAAATGCACAAGAGACAAGATATAATAAAACAACAACTTTATTTTTTCACATTCTTTCTGTACAATACATGGAAAAGTAAATACAACTGAATGAAAGCAATGCCTAAACAATGGCATAACAAAAAAAGGAAAGGTACTGAAATAAAAGTGTAGAATGAACTAAAGCTCTGGGTCTTCAATGAAATGGTCCAAGTATTCAGCACTGGGCTCGATCTCTGACGTGTCCAGATCACTTGACATTCAAAGAAGAAAGAAGAGAATATCGTCAGCGAACAGATCGCTCGGTAAGTCCTAAACATAAGGGAGAAGTAGAATAGACAGAGGGAGAGAGTAGCTTTTAAAGTTTTATTATATTATTTTAGTGTTAACGCTAATATTTGTAGCTTGGTACAGAAGAATATCAGTGTATACAAGAGGAGTCTCTATATGCTAGATACTTGGGCAAACTGAAAGTACAAGGCTCCGTCGATAATACCACGGAACAACGGCATAACTGTAATTACGTCTTATGGTTGCTGTCTCGTGCCACTTTTAACACCTTCTGGACCAATCTATCCCTTAAACCCCACGATATCTTGGTTGTATTGTTTGTATTGTAAATTATGTTGCAACTTGTATTGTCTTGTAATATAGATTGTATAATTGGATGACTTGCCGAAACCATGATATCAGTAAATGGATATAACTGAAGAATCATGTAAATGGATGTAACTGGATAATCATGCAAATGAATGTATATCCATGGTTCGGTTCCGTCAAGTTGTATAGATTGATAGATTGAATATATGGATTCATTGATTCAAGTTGAATTGTAGTTTTGTAGATTGTAGATTTTACTTGAATCATATTCAAGTCGGATTATTAATAAAACTCAGTCTGAGTCAGCCAATTAGAAAAGTAAATTGAAGTCCTGATTGTTTTGATGTTATCGGTAACCGCTACACATGGGCGGTAGGATTTGTGTCTTTTTCAAAGACGATTACCGTATTAATAACACCGTTGTTAAGTTGTCTACCTTAAATAGGCAAGCACCCACTTCTCCGGCTCGCCGAGGCTCAAGAGATTGGTCCCGCTTAAACCTATATTTACTAGGCTCCTTATTGTAATTTATAAAACTTGAGGGGATTTTATGTAAAAATACTTTGTATAATTTTCAAAATACACCCTAAGTGTTTATTTATCGTCTTTAGAGTTGTAATAAATGTAAATTTTATATTTGAGACATTCCTACTGAGAATAACCTATTTTTCATAATACATGGTATTTAATTGTAATATTGAACTTGTCACGCCCCGCTTCCCAGAGTACGCAAGATTGGGCACGTGACATAGCCAACCATGCTACCTGTGGGTAGGAGGTATGCATCCACAGTCACATTGCGGCTGTAGAGATATCAAGAACAAAATAAATAAACTATCTAACACATGTCCAAATCCAGAATAACAAGAGTCAATGATAAATAAGTGCGGAAGTAAATGATCCAATACAATAATATAAAAGTACGTCCCATAATGCGGGCTCACATGTGGAAATAAAATGCGAGAAATAAACTAATCACTACAGAACTCACAAATCAGCCTGCTGGCTGAAGTACTCCTGCTCGGTCGGCGACAGTGGTAAAGAATCTGGGCCATGCAAAACCCAGACGTCAGCGCGTCATGTCAACCAATAATATAACATGAACATGGTAATAAGCAGTGCAGAAATAAACATGAAATAAGCAGTAGTATGTAACAAGCAGTGCAGGGTAGTGTGCAGTGGGTAACTAAACTGTTCTATCGGGTTTCTATTCTAAGTCTTTGAAATCAATTCGAGCAATCCTCCATGTAACTCAAAGGATATGTCCCGTTACCCCCCGGGACCACGGATCAGGAAAATGGGAACCAATAATGGTTCTGTCCCGTTGCCCCCCGGGACCACGGATCAGGAAAATAAGAGTCACGAATGGCTCTGTCCCGTTACCTCCCGGGACCACGGATCAAGTAATACCCTTTTAAGTTACACTTTAGATTACCCGTTTGATTTCCCCATACCCTCAGGTCATATGTGTGAAGTCAGGTATTCAGGAATCAAGGACTAATGCCAACACAGGATCAGGTAACAGGTCAGGTTTGTCTGGATAGACAACAGGAATGGTCCATGAGGACCCCAAGTCAAGTTTGTTGGCATTAGGCAGGAGATCAGGTAACCGGTCAGGTCATGGTAAATCAGGTTAAGTCGATAGTAAAGGGTACCATGTCCGGTGCATCGGTATGTATATATATGTTATGGGTAGCAAGGTCAAGTCAACATGTAACACAACCGAGGGTGTGCTCACAACAGGTATACAATCGAATAAGGAATAACAGCAGGAAATAAAGTAAACAGCAATAACAGTTCATTTAAGCACAATGGTGCATTAATATAGTGCAGTCGTATTATCATATTAACCGGTTTGAGCACCCTTACGGTGCAGTAAATCACATGACTGTGCAATACAGTTATATCAATATCAGAATGTAATAGAGCTACAAGTGTAAGGCTACCGTCCTTTAAACGGTAAATGTGATTAACGGGTAACTTCGTTATTAGGGTTAAAGTGGCAAAATATGGTTTTAGGTTAACTGTATCATGATATAAGTCATATTGCGTCCAAATAATAAAATAGCTATATCTAGTTAAGTTTGCAGGTTTAATGAGTCAAAACACATTTAATTATACAGTATAGCATGTAGCAAGTAATACTTGCCTCGACGGTTCGCGAACCGGGAAAAACGGACGTAACGTCGGCGGAAAACACGCGACGGACGCACGGGTCACGGATCGAATCCAAACAACGAACAGCGGGACCACGCGGACCGGAGTACCTCGCTGGAAAGTCGGGTCAAGTCGTCGGCACGGCCGGATTTCGGCGAGATGTCAAAATAGCGACGAAAGTTAGCAAACTACGCACGGACAAATAATAACCAGCGAAGGGAAAAAGGAAGGGAGAATGTAGAGAGAAGCTTACAGGGATTGCAAGGGTTGCAACGGCGACGGGGTCGACGGCGATGGGGCGCCGGCGAGGAACAGTGAACGTGGAGGAGATCTGCCGACCACGAATCGGGTTAACAGCAGAAAGGAAGAGAAAAGGAGAGAGGAAGAAGGTGATCTCACCGAGGGGCTGCTCGCGAGGCCGTGGACAAGAGGACGGGGTCATCGGCGGCGACAGGCGGCGGTCCGACGGTGTGCAGCGGATGTGCAGGCGGGGTGAGTAGGTGGTCGGGGTGGTGCAGGGTGCGTGATGGTGGAAGAAGGAAGGTGTGGGCGAGGCGAGGCAGAGGAGTCGACGGCGCTGGTGATGCTGGCGCCGGCGTCGGGGCTGCGGCGGCAAGGAAGGAGGTGGCTAGGGTTGAGAGCGAGGCTCGTGGTGGGTTGCAGGTGCACGGGGAGAATGGCAAGGGTCGTGGTCGAGACGAGGAGGCGCGTGCGAGGGTGGCGATGGTGCCGGCGACGAGGTTATGGCGGCGACGGGGAACAAGGCGGCTAGGGTTGCAGTGGGGTTTCTCGCGATGGGAATGGCGAAGACGAGGCTGCGTAATTTATATAGGGGATAGGGAGAGAGAGAGAGAGAGAGAGAGAGAGAGAGAGAAGGAGAGAGATAGAGGTAGAGAGAGAGTTAAAATGCAGGGGGCCCACGAGGTTTAAGCCTCGTGATTGGCCAGCAAAAAAATTTAAGTAAAGATTTAAAGGAAAATTTTAAAGATTCAGTATGATTTTATAGGTAACGGAGTATATATATAGTTTTAGAATATATTATTAAATTGGGATTTTGGCGCTAAAAGAAACATTTCCAAATCGCGCCCGGGTTGCGCCCAAAAATTTGAAATTTAAATAAAAGGATTTTAAGCGGGTTCCAAATTTTAAAATGAGATGTCTTATGATTAAAAAGCATGCCCCCAAGTCGGACACTTGCACGCGCGCGTAGTCGTCCAAACTCGCCCGTTTCACCGAACGGGATGAAAACTCAACGCGCGGACGCTACCACGCGGCTAGGGTTGACGAGTAGGCCAATATGGATATTTTTAATTTCATTTTAGGTGCTAAAATTTGTTATATGCAAAAATGACTTAGCCGGTTAAAATTTTACAGTGAGACCCAAACAGGCAAGATAAATGAAATGAGCAATGTCGAACACTCAACCAGTAACAGAAATAGTATTATTGGGCTCGGGTGTTACATCATACCCAACTACAAAAAGAATTTCGTCCTCGAAATTCCAAGAATACAAGATAGATAACTACAGGAAAAGGTGAGGGAACTTCTGCCGGATCTCGTCTTCTCGCTCCTAAGTGGATTCTCCATGCGATCGATTACCCCAAGAGACTAGCACAAGAGGGATAACCTTGTTCTTAAGAACCTTTTCTCTTCGATCCTTGATTTCAACCGGTCGCTCCTCAAAAGTTAGGTCCTCCCGTACAGTTAACTCCGAATGATCCAAGACGTGGGTTTCATCTCGAACATACCTTCGTAGTTGAGATACATGAAACACATCGTGCACACCTGCCAAGGACTGTGGTAACGCCAAACGGTACGCTACCTCTCCAACACGCTCCAATATCTCGAAGGGTCCAACGAATCGAGGACTAAGCTTTCCCCGACTCCCAAAGCGAATCACTCCTCTAGTCGGTGATATCTTCAAGAATACCAAATCACCCACGGCGAACTCTAGAGGTCTTCTTGACGTGTCAGCCCAACTTTTCTGTCTGTCTTGAGCTGCCTTCATATGCTTCCTGATTGTATTCACCTTCTCGACTGTCTGTACCACCAAATCTGGTCCTAGTAACCTTCGTTCACCAACATCATCCCAACAAACAGGTGAACGGCACTTACGACCATATAAAGCTTCAAACGGAGCCATCTGAATAGTCGCTTGGAAACTATTGTTGTAAGAAAACTCCACCAAGTGTAGGTGATCTTCCCAAGAACCCTTGAAGTCCAACATGCACGCTCTCAACATATCTTCAAGAGTTTGGATCGTTCTCTCCGATTGTCCATCAGTTTGAGGATGATAAGCTGTGCTAAACTTCAATCGAGTCCCCAAACTTTCTTGTAAACTCCTCCAGAAGTGTGACAAGAACCGAGTGTCCCGATCGGACACGATGCTCACCGGTACGCCATGCAATCTTACAATCTCCTGCATGTACCGTTCTGCCAAAGTCTCCGTTGATTGACCAACCCGAAAAGGAATAAAGTGAGCTGCCTTGGTCAACCGATCGACAATCACCCATACTGCATTGTTGCCCTTTGGACTCCACGGTAAAGCCGTCACGAAATCCATGGTTATATGTTCCCACTTCCATTGAGGAATCGGAAGTGGTTGCAACAAACCAGCAACCCTTTGGTGCTCAGCCTTGACTTGTTGACATACCAAGCACTTAGCCACGAAGCGGGCGATCTCCCGTTTCATACCTTCCCACCAGAAATGCTGTCGAATATCTCGGTACATCTTTGTACCTCCTGGATGTACAGAGTAAGCTGAACTGTGTGCCTCCTTCATAAGCTCTTCACGCACATCCCCCTTTTGCGCGCACACACGGCTACCGTACCTCAACGAACCATCTTCGTGGACCAGTAAATCTGTTCGTAGTCCAGCTTCAACCTGCTCTCGAAACCTTTGCAGCCTAGGATCCTGCGATTGTGCCGCTTTAATCTTCTCAACTAAGGACGACTGTACTTGCAACTGCATCAACTGTCCCGTAGAATGTGGTAGCACAACCTCCAAGTCAAATCTCCGAAAATCCGCAATGATCTCCCTCTGTGTAGTCAATACCTGAATCGCCGGTAACCGACTAAGCTCATCCGGCACGACGTTAACTTTTCCCGGATGGTACTTAAGATCAAGGTCGTAGTCGGCCATCAGCTCCAACCATCTGCGTTGCCTCATGTTCAACTCCTTCTGAGTGAACACATACTTCAAACTCTTGTGATCTGTAAAAACTTCGACTCTCTCGCCCAAAAGGTAGTGTCTCCAAATCTTCAAGACGAAGATCACAGCCGCAAGCTCCAAGTCATGAGTCGGATAATTCTTCTCATGGGTCTTCAGTTGTCTTGATGCGTAAGCTACGACCTTCCCATTCTGCATCAAAACACATCCCAATCCTTTTCGTGATGCGTCGCTGTGAATCACCAGTCCTCCGGAATTGTCTGGTACGGTCAGGATAGGGGCGGTTATCAACTTCTGCTTCAGCGTCTCGAAGGCCCATGCACATCTATCCGTCCAAATAAAAGGTACTTCCTTGCGCGTAAGCTTGGTCAACGGTTCTGCCAAACGAGCGAAGTTCTCCACAAATCTCCTGTAGTATCCAGCTAAACCAAGGAAACTTCTTACCTCAGCCACATTTCTTGGAATAGGCCAATCTCGAACTGCTGCAATCTTTTCGGGATCGACGGCGATTCCATCGCCCGACACAACATGCCCCAGAAACTTCACTTCTTCCAGCCAGAATTCGCACTTACTCATCTTCGCATACAATTTCTCCTGTCTCAGTGTCTGTAGTGCGATCTTCAAATGCTCAGCATGCTCCTCTGGACTCTTCGAGTAAACCAGAATGTCGTCAATGAATACCACAATAAACTGGTCCAAGAATGGTGAAAAGATTCGGTTCATCAAATCCATGAATATTGCCGGCGCATTCGTTACTCCGAAGGGCATCACTAGATACTCGAAATGTCCATACCGAGTTCGAAACGCCGTCTTGCAAATATCTTCTGCTTTTACTCGGACCTGATGATATCCGGATCGCAAATCCAGTTTCGAGAACACTCTCGCGCCGCTAAGCTGCTCAAAAAGTTCTCCAATGCGAGGGATCGGGTACTTGTTCTTAATAGTCACCCGGTTTAATTCTCGATAATCAATACACATCCTTCTCGTGCCATCCTTCTTCTTTACTAAAAGAACTGGAGCTCCCCAAGGCGAGTTGCTGCTTCGAATCCAACCCTTCTCAAGTAATTCACCAACTTGCTTCTTAACTTCTTCCAATTCCACTGGTGCCATCGGATAATAAGCTTTAGATACTGGCGCTGCACCAGGAATAAGGTCAATCGCGAACTCCACGTCTCGCTTCGGCGGTAAGCCCGATATATCTTCAAATACGTCCATAAAGTCGCGAACAACTGCCGGCTCTTCAGTACTATCAACTTCCATAGCTGCAAGAACACTGTGTGTCGGCCTAGCCCTAAACTCGACTGGCCCGACAGAACTGCTTCCCCCAGTGAAGGTAAACTCAGGATGTCCGGGAATCTGGAAAATTACCTTCCTTGCCCTACAGTCAATATGGGCATGGAAAGTGCCAAGAAAATCCATTCCCAAGACAACTTCATAGCTGCCCGTATCAATTACCAAGAAATCTGCAAAGAGCTCCCGTCCGCACACAACAACTGTACAATCTCTACATTCCCTACTAGCTATGATTTTCCCATTCCCAGTGTGTATGTCCCAAAAACTAGACAGGGTCGTGCAGGTAATCGAGTGCGTAGTTCTAAATTTGGATGACATAAAACAGTGGGATGCTCCGGAATCAAATAATGCCAATGCGGGAAAACCATGAACGAGTAAAGTACCTGAAACCACTTCTCCTGATGCCTTAGCTTCCTCAGCTGTCAAGGTGAAAGCTCGAGCCTGATTAGGTCCCTGAGTCAGCTGTTTCAGCCCTTGGAACGGTCTCTGCGGAGGCTTTTGTATATCATCTCTCGTGCGAAGCTTCGACGGACAGGCACTAACTGCGTGATCGGCCGCTCCACAAACCAAACAAAGTCCCAGCTTCCTTCGGCAATCCTTCTGTACATGTCCGGGCAAACGGCAGTAGTCACAAATCATGCCCTTTCTTCGATCAACGACCACAGGCTTCTTCATTGGTGCTACCCCACGTCGATCCACTGGAATACCTCTGCGCCCATGATCTCGGTTAGGTACAAATGCGGGCTTCCTGGCCGCAACTGCTGTCTGCTGTAGGTTCCCTTTCATTCCCGATAAACTTTGCTGCTCCCGGGCAGCCGTAAGAACCTGTGAGAAAGTGGTCAAACCCAGGAAGACAATCTGCCTCTGGATGTCCACATCCAAACTGCGCAAGAACCTTCGCGCCCTGTCTGCCTCGTTGGCGACTAAGGGTCCAGCGAAACGGCTGAGTCTCGTCCACTCCGCTGCATGTACGTCCACGGGTGCTCTATTTTGCCTCAGCCCAATAAATTTCTCTTCCATTTCCTCCCGTGCAGTCCGCGGGAAGAATTTCTCCAGGAAACTGTTAGAGAAATCCGCCCAACTGATTGGCTTGGGCAAGCGGGTCTCCTCCACAAGCCACCACTCTCGGGCGTAATCCACCAGCTGAATGCGCACCACATCAACTCTTTTGTCCACTGGGATCTGTGCCGCAATCAGCAAATTCTCCGTGTCTACTAGCCACTGCTCGGCTGGCAACGGCTCCTCCAGACCAGTGAAAGTAGTAGGACCCAAACGTCTGAAATCTGCCACGGTCCCTACCCGGTCAACTGGTTTCGTTCCAGCGTTGTTTACAGACTGTTGAATGGCCTGCAAACCCTCCTGAAATGAATCTGCTTGCTGCTGGATCAGCTCAGTATGCCTCTTCTGATTTTCCAACATTCCACGTATCACTCCCAACATGGCGGCTTCATCCACGCGCCTTTGATACGTCTTGAAATTCTTATCTGCCATATTCCTGAAATCAAAACACCCAACATTACCATGATGATAGATTCAATATATAAATCAAGGCTAGAACTCCAAGATACTTAAATAGAGTACCGCATTGTAACTATGCCGCGGTATCATAGCCACAATTACTTAACTCCACCCAAGTCACCTAAGTCCTAGAGATAACAAGAAATCAGGTCTTCGAGTTAACATGCAAAGTAAGTTTGCACGTCGACATAATCCGGAAGAATGTGATTCAAGAATGGTAAAACGGTCAAGGTGGTAGGACATATTTCCTAAGCACGGGTATTCTGATTCGTGTATCGGGTACAATACCCAACTACAAAGAATCAACCCAACTAACCTATGTCTCTGATACCAAAAGAACCATGTCACGCCCCGCTTCCCAGAGTACGCAAGATTGGGCACGTGACATAGCCAACCATGCTACCTGTGGGTAGGAGGTATCCATCCACAGTCACATTGCGGCTGTAGAGATATCAAGAACAAAATAAATAAACTATCTAACACATGTCCAAATCCAGAATAACAAGAGTCAATGATAAATAAGTGCGGAAGCAAATGATCCAATACAATAATAGAAAAGTACGTCCCATAATGCGGGCTCACATCTGGAAATAAAATGCGAGAAATAAACTAATCACTACAGAACTCACAAATCAGCCTGCTGGCTGAAGTACTCCTGCTCGGTCGGCGACAGTGGTAAAGAATCTGGGCCATGCAAAACCCAGACGTCAGCGCGTCATGTCAACCAATAATATAATATGAACATGGTAATAAGCAGTGCAGAAATAAACATGAAATAAGCAGTAGTATGTAACAAGCAGTGCAGGGTAGTGTGCAGTGGGTAACTAAACTGTTCTATCGGGTTTCTATTCTAAGTCTTTGAAATCAATTCGAGCAATCCTCCATGTAACTCAAAGGATATGTCCCGTTACCCCCCGGGACCACGGATCAGGAAAATGGGAACCAATAATGGTTCTGTCCCGTTGCCCCCCGGGACCACGGATCAGGAAAATAAGAGTCACGAATGGCTCTGTCCCGTTACCCCCCGGGACCACGGATCAAGTAATACCCTTTTAAGTTACAATTTAGATTACCCGTTTGATTTCCCCATACCCCCAGGTCATATGTGTGAAGTCAGGTATTCAGGAATCAAGGACTAATGCCAACACAGGATCAGGTAACAGGTCAGGTTTGTCTGGATAGACAACAGGAATGGTCCATGAGGACCCCAAGTCAGGTTTGTTGGCATTAGGCAGGAGATCAGGTAACCGGTCAGGTCATGGTACATCAGGTTAAGTCGATAGTAAAGGGTACCATGTCCGGTGCATCGGTATGTATATATATGTTATGGGTAGCAAGGTCAAGTCAACATGTAACACAACCGAGGGTGTGCTCACAACAGGTATACAATCGAATAAGGAATAACAGCAGGAAATAAAGTAAACAGCAATAACAGTTCATTTAAGCACAATGGTGCATTAATATAGTGCAGTCGTATTATCATATTAACCGGTTTGAGCACCCTTGCGGTGCAGTAAATCACATGACTGTGCAATACAGTTATATCAATATCAGAATGTAATAGAGCTACAAGCGTAAGGCTACCGTCCTTTAAGCGGTAAATGTGATTAACGGGTAACTTCGTTATTAGGGTTAAAGTGGCAAAATGTGGTTTCAGGTTAACTGTATCATGATATAAGTCATATTGCGTCCAAATAATAAAATAGCTATATCTAGTTAAGTTTGCAGGTTTAATGAGTCAAAACACATTTAATTATACAGTATAGCATGTAGCAAGTAATACTTGCCTCGACGGTTCGCGAACCGGGAAAAACGGACGTAACGTCGGCGGAAAACACGCGACGGACGCACGGGTCACGGATCGAATCCAAACAACGAACAGCGGGACCACGCGGACTGGAGTACCTCGCTGGAAAGTCGGGTCAAGTCGTCGGCACGGCCGGATTCCGGCGAGATGTCAAAATAGCGACGAAAGTTAGCAAACTATGCACAGACAAATAATAACCAGCGAAGGGAAAAAGGAAGGGAGAATGTAGAGAGAAGCTTACAGGGATTACAAGGGTTGCAACGGCGACGGGGTCGACGGCGATGGGGCGCCAGCGAGGAACAGTGAACGTGGAGGAGATCTGCCGACCAGGAATCGGGTTAACAGCAGAAAGGAAGAGAAAGGGAGAGAGGAAGAAGGTGATCTCACCGAGGGGGTGCTCACGAGGCCGTGGACAAGAGGACGGGGTGCTCGGCGGCGACAGGCGGCGGTCCGACGGTGTGCAGGGGATGTGCAGGCGGGGTGAGTAGGTGGTCGGGGTGGTGCAGGGTGCGTGATGGTGGAAGAAGGAAGGTGTGGGCGAGGCGAGGCAGAGGAGTCGACGGCGCTGGTGATGCTGGCGCCGGCGTCGGGGCTGCGGCGGCAAGGAAGGAGGTGGCTAGGGTTGAGAGCGAGGCTCGTGGTGGGTTGCAGGTGCACGGGGAGAATGACGGGGGTCGTGGTCGAGACGAGGAGGCGCGGGCGAGGGTGGCGATGGTGCCGGTGACGAGGTTACAGCGGCGACGGGGAACAAGGCGGCTAGGGTTGCAGTGGGGTTTCTCGCGATGGGAATGGCGAAGACGAGGCTGCGTAATTTATATAGAGGATAGGGGGAGAGAGAGAGAGAGAGAGAGAGAGAAGGAGAGAGATAGAGGTAGAGAAAGAGTTAAAATGCAGGGGGTCCACGAGGTTTAAGCCTCGTGATTGGCCAGCAAAAAAATTTAAGAAAAGATTTAAAGGAAAATTTTAAAGATTCAGTATGATTTTATAGGTAACGGAGTATATATATAGTTTTAGAATATATTATTAAATTGGGATTTTGGCTCTAAAAGAAACATTTCCAAATCGCGCCCGGGTTGCGCCCAAAAATTTGAAATTTAAATAAAAGGATTTTAAGCGGGTTCCAAATTTTAAAATGAGATGTCTTATGATTAAAAAGCATGCCTGTTCCCCTCCGAACGGCGGCGCGCAGGACTGCGATGTCCTGGCGCTGAGATTCGGGGCAGATGCTAATTGGTGCTATCCGTCCACCTCTCCGAAGATGCCAAGTTGATTTATGGCACCATGTATCGAAGGTTTAGACGGATGTGGCCGATGTAGCAGACTTCGTCAGATTCCCCCTCGTTTGAGGGGTTTTTGATTGTGGGGACGCTCTTCCCTGCAGGCGCAAGCCCCTGCAGTTAATTACGCTACCGCATTGCGGTAACAACTTTCTCCTTCTCCAGATGGTCACTTCGTGTCGTGGGTGTTTGTTTTATTTGTGGTTGCCCGTGAATTGTATACGGAGACTGAGTTATGTCGTCGCCCGTAGGGCGTGGACTAGTCCAAATCCGTATTATCTTAGATTTGGGTTTGGGGGTTTGGTTTGAGGATACGTCAGCCGTACTTTAGGCTAAGATCAACTCAAACGTTGGTTAAGGATACGCTAGTCTAGCTTTGAGACTAAGATCTACTTAACGGGATCGTTTAGATCCGACAAAGGAGCGTTTGGGCTCTATTGTTCCAGTTTAGGGACATAGTGGTCCATCGTATGTATGACCGTCGGGACCCGTCACCTCTCTGACGACGTTGAAGAATTACAACGACGGATGTTAGAGGAGTTCAGAGATGTACCCTCGAGCCAGAGTTAATTGGGGGAATTTATAGTCCACTCTGTTTGAAGGTTTAAGGATACGTTAGCCATCTTTGAGGCTAAGATCAACTTAAACGGGACCGTTTAGATCCGACAAAAGAGCATGCGGGGGCTCTATTGTTCTAGTTTAAGGACGTTGCGGTCCATGGGTAGTTTAAGGACGTTGCGGTCCATGGGTAGTTTAAGGACGTTGCGGTCCATTGCTAGTTTTAAGACATCTCGGTCAAGGTTAAGGACGTCGTAGTCCATGGGTTTAAGGACCCCACAGTCCGGTATATGCTCTGGATGCTTCACACGGGTTCACTGCCGTGCTTGGCGAGGACCAGGCTCCGCTCTGGACGTTTTCCGCGGGGTCAAAGAGTGACGTTATCCGCATTCCACGTAACCAGGAATTTTGCATTAGACACGGGTTTAAGGACCCCGCAGTCCATATCAATGTGTGGTCGTCGGGACCCGTCACCTCTTTGAAGACATTGAAGGATTACAATGCCAAATATCAAAGGAGTGAAGAGATGTACCCTAGAACCGGAGTGGATTAAATAGTCCTTGGCCCAATTTGGGATCAAGACCAATTAATTATATTATGAGCCCATTAGCCCAGTTGATTACGAATTGAGGACTTATGGCCAGCTTGGGCTAAGTCCAATCAGGAGAGGCTTTACCTCTATCCATTTAGCCAATTGGGCCAAAACCTAGTGTTAAACACTACATAGCAATCAGTGTTGAACACTGGGAATGAGGTTGACAAGTTAGTGTTTAACACTAAAAGATAATTGGTGTTAAACACCAGCAACAACGCTTTTCAAATTAGTGTTAAACACTAAAACAGATCAGTATCAAACACTGGCAACAGAGATCTCAAATTAGTGTTAAACACTAAGGTAGTCAGTGTTGAACACTGCAAATAAAGTTTTTTGATTAGTGTTGAACACTAAGGCCCAACAGTGTTTTAACACTGGGTTCGAGAGTTTCAAGTTAGTGTTAAACACTAAGGCAAGAGGGGTCACGTGGCGACACGTGAGAACGCCCTCCCTTCATTTGTTCTTCTGAGACTATTGCATCTTTTAGAGCATCACGTGCCATCACGTGACGGGCATTCAAATGCTTATACGTTAAAGCTTCTGCCTAGGGTCACGTGGGTCACGTGGGGCACTGCTTCAAGGGGCTTTCTGTAGATCTTTTGGGGGGGTCACGTTGTGACACGTGACCCTGCCTCTATGTATGTTGTTTAGAGGATCTGTTAATCCTTTCCAGGAATTAAATTCCTCGTAGGGTTAAACCCTGACAGTAATTTCAGAGGAATTAAATTCCTACTTCCTTTTGAAGATTTATATTCTGAATAGAGCTGGACTCCGAATTTTCTGTAGGAATTAAATTCCTCATAGGGTTAAACCCTAATAAAAGCTTTTAAAGAATTAAATTCCCACTTTCTGTTAAGTTATGATCAAGGGAACTAAATCCCCGCTGTTCCAACAGAACTAGTTTCTTAATTAGGGTTAAACCCTGTTTCTTTTTGTTCTGAAGAAATTAAATTCCCATAACACAGGGTCAAGCCCTAGTTTTATTTTATTTTAAAGGAATTAAATTCCTATAGTTCTGTGAGAATTAAATTCTCGTGCTTCCATTCCCTCTCTATGTTTTGGATCTGCATGGCAGGATCTCGACCCATTAAGAATTAAATTCTCAACCTCAAGGGGAGATGTGCACTTTGCAGATCCTCTATCAAAGAGAGAAGAAATATGTTCTTCTGTTTTATATATCAGAGTTAAACTCTGTTGAGAATTAAATTCTCTTTTCCTTCAAGGAGCCTTCCCTTTCTTACCTAGGGTTTTCTTTTGCAGAAGATCCAAGTTCCTCGAAGTATCAAGGCTCTCTCTCTTTTCTTCCCTCTGCATGTATCTGTCTCTATATCTCTCCATCCCTGTGTCTCTTGGCTCCTATTTATAGGAGAAGCAGCCGAGTCAATTAGTTTTTGACGAATCTTCATTGAGAGATTTGATTTGCATCCATCATTCGTTTTTTGACCTTTGGATTATTGGGTGAATTTTATTCACCATTGGATTTCAAGTCCCGGGGTTCCCCTTTGTTATTTCGGTTAGATTTAGAGGGGAAATCTTTCCAAACCCGAGATTTTCCCATAGATAAATGATATTCAATCATCTTTAAATCTTTAATTCGATTGGTCCCAGATAATCGCTTTCCTTTGGAAAGATTCGAATCTCCTTCAGAATTTAATTCTGTCAACGAAATGGGCTTTGAAAACCGGTCACGTGTGACCACGTGACCCATGGTCACGTGTGGGCACGTGATCCCCTTGGAACGAGCCTTCCTCTTTCTTTTTGCGCTCTGTCTTCTGGTTGCTGCTTAACCGTCACGTGCCACCACGTGACCCTTGTCTGAACTCTTTTTCTTGATTTAACTGGAGAACAATTCTGATGTTTTGATCGTCACGTGCCGACACGTGACCCTGGTCACGTGGGAGCACGTGACCTCTTCTGAAGCTTTTTCCTTGATTTGATCAGGAAGCGTTGGTTCTTTGCTGCTGGCTTTTAAATGTCACGTGCCGACACGTGACCCAGGTCACGTGGGAGCACGTGACCCTTACTGAAGCCCCTCTCTTTGATGTAGTTGGGAAACTGAACTTGCTTTGCCGGTACTTTTGGGTGTCACGTGCCAACACGTGACTGCTGGTCACGTGTAAGCATGTGACCCTCTTCTGAAGCTTTTTCCATAAGCTTTCCTGATTCAGGAAGCAAATGCCCCCACAGTATTGTTCTCACGTGTCAGCACGTGAGTGCAACGCTGTCACCTCTTGCAACCGTTGGATTCCTTTAGGGATCTGGGGAGATGAAACGTTTCCATTGCCTTCTATAAATACCTCTGTCTCTTCATAGGAGCCTTCACTTTGCTCATCTTCTTCCTCTGAGAACTTTTTCTGAGAATTTAATTCTCTTCTTCCAGAGCTTAGTTCTCTGTCTTAAAATATTTTCAAAGTTTAACTCTGTTTTAAAGGGATTCTTCCTCCTCAGGTAATGGTAATCGAAGCACCTTCGTTTTGACAAAACTCTCTGGATTTTAAATCCATATCAAGGGTTTCACAAAGAACCCATTTTTCTTCAAGTACTTTAACCAAAATATGAGACCACTTAAACTCCCACAGGAGATCTCTTAGGGTTTAGATGATCCTTAGGGAGATGATGATGGCGGTTCAAATCCATGGAATTTAATTCCATTCAAGAATGTTTCTGGGAATTTAATTCCCTTTCCTTAATAAGGAATTTAATTCCAATGAAGAACTCGATTTCTTCACACAGAGGCTTCCTGGGGTCTCTTGGCCCGAGGTTGTTCTTCTGCAATTAATGAAATGGTGGTTTTCTAATGATTCTCATGACCTTTATTTCAGGTATCATGGCTGCCCATCTGTATAGTCTTGACGAGATCATTTCCTACGGGAATATTCGTGCACTGGGCCGCAGTCAGAACCAGGAGTTCACCGATGCTCAATGTGCCGAGATCATGAGCCGCTTTGACGAGTACAACCATCAGCTACTCCCCCGTCGCTCTTCTCTTCTGAGGCTGATCGTGCTGGCGATCAGGGAGGCTCTCCCTTTATTCTGTGCTGGTGTGCCGCTTGGGGCGTTGGACGCCGCCGAGGATAAAGTACACTCGGTGTATCTGATGCACTTGATCTCAAAGAGAAGGCGGGATAATCTCATTGATCTCCTGCATCAGATTTTTCAGCAATCAGCCATACTTGCCGCCTACCGGAGGGTAGAGGACATCCGCGGGGACCCCGATGCTTGTGATCGTGAGAGGAAGCATACTCGGGAGGTTCGAAATGCTTGGAAGATCTTGAATAAAGTTAATTTTGAGTTTCTCAACCCATGCCCCGCATCTGAAGTTTTACCATTGTAAATGTGTCCTCTATATTTTGTATGAACCTCTTGAAGTATGAGTGACAAGTGTTATTATGTCTTTCCATGTTTGCATGCCTTTTCTCTGGGATTTTATCATTTTGCTACTGTTGTTGTTTGTGCTTTTAATATGCAGGGTACTACTCCATATATTTTCTTTTAAGTGTACATCAGGTTTAGGCCGCACGTGTTCTGCACGTGGGGTCCCTTGATGGGGCTGTTCACAAAATTTTCCCATGCCGTATTTTCAGTGCAGAGAAAGGGCCTTGGAAATAATTGCATCTCCTTAATTTTAGATGCCTTTCCTTTTTTTGGCCTTGGAAATAGCTTTACCATGCAAGATTTCCCGCGCATAGCACTTAATACACTTCCTTATATATGAGGCTATAGCTTTCTTTTCCCTTTACGGAGAGATTTATTATTATTATTATTTTTTGTAACTTGTCTTGAGAGACAAACGAGTGCCATGGCCTGCAATCGTCCGTACGCTCGTCGACAGCCATGGGAAGTTCCTATCGAGGAGATGCTCCCCCGTTTTGCTGCTCGGTTGGTGGATCCCCTCCTTACCGACAACGAATGCGACTCAGCCATGCATGAACTCTTGATCCGTAGGGGGTCCCCCCTCCCGATGGGTTCTCTCTGGCTCCGGATGATCCTCACGGCCGTGCTCGCCGACATTCCTCCTCACCCGGCAAAGATGACCCTGGCGATGCTTGATGCGGCGGAAGAAAAGCTCGAGGGCTTTCATGAGGCGTGCCTGATTACTCGGGCTTTGAAGGACTGCTCAATTCATCTGCTGAGCGAGATAAGAGCCCGACGGGCTGTTATGTCTGCTTTTGCGGACGAACACGGCGCCAATCGATGGGGAGCGACTCCTCGCGAGAACCGTCGCTTTGACGTGCTGGAGAAAGCAGAGAGAGAGATGGAGAATTTTGTCCTCTGCTTCATTAACCCTTGTGCCGTTGATCCCATGTTTGGTGACCTTTTCCGTTAGCGTAGAACATTTTTAAATTAATCCCTCCTTTTTTACGCTTTATGCCGAAATTCCATGTAGGCTTGATGCTAGTATGTATGTTTCCGCTTGCATAAATAAACTTTGTATTCTTCTCATGAGAACTTTCTTTAATTGCAAATGCTACCATCACTTTCCTGCGCATCAGACCTTTTTAAGCATTATGAATGTTCATGCGATTGCAAATGCTATTATTATTATTTTTTTTTTGAATACTCATATGATTGCGAACGCATGCTTGAAATATGTCGGAAACCTTTCTTGTTGCCTTTCACGTCAGGTGATGTGAGCGCGTTTTAGATCGATTATTCCCGTCGACTGGAAGCCCATTTATACGGTCTTGTAAATGTCTTGTTTCCAAGGCCGCGGTCACGAAAGCGAGCTTACGTGGCCTGATAGAGCGACACGTAGCGAACATATTGTTGTGCGAGAAAAGGGCTCGGCCGCAAATTTTCGGAGAGGGAATTGGCTTCTAAGGCGTTGAGCGAGCTTCAGGCCAGCCTCACAGCCAAGGCCAACAAAGCGTACGAACTCTGGCGGGCGCTTCAGGAGTCCATAAAAGAGGCGGTGGCTCTCGATAAAGCTGCCATGTTCACTCTTGAGAGGGTCGAGGCTCATAAGGCCACTGAGAAAGAGCTTGAAGCCCGGCTCGCTTCGTATCAGGCTCAGCAAGCTCAAGCGGAGGCTCGTCTTTTGGAGATCTTGCGTCATGAAGCCGTGGTCCAACAAAAGCAGGATGAGCTGACCAAGTTGCTGAATCGTCCGCCGGCTTGAAACATTTGTATCATTTCCTTTTTTTTTGTACATACCCATGGATGAGAGTATTTTCTTTTTGTTTCTTTCATGAATTGTACTTTGTACCCATTTTGGTTTATGAATAAAAGATACATTTTTCTTCTCAATGATGTGTCTCCTTTGAATGTATTCTGCGGATATTCTATCTTGATCTTCTTGCAGGACAGCAATGGCTCAGGACTCAGGGTTAAGATCTGCTTCCTAAGGCTTTTGCATCTTATGAGCCACGAGGGTCTCATAAAGAGTTTTTCTCCCTACAGGTCGAGAGGATCCCATAGGTGTGAGTTCTTCTTAAGAATCGTGAGGATTCTTAAAAGGGTTTTCCCTTGAGAGTCGTAAGGATCCCACATGAGAGTTTTTCTTCCTTACAGGTCGTGAGGACGTGTAAGTGTTAGATGCGGTCACCCTTGTCCGTGTTCTACGGAATTAGGGGTTTCTCCAGGTATTATAGTTTAAAGACGTCGCGGTCAAGGTTAAGGACCTCATAGTCCGTGGATTTAGGGACTCCACAGTCCGATGTTAGTTTTAAGACATCACGGTCAAGGTTAAGGACCTCATAGTCCGTGGATTTAGGGACTCCACAGTCCAATGTGTGGTTGCAGGGACCCGTCACCTCTTTGAAGACGTTGAGGAATTACAACGCCAGGCATCAAAGGAGTGAAGAGATGTACCCTTAAACCAAGGCAAAATCTGTAAGGAATCGGGGTGGTTGATCGTTAGTTTTAAGACATCACGGTCGAGGTTAAGGACGTCATAGTCCGTGGATTTTAAGAACTCCACAGTCCGGTATTTGCTCTGGATGCTTCACACGGGTTCACTGCCGTGCTTGGCGAGGACCAGGCTCCGCTCTGGGCATTTTCCGCGAGGTCAAAGAGTGACGTTATCCGCGTTCCACGTAACCAGGAATTTTGCACTAGATGCTTCACACGGGTTCACTGCCGCGCTCGGCGAGGACTGGGCTCCGCTCTGGATGCTTCACACGGGTTCACTGCCGTACTCTGCGAGGACCAGGATCCGCTCTGGACGTTTTCCACGGGGTCAAAGAGTGACGTTATCCGCGTTCCACGTAACCAGGAATTTTGCACTAGATGCTTCACACGGGTTCACTGCCGCGTTAGGCGAGGACTAGGCTCCGCTCTGGACATTTTCCACGGGGTCAAAGAGTGACATTATCCGCGTTCCACGTGACCAGGAATTTTGCACTAGATGCTTCACACGGGTTCACTGCCGCGTTAGGCGAGGACTAGGCTCCGCTCTGGACGTTTTCCACGGGGTCAAAGAGTGACATTATCCGCGTTCCACGTGACCAGGAATTTTGCACTAGATGCTTCACACGGGTTCACTGCCGCGTTAGGCGAGGACTAGGCTCCGCTCTGGATGTTTTCCACGGGGTCAAAGAGTGACATTATCCGTGTTCCACGTGAACAGGAATTTTGCACTAGATGCTTCACACGGGTTCACTGCCGCGTTAGGCGAGGACTAGGCTCCGCTCTGGATGCTTCACACGGGTTCACTGCCGTGCTCTGCGAGGACCAGGATCCGCTCTGGACGTTTTCCACGGGGTCAAAGAGTGACATTATCCGCGTTCCACGTGACCAGGAATTTTGCACTAGATGCTTCACACGGGTTCACTGCCGCGTTAGGCGAGGACTAGGCTCCGCTCTGGACGTTTTCCACGGGGTCAAAGAGTGACATTATCCGCGTTCCACGTGACCAGGAATTTTGCACTAGATGCTTCACACGGGTTCACTGCCGCGCTCGGCGAGGACTAGGCTCCGCTCTGGATGCCTTCCACGGGGTCAAAGAGTGACATTATCCGCATTCCATGTGACCAGGAATTTTGCACTAGATGCTTCACACGGGTTCACTGCCGTGCTCGGCGAGGACTAGGCTCCGCTCTGGACGTTTTCCACGGGGTCAAAGAGTGACATTATCCGCGTTCCACGTGACCAGGAATTTTGCACTAGATGCTTCACACGGGTTCACTGCCGCGCTCGGCAAGGACTAGGCTCCGCTCTGGATGCTTCACACAGGTTCACTGCCGTGCTCTGCGAGGACCAGGATCCACTCTGGACGTTTCCACGGTGTCAGAGAGTGACGTTATCCGCGTTCCACGTAACAAGGAATTTTGCCGATTGTATCCGCATTTCACGGGATGGAGGTTTGACTGTTGGCGATATGTATACCACCGAGCCATGGAACTGGGAGTTGCCGCTGTTCCGCTTAGCTTGAAGTTGTGTCCGTTGTTACGAGACGAGTGTTGGGATGATCTCTAGGTCGCCTGAGGCCCGTCGAGATTTAGCTTCTTTCTTTGGTGAAACCTGGGGGAGGGAGGTATGTTCCCTTTTTGTTTATGCCATTGGATTGTATACAGGGTGTGATGGAACATCACCTGTAAGGCATACATTTTCTTTTTATTTTATTTCTTTTTCCGCGATGCTCTATCGTTTCAGCTTTTATATCGCGAAGGTCGCGATTGCCCCATCATTTCGGCTATTTTTCGCGGTGCCCAATCATTTCGGCTATTTATTTCATTTTTACTCGCTGCTTTTTATTGCGAGTTGCCCAATCATTTCGGCTATTTTTTCATGCATACATTTTTTACTTGCTGATTTTTATTGCAAGTTGCCCCATCATTTCGGCTATTTCGTATGCACGTATGGCTTGCTAGCTTTTTCGCCGCAAGCTTGGATTTTGGACACCGATTTCGGCATCAGCACCGCTGCAACTGGGATGTTGCCAGGAGCGAATCATCATTTGCTTCTGTCGATATTGAACAAAGGTGGCTTAGTAAACAGGGTTAAGGGTCCTGTCGACCAAGGCTTTTGACTTCGTGAGCCGTAAGGGTCTCACAAAGGTATTTCTCCCTACAAGTCGTGAGGATCTTGCAGGTGTATTTTCTCCTTAGGGGTCATGAGGGTTCCTAAGTGTATGTTCCTCTGTAAGTCGTAAGGATCCTACAAGAGGGTTTTCTCCTTATAAGTCGAGAGGAATTATAAGGGTTGTTCACCATGTGGGCATATCCCTAGTCACGGGTGGGACTTTGCTGGGGAAATATTTTTTCGCGCCCGTGGATTGTATACAAGGGTCAGTATTGAGCCTCTTGTAGGGCAATATCGAAGGTTGTGGAGGATTTGCTTAAGAACGGGTTTAGGTTTCTGTAACTTAAGACTTTCAAATCTCATGAGCCGTGAGGGTCCCATAAGAGAATTCTCCTTACGAGTCGTGAGGATCTCGTAAGTGTATTTTCTCCTTAGGAATTGTGAGGACCCCTAAGTGTGTTGCTCCTTTGTGAGTCGTAAGGATCTCACGCAGGTGGTTTCTCCTTACAAGGTCGAGAGGACCCTACAAGTGTCTTTTAACGAGGTTGCGCCCTTTCGGGTTTTCACAAACACTCGCCGGTAGTCCTGCTGTTTTTACTCACGGAGCCCTTTCGGGTTTTCATCCGTGCCCATTTTGCTTATGGACATACCGTTTTTTTTTATTCTTTTTCACTTCTTTTTTTTTTTTTACAAGGTCGCGCCCTTTCGGGTTTTCACGAACGCTTGCCGGCAGCCCTGCTTTTTTTACTCACGGAGCCCTTTCGGGTTTTCATCCGTGCCCATTTTTCTTATGAACATACCGTCTCTTTCTTTATCCTTTTTCATATATATTTTTTTTATTTTTTCTTTCTCTCTCCTCTTCTTTTTATCTCGTCAGCCTAAAGATGCTGCGGTAGTAGTTTTAGGGACATTTCGGTCCATCGTTAGTTTAAGGACATTTCAGTCCGTCGATAGTTTAAGGACGTTTCGGTCCGTCGTTAGTTTAAGGACGTTTCGGTCCATCGTTAGTTTAAGGACGTTTTGGTCCGTCATTAGTTTAAGGACGTTTCGGTCCATCGATAGTTTAAGGACGTTTCGGTCCGTCGTTATGGGAAGGCCGGCTGCTGCTTGTAAAGTCTGAGCCTAGGAAGATAGTGAGCGGACATAGTCGTCATCATCTATCATTGACTTAGGCCGTGGCTTATTAAGCGTAGTATTTCTTTAAGAAGCGGCCGTTTATTGGCCTGAAAGGCCTTTCACCGTGCATGTCCATGAGTAGGTAGGCTCCACCCTGGTAGACCTTGTCTATGATGTACGGGCCCTCATAATTTGGCTCAAATTTTCCCCGCTTGGCACGATTGGGGATCATAGGTCTTTTGACCACTAGTACGAGTTCGCCTTGGCGGAATGTCCTCGGCCTGGTCAATCTTTCGTACGAGCGCGTCATCTTTGCTTTGTAGGCCTCTAGATGTTGTTGCGCTATGAGCCGAGTTTCGTCGAGGGCATCAAGCTCCTCAAGCCGAAGGTGAGCATTTTCTTCGTTCGTCAACTCGTGGTGGACTGCTACTCGTAGAGAGGGTAACTCTATCTCGAGGGGGAGCACTGCTTCCGTCCCAAATACCAACACGTACGGCGTTGTGTTCGTGGCCGTCTTGAATGTAGTTCGATAAGCCCAAAGGGCTTCTTGCAGCCTTTCGTGCCAGTCTCTCTTATTCCTGGAAACGGTCTTTTTTATGATCTTCGTCAAGGTCTTATTGAAGGCCTCGGCCAGACCGTTAGCTCGTGGATTGTAAACCGAAGAATATCTCCAGTCTATATTGTGCTGCTGTGCGAAGCGGCTAATCTTATGGCTTCGGTAGGCCGGCCCGTTATCGGAGATAATCCGCCGTGGAGTTCCGAACCGATAGATGACTTGCGTCTTGAAGAAATGGAGGATATTCTCCGTCTTCACTTCCCTCAGTGGTACTGCTTCTGCCCATTTGGAGAAGTAATCAGTTGTCGCCAGGATAAAACGGTGTCCCCGGGATGATGCTGGCTCAATGGGGCCGACTATGTCAGTCCCCCACATTTCGAACGGCCAACTAGCCACCGTTGGGTGCAGTGGATTCGGATGTTGGTGGATGAAGTCTCCATGAATCTGGCATGAGTGGCATTGCTTCGCGTACTCGAAGCAGTCCTGGATCATCGTGGGCCAGTAGTAACCCATCCGTTTAATTTTTAACTTCATCTTTGGGCCTGCTTGGTGAGAACCGCAAAGTCCGTCATGAACTTCCTGAATGACTCTTTCTGCTTCGTCAGGTCCTAAGCATCTCAGCCATAGAGAATCAAACGATCTTTTGTATAGAATATCGTTGACGAAAGCGAAAGATAGAGCTCGTTTCATAAGCTGATGTCTTGAGGACGCTTCTTTGGGCATTCGGTGGGACTTAAAGTAGTCTATGAAGACTTCCCTCCAGTCTTCGGCCTTCTCATGGTCTTTTATTTGTAGGGTCGTCTGCTCAGTCGCTCCCTTTTCTTCGCATGATTCCGGAGATATTTCTGCCGGGGCGAGCACTCGACGGCTTTGTACCACGATTCTGAGGTCATCGAGGTTCTCGTCAGCCAGTTCTTTAGCAAGTTTAGCCAACGCGTCTGCTTTGCTGTTTTCCGCGCGCGGTATGTTCTCCAAAGTATAGGAGGGAATTTGGGTCAATAGTTGTTGCACCTTTTCGCCGTACCTCACCAACTCCGGCTTGCATGTTTGGTAGTCACCATTTACTTGACTAACGACCAGCTGAGAATCCCCGTATATAAGGAGGTCTTCAATTCCCATGTCGATGGCGATCTCGAGGCCTGCTATCAGAGCCTCGTATTCAGCTTCATTGTTTATCCTCGGCTCTGTTAAGGAGAAGGCGAAGCGCATTATCCCTCCTTGTGGAGTTGCAAAGATGAGGCCTATCCCCGATTTGATCATTGGGATACCTTGTTTCTGTTTCTTTATGGAGGACGCTCCATCGAAATAGAGTTCCCATCGGGTGCTTCCGCCGCTAATCGCATCAAATGCATGCTCGTCCGGTAGATCACAGTTCAGAGGAGAATCGGCCGGTATCGGGTGCTCAGCGAGGAAGTCGGCAATGGCCTGGCCTTTCACTGCCTTGAGAGGTTGATACGTTATCGAGAACTCCATCAAGAGCAGGGCCCACTTAGCGAGTCGTCCCGTCAATATGGCTTTCGACATCAAGTATTTAAGGGGATCCACTTTTGAAATGAGACGGACTTCATGTGCCAACGCATAGTGCCTGAGCTTTGTTATCGCGAAGATTAACTCCAAGCAATGTTTTTCAATGGGAGAGTAGTTGCTTTCTGCCCCCAGTAGAACTTGACTTAAGTAATAGAGTGCCCTCTCTTTCCCCTGATCGTTCTCTTATGCCCATAACGCGCCCAAGGAACCTTCGAGGGCGATCGTATAAAGAATGAGGGGTTTTCCCTTGACCGGCGCGGCCAACACCGGAGGGTTCTGCAGGTACTGCTTGATCTCGTCTAGTGCACCTTGACATTTGTGATCCCAAGCGAATGGAGTTCCCTTTTTCATCAGGTGGCTGTAAGGACGGCATTTGCCAGAAAGATTAGCGATAAACCGCCGGATGTATGCGAGCTTCCCTTGGAGAGACCGCAACTGCTTGAGGGTTCTTGGCGGAGGCATTTCCATGATCGCCTTAATCTTTGACGGATCTATTTCAATACCTCGGTGTCGAACGATGAATCCCAGAAATTTGCCCGAGGAGACTCCAAACGCGCATTTGAGGGGATTCATTTTCAAATTATATTGCCGAAGGCGTCGAAATACAGTCTCCAGATGCTTTAAATGATCTTCGTATGACATGCTCTTTACTACGAGGTCATCGATATAGCACTCGACAACGTCGTGTATGAGGTCATCAAAGATCTTTGTCATGGCCCTTTAATAGGTAGCGCCAGCGTTCTTTAGACCAAAGGGCATGACCCTGTAGCAGAATATACCCAAAGGGGTGCGGAAAGCGGTGTGCTTCTGGTCTTCAGGATGCATCTTTATCTGATTGTATCCTGACGAACCATCCATAAAGGAGAAAACCTCGTGAGTGGACGTGTTATCTATCATTAGCTCGGTTACCGGCACCGGGAAATCATCCTTTGGACAGGCTTTATTGAGATCCCTGAAATCCACGCATATGCGTACCGTCCCATTCTTCTTCATTACCGGGACGATATTGGCGATCCAGTCGGGATATTGGACTTCTTGGATAAATTCAGAATCGATCAGCTTCTTGACTTCGGCGTTGATGCTCATCTCAAGCTCGAGTCGCATCCTCCTTGGCGCCTGCTTGACTGGCTTGATATCTGGGGATATTGCTAATTTATGCACAGCAATCTCCGGATCTAATCCTGGCATCTCGGAGTAGTTCCACGCGAAGCAGTCTTTATGCCGTAGAAGCACGTTCTTTAACACAGCCACCCTCTCTTCGGATAACAGCTCGCTGACAAATGTCGGTCGCGGGTCGTCTGCCGATCCCAACTCAATCTTCTTGAGGTTATCTGCAGTAGTATGTATACCATCTTCCAGTTCTTTCGGAGCGGGCGGAAATTCTGAGATCACCTCATCATCGCTGTTCTCAAAGCACCGGGGAAGGTCATCTACGTTCTCGGGCTCTTCTCCTAATATCGTAATCGTATAACAAGTGCGAACCCGCTCCCCGGACTGAGGTGGACCCAGTTCTGCTCTTGCGGCCTTGGGCTCGTGCTTTTGTGGTGGCGTTACCTTCCAGCCGTCGGATAAAGCGAATCTTCCCCGTTGGTACTGGTCCTCGACCCAGTTCTTGAAGGTGAAGCAGTCTTCGGTAGGATGTCCTATGGCTTGGTAATAAGAGCAATAACTCAGATGAGAAGCCTTGTTAGCTTGCTCAGGATGTCTAGACTCTGGAAGCATGATCATTTGATGTTTTATAGCAAGGTTGAGTAACCTCTCCGTCTTGTCTCGGGGGAAGGAGTACGCTCGACTCATCTTCTTCATGAGGGACAAACCCGAGCCGCTTCTTGATTTATTTCCGTCTCTGCGTCGGGCCTTTCGTACAACGGATTGACGAGGATAAGCTTCTTTGTCTTTTGCAGCATGTTGAAATAGACGTTGCGTCCTGGCCTTCTCGTAGATGGCCATTTCGCGGTTGTGGTCTTCCCGAGCTTTCTGACCTACTTTCATGATAGGCTTGCCCATTCGTTCTTCAAACGACGGACTCGGCGCTTTAATCGCGGGGTCTAGTTTTGATGGGGGGTTGGCATCTCCTAACAGGGCGTCCTCCTCTTCATCAAAGGTATATATAGCGCAGCTGCTGTGAGCCCGTTCCCGTTTTCCGGCTCTTGCGTATCCAAGCCCGAGTGTTTCCATCTTCCCGTTGGGCAATTTGCGTTGAGTCCCGGGGATATCCCAAATCCTGTTGTAGAACCGAGCCTGCCGAACAGTCTGTTTTAAGGGTACTCCTTGACGCTTCAATAGCTTCTTTAATCCATTTGTATAGTATCTGGGCAGACGGATGGGTTGGAGCCTGTCAAGTGTAGCATCCGCGCCATGCCAGATCTCTTTCTCTATTTTCGACTCTGAGGATCGGTAGAATAGGATCACCTTCTCACCCCTTTGCCTGGGAGGGACGTAAAATGTTTGCAGGTCCTGCACATTATTAGCCTGAAGCGTGTCGAGATCCTTGTAGTGTTCTCGCGGTACCATGCTGATTTGCAAACTATGGTCATCGCCATGGGGTGCTTGTATTGACAGCCGATTGGAGAACATGGCATTAACTTCATCTTCTGAATCACTTCCGAAGACCAACACGGGGGCGGGCGTCCCCAGGTTGTTGCGTTGAGATGGCCCTGCATAAACTATCTCTTCCTCTTCTTCGGTATCGCTTCCGAAAACAGGGATGGTGGCGGCGGTTTTGTTTTCCGGGTTGCGACACCTTTCTGTATCCTCGAAATTTGGCAAAAAGTACTTCGCATCTTCGTATTTGCGGACTTCGTTCACGGAAAACGGGTTTAACTCACCTGTTACGGTATACTCGAAACCATCCTTAAAGTACTTCATACACTGATGTTGTGTAGAAGGGATGATGTTGTATTCGTGTAACCAAGGACGACCGAGCAAGGCGTTGTAGCAGGTCTTGGCATCAATGACATGGAATTTGATGTCTGTGACAAGAAGTCCAAAGCGTAATGTTAGTATCACAGATCCGAGAGTCCGTGACGATTGTGAATCAAAACCGGAGATAGTAATTTTGTCATGAGCGAGGTGTTGCACACTCATGCAGATTTCCTTCAACACCCGAACATTAAGGAGGTTGACGGAGGATCCATTATCCACCAGGATCTTGCCTATCTTGATATCATGGCAGTATCCGGAGACATATAGGGGACGGTTGTGGTCGCACGTCCCGAGAAGGAGGTCTTCATCACCGAAAGTGATGTCGGCCGTATGCACTTCCTCCAGTTCATCCTTCATCTTTTCAGTGGCGAGGAAGGCTTGGAATTGCTCAGGTTCTTGTAACGCCTTAATTAGTGAGTCTCGTGCTTCTTTTGATAATAGGAGGGCATCGAGAATGCTAAGCTGAGAAGGTAGCTTCCTTAGGTGCGCGAGGATGTTATAGTCCACCTTACCCTTCCTAGGAGGGTCTTTGGCAGCCAGCTCTCCCATGACTTGGTCATCTAAAGTGATATCTTCAGTGACCTTTTCCTTTCCCTTGTCTTTTCTACTCGCGGGCCCGAGATTATTTTCTGGGAGTGTGCGATTGCGCAGCTGAATGTTCTCGCAGGCCTCCGATTTCTCCTCTTTCCCTAAAATAGATTCTTTGAAGAGAGGGCCCAGAGCCATTTCTTCATCAGAGTCGCTCCCAAAGGTGAGAACTTGTGACCCCCTGGCGTTTACCATGTAACAGTTGCCAGTAGTTCTGTCGTGCCCATCGACAGTACTTCTTCGCTCCCGACGGCTCTTGCGTTTCATGCGCTTAACATGTTGCCGACGAGCAACATATCCTTGCCACCATATGTTAAAGACGTCGCACTCCTCCGTGGGGTGTGAGATTTTCCGATGATATGCGCAATAATCAGGGTGCCTCTCCACCCCATCATGTGTGTTTCCTTCCGAGGGTGGTAGCTTCATCCCCCTCGACATGGCTTTGGCAAACCTTTTTCTCGTCTTGAATATCCTCTTGTCTACTTCGGATGCCTTTCGCTCTGGCCGAGGTAGTTCAACTCTTCCGTTCATTCGCCTGCGTTTGGCTCCTTTTGAAGCGGCCATCTTACGCTCCTGATCCGCTTTACTTTTTAGGCGAATCTCGTCTAGAAAAGCGTCGATCATTTCGTCTGTTGGCCATGCACGCTCTGGTACAGGCTCTTCCTCCAGCTTCTTAATGCCGGGAGTTTTCCCATCATCGGTAAACGAGTGGGAGATTACGTTACAACTCGCCACATATCCTTCGGATTCATCCGACGAGCTCTCTCCATCATCTTCCTCTTGAAAGATGTGGTTGAGGAACTCTTGCAGTGTGACAGGAGTTCGCGCCTTTTGATTGTACTCATCCAGTGCGTCGATTTGCTTCTGCAAGTTCGTGTGCTCGTTTCCAAACTTCACGGACTTCTTGGATTTCTTCTTCTTTTTCTTCGAAGATCTTGACGGTTGGGTGTGAGTATTTGGGCTCTTATCGCGAGTCTTCGTAGTTGGGTGGCGCCTTAGCATCCCTTCGATAATTTGAGGTTCAAGAGGGTCCTTCCATTCGATCGCAGGGCACGCATGAAGGTCTCTCAGCATTCTTTTGGTTTTAGTTGATAGCACGACCTCCCATGGAGCTTCTTCAATAAAGGAGCAGGTTGCCCCCGGTGTATCTGCTTTCTTAGGAGTATGCGGTTGTGGTGGGTTCACCTTCCACTTTTCGGACAGTACAAACTTCCCCTGGAGGTATTGATCTTCAATCCATCCTTTGAAGACGAAGCAATCTTCAATCGGATGGCCTACCGTTTGATGGTAAGGGCAATAGTTAGGGTTATTCACCTCAGTGGGTTGCGGCGGTCGCCTTGGATTTGGTAGGCTTATAAGTCTGTTGCGTATTGCCAGCTCGAATAACCGTTTCGTCTTGTCTCGTGGGAACGAGTAGGGACGCTTCATCTTCTCATTATAATACCGACGTCTTTCCTCCAGTTGATCTGCCGGTTTCGGGGCGTTAAGTTGCTGTTGGGCATTCGCAACAAAGGTTGCCCTTCCTTTACCCTTGTCGTTCCGAGGTTCCGACTTCGGGGGAGGTGGTCTATGACCCATCTGGTCCATCTGAGCCAACTTGTCGATTAAAGCCTGGAATGTGGTTGGCTTAAAGAACATCATAAACTGGGAGATAGTTGCGTGGGGGTTTAGGGTTCCTACGAACATGCCCACTGCGGGTGCCTCCTCAATGCGTTGTTCACATCTCGACCACAAGTTCCGCCAGCGTATAGCATACTGGACCCAGGTTTCGCCTGGTTTTACCCTGGCGTTAATCAGTGCAGTTATTGGAGTGCGTTCGCTGGCACTTGCGAATCGCTGAGTGAATAACAACTCCATTTCAGCGAACGTTTTGATAGAATCGTTCGGGAGTTCCGAATACCATTCGAACGCAGTTTCTGATAGGCTGCCCACGAACTGGCGGAGCAACAGTTTATCATCACCGCCGATGTTACCGCAGAGGGCCCGGAACTGGGCGATATGTTGATGGGGGTTGCCGGTCCCCTTGTACACGTGGAATTTTGATATCGTATAGCCTTGCGGGTATTTGATTTGGTCGTACCAGCTTGGATACGGCCGCCCCGTTTTCACGACTTGACCAGCTGCCTCAGTCGCGTGATGAACCCGGATTTGCTGGGCTATGTAGTCAACCAAGTCCGCCTTAGAGATTGCCTCCTCCTTGGCCGTTGAGAGGGCTGGTGGTGGATTTGACGTTTCTCCTCGGTCGTCTTCAAGAAAGATTGGGGGATCCTTGGCGGGTAAGTCCTGCTGGATCATCATTCCTATCATATCTTGGAAGAGAAGGCCCATACGTTGTATGTTGGCCGCTTGTTCAGCAGCCTCTTTGTCCTTTTTCTCCAGTATTCGGCGAAGGAATTCAGCGTCGGTTTCTTCCTCCTGGCGCGCGTCTGAGGACGTTTCTGGGTTTTCTTTTGGCCCGGTGAGTGCGGCCATAGCATTCATCATTTCCTGAAGCTTTTGTTGCTGCTCCTGGGCTTTCGTCACGGATCGGGTTAGCTGTCGGTGGCCCGTAGAAGTGCGGCTTTCCTCCCTTCCAGAGGCCATGTAAACAGTGTGCACCACCATGCCCCCAGACTTAGGGCGTCTGGGCTCAGTGCTTTTAGCCGTCGTTGCATGCTGGGGGGTCTTCTCTGGCCTCCTCCTTTTATGAGCCAGTTGATCAACAGCCTTTTTGGGTTTAGCCTGGTGACCAGCTTCCGGTTGGATTTTCAGCTTCTTGTGCTGGCGGGAGAAGTTTGGATCGATGATCGAGTCTCAGGCCTGCCGCCAAACCTTATAGATTTTAGAAGACAGCCGTTGAGGAGATCGGGGCTGTTCGGGTTTTATTTCCACAACCTTTTTAATGGGGGAGGAGACCTCTTCAGCACTGCAGTAGGAGAATTCCTTCGCACCTTATTTAGCATTTCGAAGCTGTTCCCAGTTGGAACAGCAGCATTAACTTCTGCCACCGGGGATGATGGAGTTAAGCCGGAGGGGAAATTGCCCCCAGCCTTCCTTACTCGGCGCCAATGGCGACGTCGAGCGTGTCGAGCGGCCGGCGTAGGGTCAGCGGTAAGAATGGTTTCGTCTTGCCCCCTGTCTGGATGGGGGGTCGCTGTTGGTATTAGCCTGTCAAAGACCGATGTCCTTTGGGCAGCGGGAGCGGGAGCTGAAGCCGTCAATCTTGTAAAGACCGACCTTTTGGCCGGAGAAGCTGCCTTGACGACTTCGGGGGCAGGAGCGGCCACTTTCTTAGAAGCAGCCTTCTCTGAGATTGTAGGCCCCATGATGAGTTCGCAGGATTTCTGGCCCAATCTAGAGAAGACCGAGGCGTTGACGTTGGGCGACTCGTTGAGAGGAGCCGCGGCAGGGGTAAGACGATCAAAGACCGACTTCTTGAGAGCTTCCGTTGTCAGCACTGGAGCGGTGAAGTTTGTCGGCGGGAGCATGGTCCCAAAGAACAATCCTGTGGTGGCGCGAGTGACCTGTTCCACGGGCATTGTGAATAGCGAAGCAGCTTGGGGTCCGTAGGCTATACCTCCTGGCGAGGCAGAGCGTTGGTTACAATTGCAGTCTGAGCAGTTGGAGAGTTTCACGGAAGTAGAAGCCATCGATCCTTCGCTCTCTGCAATAAGCGAGACGCCAATTCTTAGTATCTTGAAACCCAAGGGCAACCAATAGCGAACCGCGATTGGTTCGCGAGTCACGACACACGAAGTGTGGAGTGGAAAGAGGAAAAGGTCCCACCGGGCGTGCCAGAATCTGTTCCCCTCCGAACGGCGGCGTGCAGGACTGCGATGTCCTGGCGCTGAGATTCGGGGCAGATGCTAATTAGTGCTATCCGTCCACCTCTCCGATGATGCCAAGTTGATTTATGGCACCATGTATCGAAGGTTTAAACGGATGCGGCCGATGTAGCAGACTTCGTTAGATTCCCCCTCGTTTGAGGGGTTTTTGATTGTGGGGACGCTCTTCCCTGCAGGCGCAAGCCCCTGCAGTTAATTACGCTACCGCATTGCGGTAACAACTTTCTCCTTCTCCAGATGGTCACTTCGTGTCGTGGGTGTTTGTTTTATTTGTGGTTGCCCGTGGATTGTATACGGAGACTGAGTTATGTCGTCGCCCGTAGGGCGTGGACTAGTCCAAATCCGTATTATCTTAGATTTGGGTTTGGGGGTTTGGTTTGAGGATACGTCAGCCGTACTTGAGGCTAAGATCAACTCAAACGTTGGTTAAGGATACGTTAGTCTAGCTTTGAGACTAAGATCTACTTAACGGGATCGTTTAGATCCGACAAAGGAGCGTTTGGGCTCTATTGTTCCAGTTTAGGGACATAGTGGTCCATCGTATGTATGACCGTCGGGACCCGTCACCTCTCTGACGACGTTGAAGAATTACAACGACGGATGTCAGAGGAGTTCAGAGATGTACGCTCGAGCCAGAGTTAATTGGGGGAATTTATAGTCCACTCTGTTTGAAGGTTTAAGGATACGTTAGCCATCTTTGAGGCTAAGATCAACTTAAACGGGACCGTTTAGATCCGACAAAAGAGCATGCGGGGGCTCTATTGTTCTAGTTTAAGGACGTTGCGGTCCATGGGTAGTTTAAGGACATTGCGGTCCATGGGTAGTTTAAGGACATTGCGGTCCATTGCTAGTTTTAAGACATCTCGGTCAAGGTTAAGGACGTCGTAGTCCATGGGTTTAAGGACCCCACAGTCCAGTATGTGCTCTGGATGCTTCACACGGGTTCACTGCCGTGCTTGGCGAGGACCAGGCTCCGCTCTGGACGTTTTCCGCGGGGTCAAAGAGTGACGTTATCCGCATTCCACGTAACCAGGAATTTTGCATTAGACACGGGTTTAAGGACCCCGCAGTCCATATCAATATGTGGTCGTCGGGACCCGTCACCTCTTTGAAGACATTGAGGGATTACAATGCCAAATATCAAAGGAGTGAAGAGATGTACCCTAGAACCGGAGTGGATTAAATAGTCCTTGGCCCAATTTGGGATCAAGACCAATTAATTATATTATGAGCCCATTAGCCCAGTTGATTACGAATTGAGGACTTATGGCCAGCTTGGGCTAAGTCCAATCAGGAGAGGCTTTGCCTCTATCCATTTAGCCAATTGGGCCAAAGCCTAGTGTTAAACACTACATAGCAATCGGTGTTGAACACTGGGAATGAGGTTGACAAGTTAGTGTTTAACACTAAAAGATAATTGGTGTTAAACACCAGCAACAAGGCTTTTCAAATTAGTGTTAAACACTAAAACAGATCAGTATCAAACACTGGCAACAGAGATCTCAAATTACTGTTAAACACTAAGGTAGTCGGTGTTGAACACTGCAAATAAAGTTTTTTGATTAGTGTTGAACACTAAGGCCCAACAGTGTTTTAACACTGGGTTCGAGAGTTTCAAGTTAGTGTTAAACACTAAGGCAAGATGGGTCACGTGGCGACACGTGAGAACATCCTCCCTTCATTTGTTCTTCTGAGACTATTGCATCTTTTAGAGCATCACGTGCCATCACGTGACGGGCATTCAAATGCTTATACGTTAAAGCTTCTGCCTAGGGTCACGTGGGTCACGTGGGGCACTGCTTCAAGGGGCTTTCTGTAGATCTTTTGGGGGGGTCACGTGGTGACACGTGACCCTGCCTCTATGTATGTTGTTTAGAGGATCTGTTAATCCTTTCCAGGAATTAAATTGCTCGTAGGGTTAAACCCTGACAGTAATTTCAGAGGAATTAAATTCCTACTTCCTTTTGAAGATTTATATTCTGAATAGAGTTGGACTCCGAATTTTCTGTAGGAATTAAATTCCTCATAGGGTTAAACCCTAATAAAAGCTTTTAAGGAATTAAATTCCCACTTTCTGTTAAGTTATGATCAAGGGAACTAAATCCCCGCTGTTCCAACAGAACTAGGTTCTTAATTAGGGTTAAACCCTGTTTCTTTTTGTTCTGAAGGAATTAAATTCCCATAACACAGGGTCAAGCCCTAGTTTTATTTTATTTTAAAGGAATTAAATTCCTATAGTTCTGTGAGAATTAAATTCTCGTGCTTCCATTCCCTCTCTATGTTTTGGATCTGCATGGCAGGATCTCGACCCATTGAGAATTAAATTCTCAACCTCAAGGGGAGATGTGCACTTTGCAGATCCTCTATCAAAGAGAGAAGAAATATGTTCTTCTGTTTTATATATCAGAGTTAAACTCTGTTGAGAATTAAATTCTCTTTTCCTTCAAGGAGCCTTCCCTTTCTTACCTAGGGTTTTCTTTTGCAGAAGATCCAAGTTCCTCGAAGTATCAAGGCTCTCTCTCTTTTCTTCCCTCTGCATGTATCTGTCTCTATATCTCTCCATCCCTGTGTCTCTTGGCTCCTATTTATAGGAGAAGCAGCCGAGTCAATTAGTTTTTGATGAATCTTCATTGAGAGATTTGATTTGCATCCATCATTCGTTTTTTGACCTTTGGATTATTGGGTGAATTTTATTCACCATTGGATTTCAAGTCCCGGGGTTCCCCTTTGTTATTTCGGTTAGATTTAGAGGGGAAATCTTTCCAAACCCGAGATTTTCCCATAGATAAATGATATTCAATCATCTTTAAATCTTTAATTCGATTGGTCCCAGATAATCGCTTTCCTTTGGAAAGATTCGAATCTCCTTCAGAATTTAATTCTGTCAACGAAATGGGCTTTGAAAGCCGGTCACGTGTGACCACGTGACCCATGGTCACGTGTGGGCACGTAACCCCCTTGGAACGAGCCTTCCTCTTTCTTTTTGCGCTCTGTCTTCTGGTTGCTGCTTAACCGTCACGTGCCACCACGTGACCCCTGGTCACGTGCGAGCACGTGACCCTTGTCTGAACTCTTTTTCTTGATTTAACTGGAGAACAATTCTAATGTTTTGATCGTCACGTGCCGACACGTGACCCTGGTCACGTGGGAGCACGTGACCTCTTCTGAAGCTTTTTCCTTAATTTGATCAGGAAGCGTTGGGTCTTTGCTGCTGGCTTTTAAATGTCACGTGCCGACACGTGACCCAGGTCACGTGGGAGCACGTGACCCTTACTGAAGCCCCTCTCTTTGATGTAGTTGGGAAACTGAACTTGCTTTGCCGGTACTTTTGGGTGTCACGTGCCAACACGTGACTGCTGGTCACGTGTAAGCACGTGACCCTCTTCTGAAGCTTTTTCCATAAGCTTTCCTGATTTTAAATCAGGAAACAATGCCCCCATGTCGGACACTTGCACGCGCGCGTAGTCGTCCGAACTCGCCCGTTTCACCGAACGGGATGAAAACTCGACGCGCGGACGCTACCACGCGGCTAGGGTTGACGAGTAGGCCAATATGGATATTTTTAATTTCAATTTAGGTGCTAAAATTTGTTATATGCAAAAATGACTTAGCCGGTTAAAATTTTACAGTGAGACCCAAACAGGCAAGATAAATGAAATGAGCAATGTCGAACACTCAACTAGTAACAGAAATAGTATTATTGGGCTCGGGTGTTACAGAACTTGTATGGATTTCATGGTATTTTAATGTAAAGAGATTCTTGTGATTTTGGAAAAGTTGAAGTATTTATATTATTACAAAATAGATATTTTAATGATACACACACACACACACACACACACACACACATATATATATATATAAATAAATTTTAATATATATTATATTTCTAGAAATCTCATTTTCTTAAGATGTCGTATTTTAAATCTCGAATACTCCTTGAGGAGGTCTGCATCTTGCACTACTAAGCCCAGGGATGTGCGATAATCCGCACCATCCCAGTCGGGTTCCCCAAATTGGGTTGTAGCGGCGCTTTGTAAAGATTTGTGTAAAATACTAATCTTTTAGAAAACGGTTTTAATAGTAATGGTATTTATTTGAAAAGGGGTTGTTTTCCCGTTTTCTATGTTTCCGAAATTATTGTGCTATGTTGCATATGAGTGTGTGAGGAGATAGGTTATTACCTCATGATCTACTTAAAGGTATAAAAAGTTTGTGATGTTTAATTGTCGAAAATGAAACTATATAGAATTTTAATGAAAAAGTACGGTAAAATGGAAATAGCAATTTCTTTTGATATGGAACTTTTTCAATATGATTAGTTAGTGTTTAATAGTCAACATGTAATGGTTTTGTGCGATTGTATTTAAGAAAATGTTGGATTTTGAGAAAGGACCGAATCAGAAATCGAATTTGTTCCGATTCCGTCGGGTTTTAGAACCTCGTATTTTTAGAACAAGAATAGAAAAGAGGGAAGGGGACATACGGGTTTCAAGGTTAGATGAGAGGAAGAGGGAGACATAGGCTTCACCGGTGCGTCGATTCGTCGCCGGGAGTTCCTAGGATTGTCGCCGGAAAATTCGCCGGAGCTTCGCCTCTTTGCTCACTTCGATTGCACACTAGGGTTTCTAGGAAATTCTTGAGAGTTGGCTTAGAATTTTGGGGTGAGGGGGTAGTTTTTAGGGGTGGTATTTATAAGGTTAGGCTAGGGTTAGGATAGATGGAGAGTTTAATTAGAAAAAATGTATTAAAATATATTAAAATGTAATAAAAGTGGAGTAAATGGGGTTTTATTGTGTCTCTGGAACCGATCTGGGTAATTGAAGTGTGTAGGGGGTAGGGGAGGCCAAGAGGCACCACTTTGGTGTTGGGGACTCGGGGGTCCGGCCGAGTCCGGCCGGCGGCGCCGACCGATTCCAGCGGTCGTCAGGTCCCCTGACGGTTCATGTGCTCACTGGTGTATTTAACTATTTGGGTGTAGTAGGGGTTTTTGCGAGATATGCTCGTGTAAACTCTTGGTATTCTAAAAATTCAAAATAAAACAATATTAAAAATAATGTGGGGTATGGGATTTGAACTCTGGTGATTTGGTTCAGCAGTGCAAAGTATTACCAATGAACTACAAGCTCCTTCTTGCTATTAATTAGCAAAACAAACATTTAATTTGTGCTCAGGCAAAAGTACCTCTTTCTTTAAATTTTGAAAAATTTGCACAGAAAGTTGTACAGGGAATTTAGGGTTGTTACATTCTACCCTCGTTAAAAAAAATTCGTCCTCGAAATTTGTAAAAGGAAAGTGTAACAGATTCAAGGAAAGTTTGATGACTGAAGTACTGACAGTGTATGAAAAATAATAAGGTGGTGCAAGGGTTTTAAAAATGTGAAAAAGACTTACTAGTGTTATCTTGGTCAACTGTCTTGGCTTCTACTGCTGCTAAGGTGGAGGCTTGGCATCTCGGCACATTTTTCTATGTATGCCGGTACATCGATGCCTGACTGGATAGAGGTGGTCCATGTGTAGGTGGTGCTGGGGGTGCAAGACGAGTTGCAGGAGCCTGGATAGCTGGCCGCTGCAGATAGTTGGTGGGTGTGTGAGTTGAGTTGCGTCTATAGGGACAGTTTCCAATTCTATGATCGGATGCGCCACAAACTAGGCACAGGCCTTTTGCGCGTCTACAGTCCTTCCACAAGTGTCCCTTTCTCCTCGTAGTTACAAAAAGCTGGGCTGGGACGGTTGTTCAGTACTCCGGGTTGCCTTGGCACAAAAGGTAGCCTTGACGAGGCTCCTCCTGCTATCTGAGTGGCAGTGCTCTTTATACCGGTTGCTTCTGTTTCTGATCGGTTCACTAATATAACAATCTGCTGCTGCAGTCCAACCAGGAGGGTTCGGAATGCCTCAAGCAGAACCATTTGCTCGTTGGGTGGAGCAGGAACGGCAGGTATGATTGGTAGTGGAGGTGGAATGTTGTTGACATTGGTGCTGGTGTTGTTTGGGGAATCCATAACCTTGAATGAAAATTTTAGGTTAAGAAAGATTCAAAATATATGATTCAAGGAATATGAAATTGTAAGATTCAAGGAATATGTATTGTAAAGAATGTTTTAGTTGCTGGTTCTTGTGTTATAGTGCTTAGGTTGTTCACGCAGAACAGAATTGTATGGCAGTGTTCCATACAACTCTGACCTGTATGAGCCACCAACAAAACCTGTCACGCCCCGCTTCCCGGTGTAGGGCGAAAGGGACGCAACGAGGCCGCTATGTATTTACTATGAAGTAAATAGCTAAGCGTATCTAAGTAATATAAATGTAAATGCACAAGAGACAAGATATAATAAAATAACAACTTTATTTATTCACATTCTTTCTGTACAATGCATGGAAAAGTAAATACAACTGAATGAAAGCAATGCCTAAACAATGGCATAACAATAAAAAGGAAAGGTACTGAAATAAAAGTGTACAATGAACTAAAGCTCTGGGTCTTCAACGAAATGGTCCAAGTTTTCAGCGCTGGGCTCGATCTCTGACGTGTCCAGATCACCTGGCGACATTCAAAGAAAAAAGAAGAGAATGTCGTCAGCGAACAGATCACTCGGTAAGTTCCAAACATAAGGGAGAAGTAGAATAGACAGAGGGAGAGAGTAGCTTTTAAAGTTGTATTATATTATTTTAGTATTAACGCTGATGTTTGTAGCTTGGTACAGAAGGATACCAGTGTATACGAGAGGAGTCTCTATATGCTAAATACTTGGGCAAACTGAAAGTACAAGGCTCCGTCGATAATACCACAGAACAACGGCATGGCTGTAATTACGTCTTATGGTTGCTGTCTTGTGCCATTTTTAACACCTTCCGTACCAATCTACCCCTTAAACCCCGTGATGTCTTGGTTGTATTGTTTGTGTTGTAAATTGTATTGCAACTTGTATTGTCTTGTAATATAGAATGTATAATTGGATGACTTACCGAAACCATGATATCAGTAAATGGAAGTAACTGAAGAATCATGTAAATGGATGTAACTGGATAATCATGTAAATGAATGTATATCCATGGTTCGGTTCGGTCAAGTTGTATAGATTGATAGATTGAATATATGGATTCATAGATTCATGTTAAATTGTAGTTTTGTAGATTGTAGATTGTAGATTATACTTGAATCATATTCAAGTTAGATTATTAATAAGACTCAGTCTGAGTCATTCAATTAGAAAAGTAAATTGAAGTCCTGATTGTTTTGATATTATCGGTAACCGCTGCACATAGGCGGCAGGATTTGTGTCTTTTTCAAGGACGATTACCGTATTGATAACACCGTTGTTAAGTTGTCTACCTTAAATAGGCAAGCACCCACTTCTCCGACTCTCCTAGGCTCAAGAGATTGGTCCCGCTTAAACCTATATTTACTAGGCTCCTTATTGTAATTTATAAAACTTGAGGGGGTTTTATGTAAAAATACTTTGTATAATTTTCAAAATACACACCAAGTGTTTATTTATCGTCTTTAAAGTTGTAATAAATGTATATTTTATATTTGAGACATTTCTAGTGAGAATAACCTATTTTTCATAATACATGGTATTTAATTATAATATTGAACTTGTATGGATTTCATGGTATTTTAATGTAAAGAGATTCTTGTGATTTTGGAAAATTTGAAGTATTTATATTATTACAAAATAGATATTTTAATGACACACATACACACACACACACACACACACACACACACACACACACACACACATATATATATATATATATATATATATATATATATTTATATTTATATAAAAATAAATTTTAATATATATTATTTTTCTAGAAATCTCATTTTCTTAATATGTCGTATTTTAAATCTCTCGAGCCCGAATGCTCCTTGCGGAGGTATGCATCTCGCACTACTAAGCCCAGGGATGTGCGATAATCCGCACCATCCCAGTCGGGTTCCCCAAATTGGGTTGTAGCGGCGCTTTGCAAAGATTTGTGTAAAATACTAATCTTTTAGAAAACGGTTTTAATAGTAATGGTATTTATTTGAAAAGGTGTTGTTTTCCCGTATTTTATGTTCTCGAAAGTATTGTGCTATGTTGCATATGAGTGTGTGAGGAGATAGGTCATTACCTCGTGATCTACTTAAAGGTATAGCAAGTTTGTGATGTTTAAATGTCGAAAATGAAACTATATGGTATTTTAATGAAAAAATATGGTAAAATGAAAATAGCAATTTCTTTTTATATGGAACTTGTTCAATATGATTAGTTAGTGTTCAATAGTCAACATGTAATGGTTTTGTGCGATTGTATTTAAGAAAATGTTGGATTTTGAGAAAGAACCGAATCGGAAATCGGATTTGTTCCGATTCTGTCGGGTTTTAGAACCTCGTATTTTTAGAACAAGAATATAAAAGAAGGAGGGGGACTTACGGGTTTCAAGATTAGATGAGTGGAAGAGAGAGACGTAGGCTTCGCCGGTGCGTCGATTCGTCGCCGGGAGTTCTTAGGATTGTCTCCGGAAAATTTGCCGGAGTTTCGTCTCTTTGCTCACTTCGATTGCACACTAGGGTTTCTAGGAATTTCTTGAGAGTTGGCTCAGAATTTTGGGGTGAGGGGGTAGTGTTTAGGGGTGGTATTTATAGGGTTAGGCTAGGGTTAGGGTAGATGAAGAGTTTAATTGGAAAAAATATATTAAAATATATTAAAATGTAATAAAAATGGAGTAAATGGGGTTTTATTGTGTCTCTGGAACCGATCTGGGTAATTGAAGTGTGCAGGGGGTAGGGGAGGCCAAGAGGCACCACTTTGGTGTTGGGGACTCAGCGTTCCGGCCGAGTCCGGGCGGCGCCTTCCCGAGTCGGCCAGTCCGCCGGCCGACTCGACCGAGTCCGGCGGTCGTTTCATGTGCTCACTGGTGTATTTAACTTTTTGGGTGTAGTAGGGTTTTTGTGAAATATGCATGTGTAAACTCTTGGTATTCTAAAAATTCAAAATAAAACAATATTAAAAATAATGTGGGGTATGGGATTTGAACTCTGGTGGCTTGGTTCAGCAGTGCAAAGTATTACCAATGAGCTACAAGCTCCTTCTTGCTATTAATTAGTAAAATAAATATTTAACTTGTGCTTAGGAAAAAATACCCCTTTCTTTAAATTTTGAAAAATTTGCACAGAAAGTTGTACAGGGAATTTAGGGTTGTTACATCAAGTCTTGAACAGAAGAGACCCCCATAAGATTTGGAAAAACAAAGAAGAAGAGGAGTCCTCTTGGAAGAAAAAGAAACCCTAGGTGAGGAAAAAGTCCTAAAGATCATTTTATCTCTTCTTACAAGAGTTTAAGTCTTCCAAGAAAAAAGAAGTTGGTTCTTCCTCTGGTTGAGGTCTGCAGAAGCAGATCTCCTCACAAGTTGAGAATTTAATTCTCATCGTGGAGATTCTGTTATACAGTCCCAAACTTAGAGGAAAGAAATAAGTTTGAAGAATTTAATTCTTCCAAAGATATAGGAATTTAATTCCTCTGATAAAACTAGGGTTTAACCCTGCATAAGAATTTAATTCTTATAAAACAAAGGAATTGAAATTCTCAAGAATAATATCAAGAGCCCCATGCATATTAACGTTCAACGCTATAACGACAGATCACGTGTTCCAACGTGAGCACCTCTAAGGACTAAAAATGAATGACCGAGATCGAGTCACGTGAACCCACGTGACCCCTAATAACGCTCAACACTTGTAAAAGGGGAAGGGGAATAAATTAAGACAGTTCTCATTTTTGGAGCGCCTCACGTGATCCCATGTGAACCCCGATAACGCTTACCATCTAGAACAGAATAGGAAGATAAATCCAAAGGAGGCAGTGCCCAACTCTGGAGCACCTCACGTGCCCACACGTGATGGCCATAAGGACTAAGTGTTTAACATTTATATACAGATAGGGATTTAGACCCAAGTGTATAACTCCCAATCTTCAGGTGCCTCACGTGCCGCACGTAAGTGTTCCAAATTTCAGTGTCTAACACTACTTATGAGCCTCACGTGGGAGCACGTGAGCGCCAAGCAGATACCAGTGTTTAACACTGTGAGAAGCCAACCTTAGCCAAAATTAGCCGAGGCCAAAACATTTTGACCATTAATCAACCGAGCCTTCCTATACTCAGGTCCCCCCGAATCGATCTTAGTTCCAAAGATGGCCAATGATCTCCTAACACATGGCATCTAAAATGTTGTTCGTTCCACCATGATCTCTCCCTTCAATCCGGAGTTCGGTTCAAGGATACATCTATCCACACCTCTGATGCATGTCGTTGTAATTCTTCAACGATGTCAAAGAGGTGGAGGGTCCCGACAACCAAAAGCTCTTGGATGCACTCTCAAACCCATGAGCATACCCCAGTGGACCATAATGTCCTTAAACTAACAACGGACCGCAATGTCCTTAAACTAGCTATGGACCGTAATGTCCTTGAACTAGCTGTGGACCACAACGTCCTGAAATTAAAACGATAGTGACCAAATGTTCTTTCGTTGAATCAAAAATGATCCTAAACCCCCGTTAAGTAGATCTTAGTCCAATATCGGACTAACGTATCCTTAACAAAAATTTAAGTTGATCTTAATCTCAAAAAAGGTTAACGATTCTTAAATCAAACCAAACCCAAATCTAAGAAAATACGGATTTGGATTAATCCACGCCTTACGAGCGACAACATAAATTAGTCTCCGTATACAATCCACGGGCAACCAAAAATAAAACAAACACACACGACACGAAGTGACCTTCTAGAGCAGGAGAAAGTGGTTATTGCTACGCGGTAACATAATTAACTGTAGGGGCTTGCGCCTGCAGGGAAGAGCGTCCCCACAATCAAAAATCCCTCACAACGAGGGGGAATCTGACGAAGTCTGCTACAACGGCCGCATCCGTCCAGACCTCCGATACACGATGCCATAAATCAACTTGCCATCTTCGGAGAGGTGGACAGATAAAACCAAATAGCATCTGCCCCCAAATGCAGGCAAGACGTCTGTCTTTCCCGGCTTTCGGTGGTAAATAGATTCTGGCATTCCCAGTGGGACCTTTTCCTCTTTCCACTCCACACTTCGTGTGTCATGTTCGTGAACGAATCGCGGTTTAACATGGTTGCCCTTGGATTCGAGGTACCATGATTTGGTGTCTTGCTCCGTGCAGAAGAGAAGATAACTTCGATGGCTTCCAACTGCACCAATTGCAACAGCAACTCCCACTCCATCCCTGCTGGAGGAGTGACTTATGGGCCCCTAACGGCCTCTATCTTCGCAATACCAGTAGAACAGGTGACTCAGGCCACCACTAGACTGTTCTTCGGGACTATGCTCCCACCAATGAGCTTCAATGCTTCAATATCATCATAGGATGCTCCAAAGAAGTCGGTCTTTGATTGGCTCGCAACCACCATGGCCCCTCTCAACGGGTCATCTAAGTCTGCCGCCTCAGTCTTTGATAGGCTGAGACAAAACTCCACAGGGCCCGTAAAGAGACCCGCAATACCTGAAGGGGTTATCCCGAAGCGGATAGCCATTCTAGCTCCGGTAAACGAAGTTATCAAAGGGGCTTCTCCTTTTAAGGGATCGGTCTTCATAAGACTGGCCATTCCAACTCCTGCTACGGGTGAGGTCATTACAGGTGCTTCCCCTATTCGAAAGTCAGTCTTCGACGGATTAGACGTTCCCTCTCAACGGACGTCAGTCTTTGACAGATTGGCACCAAAAACAGCCTCTCATTAAAGTAAGGGGCATGACGAAGCCACTCGCGTAACTGAACCATTCCCATCTGCGCGACATGCTTAATGTCGCTACTGGCACCGAGAAAGGAAGGCTGGGGGCAGTTCCCCCTCTGGACTTACCCCACCGGCACTAATGGTGGAAATTGATGTTGCTGTTCCAACTGGGAACAGATTCGAGCTGCTCAGGAGGGTGCGCAAGAACTCTCTAACCGCCATCTTGAAGAAGCCTCCTCCGCCTGTCGAAAACATAACCCAGGTGAAGCCGGAACAGTCTCCTCAGCGGTTGTCCTCCAAGATCCATAGAGTTTGGCGGAGAGTCTAAGACTCTGTAATTGACAAAGATTACTCTCGCCGGTTGAAGAAGATGAAGGCTCGGCAAGAGGAGGACCGTCCCTCTGCCATACTACGAAAGGTATCGTCTACATGGGTGCCTGCCGCAACGGCCCCCTCAACTTCGACCTCCTATAAGAGGAGAAAGCCGGAGAAGATCCCCTGCCCGCAGCAAATTTCAAAGGCAGTGGACCAAAACGCCCTAAGTCTGGAGGCATGGTTGTGCATACCGTCTACATGGCATCCGAAAAAGAGGATAGTCGTGCTTTCATCGGTCATCGACCACTTACATGGTCTGTGACAAAAGCTCAGGAGCAACAATAAAAGCTCCAGGAGATGTTGACAAGGATGGCCGCACTTACTGGGCAAAAAGAAAGCCCGAAAGTATCGTCAGAACAACGCCATGAGAAGGAGACCGACACCGAATTCCTATGGAGGATTCTTAAAAAGAAAGACAAATAGGCCATGGAACAAGCGGCTAATATAAAACAAATGGAACTTCTCTTCCAAGACATGATAGGGATGATGATCCAACCGGATCCTCCGGCCAAAAACCCTCCAATAATCATTAAAGACGACAGAGGGGAGACATCAAACCCTCCTCCGGCTTTATCAGCAGCAAGGAAGGAGACGATCTCCAAAGCTACCCTTGATGACTACAAAGCTCAACAAATACGTGCTCATCAAGCGAATGAAACGGCATGACAAGTCGTCAGAACTGGACGACCTTATCCAGGATAGTACAACCAAATTAAGTACCCGCCAGAATATACGATCCCCAAATTCCATGTGTATAAGGGGATGGGTAATCCGCATCAGCACGTTGCTCAATTCAGAGCTTTATGCGGTAATACTAGGGACGGTGACAAACTGTTGCTTCGCCAGTTTGTTGGCAGCTTGTCGGAGACGACATTAGAATGGTACTCCGAGCTCCCAAATGACTGTCAAGACATTTACGGAGATGGAACTACTGTTCACATGGCAGTTCACAAGCGAAATAGAGCGCACCCCAATCACGGCATTAATCAACGCCAGGGTGAAGCCGGGAGAAACCTGGGTTCAGTACGCAATTCGGTGGCGGAATCTATGGTCGAAGTGTGAATAGCGCATAGAAGAAGCTCCTGCTGTGGGCATGTTCGTAGGGACCCTCGACCCTGAGGCAATTATATCCCAATTTATGATGTTCTTCAAGACGACCACCTTCCAGGCCTTGACTGACAAGCTGGCCCAAATGGATCAGATGGGCCAACGCTCAACAACAACCGAGTGACCCGAAACGGTTGTTCGCCAAAGCAAAAAACCATGATCCCTCGAAAAAAAGTTGAGACGTCTTTACTCGTTCCCCTGGGATAAAACGAGGAGATTATTCGAACTGGCGGTGCGCAACAGGCTCATCACTCTGCCGGATCCGAGATGCCCACTGCAATCGGGAGATATCAGCCATCCCAATTACTGCCCCTACCACCTAATAGTGGGCCACCCAGTTGAAAATTGGTACGTCTTTAAAAACTGGGTAGAAGACCAGTATCAACAGGGCAAGTTCGCATTGTCCGAAAACTGGAAGGTAAACCCGCTGCAGCAGCTCGCTCATAAAAAGGTGGATACCCCGGGGGCATCATGCTCATTTGTGGAAGAAGCTTCGTGGGAAGTAGTCCTTTCAGCTAAAACTAAAAGAATGCTGAAGGATCTTAAAGCATGTCCGGCGATTAGGTGGAAAAGCCCGCTAGAGCCTGAAATTATTGACGGAATGTTGAAACCACGTCCAACGCCAAAAGTTGGTAACGATTGACAAAACCTCCAGGCCAAGCCTCCGAAGTCTTCAAAGAAAAATAAGAAGGCCAAGAAGCCCGTCCAGCTCGACGGTAATCGTACGGGTCTGCAGAAATACATCGATGCACTGGAGGAATACGACCAAGAGGCACGGACCCCAGTCACACTGGAAGAGTTCTTCGAGCGTGTTCTTGAGGACGGAAATAGTGACATTGATGAAGGAGACGATTCTTCGGAAGAACCCGAGAATTATGTAGCGAGTTGCTACATGATCTCGCACTCATCGATAAATGGCAAAGAGGCTCCTGACGTAGAGAAACTGGGGGCAGATCCAGAACCAAAACCCATAGGACGGTCGGATGACCTTATCAAAAAGCTACTGAATGAACCTCTTCAAAATAGAAAAGCTAATTGAGAACGTGAGGTGGCGATTTACGAAAAGGCCAAGCGTCGGTGTTAGGCCGAAAAAGCTCCGGTGATGAGAAGCCATAAAGTACCTCAACCGGATCGAAGCGCCCTTGCCACCAGCAAGAGCAGAATCAAGATAAGGAAGCAGTTCACCAAAGCTCTGTCAGTGGGAATGAAACTGCCATCTTTCAAAAAAAATACTTCCGGGAATACGTGCCCCGACGAACCGGATGTCCATATAAAATACTGCTTGTATCATCGGAGGGTCACACACCCTACCGAAGAGTGCAATGCCTTCAAAAGTAGTGGCAGGGATACGTTGCCCACTGAAAACACTTCAAGAAGGTAAAGCGCAAATCCCGTCGAGAACAGAGAAGCGCGGCAGATGAGCATGAAGGAACAGCTGGTACCTGTCATATGGTTGATGCAATCCCGACAAGAGCAAAACCTCAAGTTCTTACCTTCGGGAGCGATTCTAATAAAGAAATAGCCCTCGGGCCTCTCTTCAAGGAATCAACCTCTGAAAAAGAAGAGGAAATGAAGAACTGTGAGAACATTCAGCTGCGTAACCGTATGTTGCCTGAAAAGAATCTCGGACCTTCAAACAAAGGTTCGGGCAAAAGGGACAAAGGGAAGGAAAAAGTCTTTGAGGAGATTGCCCTCGATGATAGAGTCGTCGAAGAGCTTACAACCAAGGACCCGCCCAAGAAGAACAAGGTGGATTATAATATCCTGGCACATCTGAGAAAGATACCCTCACTATTGAGTATCTTGGATGCCCTTCTTCTGTCTAAAGAGGCACGAGATTCCCTGATGAAGGCGTTACAAGATCCCGACCAGTTTCAAGCCTTCCTGGCGGAAGAAAAGATGAAGGATGAGCTGGAAGAAGTCCACACGGCTGATATCACCTTCAGCGATGAAGACCTCCTTCTCGGAACATGTGAGCACAACCGTCCACTGTATGTAACAGGGTATTATCACGATATCAAAATAGGTAAAATCCTGGTCGACAACGGGTCCTCCGTCAACCTTCTCAATGTAAGAGTGTTGAAGGAGATTTGCATGAAAATTCAGCACTTGGCTCGGGATAAAATTACCATCTCCGGTTTTGACTCATAATCATCACAAATGCTCAGGTCTGTAATACTGACATTACGCTTCAGGCTGCTCGTCACTGACATCAAGTTCCATGTCATTGACGCCAAGACTTGTTACAACGCTTTGCTCGGCAGGCCTTGGTTACATGAGTACAATATCATCCCTTCTACACAACTTCAGTGAATGAAGTACTTCAAGGACGGCCTCGAGTACACAGTTACAGGGGAGCTGAACCCATTCTCCGTAAATGAAGTCCGCAAATATGAAGACGCCAAGTACTTCTTACCAGACTTCGAAGACATGGAAAGATGTCGCAAACCGGAGAATAAACAAAAAGCCATCGCTACTATCCCGATATTCGGGAGCGATACCGAAGAGGATGAAGAGATGGTCTACTCGGGACAACCCCAAGGTAATAGGCCAGGACCATTTGCTCCTATTCTGGTCTTTGGCAGTGACTCTGAGGACGAGGCTAATGCAGTGTTCTCCATTCGCCCACCAATGCAGACCTTTATTGGAGCTGACCAGAGTTTACTGATTATCCTGGTCCCGCAGCGGCATTATAAAGAACTTGATGCACTTGATACGTACAGCGTGCGAGAACTGTGGACCTTCTACGTCCCTCCTAAGCAAAGAGGTGAGAAGGCGATCATTTTCTACCAATCCATGAAGACTAAAGTGGAGAAAGAAGTATGGCATGGTGCCGAACCTGCGCTCGACAGGCTTCAACCAATCCCTCTGCCCAGATACTACGCAGAGGGACTGAAAAGGCCATTGAGACGCTAAGGCGTACCCTTTAAACAGACTGCTCGACAAGCCCAGTTCTATAACAAGATTTGGGACGTTCCTGGGACTCAGCGAAAGATGGCCAATGGGACAATGGAGACGACCGGCCTTGGATACATTTGGTCCAATAAAAGGGAGCAGTTCCATGGCTGCCATGTCATAAATAATTTCGGTGGAGAAACGAATGCTCGTGCAGATAGCGTTGGTATTGAACCAGAGCGAAATCCCGTCGTAAGAATACCAAGTCTGTCATTCGAAGAACAGATCGACAAGCTAATAAGGGAAGCGAGTCAAAAGGTTCAGGATGACCACAGCCGTGAAATGGCCATTTACGAGAAAGCTAGAACGCAACGTTATATTCAGCAGACTACGGAGGATGACGATGCCCTTCACCCCCAGCCCGCTGTGCACTCTCGTAGCAAGAAAAAATCCCGTCGTAGAAGTAAAAGCAAGGTGAAGAACAGGGACGGCGTTCAAAAACAGCGAAGCGGATCCAAGTAGCCACGCGAGCGAGAAAAAGTCAGCGGGAACCCGTCTTTTATGAAGAAGATGGGTCAGGAGTACTCTTTCCCTCAAGACAAGATAAGAAAAATATTCAACCTTATCATGAAGCACCAAATGATGATGCTCCCAGAGTCTCAGCACCCTGAGCAAATGAACGAGGTCCATCACTCGGAATATTGCTCCTACCATCGAATAATGGGGCATCCTCTTGAAGACTGGTTCACCTTCAAAGACTGGATTGAGGATCAGTATCAGCAAGGCAGGTTTGCTCTATCCGACAGTTGGAGGGTAGTCCCGCTATGAAAGCATGAGTCAAGAACAATCTACACTGGGAGGGAAAGTCTAGATCAACATCGAGCTTGGAAACGAGTTAGTACCTGCCATATGAGCATTCCGCCAAGGCAAGAACATTCTGCTAAGGCGAACTCGTGCTAGTCGTAAAAAGACCTATGATCCATAATCGTGCCAAATGGGGGAAATTCGAGCCAAACTATGAAGGTCCGTATATCATAGACAAGGTCTACCAAGATGGGGTCTTCTTGCTCATGGATATGCATGGCGAAAGACCCCTCCGGCCAATAAACGGCCGGTTTCTTAAGAAATACTACGCTTGACAAGTCATGGCTCAGGTTAATGTGGATGACGATGCTCGTGTCCGCTCGCTGTCTTCCTATGTCCAAACTCTATAAGTAGTATACGGCGAAACCTCGCCTCAAAGTGCTACAAACCGCAACGTCCTTAAACTAACTATGGACCGAGATGTCCTTAAACTAACAATGGACTGAGATGTCCTTAAACTAACATTGGACTGAGATGTCTTTAAACTAATAACGGACCAAGATGTCCCTAAACTAACAACGTCGCCTCTAAAACGGCGATAGTGGAATGCAAATCCACAAGTCCCAGCGGTGAGGACTGCAACTCAAATCCCACAGGCAAACAGATGGGTCACATGCGGCGAAACTATTCTCGAGAGTTTCATCGTGCCAAAAAAATGGTACGTCTACAAGCAAAATAGGCACGGATGAAAACCTGAAAGGACTCCGTGAGTAAAAACAGCAGGACTGCTGATTTAGATGGATTTTATAGATCAAAAATATATGTTACCGCAATCAAGAACGGCGTCGCTTGGTAGCTAGCCGGTGAATACGGGTCGGTCCACAGGGATGTAAATTTCCTAAATATTCTTACGAGCTAATTCCAAAGGGTGTTGGATCTTTTAATTAAATCTAAAATCTAAGTTGAGTTATACTAGGATTAGGAAACTTGCTAGGATTAGGTTTAGGTAAAGTTTGGTAAATAAAGATCTACACCTCTTTCAATGCCTTAAATTAGATATTATATTAGGGGTTATGGTAATTATTAATAAAGGGGATTAGGATGATTGGGAAGATATTTCTTCCTCTAGATCCTTGTCCGTCCTTTCTTAATCCTTACCCTAACCTCCATGGAAAACTTACAGATCCGGTCTTTTATACTACGGTATCACCGTTACCTCGTGGGTAGAGTGCCGTAGGGAGCGGAATAAGAAAGTATGCATGGAGTCCTAATTGTTCATAAGAGATTGGCAAAGAAAGAGATGAGAGATCTTCATCTCTCAAACCCTTCCCTATTCCTAACCCTAACAAGCGAGGAAACTACTCGCTCATTGAGAGATCTAAGAAAGACATAATTTTTATTTTGTTTTAGTTTAAGAGATTATAGATCTACTGCAGATTAATAAAAATTCTAAACTAGATTAAACTAGGGCAGGAATAAAAATTACCTAGGGCAGAAATTAAAACTAGAACTAAGGCAGAAAATAAACCTACTTACAAATTGATGCTCTCCAAACTTCAAAAGAAATCTGAATTTTTATTGATGAAAAGAGGTATGGAAAAATACAATGAATTGGGTCTCTATTTATAGGACATAGAAAACCCTAGGTTTACAATTGCCGCACGTCTGCATTTACAAAAATACCCCTAGGAAGACTAATCGGCGCCGCCTCCAAGTTATGGTAAAAAATTCTGCAATTACGGGCTCTAGATGGCCGCGGAACCTCCAAGTTATGGTAAAAAATTCTGCAATTACGGGCTCTAGATGGCCGCGGAACCGCGGCCACAGCAGGGGTTGGGCCGCGGTTCCGCGGCTCAATGATTGGCTTAGGCTCTGAATTTTTCTGGACCGGCTTATGTTGACTTGTACTTCCTGTTTCTTTAGTACTTTTCTCAAATTGGCTTCTAGGTTTCTTCCAGATCTCCCAGTGAACAATTGTAGTGGACTTTTACCTGTCCGCTTTGTAATATTGGACCTTGCGTTGCCTTGTACTGATCTTTTGTGTAGGCTTGATTAAGATCCTTCTATTTGTTGGTCGTAGTCCCACTTTTTGCATCGTCTTTTATCTTTTTCACTGTTTTTGCTCCAAGAACCTGTAACCTGTACTATGTAGCAGACATGGGTCAAAAGCACCTGTTTATTTGTAAAATGCATAAGAATGGGGAATATAATAATGCAATATTATGGTATGAACAACTGTCGGCGAGTTCATGAAAACCCAAAAGGACGCAGACTCGTAAAAAAAATTCATGCACACTTACAAGGTCCTCTCGACCTTGTAAGGAGAAAATACCTACGTGAGATCCTTACGACTCACAAGGGAGCAACACACTTAGGGATCCCCATGATTCTTAATGAGAAATTACACTTACGGGATTCTTACGACTCGTAAGGAGAATCCCCCTTATGAGACCCTCACGGCTCATAGGATTCGAAAACCTTAAGTTATAGGGATCTGAACCTGTTCTTAAGCCATCATATCCCCCACTTTGCCCTACAAGTGGTTCAATATTGACCATTGTATACAATCCACGGGCACAAATAAACGTTTCCCCCACCAAGTCCCAACAACAACGAAGAATGTCCTCATGTAATGAACGACTCTTGTAAGTCCTCTCGACTTATAAGGAGAAAACACTCTTGTAAGATCCTTACGACTTATAAGAGAATACACACTTAGGAATTCTCATGACTCCTAAGGATAAGACGCACCTACGAGATCCTCATGACTCGTACGGAGGAACACCTTTATGAGACCCTTACGGCATGAAGTCAAAAGGCCGTAGTTGACAGAATCCTAACCCTGCTTGCTAAGCCACCTTTGTTCGAATCGACAAAGGCAAATGATGATTCGCTCCTGGTAATGTCCCAGTGGAAGCGATGCTGATGCCTAAATCGGTATCAAATTCCAAGTCCTTTCACGGCAAATGATGATTCGCTCCTGGCAATATTCCAGTCACAGTGATGTTGATGCTAAGATTGGTGTCAGATCTCAAGTTCCATACTCGCAGCAAAAAAAATCAGCGAGCCAAAAATGCATATGAAATAACCGAAATGATAGGGCAACTCGCAACAAAGATCAGCGAGTAAAATATATGCATATAAAAATAGCCGAAATGATTGGGCAACTCGCAATAAAAAGCGGCGAGTAAAGAAACATAAAAACAACTGAAATAATTGGGCACCGCGAATAATAGCTGAAATGATTGGGCAATCGCGACTTTCGTGATATAAAAAGCTGAAATAATAGATGATCAAGAAAAGAAAAAAAATGAAACTTTGCCCACCAGGTGTGATCACATCGACCCCTGTATACAATCCATGGGCACAAACGAAAAGGGAACCACATTGTCCCACCAGGCTTCGTCAAAGGGAAGCTAGATCTCAATGGCTACATCCACAGCCTAGAAATCAAAAACGACGTTCCTTCTCGTTCCAACCAGAAGCATATACGACGTTAGCAAAACGGATCCATGGCAAAGTCCCCTAGTTCCAAATCTCGATGGTTCACGGACAACCTAGAGACTACCATGGTGCCATGGCAGAGACCCTAGTTCCAAGTCTCGACGGCAGCATCCACAGCCTAGAGAACGATAACAACAGCGTTCTTTCTCCCTCCAGCAGGATACAAACGCGACATCAACAAATGGAGCTACGACAAAGTCCCCAAGTTCCAAATCTCGACGGTTCACAGATTACTTAGAGACAATCTCGACATTCGTTGCAATATTGCATACACAATGTCAACAAACGAAGCTAAGGAAAATCCCTCACTTCAGGGTCTTGACGGAAACTCAAATGAGACCTGAAAAGACTATCGGAGATCATCTCACACCAGCGCGGAGTGGTCATGACTCATCAGGGCTCCCAAACTGAGCCTAACCTCAAATAAAAAGCAACATGGAATATCCCCAACGCTTGTCCTTTCGACGGTAATATCATCTGGAAGATTACTTGAAGACGTCTTTTCCATCCCCCGAAGGGATCAGAGACACGACAGTCGCGGGGTTACTCGAACAGCAAGACTGTGTATCGAGGAATACACTGGCCAACGCGGCGGTACGACGGATATAAAACCCTAGTACCACAGATCCTAACGGACTTCTATTAGCAGGAGTTAACTGTGATGTTAGGACATCCTTGCGAGAACTTCTTGATTCGTCTTGACTCGTAAGGAAATTAGTGTCCTTGCGAGAACTTCTCGATTCGTCTCGACTCGTAGGAAAAAGCCTTAGGCAATAGGGATAAAGACTTGTTTTCTAAGCACCGGGGTCCTGCAAGTCGGTCCAAAATGGACTATTTCATACTATTCACGGGCCACACTCTCCAAAGTCGAATATCGATAAGGAGGGAAACAACCACTTACGAGTCCTCTCGACTTGTAAGGAGGAAAAATTCTCTTATGAGATCCTTACGACTCTCAAGAGAAAACACATACTTAGGAGTCCTCACGACTTCTAAGGAGAAAATACACCTACGGGATCCTCTCGACTCGTAGGGAGAAAAGTCTTTATGAGACCCTCACGGCTCATAAAGTTGAAAAGTCTTAGGCGGCAGACCTGAACCTGTTTCCTAAGCCATCGCTGCCCTGCAAAGAGATCAAGAAAGACTATCTACAAGACGCGTATGCTAAAAGGGACACGCCAGTATGAAATAAAATATGTCTTTTATTCATAAATAAAAATGAATACAAGATACTCTCATTCAGGAGTAAATACAAAAAATGAGAATATACAAAAAAATCTTTAAGCCGGGGGATGGTGCAATAAGTTCGTCAATTCATCATTCTTCCGTTGGGCATCGGCTTCAAGTTTTGTTATTGCCACAAGACGGGTCTCCACCTGAGACTGTTGAGTCTGATACGAAGCAAACCGACTCTCAAGCTCCTTTTCAGCGACTTTATGAGCTTCAACCATCTCGCGGGTAAAGATAACGGCTGTATCAAGAGCTACCACCTCTGTGATAGCTTCTTGAAGCACCCGCCAAATTTTGTGCGCACGGGTGGTCTTAGTAGTGAGTTGAGCCTGGAGTTCCCCCAAAGCATTTGAAGCTAGCACTCTCTCCGAAAATTTCCGATTGAGTCTCTTCTCGCAAGACTGTAGATTAGCGGCGCACCACTCAATCCACCCCTGCAGTCTCACCTTTACAGTTAGGAGCTCGGAAAGAAGGTATATGCACTCAAGATTATATAAGCAAGCCTCCACTCGGCGACAATACTCAACCCAAACATGCACCAATGTTTCATCATAATAAGTGGCAAGGAAGGGTAAAGAAGTATTAGCCTCGGCAGCAAATTCTTCGGCCGTAATAGAACTACCAGCACGAAGATCTTCAATGAGGGCTGACAAGGAGTGAATGCTTTTCCTCCCCATCCTCTCATACGCATGTCGGGCATATAGGCCTGGTGGCATAGAGATTCGGGACTCTAACGGTGCCAGAGTTGGCAAAACTGTCGAAGTTTATGAATAGTCAGCGAGACTGGTAAACATGGAAAAAACAAAACAATACCAAGGGTAAAGCTTTACTTACCCACAGTCATGCAAGGTGGATTTGAAAGATCCCCAGGCCCATCAAGGATCTCCACTTCGTCATCAGCTTCAAGAACTGCAGAGGGCATATTAGCATCGTTGTAAAAAAGTGATAATAAAGCAAAATGGGTCAAAAAACACCGACCTTGCTCGGAAGAAAGGACGATACTTTGCGGGGATATTGCCTGTAGGGCAGCCATATCAAGTAGGCGCTGGAAGGACTTCCTGGGAGATAGGTCTATAATAGAACACGCCAATTCCCGCTGTTCTGAAGGAAAGAAGAGTTTAGATAACGATGGGATCATTAAAATAAAATGTAAGAGATTACCTTCGACGCTCCGCTCATCTTGAATTGGAGGGATAGCAGCTTCGGTAGCCTCCTCCGCGCCCTCAAGCACATCACCGGGGATATTTGCTGGTGTAGCAGCTTCCAGTTGCGGAGCAACAACCGCCACTTCAGGCTCTAAAGAGGGAACGGTGGCCTTAGCGGTCCTTCCTACAATCTTCGAGACGCTACCAGAAAGATCCATTGGGTCTACGACCGGCAAGGTCGCCTCTGTGGAAAGTACAGACGCTGAAGAAGTGGAGGTCATCACCGAGAGCTCCAACATAGAACTAATAGCTTCGACAATCTCTTCTACACCCGTCGGTGCATCACTAGAGACATCTATAGGGTCTGCGGCCAATGGGGTCACCACCGCTCGAGGAATGGACACCGAAGGAACAAGAGTCACCACCGGAAGCTCCACAACAGGAACGGCAGCCGTAGTGATCCCTTCTACACCTGCCGTAGTGATCCTCTTTCGTTGCTGAACTCCCTGCAAAGTTTTCGCAAAGATAAGAAGATATGAAAAGCGATACAAATTACTTGCCAAAAGAAAAATACGGAAAACTCGCATACCGATAGGCCAGGATGCTTCTATATGGCTTTTTCGAGCCATCATTCCTTCCTGAGGAAATGTGCTCGTCGGGCTTCAAATGCGATTCGTGCCCACCGGTCTTCAGTGCAAGCTCATCTTCAGAAGCAGTTGAAATGGGCTGCTTGAAGGCTCTTTCGTCTTCCCTTCGCAGAGGACCCATATGTACTCTCCATAGTGATGGGGATCTTCATAAAAGATAACCAGAGGGTAGGGCTTTATCGGGATGTGCACATTTTCGGTCTCATCCTACGAGCACCTTAAAGCTTCAGCTAATTGCGCGGCTTCCTCAGTGGACAAACTAGGGTAAATAAGACCATCATCTGGCTCTTGCATGGAGATGGGTTCATCCTGAACAATAGGCTCAGATTCCAGCAAGAGGTCAAACAAGCCAGCAACTGTTTTCTCCCTCCTTTTCGAGCTGGAGCTAACACTGCAAGAGGATCGCTTCCTTCCCCTCGGAGCTTTGGCACGACGTTGCCCAAACTCGCTTCCGGTATCCCTTTTTGGTGATACCACCGCTGATGACACCGCCACTAATGGCACTGCCGCTGGCGCTTCATCGGAGGCCTATGCTTGAGCTCTAGTGCGCACTGGCATCCCAGTAGTGCGAGGAGTCAATTCTGTTTCTGCGGCTTTCGGGATAAGAACCATGCCGCTATCTCTCAATGGAAGGCAAACCACTATCCGCGGCTGCAACAGAATACCAGTGGCATGGGCCAGGGCCGACGATCGACACTCAAAGAGTACCCGCCTCTCCTCGACAATAATGGGACCGACTCGATGACGATACCAACCCGTGAAAGACCCCACACACCTTGGAATATAGTCAGCATCGGGGATCACGAAATGGGAGCCGGTGTTTAACCACATAAAGTGATGAGTGACGTCACGCGTGACTTCCAGAGACAGAGTAGGTTCAACAAAGAACGCCTCGAAAGGGACACCCTAGTTATAGCCCAACTTTTGGGCGAAGTGATGTAGATTGTACCGCATAAAAAGGGCCGCGTTATTCTACCGAAACACCAAGTAGCCCGGCCTAATCGAGTACAAGTGCATGATCTCCTTAGGCTTTAAAGACGACGCTCCACCTTTCGACAAATCAAACAGCTGCTGGATAGGCCCCGCGGGAGCAGAGAGGACTCGGTCGCTAAAAACCATCCCACCCACGTTGGAGTACAGATTAAGCAGCACACAGAGGGCTCCTAGCTTGGTCGGATCGGGAGCAGAAGCATCCACCAACCTCATAACCCGTGGGAAGGTGTAGGAATCATAGAAATCTGGCCTCCGATGCGCTGCGAACGCTCCCAATACATGCATCTCGATTCACGACGTGAAGTAGTAGAGAGAGGAATTCACGACGTCTATACCTGGGGTTAAAGTGTTGGCCGCTTAATCCATGATAAAGATGTGACAGTCCCGCGATGCAAACGGCCAACCATGTCCCTTCGGCTACGCGATGGGAGGGGTAGAAGACGAAAGCTCTCATGAAGCGTCGATGCATCGGCATGGCGCACCAACTAAGCCAAAGACTGATGAAGCCGACGAAGAAGGTCTCTTCGTCCATGCCAGGGGTCGCAATTGCATCGAAAGGCACGGCCAACGAGGCTGAATGTAAAACTTCGGCAAGTCCTCTTCTGTGGCCGGCAGCTTATTCAGCCCAAACCCAAAAGGGTCATTAATGCTTGCAAATTTCGGGGCCTCTTTTGATAAAACATCTTCACGGAGAAAACATGCGATAAAACTTTTAAAGGTGACGCCATGTCCTTCTGACTCTGCGAACAGCTTCTCGAAAATACTCAGAGTCTTGATTAGACTAGGATACTTATGACGGACGACGTTTTTAATCGTCAAATCGTCAAGCATAGCAGGCACGGTCGTGAACACAAACTCATCGGGAGGCGGCAACTCTTCATAATGCTCTTCCGTGATTGGCGATCCAGAGATCTCGCGGAACTCTTCCAGTGAAATCGAGACCTCACGATCCCCTAGCAAGAAGGTGTTGGTGGGAAGATTCCATTGGTTCAAGAAAGCTTTAACCCAGCAGACGTGAGGAGCCGGATAATGAAAAAGAGACGTGTACAGCGCTTGATATAACCCAACCTTCTGCAACCGTGCACGGTGGGTGGAGAGAACATATCGAGCCCAATGAAGATAGCCGATTGGATGGCGAGGGCTAAGCCTTACCTTATAGACTTGTCCCAGGGTTGGGCTTCACCTTGACAGATGCGGCGCCCCAAGATATCTATAGCCAGCAAGGGCTGGATGGGTATCTCGGTTGTTGATGGCTCAAGCCGGCCCATAGGAGTCCAATTAGTCACCTCCACCGCATAAGCAGTCTGCGGACGCTCCATCAGCGATATTGGGCGGAGAGGCTCTGTTGGCATCTCGCAAGTAAAGCTGCGGCGGCCCCGGATGATGTGCCCATACCAAACTCCCCATAGGAGCAAACTAGTACAGTCCTTGTCATGGGCTCTAATTATTGCCATAGCCTCCTCATCCGACGGCGATGCGGAAAGCGGCGTCTAAGCGAGTAAAAGGAAAGTAGGAGAGAGAAGCTATTGTTCCTGAAAAAGGAAAAAAAAAGCCGTTAATGAAACCTATATATATATATATATATGACAATAGAGGGAAACGACAGAAAGTTTGTTCCATGGGACCACTGATTGCAAAACTAATAGACCCCACAAAATCAATATGGCGGCTCACCAATAATGAGACAGGACAATCATTGTGAGAATCAAAAAAGATTCTCATTAAACGGACGCGGGGGTTTAAACAACTCTTGATATCCTCATAGAGAAAACAAGTTCTATTAAAATACCCAACAAATTTGATTTTGTGCAAGCAAGGAAAAACCCTATGAAAATGTTCTCAAGAACACCATGGATTGAAATTCCTGAAGGGCCCTTTTGATCTGTCAGAGTAAAGCTCTTCGGTGAGGAATTAAATTCCTTTTATGCGATAGAATTAAATTTCAGAAACCCCCGTGATGAGGAAATAAAAAATAAAAATGCCATGAATTCTTAAAGATCAGAAGGGGAATGCCCAAGACATTAAGGTTTACTGCTCAAAGATCATGTCTTTGGATCTCTGAGAGATGGGTTTCAGAAGAGAGCAAAGATCTTATGGTGGATTTAAAATCCAGGATTTTTTTTTTAAGAAAAGGGTTTCTTTGTTGTTCAAGATCTTTACCTAAAAAAGGGTTTCTTTTTCTGACAGAGTTTAACTCTAAAATTGCAATGGGCAGAGAACTAAGCTCTGAAGAAGAGAATTAAATTCTCAAAGAAAACAAGGAAGGAAGAAGATGAAAGAACAGTGGCTTCCCAAAGACCAAACCCTTGCATTTATAAAACGTGACAAGAACGGTTCACCTCCCCTTTCCCCTAGGCAATCCAACGGCTGTAAAGGTGACAGCGTTGCACTCACGTGCAAGCCACGTGAGAACAACGCTATGGGGGCATTTTTTCCCTTATAAAAATAATAAATAAATAATGAACAAAAAGCGGTGGAAAAAATTCCCCAAATGGAGCATCACATGCCCGCACGTGATGCGTTTTGGGACAAAGATTATAGGCATTGCGCTCAACAAATAAGGCTGAAATTGAGCCTCACGTGTAGGCACGTGAGCATCTATATACAAAGTATATAGGCGCCTTCCTAAAACAAATAGCAGGTTAGAAAAGTTCACGTGCCAACACGTAATGCTTTTCTCTAGGACTGCTGCTTATAAGCAAACAGGTCTAATACTATGGGTCACGTGCTACACTTGAGGGTTCCTAATGCCTTCTGAGCTAATAGAATTAAATTTTATATAAGAGGGATCAAAACCATATTTGGAAAATATTTCCTTGAATCTTTCTAAATAAGAAAGATTACGCTCTATAAAGCAGAGCACCGTTGGATTAAAGATCCAATGGTGATTAAAAATCACCAAGCTACAGAATAAGCTATGTATGGGAAAATATTTCTTCAATCTTCCTAAACAAGAAAGATTACGCTCTATAAAGCAGAGCACCATTGGATTGAAGATCCAATGGTGATTAAAAATCACCAAGCTACAGAATAAGCTCTGTATGGAAAAATATTTCCCCAATATTTTTAAACAAGAAAGACTATGCTCTGTAAAACAGAGCACCGTTGGATTAAAGATCCAATGGTGATTAAAAATCACCAAGCTACAGAATAAGCTTTGTATGGGAAAATATTTCCCCAATCTTTCTAAATAAGAAAGATTATGCTCTGTAAAATAGAGCACCGTTGGATTAAAGATTCAGTAGTGATTAAAAATCACCAAGCTACAGAATAAGCTATATATGGGAAAATATTTTCCTAATCTTGTTAAAAAAAACAAGAAAAATGTCTTCTGAAAAACAGAAGTCTCTGGATCAAAAATCTAACGGTGGATAAATTCCTTGAATCAATTAAAAAAATCTCTCAATGAGAGATTTCCTTAACTAAATCAACAAACTTGCATCCACTATATAAAGGCCCCAAGACTTCAAGTCTTGAACAGAAAAGACCCCCATAAGATTTGAAAAAACAAAGAAAAAGAGGAGTTCTCCTGGAAGAAAAAGAGGAGTTCTCTTGGAAGAAAAAGAAACCCTAAGTGAGGAAAAGGTCCTAGAGATCATTTTATCTATTCTTACAAGAGTTTTACTCTTCCAAAAAAAAAGAACTTGGTTCTTCCTCTGGTTGAGATCTGCAGAAGCAGATCTCCCAACAAGTTGAGAATTTAATTCTCATCGGGGAGATTCTGTTATGCAGTCCCAAACTTAGAAGAAAGAACCAGGTTTGAAGAATTTAATTCTTCCAAAAACATAAGAATTTAATTTCTCTGATAAAACTAGGGTTTAACCCTGCATAAGAATTTAATTCTTATAAAACAAAGGAATTGAAATTCTCAAGACTTAGATCAAGAGCCCCATGCATATTAGCGTTCAACGCTATAACGACAGATCACGTGTTCCCATATGAGCACCTCTAAGGACTAAAAAGAAATGACTGAGATCGAGTCACGTGATCCCACGTGACCCCTAATAGTGCTCAGCACTTATAAAAAGGGAAAAGGAATAAATTAAGACAGTTCTTATTTTTGGGGCGCCTCACGTGATCCCACATGACCCCCAATAACGCTTAGCATCTAGAACAGAATAAGAAGATAAATCCAAAGGAGGCAGTGCCCAACTCTGGAGCACCTCACGTGCCCACACGTGATGGCCATAAGGACTAAGTGTTTAGCACTTATATACAGATGGGGATTTAGACCCAAGTGCATAACGCCCAATCTTCAGGTACCTCACGTGCCGCACGTGAGCGCTCCAAATTTCAGTGTCTAACACTATTTATGAGCCTCACGTGGGAGCACGTGAGCGCCAAGCAGATACCGGTGTTTAACACTGTAAGAGGCCAACCTTAGCCAAAATTAGCCAAGTCTCTCGAGGCCAAAACCTTTTGACCATCAATCAACCAAGCCCTCTTATACTCAGGTCTCTCCGAATCGATCTTAGTTCCAAAGATGGCCAATGATCTCCTAACACATGGCATCTAAAATGATATTCGTTCCACCATGATCTCTCCCTTCAATCTGGAGTTCGGTTCAAGAGTACATCTCTCCACACCTCTGATGCATGTCGTTGTAATTCTTCAACGATGTCAGAGAGGTGGAGGGTGTTCCCCTCCGAAAGACACGGCAGAGACGCGGCGGACGACTAGCCTGAATTTCAGGGCAGATGCTAATTGGTGCTATCCGTCCACCTCTCCGAAGATGCCAAGTTGATTTATGGCACCATGTATCGAAGGTTTAAACGGATGCGGCCGATATAGCAGACTTCGTCAGATTCCCCCTCATTTGAGGGGTTTTTGATTGTGGGGACGCTCTTCCCTGCACGCGCAAGCCCCTGCAGTTAATTACACTACCGCATCGCGGTAACAACTTTCTCCTTCTCCAGATGGTCACTTCGTGTCGTGGGTATTTGTTTTGTTTGTGGTTGCCCGTGGATTGTATACGGAGACTAATTTATTTTGTCACCCGTAGGACGTGGATTAGTCCAAATCCGTATCTTCTTAGATTTGGATTTGGGGGTTGGGTTTAAGAATACGTTAGCCTCATTTGGGACTAAGATCAACTTAAACGTATGTTAAGGATACGTTAGACTAATTTTTAAGCTAAGATCAACTCAACGGGATCGTTTAGATCCAACAAGAGAGCAGTTGGGCTCTATTGTTTAGTTTAGTGACATTGCGGTCGATTAGTTTAAGGACATTACGGTCCATTGTTAGTTTAAGGATATCTCGGTCCAATGTTAGTTTAAAGACATCACGGTCGAGGTTAAGGAAATCATAGTCCGTGAGTTTAAGGACCTCACAGTCGTCTGTTAGTTTAAAGACATCGCGGTCGAGGTTAAGGACATCATAGTCCATGAGTTTAAGGACCCCACAGTCCAATTTAAAGACGTCATAGTCTGTGAAATGTGTGGTTGTCGGGACCCGTCATCTCTTTGAAGACGTTGAGGAATTACAACGACAAATATCAAAGGAGTGAAGAGATGTACCCTTGAACCAGGATGAGTTGGTTGAAAGAGCAGATGTGCTCAGTTCAAGATAATTTGAGGACTTATAGCCAGAATTGGGCTAAGTCCAATTAAAATGTTTAACAATTTTTTGTTCTGGCTATTAAGCCTTTATTTGGGCTCAGCCCTTTTAATAATGCTAAGCGTTGGGTTCTGACATCTTTTGTCTTCATCAGAACAAATTGTGTTCTGACAATGCGCCACGTGGCGCGCCAGGCGCTTTGCGCCAGTTAAAGAGCGCATTGCGCTTCTATCAGGTAGCGCACACGAAGAGGACACGTGTCGCGTTTAGCGCTAAGCGCTTGTTCATTGGCGCATTGCGCTTTTAATTTATGAGCGCTTTGCGCTAGTCTGTTGGCGCGCCAGTGAATGACACGTGGCGCGCTTGGCGCTGAGCGCCGCCCCTGAGCGTAGTGCGCTGTTTCAGAAGCGCAAAGCGCAGATTGTGACTTTGGTTGACACGTGGTAAGTTTTGGCGCTGAGCGCCGATCCAATGAGCGCAAAAACGCAATTCATGAGTGCAAGGCACTTTTTAATAGCACAAAGCGCATTTGATCAGATTTAAGATCAAAGAACAAATTTATGTTCTTCTTAAAGGAGGCCTTGCCTCAAGATCCAAGAACAAAAGTTCTTATTTTTATAAAAGGATTCTGCCTTTATAGATCAAAGATCTGTGAATGAAGTAAAATACTTCTTTTATTTTTTTTATGATTAGCTCTTTTGATCTTTTTCTTTTTATTAAAGACTCTGATTTTTTGTAGATCTATGATCTTTTTAGAAGATGGTTCTTCTTTTTACGAGATGATTTCATCTCTGTGGTTCAAGAACTAGTTCTTTACCTTGAAGATGAAGAAATGATCTTCTTTTTCTAAAAATTTGCCTTTCTTTCTCTTTGAGTTTTCTCAAAGTTTGCAGAGGGTTTTCTCTCTCTTTTCTGTATATTTTAGACTTGAAGTCTAGGGGCCTTTATATAGGGCCAATTGATTTGTTGAATCAGTTTTAAGAGTCCTTGGTCGGCAGCTTCTTCGGACCAAACCCAAAGGGGTCATTGATGTTTGCGAACTTCGGAGCCGTCTTTGACAGGACATCCTCGCGAAGGAAGCAAGCAATGAAGCTCTTTAAAGTAACGCCTTGCTCTTCGGATTCTGGGAAAAGCCTGTCAAAGATACCCAGCGCCTTGATCAAACTTGGACGCTTGTGGCGGACGACGTTCTCGTTAGACAAGCCGTCGAGGATTGCGGGCTCGGTCTCAAAGACGTACTCATGGGAGGCAGCAACTCCTAATAAAGTGTCCCCCTGATTGGCAGCCCCGAGATTTCGTAAAATTCTTCCAAAGAGATCGAAACCTCGCGGTCCCCTAGAAGAAAAGTGTTGGTAGGGAGATTCCACTGGTTCAAGAACGCCTTAACCCACCAGACATGCGGGGATTGGTAGTGGAAGAGCGACGCATACATCGCTTGGTAAAGCCCAAACTTCTGTAGCCGCGCGCGATGGGCAGAAAGGATGTAGCGAGCCCAGAGGAGGTAGCCCATAGGGTGTCGAGGGGTGAGCCCTATCTTGTAGATTTGTCCCCATGGTTGGGCTTCACCCTGGCAAATACGTCGTCCCAGAATATCTATAACTGGGATCGGATAGTTCGGGATACCAGTTGTCGAAGGCTCGAGCCGCCCCATCGGAGTCCAATTCGGCATCTCCACGGCAAAGACTGTCCTTGGAGGATCCATTGGCAGAAACGGAAAGGTGGGCTCTGTCGGTACTTCGCAAAGGAAACTCCGGCGCCCCCGGATGATATGACTGTACCAGGTCCCCCACAAAAGTAAGTTGGTGCAGTTCGGGTCATGAGCCCTGATCATCGCCATCACTTCCTCATCAAATGGCGACTGGGGAAAAGCGACCTCCGAGCGAGTGAAAGGAAAGTACGGAACGGAAGTCATTGTACCTGAAATAAAATAAGGGGAAACTGTTAAAAGCAAAGCCAACGGTGTATATATATATGATTATAAATATATATATAAAGAGACCATGGAAGAAAACGACAGCGGACTCATTTTATGGGATCATTGGTTACAAAACATATGGGTCCCACAAGATCAAGATGACGGCTGGCTAATGATGAGGCAAAACAATTATAATGAGACAAAAGGAAGATTCTCATTAAATAAACAGTGGATTTCAAATGACCCTACACATTCCCCTAAAAGAAATCCATCTTGGACTCTGTGACACATCAAACAGAATCAAGGGAATTAAATTCCTAGAAAGCAACAGTGCAAACTTCTTCTTGGATGTGAAAAAGACAACTCAGGGCAAGGAAACCCCAAGAGGCTTTCTGGGAAGAACTGAGTTCTTCATAGGAATTAAATTCCTTGTTAAAATAGGGCAATTAAATTCCCAGAAACATTTTTGCAATGTAATTAAATTCCATGGAAAAGACAACCATCACCATTTGCCCCCTGAAGATCAAAGAAACCCTAAAGGGTCTGTTGATTGAATGATTTTCTCTTTATTTTAAAGAACTTAAAAATGGGTTCTTGTTAAAGGGAAAAACCCTTGGTGTGGATTTAAAATCCAAAGAGTTCATATGAATGGAAGTTCTTCGATCGTTCAAATATTATTACCTGAAAGAAAGGGTCTTTCTTGAACAGAGTTAAACTCTGGAAAATTTTCAAGACAGAGAACTAAGCTTTGGAAAAGAGAATTAAATTCTCAAAGAAAAAAATTGCAAGGAAGAAGATGAAAGAGTGGAGGCGCTTCTGAAGAGACCCCTGCATTTATAGGATGTGATGGAAACGCTTCATCTCCCCGATTCCCTAGATGGATCCAACGATCACAAAAGTGACAGCGTTGCACTCACACGCAGACATGTGAGAACAACGCTGTGGGGGCATTTGTTCCCTGATTAAAATATCAGGAAAAACTTCAAAAAAAAAGGCATCACGTGCTCACACGTGACCAATGGTCACGTGCTGACACGTGATGGTTAAAGTAGCAGCGTAAATAGCGCTGGGAAAAGAAGTCAATTTGGGGGTCACGTGCTTACACGTGACCAGGGGCCACATGCTCACACGTGACCAAAGGTCACGTGTCAGCATGTGACTGGCTTTAAAAGCCTCACGGTTTAATAGAATTAAATTCTAGCAGTTTCTCTAAATCTTTCCAAAATGGAAAAGGGTTATAGAGAACCGTTGGATTAAAAATCCAAGGGTAATTAAAAATCACCAGTTTATGTAAAAATCTTAAACAAGGAAAGATTTCCCCAAATCTCACCGAAATAACAAGCGGAATAATTTTGGATTAAAAATCTAACGGTGAATAAAATTCACTAAATGATCTAAAGGATCATATTAATTTCAAAAAACAAATCAAATATTTCAATGAGAGATTTACTAAACAAATTGATTCTTTTTCTCCTCCTATAAATAGGAGTCAAGGGGAGAATAGAAGAGATATAGAGAAATTTGGAGAGAAAACTTTAGAGAGAATTTTTTGGCATCTTGAAAATTCAGGAAGAAAACCTTAGGTGAGAAAAAGAAAGGGGATAAAAACTTCAGAAAAAGAGAATTTAATTCTCAAAAAAATCTAAGAGTTTAACTCTTCTGCGAAGAACTTAGTTCTTCCTCTGGTTGAGGATCTGCAAGAGCAAATCTCCCCACAAGTTGAGAATTTAATTCTCATCGGGTTGAGATCCTGCCATGCAGATCCAAAACTTAAAGGGGGGATTGAGTTTAGAGAATTTAATTCTCGCAAATCATAATTAGGGTTTGAACCCTATCTGAGAATTTAATTCTCCTAAAATTATAGGAATTTAATTCCTTCAAGATGGAAAAAATCAGGGTTTAACCCTAATTGAGAATTTAATTCTCTCAGATTTTAGGAATTTAATTCCCCCTAAAATGATGAAATTAGGGTTTCATCCTATATAAGAATTTAATTCTTTTACATATATGGGAATTTAATTCCTCTAAAAGAAAATTAGGGTTTAACCCTACATAAGAATTTAACTCTTTCATAATAGGGGTTTTAATCCCCCCCCCCAGAATCATAATTAGGGTTTAACCCTATTTAAAAGATAAAGAGATCTTCAAGCATACAAAAAACCAGGGTCACGTGTCCCCACGTGACCCCCTGAAAAGATCCCCAGAAATGAGAAGGAAAGAGCTCAGAGGCAATGCCTCATGTGGTCCACGTGACCCCCGAAACGCAGAAAGAAAAAGCAAAAGAAATAGAGGCCTTGGGCACTCTCACGTGTTCCCACGTGACCTCTTGGCAGACGCTTTGACGATCAGTGCATGAATCTTCCTCACGTGTCAGCACGTGATGTTCCAAAATAAAATATAAAAAAGCGCTTAACACTCGTTTGCCTAAAAAAGTAAAAGGATCCAGTCCTACCTATGGGCGTCCTCACGTGGCCCCACGTGACCCATTCCTATTTAGTGTTTAAACACTAATTCGTGAGTTTTATTCCTAGTGTTTAACACTGATTATCTTTTAGTGTTTAACACTAATTCCAGAACCTTATTTCCAGTGTTCAACACTGTTACTTTCTAGTGTTTAACACTAATTTGGGATTCTATATTTCCAGTGTTTAACACTGATTGTCTTTTAGTATTTCATACTAATTTGAGAGTTCTATCTCCAGTGTTTAACACTGTCGTTCTTTAGAGGCAAAGCCTCCCACTCAAAATTGAGTAAAAATTAGAACTCTAATATCTACTGCCCAATCTCAGATAAAAATATTATCAAAGCCCTCAAACTTTTGTCTAGCATTGCTAAATAATGTGGGCCTGAAACCAGACAAATAGACTAATGGTCCAACAAAGGGCCAATATGTCAAACTTAACTGGACTTAGCCCAAATTGGCCATAAGTTCTCAATCCAGACTTAACTGAGCCAATGTGCTCATAATATAATTAATTGGTCTTGGTTCCAAACTGGGCTACAGATCGTTTAATTCACCTTGGTTCAAGAGTACATCTCTTCATCCCTTTGATATTTGTCGTTGTAATCCCTCAACGTTTTCAAAGAGGTGACGGGTCCCAACAACCATACATTTTACGGACTGTGGGGTCCTTAAACTCGTGGACTATGATGTCCTTAATCTCGATCGTGATGTCTTAAAACTAACAACGGACTATGGGGTCCTTAAACTCATGGACTATGATGTCCTTAACCTCGACTGCAATGTCTTAAAACTAACATTGGACTGTGGAGTCCTTAATTCCACGGACTATGACGTCCTTAACCTTGACCGTGATGTCTTAAAACTAATACCGGACTATGGAGTCCTTAAATCCACGGACTATGATGTCCTTAACCTCGACCGCGATATCTTAAAACTAACATTGGACTGTGGAGTCCTTAATTCCACGGACTATGACGTCCTTAATCTTGACCATGATATCTTAAAACTAATAATGGACTGTGGAGTCCTTAAATCCATGGACTATGATGTCCTTAACCTCGACCGCGATATCTTAAAACTAACATTGGACCACCAGGTCCCTAAACTGGTAATCGACCGCAATGTCATTAAACTAAACAATAGAGCCCAATTGCTCTTTTGTTGGATCTAAACGATCCCGTTAAGTTGATCTTAGTCTAAAATGAGACTAATGTATCCTTAACAAACGTTTAAATTGATCTTAGTCTCAAAGGAGACTAACGCATACTTAAACCCAACCCCTAATCCCAAATCTAAGAAAATACGGATTTGGACTAGTCCAGGCCCTACGGGCGACAACATAACTTAGTCTCCGTATACAATCCACGGGCAACCAAACACAAAACAAACACCCACGACACGAAGTGACCATCTGGAGAAGGAGAAAGTTGTTACCGCGATGCGGTAGCGTAATTAACTGCGGGGGCTTGCGCCTGCAGGGAAGAGCGTCCCCACAATCAAAAACCCTTCAAGCGAGGGGGAATCTGACGAAGTCTGCTACATCGGCCACATCCGTTCAAACCTTCGATACACGGTGCCATAAATCAACTTGCCATCTTCGGAGAGGTGGACGGATAGCACCAATTAGCATCTGTCCCGAATTTCAAGCAAGACGTCCATCCTGCGCCGTCTTTCAGAGGGGAACAATTACCTTCCAGAGAAGGCTGGTTTTGGGAAGTGGAAGCCACATTCGCCCCATATTGGATTTGAGATGCGGTGGCCCCATCCTTGCTCTTGCTGCGTGTGCCCACCATGTAGACAGTGTGGACCACATATCTAGCCGTCTCTTTATCTTTGGTGGGGTAACCATGTTCTTCGAACCTCATGAAGTTCAGCCTTGCAGAAGCCCTAACCCATTTGTTGGCTCTGTATCTGAGCCTTTTCTGTCTTAGCATCTCGATTTTGAGGGCTTGGCGGGCATCCGTTATCCAGGAAGCCATTGTGAGTCGATTGGCGGGGAGCTTAGAGAAGACACCCGATCGAGCGGTTGTCAGGGGCACCGCCAAAGCTTGCTCGAGACGCCTTGTTTCTTTGTTGGTGTTGATGACCTTGCCCCCGGCTAGGGTCAAGGAAAGCCGTTCAAACACCGACTTGCATTTGGACAGTGGTGCCCTCGAGATCACCACATTTGGCCTTCTACCTTTCGAGGCCGGTCTATCTGTTACTGGAGCTTGAGGAGATGGGATGGCGCTAGCTGGCACGAACAGAATAGAGTCAAATAGTAGCAGCGGCTCCTCCCACTGTCGCCCAAGACTGGCCAGGAGGACCGTCCTGGTATCCATCTTCATTGTGTAGGAGATGGGAGCCGTGTTGAGAGCTGAGCTTGTCCTTGGAGACATTTTTGCTGCGTCCGAAAATTGCAATTAGAAATTGTTAACCTGTAAATAGAAACATAATTTCAGTACAGGCAATCAAAATGTATATTGATTAAGCTCGCATGAACGTTTAACCGAAAATATGGGAGGAGAAATTTGTCCCACCGGACGTGTCAGAATCTGTAGGGTGTTTTTTGTTAGTTGTATGTGTTAGATATATGTATGCCCTAGAGGCCATTATATGATAGTGGATGTATTTATACATGTATATATATATTCAGTGTACATTCTTACTCGACATGATAGTATGCTATCTAGTTACTCTTTATCTGACATGTTGACTTGATCATGCTTTTATTCATTTACACATGTTGATAAAGCCCTGAGGATATTTGCTTAACTGCTGTGATTATGATGGAGATCATACTAGTGGGACGTCTGTAGTTTATAAGCATATCCTGAAATGTCCCTAGTCGTAAGTGTATCGAGACGGGGCATCGATATACTAGAGTAGATTAGCGTGTATGATACTAGGCCCATATGATGGGCGATGGATGTTCCCACATCCATTGATGTTTGACATCGAGATCATATGCGGGTGCTCAGTGGAGACTGGGTACACTGGACGAACTCACCGAGAACTCCTATATGGTATTATATCTATCGTCGGATAGCTGTTCTCAGGTGACACTGGTACAGGTTAGTCTGTAGACCCGAGATCGTCATAGAGTCTTGTGTGTTCTCCCACTGTAGTTTGATTACCACCCTACTACGGCTCTACTGAGTCGTGCAAACAGGTGGCTTTTGGGTACAGTCCTGAGACACATGGAGACGATGAGTGATAGGAGGGGTTTCTTCTCTCCTTGTATTGGGGGTTGATGTTGGGCAGTGCTCGATTGGCTATATCAGTAAGTCCCTGGCCAGGGCTGTTGAGATTTACTGATAAGTGTTATCAGTAGTTTCTCGATCAGTTATAGACCATTCATCGGCACGACTTATTGAGTTATTGGGGTCGACATTACCATCCCTAGACTTGATATGCAACATATCTGACGAAGAGACCGGACTGTACGGTAGTGTTGCCGGTTTGCTCGACGGGAGTTTTTGACAGGCTTGCTTGCTTTCTTCTGATCGTTCAATACCCGGATGGCCGTTACGTTTAGCTGACCTCTTACGGCTTGGGGGTGTTTGATATGATCATCACCCACTGCCGGCGTATTGACGAGTCTTAGAGTCCTACAATGGAGTTACCTAGCCCAGGCGAAACGATGTGGTGTGCATATGAGATATGCGCGGGGACCCGATTAAATGCGCGTATGTGATACCGTATATTAATCGGGCGATTCACTATTGGTCGGGTCGTATGAGATATGACCGATTTGCTAAATCAAGTGTTGATTTAACATTAACCATTAGCTTTTTCACTTTAGACCCTTTTGTCTTTTGTTGTATGCATGCATGTATGCACATGTTTACATTGATGCACATATAGATGTGCATGCACACATACATTCATACACTTTGTGTGTCATGGTTGTTGATACACTTGATGGTGGCAATATAAGACTCACATGTTAGTAAATATATATTGGTATTTGTTTTTGAGATAAATGGAAATGGAAGATAATTCATGGTTGAATATTTTATTTCTCCACTAAACTTTTCCTTAACCGTGAGTTAACTTTCCATGGCCAATTTAGCTCCAAAAGAAATATCTAGATATTTATTAACTAGGGTTGAGAATGAGAAGAGGAAAATATATATATATTTTTTCTATTCTCATTTTTATCCTATCCTTTATCATTATCTTGAGCTCTCATATTACCATCTTCTTCTTCCTCTCTCTCTTGCTCTCTAGGTTTTGATAGTGAGTGAAAGAGTGATCAAGTTAGGGTTTTGAAGTGAGAAAAGAAACCACATCATCATTCTATACTACTCTTGCCCATTAGTTTAGAGTGTTAGCTTCAACTTCATCATTTGATCAAGTGGGGCTAGGAGCTTGGACAAAGAAGATTCCGGGTGGATCGTCGTGGACTTGGAGGATCTCAAGCAAGTTTCTTCCAACTTTCAAGTAGCCAAGGAGTCTAGCTAAGGGAGTTACAAAGGTTGTATTCTCTTTTCCTAGTGCTTTACTACTTGTGGAATGAAATAGTTTTTGTGTTACCCTAGTTTTTCTAGTTTAATCCCTAGGTTAGTTTCTTTAGCACCCTCTATTTTTTAAATATGGCATGTGTGATGCTACCAAACCCTTGTAGTGGTGTTAAGGAAAACCCTTCAGTATGTATGCTCTAGAAGCCATTATTATACATGATTGTATATTATAGTGGATGGTTGGACATATATAGGGAGGATTTTCTTGCTCGACATGATAGTATATTATCTGGTTAATCTTTATCTTAACATGTATACTTGTATTGTCTCTCTGTTACATGTTGATAAAATCCTTAGGATGTGGACTTGACTATCAGGACTATGATGGAAATCATACTAGTGGGGACAGGATAGTCCATAAGTCCATCCTTAAATTGTTCCTAGTCGAGGGTGTATCGAGACGGGGCATCGATATTCCAGAGTAGACTAGCGTATACGCTTCTTGACCCATTTGATGGGCGATGGATAATCCCATATCCATTGGTGTTTGACATCAAAGATGGTATACGGGTGCTCAGTGGAGACTGGGTACACTGAACATGACTCGCCGAGAACTCCTAGATGGTATTATACCTAACGTCAGATAGCAGTTCTCTGGTGAAACTAGTACAGGTTAGTCTATAGACCCGAGATCGTCATAGAGTCTTGTATGATTCCCACTGTGCTTTGATTTCCACCTTACCATATTGAAGAGAGCGTGCAAAACGGTGGTTTTGGGGTACAGTCCCGAGTCACATAGAGGCAATGAGCGATAGGAGGGGTTTCGTCTCTTCCGGTATTGAGGATTGATATTACGCTGTGCTCGATTGGCCATAACAGGAAGTCCCTGGCCAGAGCTGAGACGGAGATTTACTGGTAAGTGTTATCAGTAGTTTCTCGACTCGTTATGAGCCTCACATCGGCATGACTTATCAAATCACTGGGTTCTGACGTTTTCCACCCCTAGACTCGATATGCGACATATCAAACGAAGAGACTGGACTGTACGGTAGTGGTGCTGTTGGATTCACAGGAGTATGGACAAGCTTGCTAGTTGATCTTCTGATCGCTCAATACCGGGTAGCCGTTACGTCCAGCTAGTACCGCTGATGGCTTGTGGGTGACTGATATGATCATCACCTACTGCCGGCGTATTGACGGGTCATTAAAGTCCTACACAGAGGTTTCCTAGCTCATGCGAAATGAAGTAGGGCGCATATGTGATATGTGCAGGACCGAAATTAATATGTGTATGTGATACCGTATTTCAATCTCGCGATACATATTATATGTGATATAACCGGATTGTTGAATCAAGTGTTGATTCAATGATATGTGATATGTATATGTGATATGCATATAAATAATATTAGTCGGTTGTATGCGATACAGCCGGGTTATTAAATCAAGTGTTGATTTAATAATTTAATGTATAATTATATACTAGATATATTAATATACATTAATTAATATTAGCTCACTTAAGAAAATATTTTTCTCAAAATACATACAGATATATATGCGATATATATTAATGTATTTATTATATGTCATGCTAGATGATACATTAGACTTGGGTGTATGAGACTCATACCTAACTTAAGATAATTTGGGTGTTTAAATATTAAGGGAAAAATCAAAATTAGGAGGAAATTAGCATAGCTAAAATGCTTGTGGAAGCATGGAGAAGCTTTGATTTAAGTCCACCAATTTTGTCTTACTCTAGATATTTATCAACCTAACTATTATCTTTAGCTATGGTTTAGTCTCTACATGAGTTGATATGAGATATTTTCTCACCCATGGTTCAACACTTGATCACTAGAGATAATTTTATTCATCTCCTTTCTTACTCTCTAGTTTTGAGTGAGTGAAGAAAAGAAAGAAAGAAAAATTATTCTAAAATGAGCAAAATTCCTACTTCACCAATTTATACCAAACTAACCATTTAGTATAGCTTGTTTCTTCATTAGTTCATCAATTAGTGAAGAGATAGCTTGAGTTAGAGATTCTTCGACGTAGATCATTTTCGGCCTCGAAGATCTTTAAGCAATCTTGTTCCTTTCGCCTAGTGGAGCCTAACCAGAGTCCGAGATACCACCACTTGGATCTAAGGGACTACCACACGGAGCTTTAAAAGTGAAGGACCGGTCTACAAATGTTATATTCCTTGTTCACTTAGAGTAAAGTTGTTTACTTGTGTTGTTTAACCCTAATTCTCTAGTTAGATCATTTGGTTCGGGTTGCTTTTCTCTCTAGATTTTTTAAAATTACATACCCGATACCTTATAAAACCTAGTGAGAGTGCTAAGGAACCCAGCATTTTTCGTCGCTCCATTGAGATAGAAATACGCGTTGCTTGTTAGGCATACTACAGATTCCTCCTGTCTAAGGTAGGCTGAGATTTATTGATTGTGGGGATCCGAATCTCTGGCAGCCGCGGACTAAACTGCCGTTAATCACCCCTTGCCTTTGGAGCGAGAGAACCTCCGATTGACAGGTCAAACTGGTCATGCAAACTCAATATGCAGTGTACGTGTGTTGTGTCTTGAGGGGTTTTGGATATATCGGAGGCTTTGCAGAGTTTATGAGGATCCCGCTACCCGGATAGCGGGCTGAGGGTCAAGAGGGCTAGCAGCCCCCTTGCGGGCTGCGGGACAGTACCCCGTTAGAAATTTTTTCTAACGAGAAAAGTGTATATGTATATAAAAAAAAATGGAATATAGCGTCCAAAGAACGTGTGAGCGCCGGCGCCCCACATGCCTATCACGCGGGCGTTGGACGCCGGTGCCCTACGTGCCTGTCACGCGGGCGCTGGTCGTCAGCAGGAAAAAGAGGCTTAGCCCATACACTGGGAGTTGTACTTTTGGAGTTGAACTCCTGACAAAGAGGACAAAGGGGCTTAGCCCCTGCACTAGGAGTTGTACTCTCAAAAAGAAAGATTTATATATATATAATTGAGGAGTTAAACTCCTAAAATATTTTTTGGAGCTGATGAAAGTAGTCCCCTTTTTTCTCCCTTGAGCTCTGGATCTTCTCCAAAGTGGGATGTTTGGAGATCGGTCTCCTTCCTCCTCCTTTCTATTGGCTGGATCTTGGAGAAAGAAGAGTGAGATTTTAAAAATCTTTTCTTTTGGAGATTTGATGGAAGATCCGCGTTTCCCTTCAAGGGTTTTGTGGTGAAAAACTATTTCTTTTTGGAAAAAGAAGAGTGGAACTCTTAATTTAATTCAAAAAAAGAAGAAAGTTTAGAACCTTGAGCAAAAAGAAGGAGGCACAGAAGACCTAATTTTTTTTGGAGAATGAATTATTCTTTCATTTCATCAGCATGTTGCTTTTTATAAGCTTACAAATTTACATATAGTCTCTTAGGCTTTATAAAATGGCACTTTACCCATCTCATGTCTCATGTGCTCATTTCTTTTGTACATGAGCCATGGGCTTTACAAAAATTTGGCTTTATGCTCATTTTTCTTACATTTATGTATGAAAATTACATCAAAATTATTTTTACATAATTTTCATTTTGGCATGGAGGAGGCTAGCCGCGGGGCTCGACTTGGGCCCCACTTGGCCTAAGGTTGGGCCCACCTGGTTTGGGGTTGGCTTTGACTTTGATTTGGTCAACCAGGGTGTAATTTTTGACCCCAACAACTACAAGAATCGGTTAAATATGGGATGATATGAGCTGTTTATTGCAAAAATAAACTTTATAAATCAAACCACAGGAGGTTCTTGAACAACGAAATAAAAGTTCGGGAGGGATTCGTGATGAGTTTAAACTATATGATGGTTTTGGAAAACTCGAGGAAACAATTAGGTGGTTTTGATGAATAAGTCAAAAAATAATTAAGCTGTAACTGGGTGAAAGTTTTGTGGGGCCAAAAGAAAATATATTTCCAAATTCCTCCTTAATTTACCGCATCTTTTAAAAATAGGAAGGAAGAAATGTCAGCCGTTGATTTGTTATGGGATTGAATGGTGGATATTCCCTTGGACCAAAAAGCTTCAGTGGTACATACATAACATGACACAAAACAATTTAGTAAACCATTTATATTGTTATCCTAATATCGACAACAACAAATTTATCTTAATTTAAAAAATAACAAAAAATTATAATATTTTTATTTTTCTGTAGAACTAATAATACTGAAAGTTTTTTGTAAGAATTTAATAAAGAAATAAAATGTTGATTTCGGGGACTTTCATATAATTTCTCATTGGGTTGCAACTTAGCTATTAATGTTAAGTTTTCTTTATAGAATTTAATTATGTTGGTGTGTGTAACAATTTTATTTTTACACGGACTTATTAAATTATCTTTAGATTATAATTTTTTATAACTTTTGGCTCTGCACGAGCAGGGCTAGTGATAGTTTACACTGGATTGTTAAGTAGAATCATGATATTTGTTTCGGTTTGCAATTTGGAGATATTATATGTATTTCGTACACCATGTGTGCAAGAATGTTATTAAAATATTATATTTTATAATTTTCGGTCTTTAAGTCCGTTTTGTTACTTGATTTATTTAGATTTATGATTAACTATTTTCCTTTCATATATAAGAAATGTCAGGTTTAATACATGAAACCCGTTATCCTCCGAAACCATGATTGACCCATCCGAACTAGCTAAACCCGAATCCGAACCCGAACCCGAGCCCGAAACCCGTCCAAACCTGTTGGATGGAGGTTCGGGTTGATCTATCCATTGCAACGGATGGGTTTAGAGTAGCTCAAAAACCCGCTTTCAAACGGATTCATGTTTATCTATTGACTAAAACCAGTCTGATGGGGCTCCTTTTCGGGCCTCTGTCAGATGTTGTCTTCCGTTGATCTCGCGGTGAACTTAACTGATTATCCTTCATTGCGTGTGGGTCTCAATGGGTTTTTGGAGGAAGAGGTGAGGTGAGAGAGCAGTTGCCGAGTACCTGCAAAGAAGTCCCGGAGTGGTTTGATACCACCGAGGACCCTCCAACGATCAAGTTAGAGGGGAGATCCGAGCAGAGTAACGGACTAAAAGTGTAAAGAATCGCTTACTTGACCCCTCTGTGATGAGGGTTTATATAGCGGCGGCGGCACGCAGCAGCAAACGTGAGAATCTCGCCGGCAGTTACGTTCCCGACGCCACGCCCGTGTAAAGAGCGGATCGCCCATTAATGGGGATCGTGATGGCGTGGAACGTGGGACGTTGCTGGCGGAGAATCTGCGCGCGGCGAGATTTGCGGAGCGGCGGTTACGCCTGTGAGTGGTGGAGTTGGTCGGTCGGAGAGACCGAGGAAGACGGCCTCGGCTGCGGAGCTCGAAGACGAGCAAGAGGGCCGAGAAGTCTTGGTCCTGTGGCAGCTCAGGACAAGCTGAGGGGCCAAGAAGGCCAATTTGCAGTGGGCCCCGAGGAGGGCCAGCTTGCGTTTACAGGTCGGGTACAAGAGCAGCCTGACCGGTCCCTGTGGGACATTTCTTCGGAGTTTTGGGACACGTCACCTGCCACGTGTCATGATCTTGGGGATCGCCAATATTGAGCACTATCACAGTCCAATCCTGACCCGTGCACAGCCTGAAGTACAGTACTTTTGCCAAGTCCAAACCCACACGTGAGATAAAAAGCCGTGCTTTCACCTTAACACCCATGGTTAAAAAGTGAAAGGGAAAAAAACAATCCAAGGCCAAAGCAAAAGAAAGAGAAGTGGAAAAGTTAAAAAAAAAAAAAAAAAAACAGCAAGCAGAGATGGGGCAGAGAGGCCAGCTTAAAAGCCATTGGATTTTGTCTCTTTTTCCTCGCTCTCTACTCTGGCCTCGGTTTTGAGAGCTAAGCTATGCTTCTCTCTCTACATGGAGAAAGAGGAAAGAGACAAATGAAATAGTACTAGTGAGAGGAGAGAGGGCACTGAAAACCATAGCAACTTAAATTACAGCAGAAAAAGTACATAGATTTCAGATATAGATCTGTATGCATTCATTTTGGGATTGTGACATTATTTTGTTTTATTATATCTATACTGCAAATATGGGGTCTGTTGGTTTGGATGAGCCATAATCACCTATAAGTATTATTTACGGCAAAAGTGAAAAAATCACTGATATAAATAAGCTGATTAATGTTTGGATGATTTTGTATGAAAAGTATTTATAAATAGATAGTGTATTTGGATGAAAAGATAAATAAGTGAATATTGAGTATAAAATGGTCAAAATGACGTATCATTAATACCATCTTAAAATTTGGATGAAAAAACAAGAGATATTATGGTATATTACTTGGACAACTCTGCCATTCCATAATCACTTATGAAATAAGTTAGGAATTCCCAGCTTATTTTTAAGTGGAAAAAATATCATTTTTAAGCTAGCTATGGTGGGATCCATGATAAAATAATCACTTATTCAATAGTAAAAAAGAGATCCAAACACGCTATCTACTTGGGTCCCATCTTAATGTGATTTTTAATCAATTGTTGATAAAAAATAATCCAATCCAAACATCTCTATATATAATGCAAATACCCTTGGTTAGACGGCCAACCTTCTTCTTTTTTCTGGAAAAAATGAGAAAAATCCTCACCTCTAAATTCCTCCACTTCATCTCTCTCACCTCTCAAGCCCTTCACGTCATCTCTCTCTCCTAAAAAATAATTAATTAATTGTTTATCTAGAACCTTCCATATCATCTCTCACAATATATATATATATATATATATATATATATATATATATATATATATATATATATATATATAGACAGACACGCACACGCACAATGCAAATACCCTTTGCATATCTTCTCTTATATATAATGCAAATACCCATGGTTAGAGATCCACCCTTCTCCTTTTTTCTAGAAAAAAAAAATCCTCATGACGCGGGACGGATCCGCGCGTCAAGATGTTACCTTCCGTTGATCTGCTAATGGCGGCGATAGATGGCTGATATTGGATCTGGAGGCGGGCTCCCGAAGCGTGTGGATCTCAATGGGTTTGAAGTTGTAGTTGCCGATCTACCTGCAAGGAAGTCCCGGAATGGTTGTACCACCGAGGACCCTCCAACGGTCAAGTTAGACTAAAGATCCGAGCAGAGTAATGACTTAGTGGAGTAAAAATGGCTTGCTTGGATGAAAAGATAAATAAATAGTGTATTATTTACGGAAAAAGTGAAAAAAAATCACTGATATAAATAAGCTGTTTAATGTTCGGATGATTTTGTATGAAAAGTGATTATAAATAGATAGTGTATTTGGATGAAAAATTAAATAAGTGAATATTGAGTATAAAATGATCAAAATGACGTATCATTAATACCATCTTAAAATTTGGATGAAAAGACAAGAGATATTATGATATATTACTTGGTCAACTCTACCATTCCATAGTCACTTATAAAATAAGCTAGGAATTTCCGGCTTATTTTTAAGTGGAAAAATATCATTTTTAAGCTAGCCACGATGGGACCAATGATAAAATAATCACTTATTGAATAGTAAAAAATAGTTCCAAATACGCTATCTACTTGGGTCCCACCTTGATGTGATTTTTAATCAATTGTTGACTAAAAATAATCCAATCCAAACATTTTTTTATATAATGCAAATACCCATAATTAGAGGTCCACCCTTCACCTTTTTTCTTAAAAAAAAGAAAAAAAGGAGAAAAATCCTCATCTCTCAAGCCCTCCACATCATCTCCCTCACCTCTTAAGCCCTCAACATCATCTCTCTCTCTTCTAAAAAATAATTAATTATTTATCTAGAGCTTCCACATCATCAATCCCCCCCCCCCCCCACACTTTTAAAAAGAATAAATAAATAAAACTCTAGAACCCTCCACATCATCAATCACATTTTAAAGAAAAACAAATAAATAAAACTCTTGAACCCTCCACATCTCTCTCCACCCCTCCCCTCTTCTTAATTTTTAAAATCTTCTTTATATATAATGCAAATACCCATGGTTAGAGGTCCACCCTTTTCCTTTTTTCTTACAAAAAAAGGAGAAAAATCCTCACCTCTCAAGCCCTCCACATCATCTCCCTCATCTCTTAAGCCCTCTACATCATCTCTCTCTTCTAAAAAACAATTAATTGTTTATCTAGAACTTCCACATCATCAATCCCCTTTTTTTAAAAAGAATAAATAAATAAAACTCTAGAACCCTTCACATCATCAATCACATTTTAAAAAAAACAAATAAATAAAACTCTAGAACCCTTCCCATCTCTCTCCACCTCTGCCCCCTTCTCAATTTTTAAGTTTTTATATATAATGCAAATACTCATGGTTAGAGCTCCACCCATTTCATTTTTTCTAGAAAAAAAGAAAAAAGGAGAAAAATCATCACTCCTCAAGCTTTCCACATCATGAACTTCAAAGAAAAAGATAAAACAAAAATTTAAAACTTCTAATGTCTCCTTTTTTCCAAAATTTAAAGAAAAAAAGAAGAAAAAAATCACCTAAGGCCTCTACCCTTCCTAAGAGAGACAAAAATATAAAGCATTCAAATGAAAAATTACACACACCTTCATTATTTATAAATTTACGCATATATTCTCCTTTAAATGAAAATTTACACATAAACCTTCATTGTTAATAAATTTTCATTCTCACTAATGAAATGTTAAATTCAAATGAAAAGAAGATAAAAGGTGACGCAGCCTGGATCGTGCCAAGATGTTACCTTCCGTTGATCTGCTGATGGCGGCGATGGATGGCTGAGATTGGATCTGGAGGCTATCGCTCCTAAAGCGTGTGGATCTCAATGGGTTTGAGGTTGTGGTTGCTGAGCTACCTGCAAGGAAGTCCCGGGGTGGTTGTACCACCGAGGACCCTCCGACGGTCAAGTTAGACTAGAGATCCGAGCAGAGTAACGGCTTAGTGGAGTAAAAATGGCTTACTTGAATTGACTGAAGAAAGGGTTTATATAGCGGTGGCAGCAGGCGAGACAGGCGCGAGAATCATGCTGGCCGTTACGCTCCCGATGTCACGCCCGCGTGATAAGCGGGATCTCCCATTAATGGCGAGACATGCTCGTTAATAGGGGATTGTGGTGGCATGGAGCGTGGGATGTGGCTGGCGGAGATCTCGCGCATGGAAAGATTCACGGGATGGCGGTTACGCCTGCAAGCGGTGCTGTTGGTCGGTCGATGAGACCGGGGAAGATGACCTCGGCGGGAGAGCTTGCGGAGGAGCGGGAGAGCCGAGATATCTTGGTTCTGCTCAAGCCTGGAGGCGAGCTGAGAGGGCCGAGGAGGCTCAGGCCTGTGATAGCTCGGAGACGAGCTATGAGGCCGAGGAGGTCAATTGTGCTGGGGGCTCGGAGGTGAGCCAGCGTTCGCTTGACGGGCACAGGAGTGGTCTGGTCGGCCACTGTAGGTCCTTTCTTGTGAGGCCTGGGACACGTCATCTTCCACGTGTCATGATCTGGGAGATCACCGATATCGAGCATCATCATTAGCCCCCCACTCTCGTCTCTATATATAATGCAAATACTCTTGGTTAGAGGTTCACCCTTCATATTTTTTCTGGAAAAAAAGAAAAAAACAAGAAAAATCTCAATCTCTCAAGCCTTCCACATCATCTCGCTCACCTCTCAAGCCCTCCACCTCATCCCTCCCCTATTTTTTTAAATAAATAAATAAATAAGACTCTAGAACCCTCCACGTTTCTCTATTCCCTTCTCAATTTTTTTAAACACGTGCAACGCATGTGCATAAATTCTAGTCTCTATATATAATGCAAATACCCTTGGTTAGACGTCCATCCTTCTTCCTTTTTCTAGAAAAAATGAGAAAAATTCTCACCCCTCAAGCCCTCCACTTCATCTCTTTCAACTCTCAAGTCATCCACGCCATCTCTCTCTTCTAAAAAACAATTAATTGTTTATCTAGAACCTTCCATATTATCTCTCACAATCAATATATATATATATTATAATGCAAATACCCTTGGTTAGAGGTCCACCCTTTTCCTTTTTTCAAGAAATAAAGAAAAAAGGAGAAAAATCCCCACATCTCAAGCGCTCCACATCATCTCTCTCATCTCTTAAGCTCTTCACATCATCATCTCTCTCTCTCCTCCCGTAAAACAATTAATTGTTTATCTAGAATTCTCCACACCATCAATCCCCTTTTTAAAAATAAATAAATAAATAAAACTCTAGAACCCTCTATATCTATCTCCCTCTCTCCCCCTTCTCAATTTTTTAAAACTAACAAGTGCAACGCACGTGCATAAATTCTAGTATATATAATGCAAATACCTTTTGCATAGAGGTCCACCCTTCTCCTTTTTTCTAGAAAAAAATAAAAAGGAGAAAACCCCTACATTCTTAAGCCTCCACATCATTAAAAAGATCTCCACATAATCTAGCACTAGTAAAATAGGGGGTTGCCCCTACGGATGGAGTTATCCGTTGGGGCAGATTTTACTTGGCCCTACGGATTACTCCGTAGGGCTAAATGGTTGCCCCTACGGGCACTGACGTTCAAGAATTAAAAAATTAATTCTTAATTTGGTATTTGCCCCTACGGTGGCGCAAATAAAGGACCTACGTGTATATCCGTAGGGACAAGTAAATATCGGTTTATTAAGATCCCAGACCGATCGTCTACGCTCACTTTCTCTTTCTCTCTCTCTCGATCTGGCGCGAGAAAAATCCCCAAATCGCCACGCAGTCGTCGCCACCGTCGTTCTCCTCGTCGCCACCGCCGGTTTCGTCGCCACCGCAGTTCTCGTCGCCACCGCGGTTCGGGTCGTCGCCCCAGCCCCAGCAGCAGCCGTTCAGGTGAGTAAATCTCGAGGTAAATTAAAGAATTTTTGGATTATTTTGGGCTTAGGGTTCATGGCTGGGTCTGGGGTTGCGCGCGAGTTGGGGTTGGGCAGGGGTCGCGGTCGCGGTCGCGGTCGGGGTCGGGGTCAGGGTAGGGTTAGGGTTGGGGTTCGGCTGCTGCTGGGGTGGGGCTGGGGTTAGGGTTTGCCTTAGGGTTGGTGTTGGGGTTTAGCTGGCCACGCTGGGGTTAGGGTTGGGCTGGGGCTGGGGGCTGGGGCTGGGGCTGGGGCTGGGGGCTGGGGCTGGGGCTGGGCCAGGCGGGGTTTTGGGATCTTTGTAATTTGCTTGCTCTGTTTGGGGTTTCAGTTGATCCTCATTAAAAAATTGGTGATTGATCTCTTCAATCATATTATTATCTGTATTTAAAATTTTTGTGAAGCCTTCAGAGTTTGGAAAAATCTAGAATTACCGTTGAAATTCTGGCAACATTCAAAAACTGTGTATATGATGTGTGTGTGTGTATGCATGTATATACATTTGAAATTTATCTTTCTTCTATGATATAAAACGGTTAAACCGAAGAAAATTACTGGGGGAATTTTTGCTAAAATGTCTTGAGAGGGGGTTCAAGTGATGGGATAATTTCATTTGGTAATCTTTTACTTAATTTACATCTCTTATTTTTTCATGCAAAAATCTGAATAGGTTTCTTGCAATTTTGCCTATCGATCAATTATTATATTTATTTCTATTTTTTGTGGATGATTTGGCTTCAATTGAATGGAGGCGATGATGGCTTGCCCTCAAGCTTCCACTTTTATGAGCTTTATAGTTATGAGATTGGCGAGGCAAGCTGGTTTGTAGCCTTCTTATTTCTTTTCCTAAATTCAAATCCAAATATAAACTGTCTGATTGAGAGAGAGAGAGTATGGGAGATTATGTATTATTCAATGTGTTTGGAAGCTGGCATGTTCTGAGCGTCATCTCTGCATGAAAGCTATGGTTTTGCAAAAGGTTTGCCCTAACTATTTTCTGTGAGGAAGCTGAAGGCCTGAAGCTTCATCAAACTCAGGATTGGATTTTGGTCGGGTATTGTAAATTCTTGTGAAAGTTCCGTTCAAGATTTGTTCAGAGCTTGCATAACATCCTTTTCATCTTTATGAGATCTTTATGCAGTCATTTTTTTGGGTTTATATATTTCTCGAGCCCGTTTGACTTTGGACTTAGGATAACCCCAAATCTCTTTCTTATTTTGATTCCTAAGCTGGCATATCTGAGGCTCGTATTCCAGTATCGTTGCTGGAAAAGCTAGGGTTGCGAACATTTTTGCAACGATAATTTCTGTATGACAGCTTAAGCACACATAAAACTTAAACAATCTTGAAGCACTGCAGTTTTTGACTAAACTACCTAAAAGTTTTTATATTGCTGCAAGCTTCCTTAAAGTGCTGCATCTAAGTGTATTTTAGTGGGAAAACCCTTGAAAGCCAAACTTCATGGGGTTTGCTGTTTGCCTTCTCTGTAGCTAGTTTGAGGTTTATTTAGTTTTGGATTTGTTTTGCAACACTCTCTGAGTTCCAAATCAACAAAAAGCTGAATGTTGAATCACAACCAAGAAGCAGCCAAACTGGCCCTAAAGTAATCCTAAGTGATGATAATTTTCCAGGGAGTTTAAAATTTATAGAAATGGCGAGGCAACATTGGATTGTCTGCAAGTATTCAAGCAACCTGTTTGCAGCCATCATGCTATTTGTGATCCCAGTATAAAACTCAAACATGCCTCTTAGTTAGTTTACTTTAATTTGTTATTTATGTGTGTGTGTCAACATTGGATTGTCCCAAGTATAAAACCAAACCCACAAAACATCAAAACTGTCTCCGACAATCTTATGGTCATTAGACATAAGATTTATGCATATAGGTAACATCTGCCAATATGCCATATCCAGACCGCAATCTATTTTTGGTCGATGAATGCTATTGCAATGTAGGATGATCAGTTCTATCAATCTTGATCTCAATGGTTTAAAATCATGTTACACATACAACACGAATGCACAACAAACGCATAATTAGAGAGCGACTCAAGATATTCAGGTTAAAACCAATATATGATACTCGATGATAATATGAAACCTTCATATTCCCATCGATACCAATATACGCCTCGATATCTTTCCCTCTCGTTCCCAAAATTCTCTCGTTCCCGCGTCTCCAATTTTCTCTCCGTCGCCACCGCGCGCCCTCCGTTCTCAGCCCGCCACCGCCCTCGTTCTTCTTCGTCGAGTTCCTCGTCGCCGATATTTGTGCCTACATTGATGCCTCAAACAACGAATCAAATGATGTGGATCACAAACTAATTAAATAAATTTTGAATACCAATCTGGACTGGGATTTGAATACCAATCCTAGTTTGCTATATTTTTTTTATATATAGTAGATGGTGATACTTCTTTAAGTAAAAACAACCCTACACTTAAGCGAAATCATAAATCGAAACACACATATATAGAATACAACTCATACATGGGTATCCTCAAATCTAACTTTCATTGAATTTGCACGCGCACTTAAAATAACAACCTTTATACTAAAAAAATTATGTATGCCATTGCTTAGTAGTTTATGGTTTTAAGACGCAAAAGACATTTGAGAAATACTTTTTCTACCCACTATTAATCAATATTCTCAATATAGTCATTGAATTTGCACGCGCACATCATAAGAAGGAGAAGACAGTAATGTGGCAGAAGGAGAAGACAGTAATGTGGCGGAAGAAGAAAAAAATGACATTTCTCGTTCTCTGTTTCAGCATCAATCTTCTGATATGAACTAATGATGGCTTTCACATAGGCTTTTCCCATTAGAGACTTCTTAGTGTCCAATGGAAAGCATACATCAGATTTGTGCAGGTCGGGTTCTTCTATGACTTTTAAGAGTCTCAACTGATTCTGTAAATTACACCCTAGTTGGGTGATACTTTTACCACTTCTCACTGCAGGTGCGCTCTCTAATATCCATTTTGAATGTAAGTATCGATATGGATATTAGAGAGAACCCGACCTGCACAAATCTTAAAAGTCATAGAAGAACCCGACCTGCACAAATCTGATGTATGCTTTCCATTGGACACTAAGAAGTCTCTAATGGGAAAAGCCTATGTGAAATCCATCATTAGTTCATATCAGAAGATTGATGCTGAAACAGAGAACGAGAAATGTCATTTTTTCTTCTTCCGCCACATTACTGTCTTCTCCTTCTGCCACATTACTGTCTTCTCCTTCTTATGATGTTCGCGTGCAAATTCAATGACTATATTGAGAATATGGATTAATAATGACAAATTATCCATTGTGGCTCACTAGGTTAGCATTTTCTCTTCTATTGACCATCTTTCTAATCAGCTTGGTAAATTTATTCGGAACCGGCTGCGAATCATTAAAAGACATGCATAAGAAAGAGAACTAAAATACAGATATATAGCATACCGATACATTGAAACTTCATAGTTGCGATGGCAATCCAGAGATATTTATTTCTACACACGTGGTGCGCGTGCGAATGCGTCAGGCATCATGGACAAATATTTCAGAACATGGAAAGTATTATTCGTATAAAGTAATTAAAACTTTTAAACACCTTGGGTAGATATTTTCTTAGTTGATGCAATCATATCATGATGACTAAATTTAAGCTATTATACATATGCTTATGTATTTTTCTAATCTAATATATCACACACACAGAGAGAGAGAGAGGGGGGGGAGAACACCAGGTAGATAGAGAAATTAGGTAGCAGGATCCTGAAGAAATGGAGTCCATAGCATTGCTCATCATCATCATCCGTGATCCCTTTGAAAAAATATTATCAAAGGGATCATGGATGATGATGATGAGCAATGCTATGGACTTTATTTCTTCAGGATCCTGCTACCTGATTTATTTACCTACCAGGTGTTCTCTCTCTCTCTCTGTGTGTGTGTGTGTGATATTTTAGGTTAGAAAAATACATAAGCATATATATAATAGCTTAAATTTAGTCCTCATGATATGATTGCATCAACTAAGAAAATATCTACTCAAGGTGTTTAAAAGTTTAATTACTTTATACGAATAATACTTTCCATGTTCTGAAATATTTGTCCATGATGCCTGACGCATTCGCACGCGCACCACGTGTGTAGAAATAAATATCTCTGGATTGCCATCGCAAATATGAAGTTTCGATGTATCGGTATGCTATATATCTGTATTTTAGTTCTCTTTCTTATGCACGTCTTTTAATGATTCGCAGCCGGTTCCGAATAAATTTACCAAGCTGATTAGAAAGATGGTCAATAGAAGAGAAAATGCTAACCTAGTGAGCCACAATGGATAATTTGTCATTATTAATCCATCTTCCTGAAAACGGTTTATACGGAGCAAGTATATTTCATGGTACTTGAGAAAAATATATGTTGAAGTCAAAAGCTATCGAGATTTAAATGCTCGCTTACTGTCTTCCAAGATATTTTATATTCTAAGGCAAGGTGACAATAAGTGCATGATTTGGTATGTAGATTCAAAGTTATGCATGGCTACGACCCTTTCTTATGATTTCTTATCATAATTTTCTGCACACTTATAGTTGATAGATGCAGTTAGATCATATCTCTATAAGGGAAAACTTAAAATAACAACCTTTATACTAAAAAAATTATGTATGTCATTACTTAGTAGTTTATGGTTTTAAGACGCAAAAGCCATTTGAGAAATACTTTTCCTACCCACTATTAATCAATATTCTCAATATAGTCATTGAATTTGCACGCGCACATCATAAGAAGGAGAAGACAGTAATGTGGCAGAAGGAGAAGACAGTAATGTGGCGGAAGAAGAAAAAAATGACATTTCTCGTTTTCTGTTTCAGCATCAATCTTCTGATATGAACTAATGATGGCTTTCACATAGGCTTTTCCCTTTAGAGACTTCTTAGTGTCCAATGGAAAGCATACATCAGATTTGTGCAGGTCGGGTTCTTCTATGACTTTTAAGAGTCTCAACTGATTCTGTAAATTACACCCTAGTTGGGTGATACTTTTACCACTTCTCACTGCAGGTGCGCTCTCTAATATCCATTTTGAATGTAATATTATAGATATCCATGCATGTTTATGTCAAAATTACTTATATTGTCAATGTTTGATTGTCTAGTTGTTGGTGATGCGTCCATATCAGGGACAGAGGTCACTCCCGTTCCTCCAGGTATGTTTATATATTATATAGGGCATGTATATTGATTTAGAATGCTATATCATAAATATACACACATTTCTTTTGCTCTTAGTCGTCCAACTCATTATCATGGGCTGCTTGATGAGATTAGATTTGCGCATCTACAAGAGCTTGTTCACTCCCTGTCATATGTGTAAGCAGCGCTATATGCGAGTTTACCTTGTTAGTATGTATGTACTGAAATTAATTAATATTATTCAAATTTTGATACATGCAGATACCAGAGGAGCACATCTTCTATCTCTGTAGGTAAGGCTTTGAATTTGTTGATTTTGGTATTTCTTGTCAATTTTATAGACCAGTATGTGCTAAATATAATGTTCTGACAGTTGCTAGGGGGAAGGCAACATTCGAGGCTGCTGACCCCAGTCCTGAACGCCGCACACGGACGGCACCACGGAGGTTTGGAGATAGGCCGAGGACTGGGCTCTAGCAGGGCCCATATGAGGTTGGACTCCACCCCGGTGGTTACTTCCTCCGTCTCCAGTCAGCGACGTATCCAGCAGGAACAGGAGAGCTTGAAGGCCACCGTTCAGGAGTTGAATGGGATGCTGGTATGTATACTACTTAATAGTAAAATATAATGTCATATTATAGATATCAACATATCCAATATCAGTACATAGCCTGAGCTTATTTGGTTGTAGACTTATGTTTTATTAATCATACATACATATGTAATTGAAATAAACAACGCTTTTCCAAACTAGATATCCAAACAGAGTTTCGAAATAACTTAATAATGATACGAATTCGAATAATAAACAGTTCTTACACGCTTCTTACACAAGTTATATCCAGACGCGACAGGGTAGATCGGCCGACCTCCACACGCATCTCCTTCGGCTGCGGTTCCGCAGACAGCTCCTGTAGCTCCACCGCCCACTCAGACTCCCGCTCGCGACGAATTGCAGAGTTTATTGACCGAGGAGCAGGACCGAGCTGGACCGAGCTAGGGTAGATTTTTGGTTCTTTTTTTTTGAAACATGTATTTATTTATATCATACACATTGTACTACATTTTGAAACGATATTCATATTGGTTTGTATTTATATCATATTCAGTTTTTGTGTTTCTTTTGTATATTATATATATGCGTGAGATGTGATTATGAATACTGCAATATATAATTTGATTGATGTATACATTAATGTGCACAGGGCGGGAAAAAATCAAGCAGGACATTTTTTAAAAAAAATTTCAGATAATATGTACCTACGGATTAATCCGTAGGCCTACACGTTACCCCTACAGATATATCCGTAGGGGCTAAATATCAGCAGTAACTGATATTTCCCCCAGATGTCAGTGCCAGGTGTTTGGGAATCCCCCTACGGATATATCCGTAGGGGCCACTGACATTCCCCTACGGGGTTATCCGTAGGGGCACATATCAGGAATCCTGAATTTGTGCCCCTACTGAAAAGTACCTACGAATATATCTGTAGGGGGTAGTACATTCCCCTACGGATATAGCCGTAGGTCCAAGTAATTTATTAAAATAAACTGTAAATAATATAAAATCTTATACCCTACGGCTTACTCCGTAGGGAAAACTGGACCTACATACATATCCGTAGGGGCAAGAATTTAACCGTAGGGATAAGTTCAGGGCCTCGACTTGCACCTGCGGCCTTTGCACCTACGGGGTATTTTTTCGCCCCTACGTATATAACCGTAGGGGCAGTGTGTTGCACCTACGGACATATCCGTAGGGGCAACCCTTCTTTGTAGTAGTGTAGAAATATCCACATCTCTCTCTCTCTCTTCTCCGAAAAAAATTAATTTTTTAATTATCATCAAAGAATCCATCACATCTCTCTTTTTCCAAAATTTTTTTTAATTAACACGTGCAACGCACGTGCACAAAATCTAATGCCTATAATGCAAATAGACTTGGTTAGAAACCACTCTCTCATTTTTTTTAAAAAACGAAAGAAAAAAGGGAGAAAAATCCTCCATTCTAAGGACGTCCATATTATTATACAAAGAGACAAAAATAATTAATTGTTATGTTTAAAAAAAACTTAGAGTCTCCACATCATAAAAAAAGAGACAAAAATAATTAAAATTCCCCATTTTTTTAAAAACAAAGAAAAAAGAAACTTTCTAGAAATTGAGACAAAAAAATAACTTTGTAGAAATTAGTTTGAATTCAAATTCAATTTACATTATACTCAAATTGAAGACAAAGAGGAAGTTTCTGGAAGTTATTTTAATGTTATCATTTTTCAAATTCTGCTTTCATTTACTTATAACCACATTTTTTACTTAAATATGGTAAATAACGTATTATAACTTCTTCTAGAATACTCTTGATCAAAGTTACTAAAATGACTATTTTATTCACTTATTAACATTCAAAATAATTTAAAACCAAAAGCCCCTCATTTTATCTTTATCCATGGGCTCAAGAAAATTTTTTGGACTCTGAAAAGAATAAAGCAATAGAGATGCATTTCACATGCAAAATGCTAGTCCTTAAATGCAAATAGGGCTCAAGAAACACAATCTAGTGGAATTGGGTCAGTGTCATCATTATTACTTTTAGTTTTTATTTGGAAAATAAATATTTTTATACAATATTATTTGTGGGAAAGGAGGATGGGAAATAAGATGATTGAATCCAAATGAGCCAATCCAAAATTCTATATAAACGTATTTAATGATATAGATAGATCTGAAAAACGGGTAAAAGATGGAGAGAAGGAGATTTCAAATTTTAAAAAGTTGATGATATGGCTCAACTGAAATGTTGTAATTTCTATGAGAATTGTTCTTAATTTTTATAACTTTTCTAAAAAGGATAGGGCACCTATTAAAGGTATTTGGTAGACCTTCATAATTTGTATTATAATAGTAGAGAATATTATTCGTTTTACAGCTAATTATTTTTAGTTGTTTCGCCAATTGGCATTTTCACCATTATATATATGCAAATATGCCAAGAAGAAGAATATGTGGGTCTGATATATTTGAAATTTGAAAGAATATAAAAGCAAGTAATTAAACAAAGTTTCAAATTGTATGATAAAATAGCTTTTTGTCCATGCTAATAAAATAAATAGCAAGATCTTTACAGCTTTCAACAACAGTAGGGTTGGACCTTGCACGTTGCGCAGGATCTACGAATATTAATAAAAAATTTATACAATGTAAAATTGATCATGTAAAGCGATTATTTATATATGGTTCAAGATTATTGACGTAAAAATTTATGATATTTTTTATTAGCAAGAAAGAAAGTCTATGATGTTTAGTAACTAAAAACAAAGGCCATGATATTTATCTGAAAATTGGTTAAAGTATTGTATTTAGTTGCCAAAAATTTAAATGCAAGGCATTTATTTGAAACTCGTCATATTATCTGTAATAAAAAAAAGTTTGTGATATTTATTTCTAATAAGGAAGTCGCATGATATTTATCTGGAAAACATTGAAATTTTGTGATTTTTTAATTTGTTAAAATATCTAATGGTCCTCATATGAAAAACACTAAAAGTTCTCCTTATTTTTTATTAGGATAATCTCGTGGTATTTATGTAAAAAATAGCAGAATTTCATGGTACTTATTTGAAATTAAAAAAAAGACCATGGTATCTATTTAAAAAACTTTAGGAAGTTTATAGTATTTTTTGAAAAAATTCCATGGCATCTATTTGAAGTCCATAGTATCTATTTGTAATAAAAAGTCTTATGATATTTATTTTAAAATATTAAGAATTCATGGTGTTTTAGTGTAAATCTACTCGAGATTTTGAGTTATTAGCTAAAAGAAAGCAAATTTCTTAGCATTTATCTAAAATTCATCGTTTTTTCTATAATAAACAAATTTCGTGATATTTATTTATAGTAAAGGAAGCCTGTGGTCTCTATCAAAATGCTAATAATTCATAAAAAAATCCATGATACTTATATGAAAATATTAAAAGTTCTTTTTGTATATTTGTAATAAGCAAAGCCCATAATATTAATGTGAAAAATGTCGAAAATTCATGGCATTAATTCGAAATTAAAAAGTCCATGGTATCTATTTAAAAAGTGTTTAGAAGTTCATGGTATTTATTTCAAAAAAGTCTATGGTATCTATTCAAAGTTCATGGCATTTATTTGTAAAAAAATTCCATGATATATATTTATTAAAACAATGGGAATTCATGGTATTTTAGTTAAAATCTATGTGATAGTTTGAGTTGATTGCAATACTATAATTCTTGAGAGATGGCAAAAGTGTAACTATTCTAATTATTTTCCATCATCGTCCTCATAACTTCATCAACAACTCAAAATTGCCTATAAAATCCAAATTTTATGCTAAAGATATTAAATGAGAATGGGGGTAAAAATGAAAATATCAAAATTTTGCCATTATTTTATGATTTTCCATTATTGTCTCCACAACTTCATAAAATTCTCAAATTTATCTATATAATCCAAAATTTATAATAAGAATATTGAGTTAAAAGCGAAGGCTAAAGTGGAATTATTGAAACTTCCTTCCCCTATGCTAAATTAGTTTATTATAAAGAAGGTAATTTATAACTTTTTTTCACATGCACATGCATCACTAGCCTAATTTCTTTGTAGTAGTTTTTTGCATACATACAAAACAATGCTATAAAAGTGAATCCAGGTGCAATCTAAAGCTAGAAAAAGATCACTTCCCATTATCATAAGTGCCCGTTTGGTTGTAGGATTTGGGTGGATTTTACGCTGTTTGGATTCTAGGATCTTAGGATTAACAAATATTGTGTTTGGTTGTAAAATTAGGTAAGTTTGGATTTGCTTATTTTTAGTGAAGGCCCCACAAAAATACATGGATCTTCAAATCCTATTTTTTTGGCGGATTCTTGAGAATTCAAGCAAATTAGGTGGAGCCCACTGCACTTTATATATTAAAAAATTTAACTTTCTCTCTGTCTCTTTCTAAAATTCTCAAATCCAAATCTCACTTTTCCCCCCAACCAAACAATGATTATAAAAATCTACAAATCCAATACAAGGAATCTAATACCAAGCAAACACACAATTAGCTAATCCAAAATTTTTCAATTATACTGTTTGGAAATCTAAATTTCACAATTCTCAAACCAAACGGTCCGTATCTAACACCAAAATCTTCTCCTTTTACACTAAACTAATGAGTGAAGAAAAGGGGGGAAAACTAGTGAGTGAAGAAATGGGGAAAATTGGTAATGCAAGTTTGATAAGAAAATTAGAATTAGGGAATGTGTTTAGGGGACTAAGGCCCCAAAACAACACGGTTTCGCACCCGCGTAACAAAACTTTCCATGTTCAAAGATTTCTTTGTTTCAGTTGTTTTTATACACTGACTGCTCTCTCTCTCTCTCTATATATATATATATATTTTTCAATGCTGACATTTACTACATTTATACTAAAACTACTATATTTATTTTGTAAATATTACGTTTAGTTATACTAAAATTGCAATATTTACATTAAAACTATTGCGTTAATTAATGTCCTTTTATATATATATATATATATATATATATATATATATATATATATATTTATACTAAAACTACTATATTTATTTTGTAAATATTACGTTTAGTTATACTAAAATTGCAATATTTACATTAAAATTATTGCGTTAATTAATGTCCTTACACACACACACATATATGGAGAAAAGATACCTAGGGGGCTTTTTCAGTAGATGGCCTGAAAAATTTATATGCTCCACGATTTTTTTCGACACCACAAAATCAACTGTGAAAATGTTATGGAATCACATGAAATTTGGTTATCTACATCTTAGATGATAAAAATGATGATAATGGATGCCGATCGTGGAAAAATCACAGAAGATACATTTTTTCGACCTTATAGAAGAAAATTCCTCCTATGCACCTTTCCTCGCTGTGGGCGTGTGTGTATATAAAAGTTAAACCACTAAATTTATCAAGCATATATTGTTATATTTATCTAGTCTTTTTTCATTTCATCTCATTTCTTTTTTCTTCTTCCTTCGTCCTCACCGTCTTCTTCAAATCCTATCAAATTCAAAGGCCATTTTTTTATCAATCACAAAACGGCATATTTGTTCTCTTCCAAATTCTAACCTTCAAAATTTGTCAAATCTAACACCCATTTCCTCTCACCTGCGCCTCCTAATTTTTGAATATACATGTACCAAATACAAATATTGAATATCGTAATTGTGTTTAAACTTGAAATTAAGTATTTGAGAGCTTTTAGCAAATTTTTTTGGACCAAAAATAGTAAGATTTCTATTGTTTCTGGGACATAGGGGCCCTGAACACAATTTTCCCTAAGAATAAACTTACATCCTCATATCTACGAACAAATGTGAAAAAATGGAAAAGAAAAAACACATGAATCAATCAATTTAACAGAAACTTATAAAATCAAATATTCTTAATTAATTACAGCCCCCAAAATAAAACAGAATAATAAAAAGGAATGAGATGGAGAATAACATAGCTAAAGACCCAGACATGAAGAACTTGTCGGAGATGTTGGCTCTGGCGAATTTGCCAGGAACCGACGTCTACAGGCTTGGCATGTAATCTGAATCATTACAGAATCGCTCCTCACAATCGCCCGTTCTCTCATAGCCAAGGCTTTGCAAAGCTCAGCCTGCGCCTGCTGCCTCAGTTTCTTCGCATTCTCAAGTTCTCTCTCAGCCATCTCCCTCTGCCGCTTCGCCTGCAGCCTCACCTCTGCCACAACCTTCTCTTGTACAAATAATGTAGATTCATTATTGTTTGGTTCAAGATCAATGGAGAGTTGCAATTTTGTATCATGGACTTCGTCCGAGGATGATAGGTGATAATTATGTAAGTGTGCATTCGGTGTTGATTTGGGTAGGAGTTGGAGTTTGCAAGGTTGGTTTTGAGTCGAAGGGGAAGGAGTTTGAGGTTGGTGAAGGAAAATAGAGGCCCAAGGGTTCGGCATTGGTGGAGGTGGAGGGGTGGAATTGATGTCGACCAGTGGGCTCGGGCTCGAGGTGGTGCAAGAGGGTGAGGCGGACAGTTGCATTTCGTTTCTTGATCGGTTGGTGGCCGCACAAGCGTCTTGGTGCTCAATGAAGCTCTCCACCCTGTTTCGATTGTAAGACGATTAGGCACTACAACAAAATTGAGCTATAACGTTCCATATAATAAACGCAATTTAAAATATATATATATATATATATAAAAGAAATTTTCTAGACCTTAGTTTGAAACATTGAGGACCATCCAAATTTATTAAGTTCAGATCGATTTTTTGTTAAAACTTATATGTGTTTGCATCTAGATGACTGTCTCTATTGCTGGGACACCTAGCTACTACCACAATTTTTCATGGATATATATATAATGGCAATTTAGGGTTCATATGGCACTTATGACTAGCATTAGTTTCTATAGACCATGTATTGCTTAATTTGACTGGTTGATTATCAATAGAAAATGCTTTAAAATTCAAAATATAATCTTTTTACTTGACAAATCGACAACTCTAAAACTTGCAAAATCAATATATTAACATCCGACATACGCTCATATTAAAAAAAAATAAAAAAACCAGTCATACACGGACTCTTGACTTGGCATAAGATTTAACAGTAATAATTAAGAATTTCTTGAGCTTGTAGGAAATTCTTCAATAATAAATATAATGTCAAAATTAATTTAATTGAGTAGGGTGACTTGCCTACTTTTTCCTTAAAAAAAAATATCAAATTTACCTAAGCCGATAAATCCATACATGAACTGAGTACATGCATTGACTTAATTCATTTATACTCAAAATTAAAACTATAAAATAAATTTACAATATATATATCAAACCAATTCTATATATATATATGCAAACCTTGAGAAAACTCGGCCGCAGTCGCAAAAATGGCCGCGGGTGCCGCAAGTCTTGAGATGAGCCTTATAATCAGACTGCACAGCATAAGCCTTTGAGCACTTGGCACACGCCCACTGCTTGAAACCACTATGCTTCCTCCTAAAGTGTTTCTTGATCCCGACGAGGTCGCCGAGCGCGTGGCTCGGATCATGATGCAGGCAGCTCTTTTCTGGGCAGACGAAGACCCGTTTCCGTGCCTCCTGGTCGTCATTCAACTCCCTCTTCAAGAACTTCCATGGCACCTTGTGCCGCCTCCGGTGCATCTGCAGGTTTTGGTCTCTCAGGAACCCTTGGTTGCATATCTCGCACACGTACCGATCCGACTCTAGAAGAGTCTGCGGCGACAGCGACACGACCTCTGCGTCTGGATCTGGTTCATGATAGCTATAGATTGTTACCCCCATTACTGTACATTGCTTCCATTTATAATTTGATACTTGCATTTATATCAAAGCTACATATATATTGCTTAATTTACCTGGTGTTCCGGCAGGCCTACGCTTTCGCTTCATGGCATTGTCCGGAGTCGGGGCCGGCGAAGGGCCGGAGCTAAACATCTTCTTGTGCTTGATCTTATAATGATCTTGAAGTCACAAAATAATATCTATCTAGGGCTGTTTTTTGTTGAATATTAATTATCAAGGGGGAAGAAAAAGAGTAGGCTAGAGCTATATATGAGAAACTAAGGAGAAAAAGTCTTGTGATCTCTTCTTGGATACTGAGGAAGAGGTATATATATATATATATATAGAGAGAGAGAGAGAGAGAGAGAGAGAGAGCTTGCTTGCTTGGTAACAGCTTTAGGTAATTTTAGCAGGCTTTTCTATGGAAATTTCATGGATGGGCAACTCGAAGAAGATGAGTCGGGGATCTTTGGTTTTATTAGGTTTGGAGTCGATGTTCTTGTAAGCATGTGATCACGAGGAGGAGCAGTGAGAGTTGTGCTATGATCACTAGTTTGCTGTTGTTGTCGGCATCATAAAGGAAATAAGGAAAAAAATGGGTCTAAGTACTCCACGTGTCCACGAACCAACAGGAAAAACTCTATGGGCAAAAAAATCTACTAAAAAGCTTCATAGATTCAAAACTCAAAACGTTATATGTTTAAGTCTCTATAGTATTACCAACCACTTTTTACCTTTTAACATTCCAATATTAATCTTGTCAAGTTCTGATAGATAACTGCTGTATTTAGCAGGTATAATGCTACATTTGCTAAATGTTGCAGTTATCTGTTAAGTATAGCAGTTAATGTAAACTGCTATATCTGTTAGATATAGCAGTTTATATATAGCAGTTAATGTAAACTGCTATATCTGTTAGATATAGCAGTTATCTGCTAAACGTAGTACTTAATGTAACAATTTATCTGCTAAATGTAGCAGTTTATCTATAAAATGTAGCGGTTGTCTACTAGAAAATGATAAAGGTAATATAGGAATATTAAAAATTAAAATGTTGTTGGTTGTACTATAAAGACTTGATCCTATAACTATTTGGATCTAGAAAGCTTTTCATTGACATTTTTTTGCGGGGATGTTTTTCCTAATGATTTTCAAGCCTAGGGAATTAGACTTATTTTCCTCAAGAATTAAGGGTAAATTGACAAAACCCTTCCTAAGTAGATTTTCCGTTTAGAGAAATCCCCTGGTTTCAAAACGGTTATAAAAACCTCACTCTGCTCTCGGTAACTTTATAGTTACCTGTTATATCTAGTTATTATGCAATATCTATGTTGTTGCCTGCGATATCTATGATCCATTTTGATATAGCAGATAACTATACAAATACTGCATAAAAAATTTCCATGGGGTTTTTGAGAATGTGCGGCTTTGACGCCGAGGATTTATGTTAGTGGGGAAAACGAGGAAAACTATTCTAGAAGGGCTTGCATCCTTGGATGGGCTTCCCTTATTTGTGGGGAAAGCCCATCCAAGGGCTATGCAAAGGCTTGCATCATGCAAAGTAGATTTTTCCGGTAAAAACTAACAAGGGGGTTTTCACAATTTACCCAAGAATTAATTAGATAGCCATCGAGAGATTGTAAGAAAGATGAAAAGGGAGGGGCAGACATGGCCAATCAGCTGACATGAAGACTACACCCACCGCAATGAGCAGCACATGGATACACATGAAAAACAACCCCAAAAGAAACAAAAGCTCTCGTTATCTCATCACTGTACCCCTTCCTAAAGTAAAGTTTGCATGCATTAATGCTTGCACTTATCACCAATACATCTCTCTCTCTTTCTCCCTCCCTCTAAAAATACATATGGTATGTTAATTATATTTTTACTATCCATGTTGTATAAACCAAATATATATATATATATATATATATATATATATATATATATATATATATATAAAACGGAAGAAAGAGTCCATTGAGAGAATTTCCTCCTATGATATCGAAAAAGTACATCCTCCATCATTTTTTTCGACGATCGACACCCATCATCATCGTTATCAGCTAAGATGTGGACACACCAAATTTCATTTGATTCTACAACTTTTTCACTGTTGATTTAGCAATGTAAAAAGTTATGTTGTCAGTAAACCGTTAATTTTGAACCCACTAAATCAACGGTGAAAAGATTATAGAATCACATGAAATTTGGTGTACCCAAATCTTAGATGATAGTGATGAAGATAATGGATGTCGATTGTCGGAAAAAATGAGGGAGGGTGTACTTTTCAATGCCGTAGGAGGAAATTCCGTCCTATGGGAGGGTGTACTTTTCAATACCGTAGGAGGAAATTCCGTCCTATGGTCTCTTTCCTCTCCGTTATATATATATATATATATATAGAGAGAGAGAGAGAGAGAGAGAGAGAGGAGCTAATTAAATGAATTCTCTGTCCCATCCTCTCCAATGGAATGGAGTCTATATAGAAAGTGACCGAGGCTGAATTTTCACTAGTACAGGCGAAGCATCAAACAGTGTCAAACGTATAACTAGAGTAACATTAATCATTTCTCTTGTTAAGATTTTCATCACTGATTGAATTCGCTTATCAGAATAAGAAAGACGATTCCGTTAGTTACATGATCTATATCTTTGAAGCTTGCATTATAACAGTTCAGATAGTGAGATAAAATAAATGAGAATAACAAATTCATTAGCCAGCTTTGCTAGCTAGGGCTCGGAGAACCTAATGGAACATATGGTGGAGCAAGAAAAGGGGCAGAGGGTGAAAGGGGGGATTAATGTTTGGCAAAGGAAATTGATGGAAGCAGGATGTTGTCAAAGGAAATATTCTCATATTGTCCCCTGTATACAGGGCCCACCACTTAGCCATATATTCCTTTGTGAGATAATATGATTTGGGATAATATTATCTATTTTCCTACATTATTCATTTCATCTCAATATCTCTTCTTTGATCACACTCTGTCTCATTCCTTTCACCCTCTTTTCTTTTGGTTTATCCATCTTTGGAGGATCCCCTCTATGTTGTAACTCTTTGTTGAGCACTTGAGCTTTTACTGAAGGTTATTTTCTTCAAATTTAATTTATTTGACAATATTCATCCTTCAATAACGTTGTAATTAACGTCAGATAGTTCAGAAAATAGTTCCAATAAGTTGCAAGATTGTCCACCAATGAAGATATAGAAAATTATATTAAAAGTATAGTCAACGTGCAGTCAAAATCGTTTTGATACCTGAGTGAGAAATAAGGAAGAGGAAGGAAAAATAAACATAAATTTTGTTAGATCTTACCATGTGTATTTTTCCTTATGTTGTGTATCTAAGATTAACCTCTAAACTAAGTGATAAATAATGGTCGAGAACCCTGTATATATCATCTCTCTCTCCCAAATATTAGGAGTTTCTAACGTAAGTATATTAGTCGATAAATGTTCATTTCTGATAGTTTGCTAAAACCAATCACCACAATCTCTTTGGTTGTAATGTAGATGATGCCATTTTGATGAAGGCGATTAGAGCGGCAACAATCACCGGGATGATGATTGTGGTCACTACTACAATATAGGGTTGCCCTTACGGATAAAGGAATCCGTAGGGGCAACTATTTATTGCCCCTACGGATAGAACCGTAGGTCCATATACTTGGCCCTACGGTTCTCTACGTTTTAATTTAAAAATATTTAATCGTAATTTGATGTTTGGCCCTACGGAGCCGCAAACAAAAGACCTACGGATTAGTCCGTAGGGGCATGTATATGGGTTAATAAATAATAAAAAAATGGCACAGAAAATCCCTCCGTTCCCAAAAATCTTTATCATCTTCCTGCGCCTCGCGATCGATTTCCTCCCGTGCCTCGTCGACTTCCTCGTCGCCTCCTCCGTCGCCTTCTCATAACAACCTCGTCGACTTCCTCCAGCGCCTCGATCCCGAGCCTCGTCGACTTCGTCACCTCCTCCGTCGTCTCTTCCACCGCGAAAAGGTTAGTAAATCTCCAATTTCTACTTCTAATTTAATACTTTTATTTCCCTCTTTTGATGATGTTAGGTTCAGGGCAGGGTACGGGTACGGGTGAGGGTTAGGGTTAGGCATCGGGTCAGTTTCAGTTAGGGTTACGTTTAGGGTTAGGGTTAGGGGTCTGTTGGGGTTGGGATTAGGGTTCTGTTGCGGTTGGGGTTGGGTTTGGGGTTGGGGTTAGGGTTAGGGTTCGGAATTGGGGTTAGGGTTAGAGTTAGGGTTCAGAATTGGGGTTGGGGTTGGGGTTAGGGTTGTTTTTTCTTGAAAACAACTCTAATTAAAGGCTAGGGTTAATATGGGTTTAGTGTTAGAGGTTAGGGTTAATTTGGGTTAATTAAAGGGTAGGGTTAATTTGGGTTAATTAGTGATAATTTGAAAGGGTTATGGTGTTGATTAGGTTTAATTTGGTTATGTTTGGGTTGATTAGGGTTAATTTGGTTAAGTTTGGGTTGATTAGGGTTAATTTGGTTTGATTAGGGTTAATTAGAGATAATTTGTGTTTGGGTAACGATTATGGTTAATTGTGGTTAATTAGGTTAATTTGGATTATTTTGGTTTATGGTGCACTATTATTTAGTAGGATACAATAGTTCATTGCAGTAGAATACTCGATAATAACGTAAATGTACAACTTTACCGTAAACGCAAGAAAAATTTATCCTAAACTTGAAATTTCGAACCCTTAATAACGAAACGTAAACGTAAAAACTATTCATGTTAAATGTTCAAATTAAAACCAATATATGATACTCGATGATAATATGAAACCTTCGTATTCCCATCGATACTCATATATGTAACTAAAAGCGCCAGTTAGTCTCCGTCTATCGGTTAACATACGTGCGATGCTCGTTGTGACCTAGAATTATACGAAGGTTGTTAAATATCGGACAGTATAGCTCGATACTAACAACCGTCGTATAGTCTACGCGACGAGAAAATTCAATCGTATGGTAACCCATAGATTTGTCCCGTGTGGACAAGTTAAGAATGTATAAAGCAAACGCCTTCATTCACTTGTATTTTCATCTGTTTCGAGATATTTCGTCGGTACCTTTCCGCTGGTTCTCCGTGTATAAAGATAGATTAGATGTTCATTTCAACGTTGTTTCACAGCTTTGAAATGATTATCTATTCTATTACAGTGTACTCGGAGAACAGCGGGAAGGTGCTGCCGAAATTTACTCGAAACGGTTGAAAGCACAAAGGATGGGCATTCGCTCTATACATTCTTAATGGGATAGAAGCCTACCCCCGACAGCCGGAACACACACATACAACAAGAATACACAACAAACGCATAATTAGAGAGCGATTCGAGATGTTCGGGTTAAAACCAATATATGATAATATGAAACCTTCATATTCTTATCGATACTCATATATGAAACTAAAAGTGCCACTTAGTCCCCGTCTATCGGTTAACATACATGCGATACTCGTCGTGACCTAGAACTATACGAAGGTTGTTAAATATCGGACAGTATAGCTCGATACTAACAGCCGTCGTATAGTCTACGCGACGAGAAAATTCAATCGTATGGTAACCCATAGATTTGTTCCGTGTGGACAAGTTAAGAATGTATAAAGCAAACGCCTTCATTCACTTGTGTTTTCATCCATTTCGAGATATTTCGTTGGTACCTTTCCGCTGGTTCTCCGTGTACAAAGATAGATTAGATGTTCATTTCAACGTTGTTTCACAGCTTTGAAATGATTATCTATTCTATTACAGTGTACTCGGAGAACAGCGGGGAGGTGCTGCCGAAATTTACTCGAAACGGTTGAAAGCACAAGTGATGGGCGTTCGCTCTATACATTCTTAATGGGATAGAAGCCTACCCCCGACAGCCGGAACACACACATACAACAAGAATACACAACAAACGCATAATTAGAGAGCGATTCGAGATGTTCGGGTTAAAACCAATATATGATAATATGAAACCTTCATATTCCCATCGATACTCATATATGAAACTAAAAGCGCCACTTAGTCCCCGTCTATCGGTTAACATACGTGCGATAATTTATTCTTTTCAACGACAAATGCACACACAAAGCATATACACGGATTTTCTCCTTTGTCAGTAACTATCCCGTTCTTATATTTCTCAATATAGTCAGCATAACCTACAATTTATATGTTATACAGTCTAACATGGCCCATGAGTACGTCAGAGTTAAGGACTGGATGTATGTGGATTGGAAACAACGTATGCAACCTAAGTTTGTCGCAGTAGTTGCTGCTTTCCTTGAATTTGCACGCGCACATAATAAGATCATAATAGAGAAGATTCTCTGTCCGTGCTATAGATGTGGCAATAAGTACTGGCAGAAGGTAGAATTGGCAGAGCTTCATATTGTAAAACATGGGTTTACTAGATTTTATACAACTTGGAAATATCACGGGGAAGGAGAAGAATGCAGTACTGCGGCAGAAGAAGAAGGAGAACACGATAATGCTGCAGGAGAAGAAGAAGAATTCGGTAATGCGGCAGGAGACGGAAATTTATTTCCATCAGAAGAAATGGAGGATATGGTAGAGGCTGCCCTAGGTGAATCTATTCGTACCGAAGATGACATTCCTTCCGGTCAAGAACCGCGTGCGGATAAATATGAAAATTTCATGAATGATGCTAGGAAACCAATTTATGAGAATGCAAAGTATTCCACCCTCTCATGGTTCGTCCAACTTTTCCAGATTAAGTGCCTAAATGGATGGAGTAACAAGTCATTCACAATACTTCTTTCGTTCTTGAAAGATTCTATGCCTCCGGGAAATAATGTGCCTGAAAGCTGGTACGAAGCCCAGAAGATGATGTCTGATTTGGGCCTAAAGTGCGAGAAGATTCAAGCATGTCCTAAAAATTGCGTGTTGTACCGGAAAGAGAATTCAGATTTGAAAGAGTGTCCAACATGCGGAGAGGCCAGGTATAAGCCGAAAGATTCTGATAAGAAGCCTGATATACCTGTGAAGATAGCACGATATTTTCCCATAACACAGAGGCTACAGAGGCTATTCAGGTGCAAGAAAACAGCCGAGGCAATGATTTGGCATCACCGTGCTCCTCCAAGCGAAAATGGAAAAATGAGCCATCCAAGAGATTCACCGGCATGGAAGGATTTCGATAGGAGGCACGCAATATTCAGTAGCGATCCTCGCAATGTCCGGGTCGGACTGGCTACTGATGGCTTCTGTCCATTCAACTATATGGCTGGAAGTCACAGCACATGGCCTGTTGTAATGATAATTTATAATCTGTCGTCTTGGTTGGCTATGGACCAATCATACTTTATGATGCCTCTTCTTATCGACGGACCAAACTCACCGGGGAACAATATCGACGTCTATCTCCGACCTCTGATCGAGGAGTTGAAATCTTTGTTCATTGATGGTGTAGAGACATATGATTCAAACACAAATACAACCTTCATACTGCGTGCGGCTTTAATTTGGACAATTAATGACTTTCCTGCATATGGAATGCTATTAGGTTGGTCCGTACATGGTCACAAAGCATGTCCTCATTGCCATGAACACACAACATCAAAATTCTTGAATTTTAGCAGGAAGGTTTGTTATTGCTGACATCGACGTTTTCTGCCTCCAGACCACCCCTATAGGTTAGATACGGTTCACTTTGATGGTCATCAGGAGCTTCTTGGATCTCCATCCCCATTGTCCGGAGAGGACGTGACTGCTAAATGGGATGGTTACAATAACGTGACCTTCGGGATGGATCCGACGAAACAGGTCAAACCACAATATTGGAACAAGTTAAGCATTTTCTTCGAGCTACTGTACTGGTCTACAAATTCAGTGCGTCATTGTCTGTACGTCATGCATATAGAGAAGGGAGTATCAGAGCACATACTTAACTTGCTTCTTTGTAAAGACGGAAAATCGAAAGACAACATGAATGCTCGGATGGATCTATAAGAGTGGGGAATAAGAAGTGAATTGCACCCTAGACCGGTAGCGGGTAAACCGGGCAAGTTTGTACTTCCCAATGCCGCTTATCATATGTCACAACTGGAGAAGAAAAGATTCCTGCAGGTGTTGCATGATTTGAAAGTCCCCACAGGTTTCTCAGGATTATTTAGCAAGAAAATAAAAATTGTGAAGGGCAAGATTGATGGGCTGAAAAGTCATGATCACCATGTTATCGTGGAGCACCTTCTTCCATTAGCCCTCAAGACTTCTCTCCCCGACTCGGTTGGTCTAGTAATCAACGACCTATGTTGTTTTTTCAGGGAGTTGTGTGCTAAAACACTGGAGGTTGCGACGCTGGATAAACTAGAAAATTCTGTTGCGTTGATACTTTGCAAGTTTGAGCGTATTTTCCCACCGTCATTCTTCGATATCATAATACACTTGACGGTTCATCTTGCAACTGAGGCGAAGTTAGCCGGACCGGTACAATATCGATGGATGTATCACGTCGAGAGGTACGTGTAATTTTTTCGTTTCGCGCAATTTATAAATTTATTGTTGTCCTGTATGCCCGTATTTATTTATTCAACATATTCTCATTAGGTACCTCTACACTCTTAAGAAGTATATACGCAATAAAAATCGACCAGAGGTTTCTATCATGCAAGGTTATCCTCTTGATGAAGCAACCACATTTTGTTCCCGCTATCTGGACGAGAACATTGAGACAAGGCTTAACCGACCACGAAGAATTCAAGACGGGCCATATGGTAAAGCCGAGTATAAGAGGGTAGACACTATGTTTATCAACAAGATATACCGGTTTATCTTGCTTAATTGCGCATATCTTGAACAAATTAGAGTGTAAGTTCTTTTGGATTAATTGTTATATCTGTGTTTGTGTGTGTACGAAATGATATAATATTAATGTCACAATTATTTGTCGAAAACAGAATTCATTTTAACGAGGTACGTGAGGGGCATCCTGATTGGAACGAAGAACGTTTGGAAAAATACCATCAGGATAATTTTTGTGATTGGGTCACAGATCATGTAAGTTATTCCAATAACATTTTATTGCTATCAGTTTTAATCTAAACTTGTATCGTTATGTATTTGTCGTAAAATTTGTTTTGTTAGATCCACGATCCGAACTTGTCTGCATCATTTGAGAGTGATTCAAGATGTTTAGCTCAATTTCCTAGTATGGAGGTTGCATATTACAAAGGATTTGGTGTCCTTGGATACAAATTCGAAGTTAAGGACATAGAAACATCTAGAACCACTCAGAATAGTGGGATTGCGACGGTAGGATCGGACGGTGTGATTTACTATGGGTACTTAAATTGTATACTCGGCATCCACTATCCCGGACGATCAGAACCCTTTTATATATTCCAGTGTACTTGGTACGATCCGCGAACTGATACGGACAGGTGGAGAAGCAGTCTTGGGACTTGGAAAGATGAATATGGATTGACCAGTGTGAACACACTTCGATTTTATGGTCTGGACGATCCGTTTATCTTTCCGAACCAAGCGTTCCAAGTATACTACTCACAGTGTTTGAAGCATCCGGGGTGGAGTGTTGTATGCCGATGGAAACCCAGAGATGTGTACGATGTCCCAGAATACGAGGACAGCGATGAGGACGAAGAAAAGAGAAGGTTTAAAGTGCTCCGACCGTCTGTTGCGAAGGACGGGTTATCTTCGACCGATCATGAAGTTACGTGGGTTAGAAATGACATCGACGATGAAATCCAAGTAGATATGTATAATGCGCCAACGAAACGAAAAAGGTTATCAGTAATGTTATATTATTACTTCACATTTTACGCTCTATACATATATAGTCAATAGTTTTAATGATTGTCTAATGCGTCCACGAACCGTTTATCTAGATTTAATGACGATGTCGGGAGCAGCGAGGGGCGGCATGAGCTCCAGCCGCGGCAGAGGCAGAGGCAGAGGCAGAGCGGTTCTGCCGCCCGGAGAGCTCCGTAGGGAGCTTCAGAGGGCCGGTCTTGCACCCGGATCGGAGACCCCTTCAGATGCCTCCTTCCGTATGGATTGTGCCACATCTCCAGATATACTGCACGCATATCCATTTTGAATGTAATATTACAGATATTCATGCCTATTTATGTCAAAATTACTTATATTGTCAATGTTTGATTGTCTAGTTGTTGGTGATGCGTCCACATCTGGGACAGAGGCCACCCCCGCTCCTCCAGGTATGTTTATATATCATATAGTGTATGTATATTGATTTAGAATGCTATATCATAAATACACACATTCTTTTTGCTCTTACTTAGCAATTTTTATTATTGTCTAGCTGTAGGTGGTGACACCACCGCACCTGCGGGTATGTTTATATATCCTATAGTGCATGCATATTGATTTAGAACGTTATATTATTGATCTACACATTCTTTTTGCAATTACTTATATAATCTATTTTTAATTATCTAATTATAGGTGGTGCGTCTACATCTTCCGCAGGGGCCACTCCTGCCGCTTCCATACCCTCCGCATCGTCTGCAGGTTAATATGAATAAATTTAAAATATTTATTCATTTTACATATGCTCTATAGAATAAATATGAACTTCATGGAAATTTAGCGTCGATATTTATTTTCTAGTTGGAGGGGATGCGTCCGCATCCGGGACCCCGGTTGTTCCTCACCGGAGGAACTATCGTCCCGCTCGTGCTGCTGCCCGGGCCCAGGCTCGTGCGATAGTTACCGGAGGTATATATCACACTTGAATTTTCGTTTTACCTTGATTTCTTAATACAACTTTGTCTTATTATTGATTGTCTTGATATTTCGTGCAGACGCAGGGCCTCCCCATCCCCAGAGGGGGACTCGAGGCCCGAATCAGTCCCATAGGCTGAGGCCTGACAGAGCTAGGGGGAGGCAGTATTCCACTTTTTTTTTACCCTTGACTATCGCTATACCGGTCTTCATGCCGAGAGGTTCGGCCGGTATTTGGGGGACGAGAGCCGGCTCGTGAAGAACTATCCACTTCACGTTGAGTGGGGCGAGCAGCACCAGCGCTCATTCACCCTCTTCTTTGATCAGGCTCGGGTATGTATTAATATATATTTTCATTTGATCTATCCAATATATTTATTATTAACACTTGCAATCTAATAACAATGTTTTTTTTGTATTTTCAGTTGGATTACGATTTTCAGCCTGTAGCCGACCCTGATTACCCGGAGAGGGTGCTCGACCTTCATGCTCTGTACAATGGCCTGATGAAGAACATGCAGGCCAAGGTCCGATACAACAGGAATGAGCTGAAGGCCAACTGCTACTCCCTATGGATGGCGACCCCCGACGCAGAGAGAGCGGCCCTCCTATCTACTCCGGCGTTTGCGAGAGTCGACGTAGAGACATGGCCTCTATTGTGCGCTTATTTCAACTCCCAACGCAAACATGTATGTATTTTAAATGTAATTCATTATTTATGATATAATTTATTTCTTTGTGTTTCTTAATTAGAAAACTAAATGTTAATGCGTTGTGCAGAAACAGGCCGCTCAGAATACAGAGAACAGGAAGTCGGTGAAGAGGGGTCGCCCCACTTACACAGGTGGCTCGAGGAACATTACTCGAGCCATGGAGTTATCGGTAAATTACAATAGACCGACCTTTGTGATATTCTGCAATATTAAAAGTTATTTTCTAATATTTCTAATATTAAGAGTTACTTTCTAATATTGCAGACATCTCGGACCGTGGCGTCAGGTAGTACATCGAGCGTGATGTCCGCATATCCTGCCGTCCACGACACCTCGACAGATCCCGCCACGGGCGAGCTTCGATATCCCGACGTCGCTACCCAGGAGTACTGCGTAAGTGTTAATATTTTTTCTACCCAAATTTGAAATTTTAGTTTTGGAAGGTTCAATTTTAAATTTTATACTTATACTTTACTGCTTAATGTGGGTGTAGGAGTGGGTGGTTGAGCAGGCCCAGGCCTCGGGGATCGATTTTACCGGACAGAGCGATCCGAGGCTGCTGACCCCAGTTCTGGACGCCGCACACGGAGGGCACCACGGAGGTTGGGAGAGAGGCCGGGGACTGGGCCCTAGCAGGGCCCATATGAGGTTGGACTCCACCCCGGCGGTTACTTCCTCCGTCTCCAGTGACCGACGTGTCCATCAGGAACTGGAGAGCTTGAGGGCCACCGTTCAGGAGTTGAAGGAGATGCTGGTATGTATACTACTTTATAGTAAAATATCATGTCATATTATATAGATATCAACATATCCATAATTAGTACGTAGCTTGAGCTTATTTGGTTTTAGACTTAAGTTTGATTAATCATACATACAGATGTAATTAAAATAAACAACAAACTAGATATCCAAACGGGATTTCGAAATAACTTAATAATGATACGAATTCGAATAATACACAGTTCTTACACGCTTATTACACACGTTATGTCCAGACGCGACAGGGTATATCGGCCGAGCCTTTACATTCATCTCCTTCGGCTGCGGCTTCGCAAGCCACTACATCGGCTGCGGTTCCGCAGACAGCTCCTATAGCTCCACCGCCCGCTCAGACTCCCACAGCCGCCGCTCCGCAAGCGACTACTTCGACGGCGGCTGCGCAGACCACATCGCCAGCTCCACAGGCCGCTCAGACTCCCGCTCGCGCCGAATTGCAGAGTTTATTGACCGAGGAGCAGGCGCGCGTTATTCTATCGTTATTCAGAGGTGGAGTTGGACCGAAGTAGGGTAGCTTTTTGGTTCTTATTTTTTGAAACATGTATTTATTTATATCATACACATTGTACTACATTTTGAAACGATATTGATATTGGTTTATATTTATATCATATTCAGTTTTTGGGTTTCTTTTATATATTATATATATGCGTGAGATGTGATTATGAATACTGTGATATATGTTGTGTGATGATTAATTTTATATTTGATTGATATATATATTATTGTGCACAGGACGGGAAAAAATCAAGCAGCTCATTTTAAAAAAAAAAATACAGATAATATGTACCTACGGATTAATCCGTAGGTACACATGTTGCCCCTACGGCTATATCCGTAGGGGCAAAATATCAGCAGTAACTGATATTTCCCCCCTGATCTCAGTACCAGGGGTTGGGAGTGCCCCTACGGACATATCCGTAGGGGCCACAGTCTCGCCCCTACGGCGTTATCCGTAGGGGCAAAATATCAGGATTCCTGATATTTTGCCCCTACGGATAGGTACCTACGCCGATATCCGTAGGGGGTAGAATATGGCCCTACGGTTATGTCCGTAGGTACATTTAATATATTAAAAAAAACCCGTAAATAATAAAATTTTTTTACCCTACGGCCTACTCCGTAGGGGCAACAGGACCTACATAGAAATTCGTAGGGGCAATAATTTGCCCGTAGGGGTAAGTTCAGGGGTTCAACTTGCACCTGCGGCCTTTACACCTACGGGGTATTTTTTCGCCCCTACGCATATATCCGTAGGGGCAGTGGGTTGCCCCTACGGATTTATCCGTAGGGGCAACCCTTATTTGTAGTAGTGGGTGGCTGTTGCGGCGACAACAAAATAGATGAGGAAAAGTCGATGGTGATGTTAGTGATTCCAGAAAAGATAATTATGGTGGTGAAATAACAACCGTGGCCGTAACAAAGATATTGATGGAGGCTAGAAGATTTTTTCTTTATATGATCATCTGAGGAGGAGAAGATGATGGAAATATCTATCTCTGTTTCAGACAAAATCAAATTCTTAGATTTCCTTCTACCGCACCGAAAAGGTCTTTTGACTCCTAATAAAACACCAGTCTTATTTTCTATTGTTACCTAAGATTCAGTTAGATATTCCTTAGAAAAATATCTTTGTTTATTGAAAAAGAAAAAATAGGGTTCGGGATCAACCGCAGCCCTGTAGTTGTGGTCATGTGGCCAAGCCTCAGAATGGATCGTTTACTCCTAACTTAACTCAAGGCTCCACTCATTCCGTTCTTCCTTCTTGCGACCGCAGCTCTGAGGCTGCCGTCGAATCATTCCCATAATGATAGCTTTGGAGCTCTCTTTCTCTCTCTCTCCATCAAGTTGAATAGTGCCTCATTTTTTTGGATGAAGCAGGCACCAGTTCATGTGCTGTAATCACCTTCTCACTCGTGGTGGAGGATCATTTCCACATGAAAGACAACTAAAATGAAACACAAAGGGATGGGAAAAGAGAAGACAAAAGATAATGGATCTGAGAGAGAGAGGGAGGGAGGGAGGGAGGGCAGCATGTCACAATAATTAGCTTAGCTGAAGAAAAAAGTAGTACTGTGGTAGGATTGAAAAACAGACCAAAATCAATGTCCGACGATGACACAAAGAAATGCAACAGTGCTAACTATATAAAGCATATAGATAACATGATATATGGATGCTCAAGATAAATGCGGAAACAGAGATCAAACAAATCGCAGGAACCCCCCCCCCCCCCCCCCCCCCCCCCCCCCAGCAAAGGTCAACTCAAGGAGACGGAAATTTTACGTGGAAACCCAAATAGGAAAAACCATGAGCAGCAGCAGAGAACGTTTCACTATTTGTGGAGAATTACAGAATTTCTCTTCTCTCTCGATTTTCTCTCTCACAAACCCTAACAATTGGTTTCACATTTATAGCCTACAATTAATCTTTAGAAATAAGTATAAGATTTAAATTTGGATTTATCTCTAATTAAAAAATACAAAAAAAAAAATAGGATTAGGATTATAGAATTAATTCTAACAATCTCCAGCTTGATTTTAAATCCGTCAGCCGTGAATCGTCCTGCCAGAAGTCTGGAGTTGCCGATCGCCCTTAAGGGATATCTCCATCTATCAACGTTGAGCAAGTCAAAACAATATTTAAACTTACGAGTATGTACCAGCTTAGTACACATATCTGCTTGCTTGTCTTCTGTATCAACCTTCTGTATCTTGATTCTTTTCACAGTCCGGATGAAGTGATATCCCACGTCGATGTACTTAGTCCTGTCATGATGCACCTGCTCTTTTGCTAAACATATAGTACTCAAGCTGTCATAAAACAACACAGCTTGATCCTGATTTAAGCCGAGATCACCGGTTAAACCTTTTAACCAGATGCTTTCCTTCGCTGTCTCCGTCAACACCATATATTCTGCCTCTGTAGCAGAAAAAGCAACCGAAGACTGTAATGTAGCCTTCCAACTAAGGACAGAACCAGCTAATATAAAAACGTAACCAGTCACCGATCTTCTCCCATCAAAATCGGCTGCATAATCAGAATCTGAACAATTCGCTACTTCATAATACGTATCAACTCCTCCGTAAATAAGACCAACATCCGTTGTCCCTCTGAGATATTGGAATATCCGTTTTACTGCTTGCTAGTGTTCCTTTCCAGGCTAAACCATGTACCTGCTAACAACGCTAACTGCGTGTGCAATATCTCACCTAGTGCACACCATAGCGTACATTGGACTTCTCACAGCACTAGCATATGAGACTCGAGGCATATGCTCTAATTCTTCTTCTGACCGAGGTGGGAGAGCTGCTGAAAGAGGAATATTACTATCCAATGGAGTACTCACAGGCTTCGCATATGACATGTTGAACCTATTCAACATCTTCTGAATATAGCTCTCTTGTGATAAGAAAAGCTTCCACTGCTTGCTATCCATGTATATCTCCATACCTAAAATCTTTCGAGCTACTCCAATATCCTTCATCTCGAACTCACTATTAAGTAGCACCTTCAATTTCTGAATCTTCGATTTGTCTCGAGCAACAATAAGCATGTTTTCTACATATAGGAGTAAATAAACAAATGAGTCTTCACTACTACAAATAAGGGTTGCCCCAATGGATTTAACCGTAGGGGCAAACCACTGCCCCTACGGATATATCCTTAGGGGCGAAAAAATAATCTGTAGGTGCAAACGTCGTAGGTGCAAGTTGAAACCCTGAACTTGTCCCTACGGGCAAAAACTTGCCCCTACGTAGTTCTGTGTAGGTCCATTTGCACCTACGAAGTAGGGCGTAGGGGGAAAAAAGTTATTTTATTTACGGTTATTTTAATTATATTAACTGTACCTACGGATTTATCTGTAGGGCCAAATACTATCCCCTACGGATATATGCGTATGTACATATCCGTAGGGGCAAAATATCAGAAATCCTGATATTTTTCCCCTACGGATATATTCGCAGGGGTCTTTGTTTGCCCCTACGGATATATCCGTAGGGGCAAGCCCAACCCCCTGATACTGAGATCAGGGGGGACATATCAGTTAATGCTGATTTTTTGCCCCTACGGTGTAAACCGTAGGGGCAACATGTGTACCTACGGATTAATCCGTAGGTACCACTACTAGAAATAAGGGTTTTCCCTACGGATTTATCCGTAGGGGCAACCCACTGCCCCTACGGATACTACCGTAGGGGCAAAAAATTCATCTGTAGGTGCAAAGGCCGTAGGTGTAAGTTGAAGCCCTGAACTTACCCCTACGGTCAAAAACTTTCCCCTACGGAGTTCTATGTAGGTACATTTGCACCTACGGATTAGGGCGTAGGGGAAAAAGGTCATTTTATTTACGGTTATTTTAATTATATTAACTGTACCTACGGATATATCCGTAGGGCCAAGTAGTATCCCCTACGGATATATTCGTAGGTACTTATCCGTAGGGGCAAAATATCAGGATTCCTGATATTTTGCCCCTACGGATATATCCGTAGGGGTCTTTTGTCAGTCCCTACGGATATATCCGTAGGGGCAAGACCAACCCCTCTGACACTGAGATCAAGGGGGAAATATCAGTTACTGCTGATATTTTGCCCCTACGGCTTAATCCGTAGGGGCAACATGTGTACCACATTATCTGTTTTTTTTAAAAAAGGGCTGCCTGATTTTTTCTCGCCCTGTGCACAATAATATATATATCAATAAAATATAAAATTAATCATCACACAACATATATCGCAGTATTCATAATCGCATCTCACGCATATAATATACAAAAGAAACCCAAATACTGAATATGATATAAATATAAACCAATATCAATATCAATATCGTTTCAAAATGTAGTACAATATGTATGATATAAATAAATACATGTTTCAAAAAATAAGAACCAAAAAGCTACCCTAGCTCGGTCCAGCTCCACTTCTGAATAACGATAGAATAACGCGCGCCTGCTCCTCGGTCAATAAACCTTGCAATTCGGCGCGAGCGGGAGTCTGAGCGTCCTGTGGAGCTGGCGATGTGGTCTGCGCAGCCGCCGCCGAGGGAGTCGCTTGCGGAATCGCGGCTGCAGGAGTCTAAGCGGGCGGTGGAGCTATAGGAGCTTTCTGCGGAACCGCAGCCGATGTAGTGGCTTGCGGAGCCGCAGCCGAAGAAGATGCATGCCTCTGCCCCTGTCGCGTCTGGACCAAACGTGTGTAAGAAGCGTGTAAGAACTATGTATTACTCGAATTCGTATCATTATCAAGTTATTTCGAAATCCCAATTGGATATTTAGTTTGGATAACCGTTGTTTATTTTAATTACATATGTATGTATGATTAATCAAACCTAAGTCTAAAACCAAATAAGCTCAAGCTACGTACTAATTATGGATATGTTGATATGTATAATATGACATGATATTTTACTATAAAGTAGTATACATACCAGCATCTCCTTCCACTCCTCAACGGTGGCCCTTAAGCTCTCCAGTTGCTGCTGGACACGTCGCTCACTGGAGATGGAGGATGTAACCGCCGAGGTGGAGTCCAACCTCATATGGGCCCTGCTAGGGCCCAGTCCCCGGCCTCTCTCCCAACCTCCGTGGTGCCCTCCGTGTGCGGCGTCCAGAACTGGGGTTAGCAGCCTCGGATCGTTCTGTCCAATAAAATCGATCTCCGAGGCCTCGGCCTGCTCAACCACCCGCTCCTACACCCACATTAAGCAGTAAAGTATAAGTATAAAATTTAAACTTGAAGCTTCCAAAACTAAAATTTCAAATATGGGTAGAATAAATATTTAACACTTACGCAATACTCCTGGGTAGCGACGTCGGGATATCGAAGCTCGCCCGTGGCGGGATCTGTCGAGGTGCCGTGGACGGCAAGATATGTGGACAGCACGCTCGGTGTACCACCTTGCGCCACTGTCCGAGCTGTCTGCAATATTAGAAAATAACTCTTAATATTAGAAATATTAGAAAATAACTCTTAATATTGCAGAATTTCAGAAAGGTCGGTCTATTGTAATTTACCGATAACTCTATGGCTCGAGTAATATTTCTCGAGCCACCTGTGTAAGTGGGGCGACCCCTCTTCGCCGACTTCCTGTTCTCTGTATTCTGAGCGGCCTGTTTCTGCACAACGCATTAACATTTAGTTTTCTAATTAAGGAACACAAAGAAATAAATTATATTATAAACAATGAATTACATTTAAAATACATACCTGTTTGCGTTGGGAGTCGAAATAATCGCACAATAGAGGCCATGTCTCTACATCGACTCTCGCAAACGCCGGAGTAGATAGGAGGGCCGCTCTCTCTGCCTCGGGGGTCGCCATCCACAGGGAGTAGCAGTCGGCCTTTAGCTCATTCCTGTTGTATCGGAGCTTGGTCTGCATGTTCTTCATCAGGTCATTGTACAGAACATGAAGGTCGAGCAGCCTCCCAGGGTGATCAGGGTCGGCTACAGGCTGAAAATCGTAATCCAACTGAAAATACAAAAAAACATTGTTATTAGATTGCAAGTGTTAATAATAAATATATTGGATAAATCAAATGAAAATAGGCCGTTAATACGTACCCGAGCCTGATCAAAGAAGAGGGCAAATGAGCGCCGGTGCTGCTCGCCCAACTCAACGTGAAGTGGATAGTTCTTCACGAGCCGGCTCTCATCCCCCATATACCGGCCGAACCTCTCGGCATGAGGACCGGTATAGCGATAGTCAAGGGTAAAAAGGAGGGGGAATGGTGCCTCCCCCCTAGCTATGTCAGGTCTCAGCCTATGGGACTGATTCGGGTCTCGAGTCCCTCTCTGGGGATGGGGAGGCCCTGCGTCTGCACGAAATATCAAGACAATCAATATTAAGACAAAGTTGTATTAAGAAATCAAGTTTAAGCGAAAATTGAAGTGTGATATATACCTCCGGTGACTATCGCACGAGCCTGGGCCCGGGCAGCAGCACGAGCGGGACGATAGTTCCTCCGGCGAGGAACAACCGGGGTCCCGGATGCGGACGCATCCCCTGCAACTAGAAAATAAACATTGACGCTAAATTTCCATGAAGTTCATATTTATTCTATAGAGCATATGTAAAATAAAAAAATATTTTATATTTATTCATACTAACCTGCAGACGATGCGGATGGTATGGAAGCGGCAGGAGTGGCCCCTGCGGAAGATGTGGACGCACCACCTATAATTAGACAATTAAAAATAAATTATATAAGTAATTGCAAAAAGAATGTGTAGATCAATAATATAACGTTCTAAATCAATATGCATGCACTATAGGATATATAAACATACCCGCAGGTGCGGTGGTGTCACCACCTACAGCTAGACAATAATAAAAATTGCTAAGTAAGAGCAAAACGAATGTGTGTATATTTATGATATAGCATTCTAAATCAATATACATGCACTATATGATATATAAACATACCTGGAGGAGCGGGAGTGGCCTCTGTCCCAGATGTGGACGTATCACCAACAACTAGACAATCAAATATTGACAATATAAGTAATTTTGACATAAACATGCATGGATATCTGTAGTATTACATTCAAAATGAATATGCGTGCAGTATACCTGGAGGTGTGGCAAAATCCACACGGAAAGAGGCATCCGAAGGGGTCTCCGATCTGGGTGCAAGACCGGCCTTCTGAAGCTCCCTACGAAGCTCTCCGGGCGGCAGAACCGCTCTGCCTCTGCCTCTGCCGCGGCTGGAGCTCCTGCCGCCCCTCGCTGCTCCCGACATCGTCATCAAATCTAAATAAACGGTTCGTGGACGCATTAGACAATCATTAAAACTATTGACTATATATGTATAGAGCGTAAAATGTGAAGTAATAATATAACATTACTGATAACCTTTTTCGTTTCGTGGGCGCATTATACATATCTACTTGGATTTCATCGTCGATGTCATTTCTAACCCACGTAACTTCATGATCGGTCGAAGACAACCCATCCTTCGAAACAGACGGTCGGAGCACTTTAAGCCTTCTCTCTTCTTCGTCCTCATCGCTGTCCTCGTATTCTGGGACATCGTAGACATCTCTGGGTTTCCATTGGCATACAACACTCCATCCCGGATGCTTCAAACACTGTGAGTAGTATACTTGGAACGCTTGGTTCGGAAAGATAAATGGATCTTCCTGACAGTAAAATCAAAGTGTGTTCACACTGGTCAATCCATATTCATCTTTCCAAGTCCCAAGATTGCTTCTCCACCTGTCCATATCGGTTCGTGTATTGTACCAAGTACACTAGAATATATAAAAGGGTTCTGATCGTCCGGGATAGTGGATGCCGAGTATACAATTTAAGTACCCATAAGGCGTTTGCTTTATACATTCTTAACTTGTCCATACGGGACAAATCTATGGGTTACCATACGATTGAATTTTCTCATCGCGTAGACTATACGACGGTTGTTAGTATCGAGCTATACTGTCCGATATTTAACAATCTTCGTATAGTTCTATGTCACGACGAGCATCGCACGTATGTTAACCGATAGACGGGGACTAAGTGGCGCTTTTAGTTTCATATATGAGTATCGATGAGAATACGAAGGTTTCATATTATCATATAGTGGTTTTAACCCGAACATCTCGAATCGCTCTCTAATTATGCGTTTGTTGTGTATTCTTGTTGTATGTGTGTGTTCCGGCTGTCGGGGGTAGGCTTTTATCCCATTAAGAATGTATAGAGCGAACACCCATCACTTGTGCTTTCAACCGTTTCGAGTAAATTTCGGCAGCACCTCCCCGCTGTTCTCCGAATACACTGTAATAGAATAGATAATCATTTCAAAGCTGTGAAACAACGTTGAAATGAACATCTAATCTATCTTTGTACACGTAGAACCAGCGGAAAGGTACCGACGAAATATCTCGAAACGGATGAAAACACAAGTAAATGAAGGCGTTTGCTTTATACATTCTTAACTTGTCCACACGGGACAAATCTATGGGTTACCATACGATTGAATTTTCTTGTCGCGTAGACTATACGACGGTTGTTAGTATCGAGCTATACTGTCCGATATTTAACAACCTTCGTACAGTTCTATGTCACGACGAGCATCGCACGTATGTTAACCGATAGACGGGGACTAAGTGACGCTTTTAGTTTCATATATGAGTATCGATGGAAATATGAAGGTTTCATATTATCATCGAGTATCATATATTGGTTTTAACCTGAACATCTCAAATCGCTCTCTAATTATGCGTTTGTTGTGCATTCGTGTTGTATGTGTAACATGCTTTTAAACCAATGAGATCAAGATTGATAGAACTGATCATCCTACATTGCAATAGCATTCATCAACCAAAAACTATTATTGCAATGACATTCATCTATAACAATCAACAATTAAAACTACAAATGTAGGATACTGATATCATAAAGCGTTATACGCAACATATGAATTCACATGACTGAAACATGCATCAAAAAAACATGTTCATCCAAAAGAAAGGCCACTGTCAACAAATATAGACAAATACGTTATAAAAACAGTAACTAATTAACAAGTTGATTAGCATCTGGATCAAGAAAATGATAGGAAAAACAATTGACTATGATCTATAATGACAAGTCTATTACCATGACTCTCGACTAACAAAGGTGGCTTTTCATCCTCGGTAGCTTGATAATTGGGATTTCATGGCGAATAAAAATATGCATATGCCGTTTGACCGGGAATATCAATAGGAAACTCAATAAGGTCGGGTGTACTGAAGTACGCTTTGTATTTCGCTATATCAGGTGATGAAGCCCAAGCCCTAGCTAGCCCAGCCCCACCCCAACCGAACCCTATCGAAGGTAAAGAATGTCCTTACACTTTCATATTTCTATTAATGATGCAAGTCTCCACCAAGTCAAATTCTTGCAATATCATTACCTATATTTGATTTAATGCTTCAAATCCTTCGAGCATGTGTAAAAACATACTTGTATGCTGTTATGTAGCTACAGTGAAAGTTATTTACTGTAATATAAAATTAATATATTGGATTATAAAAATATAGAAAATGTTACTCTACTGATAATTGTCACAAAAGCGCGCTCTTCAAAGAAAATAAATAAATAAATAAAATAAAGCCTGATACTCAATTACTCAGTTTTTAAATTAAAAAAAGAAGAAGAAGAAAGAACAAAAAAAATTCATACATGCATGTTGTCTCCCCCCATTTTTTTATAAATTAAGCCAACTTTTTTATACATGCTGGTAATTACTAGATACATTCAGGTTAAATGCATAGAGCTAGCCGTAATTTCCTCTACGGTAAACTTTCATCAATGCAACACTTTGGTTCGCCTAACTAGATCGCCATTCACGAACACAATCTATTTATATGGCATGATTTTATACACTTAATTTTACCACATTTAATGAAAATGAATCATTCATGATATGATACATGTATATACATCGATACCCAACCCCAACCTAACCCTAGCCCAGCCCCAGCCCAGCCCCAGCCCCCGCCCCGCCCCGCCCCAACCCTAACCCCAGCCCCAGCCCCAGCTAAACCCCAACCCCAACCCTAAGCCCAACCCTAACCCCAGCCCCAGCCCCAGCCCCAGCCTAACCCCAACCCCAACCCTAACCCCAACCCCGACCGCAACCCCTGCCGAACCCCAACTCCAACCGCAACCCCAGCCCCAGCCATGAACCCTAGCCCTAAATAATCAAAAATTTCTGTAATTTAGTTTAAGATTTACTAACCTGAACGGCGGTGGCGATGACGAGAACGGTGGTGGCGACGGCGAGAATGGCGGCGACGACGAGAACCGGTGGCGACGACGAGAACGGCGGTGGCGATTTGGGGATTTTGTTTCGCGCGCGATCGAGAGAGGGAGAAAGAGATAACGGGCGTAGGCGATCGATCTGTGCCTTTATTAAATCTCTATTTAGTTGCCCCTACGGATTTGTCCGTAGGTCCTTGGTTTGCGGCTCCGTAGGGGCAAACACCAAATTAAGAATTAATATTTTTATTCTTGAACGTCTTGGCCCGTAGGGGCAACCTTCTGGCCCGTCGGATTAATCCGTAAGGCCAACATAAATCTGCCCCTACGGATTTCAATATCCGTAGGGGCAACCCCCTATTTTACTAGTGTACACATTATCTGTTTTTTTTATAAAAAAGGGCTACCTGATTTTTTCTCGCCCTGTGCACAATAATATATATATCAATAAAATATAAAATTAATCATCACACAACATATATCCCAGTATTCATAATCACATCTCACGCATATAATATACAAAAGAAACCCAAAAACTGAATATGATATAAAAAAAAACAATATCAATATCAATATCGTTTCAAAATGTAGTACAATATGTATGATATAAATAAATACATGTTTCAAAAAATAAGAATGAAAAAGCTACCCTAGCTCGGTCCAGCTCCACCTCTGATAAACGATAGAATAAGGCGCGCCTGCTCCTCGGTCAATAAACCATGCAATTCGGCGCGAGCGGGAGTCTGAGCGTCCTGTGGAGCTGGCGATGTGGTCTGCGCAACCACCGTCGAGGTAGTAGCTTGCGGAGCCGCGGCTGCGGGAGTCTGAGCGGGCGGTGGAGCTATAGGAGCTGTCTGCGGAACCGCAGCCGATGTAGTGGCTTGCGGAGCAGCAGCCGAAGGAGATGCATGTGGAGGCTCGGCCGATGTACCCTGTCGCGTCTGGACCTAACGTGTGTAAGAAGCGTGTAAGAACTATGTATTATTCGAATTCGTATCATGCATTATCAAGTTATTTGGATATCTAGTTTGGAAAACCGTTGTTTATTTTAATTACATATGTATGTATGATTAATCAAACATAAGTCTAAAACCAAATAAGCTCAAGCTACGTACTAATTATGGATATGTTGATATCTATAATATGACATGATATTTTACTATAAAGTAGTATACATACCAGCATCTCCTTTAACTCCTGAATGGTGGCCTTCAAGCTCTCCAGTTGCTGCTAGACACGTCGCTCACTGGAGACGGAGGAAGTAACCGCCGGGGTGGAGTCCAACCTCATATGGGCCCTGCTAGGGCCCAGTCCCCGGCCTCTCTCCCAACCTCCATGGTGCCCTCCGTGTGCGGCGTCCAGAACTGGGTTCAGCAGCCTCGGATCGTTCTGTCCGGTAAAATCGATCCCCGAGGCCTGGGCCTGCTCAACCACCCGCTCCTACACCCATATTAAGCAGTAAAGTATAAGTATAAAATTTAAACTTGAACCTTCCAAACCTAAAATTTCAAATATGGGTAGAATAAATATTAACACTTACGCAATACTCCTGGGTAGCGACGTCGGGATATCGAAGCTCGCCCGTGGCGGGATCTTTCGAGGTGACGTGGACGGCAAGATATGCGGACAGCACGCTCGGTGTACCGCCTTGCGCCACGATCTGAGCTGTCTGCAATATTAGAAAATAACTCTTAATATTAGAAATATTAGAAAATAACTCTTAATATTGCAGAATATCACAAAGATCGGTCTATTGTAATTTACCGATAACTCCATGGCTCGAGTAATATTCCTCGAGCCACCTGTGTAAGTTGGGCGACCCCTTTTCACCAACTTCCTGTTCTCAGTATTCTGAGCGGCCTATTTCTGCACAACGCATTAACATTTAGTTTTCTAATTAAGGAACACAAAAAAATAAATTATATCCTAAATAATGAATTATATTTAAAATACATACCTGTTTGCGTTGGGAGTCGAAATATTCGCACAATAGAGGCCATGTCTCTACGTCGACTCTCGCAAACGCCGGAGTAGATAGGAGGGCCGCTCTTTCTGCCTCGGGGGTCGCCATCCATAGGGAGTAGCAGTCAGCTTTCAGCTCATTCCTGTTGTATCGGACCTTGGTCTGCATGTTCTTCATCAGGCCATTGTACAGAGCATGAAGGTCGAGCACCCTCCCAAGGTGATCAGGGTCGGGTACAGGCTGAAAATCGTAATCCGACTGAAAATACAAAAAAAACATTGTTATTAGATTGCAAGTGTTAATAATAAATATATTGGATAAATCAAATGAAAATATATATTAATACGTACCCGAGCCTGATCAAAGAAGAGGGCGAATGTGGCAGCCTCCACCATATCCTCCATTTCTTTTGATGGAAATAAATTACCGTCTTCTCCTTCTGCCCCATTACCGAATTCTTCTTCTTCTCCTGCCGCATTATCGTGTTCTCCTTCTTCTTCTGCCGCAGTACTGCATTCTTCTCCTTTCCCGTGATATTTCCAAGTTGTATAAAGTCTAGTAAACCCATGTTTTACAATATGAAGCTCTGCCAATTCTACCTTCTGCCAGTACTTATTGCCACATCTATCGCACGGACAGAGAATCTTCTCTATTATGATCTTATTATGTGCGTGTGCAAATTCAATGAAAGCAGCAACTCCTGCGACAAACTTAGGTTGCATATGTTGTTGCCAATCCACATACATCCAGTCCTTAACTCTGACGTACTCATGGGCCATGTTAGACTGTATAACATATAAATTGTAGGTTATGGTGACTATATTGAGAAATATAAGAACGGGATAGTTACTGACAAAGGAGAAAATCCGTGTATATGCTTTGTGTGTGCGTTTGTCGTTGAAAAGAATAAATTATCGAACTTATGTTAACCGATAGACGGGGACTAAGTGGCGCTTTAAGTTTCATATATGAGTATCGATGAGAATATGAAGGTTTCATATTATCATAAATTGGTTTTAACTTGAACATCTCGAATCACTCTCTAATTATGCGTTTGTTGTGTATTCTTGATGTATGTGTGTGTTCCGGCTGTCGGGGGTAGGCTTCTATCCCATTAAGAATGTATAGAGCGAACACCCATCACTTGTGCTTTCAACCGTTTCGAGTAAATTTCGGAAGCACCTCCCCGCTGTTCTCCAAGTACACTGTAATAGAATAGATAATCATTTCAAAGATGTGAAACAACGTTGAAATGAACATCTAATCTATCTTTGTACACGGAGAACCAGCGGAAAGGTATCGACGAAATATCTCGAAACGGATGAAAACACAAGTGGATGAAGGCGTTTGCTTTATACATTCTTAACTTGTCCACACGGGACAAATCTATGGGTTACCATACGATTGAATTTTCTCGTCGCGTAGACTATACGGCGGTTGTTAGTATCGAGCTATACTGTCCGATATTTAACAACCTTCGTATAGTTCTATGTCACGACGATTATCGAACGTATGTTAACCGATAGACGGGGACTAAGTGGCGCTTTTAGTTTCATATATGAGTATCGATGAGAATATGAAGGTTTCATATTATCATATATTGGTTTTAACTTGAATATCTCGAATCACTCTCTAATTATGCGTTTGTTGTGTATTCTTGTTGTATGTGTATGTTCTGGCTGTCGGGGGTAGGCTTCCATCCCATTAAGAATGTATAGAGCGAACACCCATCACTTGTGCTTTCAACCGTTTCGAGTAAATTTCGGCAGCACCTCCCCGCTGTTCTCTGAGTACACTGTAATAGAATAGATAATCATTTCAAAGCCGTGAAACAACGTTGAAATGAACATCTAATTTATCTTTGTACACGGAGAACCAGCGGAAAGGTACCGACGAAATATCTCGAAACGGATGAAAACACAAGTGAATGAAGGTGTTTGCTTTATACATTCTTAACTTGTTCACACGGGACAAATCTATTGGTTACCATACGATTGAATTTTCTCGTCGCGTAGACTATACGACGGTTGTTAGTATCGAGCTATACTGTCCGATATTTAACAACCTTCGTATAGTTCTATGTCACGACGAGCATTGCACGTATGTTAACCGATAGACGGGGACTAAGTGGCGCTTTTAGTTTCATATATGAGTATCGATGAGAATATAAAGGTTTCATATTATCATATATTGGTTTTAACTTGAATATCTCGAATCACTCTCTAATTATGCGTTTGTTGTGTATTCTTGTTGTATGTGTGTGTTCCGGCTGTCGGGGGTAGGCTTCTATCCCATTAAGAATGTATAGAGCGAACACCCATCACTTGTGCTTTCAACCGTTTCGAGTAAATTTCGGCAGCACCTCCCCGCTGTTCTCCGAGTACACTGTAATAGAATAGATAATCATTTCAAAACTGTGAAACAACGTTGAAATGAACATCTAATCTATCTTTGTACACGGAGAATCAGCGGAAAGGTACCGACGAAATATCTCTAATCGGATGAAAACACAAGTGAATGAAAGTGTTTGCTTTATACATTCTTAACTTGTCCACACGGGACAAATCTATCGGTTACCATACGATTGAATTTTCTCGTCGCGTAGACTATACGACGGTTGTTAGTATTGAGCTATACCGTCCGATATTTAACAACCTTCGTATAGTTCTATGTCACGACGAGCATCGCACGTATGTTAACCGATAGACGGGGACTAAATGGCGCTTTTAGTTTCATATATGAGTATCGATGAGAATATGAAGGTTTCATATTATCATCGAGTATCATATATTGGTTTTAACTTGAACATCTCGAATCACTCTCTAATGATGCGTTTGTGTGTATTCTTGTTGTATGTGTAATATGATTTTAAACCATTGAGATCAAGATTGATAGAACTGATCATCCTACATTGCAATGGCATTCATCAACCAAAAACTATTATTGCAATGGCATTCATCTATAACAATCAACAATTAAAACTACAAATGTAGGATACTGATATCATAAAGCGTTATACGCAACATATGAATTCACATGACTGAAACATGTATCAAAAAAACATGTTCATCCAAAAGAAAGGCCACTGTCAACAAATATAGACAAATATGTCATAAAAACAGTAACTAATTAACAAGTTGATTAGCATCTGGATCAAGAAAATGATAGGAAAAACAATTGACTATGATCTATAATGACAAGTCTATTACCATGACTCTCGACTAACAAAGGTGGCTTTTCGTCCTCGGTAGCTTGATAATTGGGATTTCATGGCGAATAAAAATATGCATATGCCGTTTGACCGGGAACTTCAATAGGAAACTCAATGAGGTCGGGTGTACTGAAGTACGCTTTGTATTTCGCTATATCAGGTGATGAAGCCCAAGCCCTAGCTAGCCCCAGCCCCACCCCAACCGAACCCTATCGAAGGTAAAGAACGTCCTTACACTTTCATATTTCTATTAACGATGCAAGTCTCCACCAAGTCAAATTCTTGCAATATCATTCTTTTTAGAGTATGTCTAATTTAATAGATAGAATTTTCAAAGTTGGGCAACCAAGAAAAAGTAACAAGGGGTTTTACATACATGCCAAAGCTTTGATTATTTATTTATTTATTTTCCATTTCATATTAGTACTTTTATATGTTTGATGATGGCAAGAAATACAAATTATATTAGAACATTGTACATACCTAATTTCCACTTGAAATCGGTTTTTTCTTTTATCAGTACTCGTTGACATATAATAACAAACAATGTTTGATTAGGAGGACCCAAGATTTTCTCGATCAACAATAATTTTAGTAATCAAACTAGGCTAAAATTGCTGGAAATTCCTTTCAGATTTGCCAAATTCAGCAAACCCCAACCCCAACCTAACCCTAACCCCAGACCCAGCCCCACCCCAACCCCAACCTAACCCTAGCCCCAGCCCCAGACCAGTCCCAGCCCCAGCCTAGCCCAGCCCCAACCTAACCCTAACCCCAGCCCCAGCTAAACCCCAACCCCAACCCTAACCCTAACCCTAACCCCAGCCCCAGCCCCAGCCCCAGCCGAACCCCAACCCCAACCCCAACCCCTGCCGAAGCCCAACTCCAACCGCAACCCCAGCCCCAGCCATGAACCCTAGCCCTAAATAATCAAAAATTTGTTTAGTTGAAGATTTACTAACCTGTGCGATGGAGGAGACGATCGATCGGTGGCGACGACGAAACGGAGGCGATGACGAAAACGGCGACGAAGAAGAACGGTGACGAAAACGGCGGTGGCGACGACGAGAACGGCGGTGGCGACGACGAGAACGGCGGGAATGATTTAGGGATTTTGGTTCGCGCGCGATCGAGAGAGAGAGAAAGAGATAAGGGGCGTAGGCGATCTGTGCCTTTTTAATTAAATCTCTATTTAGTTGCCCCTACGGATTTGTCCTTAGGTCCTTGGTTTGCGGCTCCATAGGGGCAAACACCAAATTAAGATTTAATATTTTTACTCTTGAACGTCTTGGACCGTAGGGGCAACCTTCTGGCCCTACGGCTTAATCCGTAGGGCCAACATAAATCTGCCTCTACGGATTTCAATATCCGTAGGGGCAACCCCCTATTTTAGTAGTGCTTCCACCAGTCTCCTATGATAAATGCAGCAATCATACGAACTCTTATTGTAGCTATGCTTCACCATAACCTTGTTAAATTTATTGTATCACCGCCTAATAGAATGCTTTAACCCATACAAGGATTTCCGCAATTTTCAAACATGATCTTCCTTGCAATGAATAGTGAATCCCTCTGGGTGACTCATCAAGATATACTCTTCTAACTTTCTATAAAGAAAATCCGTCTTCACATTAAGCTACTCTAACTTCTGGTCCTGATGTGTTACTATAACAAGCAACACGCGAATGGAAGCATACCGCACAACTGAGGAAAATATCTCGTTGTAATCAACCCTCTCCTTCTAACTGTAGCCCTTAGAAACTAGACGATCCTTGAATTTTGTTTCTTGTTCTCCTAAGATTCCAGACTTCTTCTTGAAGATCCACTTACATCTTACAATCTTTCTTCCTTCTGGCGGCTTGACAAGCTCCCATGTCTGATTCTTATGAAAAGATTGCATTTCTTCTCCTACAACAGCAATCTACTGAATGAACTTGACACCAGAAATATCCTCTCGATAACATAAGGCCTCAGGAGACTCTATCTCTTCCGCCGCATTAAGCGCATACGTTACCATATCCTCATAACCATACATCTGAGGGGGATGAATATGCCTCCGCGGACGGTCGATGGCAATACTGTACGGTTGTTGCAGAGGTTGTTGTTGTGTACCTTGCTCAAATACATTCTTCTCCTTATCAGACTGAAATGGAGTAATTTCAAACTCCACCTGTTTTCTGGCATCCTTATCTTTATCTGCAGTGATATCAAGCTCTTTTCTCAGGAAAATCATAGAATTTTCTTCAAAAGTCACATCTCTACCATATATAACTTTCAAATTAGAAGTCCAAATTCTACAACCCTTGACCCCAATACCATACCCGAGAAAAATACCCTTCTTCGCCCTAGGCTCCAACTTCCCTTCACTAACATGATAATATGCAGAGTAACCAAATACTCTAAGGGCAGAATAATCAGTAGGTTTTTCGGACCATTCCTCCATTGGGGTCTTGCAATCAATTGCTGTTGATGGAAAGCGATTCACCAAATAACACACCGTAATAGCAGTCTCGGCCAAGAAATCCTTAAACAATCCATCATTAGAAAGCATACACAGCGCTCTCTCTAATAACGTTTTATTCATACATTCTGCGACACCATTCTGCCATGAAGTCTCTCTAACTGTACGGTGCCTTGCGATACCTTCTTCTTTGCAGAACTCATTAAACTGATTCGAACAGAACTCCATACCATTATCAGTACGAAGACGCTGAATCTTCCTCTCAGTCTGCTTCTCAACTAAAACCTTCCACTTCTTGAAGGCCTTAAAAACATTGCTCTTGTGCTTTATTATGATGACCCAAACCATTCAGTAGTAATCATCAATCAGAGAAAAAATACCGTGCACCACCTTTCTATGGAACACGAGATGGTCCCCACACATCAACATGAATATAGTCGAGAGTCGCCTTCATCCTATGCACTGCCTTGCCAAACTGAATTCGGCTCCGCTTGCCGAAAACACAATACTAACAGAAGTCGACTGTTGCTGTCTTGTGGCCTCTAAGAAAGCCTTGGTTGCTTGGAACCGCTAAACCCCTCTCGCTCATGTGTCTAAATTGCATATGACACAACTTGGACTTCTCTGTCTCCGATTTTTCTGTAGACGAGACTGCTGCAGAATCTGTTGCCGTCTTTCCTTGCAGAATATACAAGGTCTTCTCTTTTACTCCTTTCATCACCGCCAAAGCACCTTTCGAGACCCGAAGAACCCCACCTTCAATCACACATTAGTAACCTTTGGAGTCCATAATACCCAAGGAAATCAAATTATTTTTCAGATCCGGAACATGTCGAACAGCAGACAAAGTACTCACCACACCATCGTGAATACGAATCCAAATAGAGCCAATACCAATAGCCTTGCAGGGCATATTATTACCCATCAAGAAATTACCGCCATTGAACTCATCATATGTTAAAAACCAGTCCCGATTGGGACACATATGACAAGAACAACCTAAATCTAGCACCCATTCGTTCATTGGCCGAACATGATCCGTAACGGATAGAACTTGTTCGGGTTCACCAGAAGACTCGTTTTTTGCTATACCGGCATCCAAAGAATTGTTTGCCTTCTTTTCCATCTCTTCCTTCTTTGGGAACGAATACTGTATATGTCGCTCCTTTTTGCAGTATTGACAAATAATATTCCCATCACGAGTACTTGACTTAGATCCGCTTCTCCACTTCTGTTTACTTTTGTCCCTATTAGAACATTTTCTTTGATTAGAATGCTTCTCCACTTCTATTTACTTTTGTCCCTATTAGAACGTTCTCTTTGATTAGAACGCCCTTTTTGATCGGAAAATTTCGCCATCAGTCCATCCGCCCCACCCCTAATTGCTTCTTAATACCTTGTATTGAAGTTCACGAGAGTGAAGCGCTGATCTGACATCTTCTAGACATATGGTGTCCTTACTGTTAGTTGTATGTATGCCCTAGAGGCCAGTATTGTACAGATGATGTATATTATATTGGATGCTTGGACATATATAGAGATGACTTTCTTGCTCGATATGATAGTATGCTATCTGGTTACTCTTTATCTTAACATGTACACTAGTCTCTTTAAACTGTCTTATGGTTACATGTTGGTAAAGCCCTTAGGATGTGTACTTGACTACCTGGACTATGATGCAGATCATACTAGTGGGGACATGGTAGTCCATAAGTACATCCTTCAAGGTCCCTAGTCGTGGGTGTATCGAGACGGGGCATCGATATACCAGAGTAGAATAGCGTATACGCTTCTCGACCCATGAGATGGGCGATGGATGATCCCATATCCATTGGTGTTTGACATCAGAGATGGTGTACGGGTGCTCAGTGGAGACTGGGTACACTGGACGGACTCGCCGAGAACTCCCAGATGGTATTATACCTCACGTCAGATGGCAGTTCTCAGGTGACACTTGTACAGGTTAGTCTGTAGACCCGAGATCGTCATAGAGTCTTGTGTGATTCCCACTGTGCTTTGATCTCCACCTTACCACGTCCATGAGGGTGTGCAAAACGGTGGTCTTTGGGTACAGTCCCGAGTCACATGGAGGCAATGAGCGATAGGAGGGGTTTCGTCTCTCCCGGTATTGGGGGTTGATGTTGCGCTGTGCTCGATTGGCCGTAACAGGGAAGTCCCTGGCCAGGGCTGATCAGAGATTTGCTGGTAAGTGTTACCAGTAGTTTCTTGACCCGTTATGAGCCTCACATCGGCACGACTTATCGGTTATTGGGGTCTGACGTATACCACCCCTAGGCTTGATATGCGACATATCAGACGAACAGACCGGACTGTACGGTAAGTGTTACTGGTTGGATTCACAGGAGTGTGAGCGGATTAGCTCGTCGATCTTCTGATCGCTCAATACCCGGATGCCTGTTACGTTTAGCAGACCGCTTGCGGCTTGTGGGTGCTTGATATGATCATCATCTGCTACCGGCGTATTGACGAGTCTTTAGAGTCCTACACAGAGGTTTCCTGGTTCAAGCGAAACGAAATAGGAGTGCATATGAGATATGTGCAGGACCGAGAATAATGCGTGTATGTGATACTGCATTTCATTCTCGCGATATATGTTTCGATTGGTTATATTCGATATGACCTAGTTATCGAATCATTGATTCGATAAATCGATACATTGGATTCTAGTCGGTTATGTGCGACATGACCGGATCATTGAATCAAATGTTGATTTAATGATTTAATGCATAATTATATATTTGATATATTGCATTGCATTAACTAGTATTGGTTCACTTTAAATGGATTTTCTCACTTGATGTACATGTTGTATATGTGATATACTTTTGTGCACATCTTTGTATCATGTTTGATGATGCTTGCTCATTAGGTTAAGTGTGAAGTATTAAACCATGGTTAAGAGATGATTAGGGTTTTGCCTTTTTATTTATTTATTTGTTTATTTATTTAGAAAAGGTTTAGATGAGAATGGTGGCTTTCTTTGTCTCTTGTTGAAGTTTCTTGAAGCTTTGACAAAGTCCACCATCCTTATCTCATCCTTAACCCTAACCATTCCTATTAACCTTAGTTTAATCTCTACACTTGACCATGGTCAAGATATGATAAGTATTGATATTAGTTTCTTTTTCAAAGATGAAACTTATCATATTCTTTCTTCTTCATCATCTTCTTCTTCAAGAAAAGCTTGATGCCATCAATGGCAACTTGAGCAAAAGTGAGTGAAATCCAATTCTAAAGTGAACCCACCTCTTATTTCTTCACCCTCTATCTCTTGCCAAGTTGTTTTGGGTGTTTTCTTCACAAGTTTCACAACTTTGTGAAGTCGGAGCTTGAACTTGTGATGCCTCAACGTAGATCGTCTTTGACACGAAGCCGACGACCTATTCCGCCCGTTTCTCCGATGAAGCCGACGAATGAGTTCGGGATTCATGATGGACAGCGAGAGGACACCCACGTGGAGCTAAGGAAGTGGATAACCTGATCTACAAAGGTTGTAGCTCTCTTCCTTTAGTTAAAGTGTTAACTAGATTATCTTTTCGCCTAGAAATCTAGCCGACGATCCGTATTAGGGTTTCTCGGCACCCATATCTTTTTAAATTGGCATGATCGATGCCTTGTGAGACTTTATTAGAGTGCCTAGGAACCCTACAGTGGTATCAGAGCCTAGCTAGAGCCTTAGGCGAAGTCTAGACGCAATTTGAAGCCCGAACGAACCCGAAACCCTAAACCAAACATGCTCTCTGGACTTTTTCCAAAATCTGGAGTTTTTCGATATTAAAAATATGCAGAAAAATCAGCAGGAAATTCTAAGGTTTACTGTGAAATTCGTGAGCCTAATTCCACTAAGCCGGCGCGGATCCGCGGCATGAGTATGGCTCATGCGGCGGATCCGCAGTCGTACGGCCTCAATATTTTAAGAATTTTACACAGTAATTCTTAGTTTCCAGTGGTGATTTTCCTGGGTATTTTTAATAATTATTCAAGAGTTGAATTTTCTGGGGTTGCTTTGGGGATTCGGTGTTTCGATCGGGGTATCAAATTTCGTCTTTGTGTATTTCCGGATAATTTTTAGAATATGTTAAAAAGTTCGACCGGATATAAATACCCAATTTTTCCCCTGTCGGGAAATTTCCAAGTGTTGGATTTTTCCGTAGTTTAACGACGTTCTAAGTAGTGCAAGTAACGCGATGGACCCTCTAGAAGACAACAAACCTTAACTCGATTATGTGACCGTCTTGAACTGCCCTTTGAACCTTCGGGTTTGGGGGAGTACGGCGTGCCACATGTGAGGCGTTGGCTTGACCCTTCTACGGCTGGACCGTTGGTACTGAGGTACGAACTGAATGTTGTTAGACTTATTTCATGTGTTGAGCTGTATCGGGAAAACTTGGGTATTCGACTGTTCGATCGAAAAATTTAACATTTTCTGTTTATCTGGAATATGATACAATAATTGGAATTCACAAACAGTTATGTGATAACTGAATGAATGTTATAAATCTAGCAGTTTAGTTTCACTTGATATTGAAAAGAGTTTTCGATAATGAGACTAAAATGCGGGGTTTATAACTGTTAGGCATGTGATGTCTAAGTATTTCATTTGATTAGGCATGCGATGTCTAAAGTAGTTGCGGATTCCAATTGTTGTAGTTTTACACTTTCTTTTCTGTGACCGTAAGTGTAATATGTGATATCGCCGGTTTCGTTGCTATATGTCAACGACAATTGGGATGGACATATTTACTTACGTTGATGACATGTGATGTTATGTGTTGCTGGATATGTTATATTGGATCGTCGTGTTTGAATAGCCGGGTTTTTTTATGTGAGATGAGTGTTTTTCATTTTCATTCATGTAAAAACTTGTATGTAATATTCTTTTATTTGGGGCACTTCCAGGTTGCGGAAGTTGTCACCCTTTGTATATTATTTACTTTTCCGCATTAGGATAGACCCAAGGAGGGGAGCACAAGTAACCGGGTTCTGGGGTCCAGTGGGAGACCAACTCGAGGAGTCGAGTCCGGGTCTCCTAACCCTAGAATTGGCAGGGTTGCTTGCCGCTCTCGTAGGGGTCTATGGGTGTGGGATTGGCTATTCATCACGAACGTGGAATCCGTGTTTTATACTGGCTCGTATTGAAAACACGGACGTCCTAGTATATCCAATGTTTCATATGTTTCTTCTGCTGCGATATCTGTGATGTGATCATGTGATGTTGTGTGATAGATACTATATATAGTATATATGATATATTATATAGACGTTACTTATGTTTTGCACCCGCACTAGCCCTGCCCTGCTCTGTCGTTAGTTACCTAACCTAACGGTGCACGAGGGGACATCGAGGCGAATGCGGATGGCATAAGTGTACGTCGTATTTATCTGTGATGTTTAGGTATTTAAATGATGGGACTTCATTAATGTGATTAATGAAAGAAAAGAAACCTAAGATGTTGTAGAATCAGATTTTAAACAAAACAGGTAGCTACAGTTCTTGCTTTGCATAGCGGTATATATGATATACCCTGCACCTTATTCGATGAGGAAAGGACCGAGATCCCTTCACCGGGAGTGACTCCTTTAGCAATAACTGGCAGATGCTACACACTCGGTTTGCTTTTGATTGTTTTTGAGTTTTGCTTTGCACAGTGATATATATGATATATCCCGCACCTCATTCGACGAGGAAACGGCCGACGATCCCTTCACCGGGAGTGACCCCTTTAGCAAAACTAGAAAAACCTCAAAATCACTCCATTTTAAAAACTTCATTTGATTCTACGACGATATCAAGTTCATTACGCTCATGGTTTTCAGAAAAACCTGCATAGCCCTCCGTCATTTTAGATAAGTACTAATTAGTATTCGTGCTACGGTAGTTTGGCTTCCGTCAAGGCGTAGTGTACGGTAGCTAACTAGTGCTTATCTGCCAGCATATGATGCGATTGGATTAGGGTATTCGTACGACGTTGTTTGGCCTCCGTCAAGGGTCGTGCGGGTGGGTTTAATTCAATCAGGAAATGACGGGTTGAACTTGACTAGCGGACTATGGGTTGTTTGGCCTCCGTCAAGGTCATAGGACGCTAGGGGCAAAAATATTATCGGGAATTTCAAGTGTTGAAATTTGCAATGAGATTGCATACCTTCTATGAGATAGTTGGATCCCGATACCCACTGCGAGTAAGAGTTACTCCTGGGAGAGTTTTACACATTGCAATTAGCTGATCAAGTAGGTGTCTAGAAAGGTGTCAACGGGATTACACCTCTGGGAAAACGAGGTTTACATTAATTAGGTTCGTGCGAAAGCACGGGGGACCTCCCTCAAAGTACCAACACTGGCCTGGCTGAAAGATTGGCGAACTTGTAGTGTGTAATTAATCCTGGCTAATCTTTCCTTTTAGGGTTTGAAGGAAGATTTGATAAAAAGCAGTGGGAGCCATCCTGATTAGATAAGATAATAACCAATCTGATCTTGCACGAGCATACGCTAAAGTGTTTTCTTCTCTCTCTCTCCAGGTAGCGACCATTTCATGCCCTAATGAAGATAATAATATGGATGTATTGACCGAACCCGCATGTTATACTGTGCAGGGGAACGTTGAACCCGTTCTATCTTATAAGTGTTATAAGAATGAACAGGAAACAGGAGAATATCTGGATTCTCACACCACCCAAAAGGAGAACATGCATGTTGATGCATCATCTTCGGGTGTGTTTGTCATTGAGAACTGTTTCTCAGTTCACCCTACGTCCTGGGTATTAGATACCGGATCAGGATCCCACATATGTAAGATGTTACATGGGCTGCGAAAAGGTAGAGAACTGGGAAAAGGTGATCATTCCGTTCAAGTAGGGAACGGTGCAAATGTTGCAGCCAAAGCAGTTGGCGAATATCACCTAGTATTACCAGGTGGTGATACTATAATTCTGAATAAGTGCTATTATATACCAAACATGATGTGCAACATTATATCAGTTTCTTTATTGAGTAAAGAAGGATATAATTTTGTAGTAAAGGATAATGTTATGAACATATTCCTAGATCAAAAGTTGATTGCATCAGGCTCGCTACATAATGGCATATTCATTCTAAATCAAAATACAGTACTCAATTTACAAAACACACACAAGAGGAAGAGTTCTGAACTGAACGAATCCTTCTTGTGGCATTGTAGACTGGGTCACATCAATGCGACACGACTAGCGAAGTTGCATAAGGATGGATATTTAAATCCGTTTGAATTTTCATCTTATGACACTTGCCAGTCATGTCTCAAAGGCAAGATGACCAAAACTCCGTTTACAGGACACGGAGAAAGAGTTACCGAACTCTTGGGACTGATACATAGTGATGTATGCGGTCCCATGTCTACACATGCCAGGGATGGTTCTGCGTACTTCATTACATTCACTGACGATCTCTCTAGATTCGGATATGTGTTCCTGATGAAACACAAATCAGAAGCTTTTGAGAAATTTAGAGAATATAAACAAGAAGTAGAGAACCAAACGGGCAAAAGTATTAAGATCCTTCGATCTGATCGAGGAGGATAATACTTAGGTAACGAATTCAGAGATTATCTAAAAGAGAATGGGATTCTCTCTCAGCTTACTCCTCCTTATACACCACAGCACAACGGTGTATCGGAGCGGAGAAATCGCACCCTATTAGATATGGTGCGCTCTATGATGAGTACAGCTGAGTTACCTATTTCCTTCTGGGGATATGCACTGGAGACTGCTGCATATCTATTGAATAGAGTTCCAACCAAATCTGTGCCTACCACTCCATATGAGATATGGAATGGTAAGAGACCATGTTTTAATTTTATTCAGATATGGGGTTGTCCGGCCTATGTTAAAACACAAAAACCGGACAAACTCGAGGCAAGGTCTGTTCTATGTAAGTTTGTTGGATATCCCAAACATTCGCGAGGGTATATCTTCTACCACTCCGAGGAACAAAAAGTGTTTGTTTCTCGACATGCCACTTTCTTAGAAAATAGTTTTCTTATGAAACAGACAAGTAGCATTGAGGTAGAACTGGAAGAGGTTCCAGCAACACAAACTGTAACAGAAGACTTGGTAGAACTAGAGGATTCAGTAGAACTCGACGAACCCCAGCCTCTCCGCCGATCTAGTAGGGTTTCTCGTCCACCTGAGAGATACTACGGTTTTCTCATTGACGGTGGAAGCGAGGATTGCATCATGGAGGATGATGACCCAACTAGCTTCGAGCAGGCCATCACGAGTAGGGACTCAGTGAAATGGCTGGATGCTATGCGGTCCGAGATGGAATCCATGTACACCAACAAAGTATGGACTTTGGAAGTTGCTCCTGAAGGGGTAAAACCCATCGGGAGCAAGTGGATCTTCAAGAAGAAACTTGGTGTAGATGGGAAAGTGGAGACTTTCAAAGCTAGACTTGTAGCAAAGGGTTTTCGTCAAAGACCAGGTGTGGACTATGACGAGACCTTTTCTCCAGTGGCTATGCTTAAATCCATCCGGATCATGCTTGCCATCGCTGCATATCATGATTACGAAATCTGGCAAATGGATGTTAAGACCGCCTTTCTAAATGGTGATTTAGAAGAGTGCGTGTACATGACTCAGCCAGAGGGCTTCGTAGATAGTGGGAGCAGCGGGAAGGTGTGCAAGCTGCTTAAATCCATTTATGGATTAAAGCAAGCATCGCGGAGTTGGAACATCTGCTTTGACGTCGTTATCAAAGAGTTTGATTTCGTCAAAAATCAAGATGAACCTTGTATCTACAAGAAGGTGGCAGAGAGTAAGGTTGTATTCCTCGTATTGTACGTGGATGATATACTCTTGATAGGAAATTATATTCCTATGCTGCAATCGGTCAAGCTCTTCTTATCACAAAGATTCTCAATGAAAGATCTTGGTGATGCCTCCTGCATATTGGGAATCAGGATCTATAGAGATAGATCCAAAAGGATATTGGGATTGTCCCAATCCAGGTACATTGACACCATACTAAAGAGGTTTAGTATGGAAGAATCCAAGCGTGGGAACTTGCCCACGATCTCTGGACTCACTCTCTCCAAAGAGATGTCTCCCAAGACTGATTTGGAGAGAGCTCGCATGCAAGGGATACCCTATGCTTCGGCAGTAGGCTCTATCATGTATACGATGCTATGTACCAGACCCGATGTAGCATACTCACTAAGTGTAGTGAGCAGGTATCAAGCTGATCCTGGAGAGAGTCACTGGACAGCTGTGAAGAACATTCTCAAGTACTTGCGAAGGACTAGAGATATGTTCTTGGTGTATGGTAACGGAGAACTCCAAATGGAGTCCTTTACCGATTCGAGCTTCCAGAGTGATAAGGACGACTCTAAGTCACAGTCAGGCTTTGTCTTTACCCTTTACAGAGGGGCGGTTAGCTGGAAGAGTTCCAAGCAGGAAACCGTGGCAGTCTCGACGATGGAGGCTGAATACATCGCTGCCAACGATGCTGCCAAAGAGGCTTTCTGGATCAAGAAGTTCATTACTGAACTTGGAGTGGTTCCATCCATTGAGCATCCAATACCTTTGTATTGCGATAACAATGGAGCGGTGGCTTTGGCCAAGAAACCCAGGTCCTATCAGCGGTCCAGGCATATTCTGAGGCGGTATCACCTGATCCGGGAGATAGTTGATCGCCGGGAGATCGAGGTCAGGAGGGTTGACACGAAGAACAACACGGCGGATCCACTCATGAAGGCCATTCCCCAGATACAGTTTGAGAGACTCTTCGGGATGCTCGGTATGCGATACTACAGCAGCTGGCCCTAGTGCAAGTGGAAGATTGTTAGTTGTATGTATGCCCTAGAGGCCAGTATTGTACAGATGATGTATATTATATTGGATGCTTGGACATATATAGAGATGACTTTCTTGCTCGATATGATAGTATGCTATCTGGTTACTCTTTATCTTAATATGTACACTAGTCTCTTTAAACTGTCTTATGGTTACATGTTGGTAAAGCCCTTAGGATGTGTACTTGACTACCTGGACTATGATGCAGATCATACTAGTGGGGACATGGTAGTCCATAAGTACATCCTTCAAGGTCCCTAGTCGTGGGTGTATCGAGACGGGGCATCGATATACCAGAGTAGACTAGCGTATACGCTTCTCGACCCATGAGATGGGCGATGGATGATCCCATATCCATTGGTGTTTGACATCAGAGATGGTGTACGGGTGCTCAGTGGAGACTGGGTACACTGGACGGACTCGCCGAGAACTCCCAGATGGTATTATACCTTACGTCAGATGGCAGTTCTCAGGTGACACTTGTACAGGTTAGTCTGTAGACCCGAGATCGTCATAGAGTCTTGTGTGATTCCCACTGTGCTTTGATCTCCACCTTACCACGTCCATGAGGGCGTGCAAAACGGTGGTTTTTGGGTACAGTCCCGAGTCACATGGAGGCAATGAGCGATAGGAGGGGTTTCGTCTCTCCCGGTATTGGGGGTTGATGTTGCGCTGTGCTCGATTGGCCGTAACAGGGAAGTCCCTGGCCAGGGCTGATCAGAGATTTGCTGGTAAGTGTTACCAGTAGTTTCTCGACCCGTTATGAGCCTCACATCGGCACGACTTATCGGTTATTGGGGTCTGACGTATACCACCCCTAGGCTTGATATGCGACATATCAGACGAACAGACCGGACTGTACGGTAAGTGTTACTGGTTGGATTCACAGGAGTGTGAGCGGACTAGCTCGTCGATCTTCTGATCGCTCAATACCCGGATTCCCGTTACGTTTAGCAGACCGCTTGCGGCTTGTGGGTGCTTGATATGATCATCATCTGCTACCGGCGTATTGACGAGTCTTTAGAGTCCTACACAGAGGTTTCCTGGTTCAAGCGAAAAGAAATAGGAGCGCATATGAGATATGTGCAGGACCGAGAATAATGCATGTATGTGATACTGCATTTCATTCTCGCGATATATGTTTCGATTGGTTATATTCGATATGACCTAGTTATCGAATCATTGATTCGATAAATCGATACATTGGATTCTAGTCGGTTATGTGCGACATGACCGGATCATTGAATCAAATGTTGATTTAATGATTTAATGCATAATTATATATTTGATATATTGCATTGCATTAACTAGTATTGGTTCACTTTAAATGGATTTTCTCACTTGATGTACATGTTGTATATGTGATATACTTTTGTGCACATCTTTGTATTATGTTTGATGATGCTTGCTCATTAGGTTAAGTGTGAAGTATTAAACCATGGTTAAGAGATGATTAGGGTTTTGCCTTTTTATTTATTTATTTGTTTATTTATTTAGAAAAGGTTTAGATGAGAATGGTGGCTTTCTTTGTCTCTTGTTGAAGTTTCTTGAAGCTTTGACAAAGTCCACCATCCTTATCTCATCCTTAACCCTAACCATTCCTATTAACCTTAGTTTAATCTCTACACTTGACCATGGTCAAGATATGATAAGTATTGATATTAGTTTCTTTTTCAAAGATGAAACTTATCATATTCTTTCTTCTTCATCATCTTCTTCTTCAAGAAAAGCTTGATGCCATCAATGGCAACTTGAGCAAAAGTGAGTGAAATCCAATTCTAAAGTGAACCCACCTCCTATTTCTTCACCCTCTACCTCTTGCCAAGTTGTTTTGGGTGTTTTCTTCACAAGTTTCACAACTTTGTGAAGTCGGAGCTTGAACTTGTGATGCCTCGACGTAGATCATCTTTGACACGAAGCCGACGACCTATTCCGCCCGTTTCTCCGATGAAGCCGACGAATGAGTTCGGGATTCATGATGGACAGCGAGAGGACACCCACGTGGAGCTAAGGAAGTGGATAACCGGATCTACAAAGGTTGTAGCTCTCTTCCTTTAGTTAAAGTGTTAACTAGATTATCTTTTCGCCTAGAAATCTAGCCGACGATCCGTATTAGGGTTTCTCGGCACCCATATCTTTTTAAATTGGCATGATCGATGCCTTGTGAGACTTCATTAGAGTGCCTAGGAACCCTACACTTACCGACAATAAAAAATTTACAAGATTCTCGAAAGGAAGTGCTAAGGAGCATAACAGAAGTAGGGTAAAATTTTAATCCTCTACTTTAACATTCATGTTCTTCAAATCCATGAGAATCATATTCAACAAATCAAGATGTTCTTTTAGAGCCGTACCTTCTTTCATACGGAGAGAAAATAATCGTTGCTTTAGATACAACTTGTTCTTGAGGGATTTCATCATGTATAAATTTTCCAACTTTATCCAGAAACCCGACGCGGTCTCCTCGTTCGCAACTTCGCATAAGATTTCATCTTCTAAATATAGTTTAGTCGTTGCATGTGCCTTCTCTTCCATCTTCTTATAGTCTTCATCAGTCATCGACGCCGATCTCTTCCCAGAAAGCACCGTCCATCGATTTTGTTACTTCAATAGAGCACACGTCTTAATACACCAGAGACTAAAACTATTCTTTTCGGAGAACTTGTTGATCTTAATATTGTGTGATGCCATATCCGTACTCGATCGGTAGAAACAACGCAAGCTCTGATACCAGTTTGTTTCGAATGATCGAGATAAACGCGGAAACAGAGATCAAACAAATCGCAGAAAAAAAAGAAAAAATCAAATCAACGAGACATAATGATTTTACGTGGAAACCCAAACGGTAAAAACAGCGGACAGCAGAGAACGTTTCACTATTTGTTAAGGATTACAGAATTTTTCTTCTCTCTCTCAAACCCTAAACAATTGGTTTCACATTTATTGCCTACAATTAATCCTTAGAGATAAATACAAGATTTAAATTTTGATCTAATTAAATATACAATTTAAATAAAATATCCAATTTAAAATCTGTCTCTAATAACTAATTTGGATTTATCTCTAATTAAAAAATCTAAAGGCAAATAGGATTAAGATTATAGAATCAATTCTAACATAACAAGCTCAAGGATTCTATTATGCAAGGACTAATTTATAGTTAAATTATATATGCGCTAATTAATAAACCATATATTTCGTGTTATGACAAATCAAAATATAATACAAAAACCACAAAGAGAAGATCAAATCAGATTCCACATAAAACACCAAGGCTTTATAGATATATATTTAATCTTCAGATACTTGCTTCCCAAGTAAAGTCTGAACCATGAAGGCTCCGTTCCCACATCCCTAGGTCATAGGCTAGTTTCGGGTATCCTTGAATTTTGTTCCTTGTTCATCTAGGATTCCGGACTTTTTCTTAAAGATCAATTTACATCCTATAATCTTTCTTCCTTCTGGCGGCTTGACAAGCTCCCATGTCTGATTCTTATGAAGAGATTACATCTCTTCTCCCATATGATGACTTATGGATTTTGATGATCAAATTATTTGGTTTTGATGATAGTTTAAATATGAATAGTTCGTTTAGTGTCACTTATTTACCTTGATTTACCTCATCGACACTAAACCTGAATACACTTGATATTTAACTTGCTTATCCTATATCCAGTGCATATCGAGTAATATTTCAATATCTCATACTTTACTTGCATTATATATTGTGATATTGGAATATTATTCTCATTCATTATTTTCGAAAATCACGATATATATATATATATATATATATATATATATATATATATATATATATATATATATATATATAGAATAATGGAGGAAAGATGCCATGGGAGAGAATTTCCTCTTATGGCGTCGAAAAATTACACTCTCCTTCATTTTTTCCGCCGATCGGCACCCACCATATTCATCGTTATCATCAAAGATGTGGGTACACCAAATTCATGTGATTCTACAATCTTTTCACTGTTGATTTAGCAATGTAAAAAGTTCTATTGTCGGTAAACCGTTAATTTTGAACCCACTAAATCAACGGTGAAAAAGTTATAGAATCACATGAAATTTGGTGTACCCACACCTTAGATGATAATGATGAAGATGGTGGGTGCCGATTGTCGGAAAAAATGAGGGAGGGTATATTTTTTTGACCCTCCTACGGCACCTTTCCTCTATTAATCTCATATATATATATATATATATATATATATATATATATATAGAGAGAGAGAGAGAGAGAGAGAGAGAGAGACATGTGACCTATATTTTGGTTTTTACATATCATGTATGTATATAGTGTATATCAATATCTTTTACTTTGCACTTGCTTGATTTCTTGATATTGCTAAATTATTCATGGTTTGTGATATAAAAAACAATGAATGTTCATATACTTATATTTATTAACGTACTTATATTTCATAACACTGTATATAATATGTTTGGTTGTGTTGAGATTGATTTTCAGGATATCGAATATCTCACGGCACAAGCATACAAAGGAGGATGGATGAAATCGATCTTAAACAATATATCTAATAGAGGATTGAGGAATACGGATGAGTGCTTTTCAATTTGCCAAATTCAATCTAAGGATAGCTATAGAAGCCGAAGTCCGAGATTGAAATGTCGAAATCTGAGAAGTTCAAGTTTGAAGATCAAATATCGACTTTGAGATGCTAGTGAGTGGAACGGCGTGTTCAAAAATCAATGGAAGTCAATTTGAAGATCAATTGAAGATCGAGTGAAGCGTCGAGTTTCAAGAGTTCAAGGATTCAAGATTTAAAGATGTGAGAAACCAACTTACGAATCCTTGTAAGCACTGTATATATTATGGTTATATCAATTAGAGCCCTGGAACACTTACATACGTTAGCACAAACATTTTACAAATATCGGGTTTTCATTTTAATTTTTTTTAATGATCAACCCAATTTTCTTTAAGTAAAAACAATTCTGCATTTTTCTATAAGGCAGAAGTTTGCCAATTTGATCTACAGATGTCTGAAGAAAAAACTGGCAGACTTTTGCCTCATTAAAAAAATTTCTGGCTGAGGTCTCGGGTTGGATTTTTGGATCTTCTTCAGACGTCTAGGGTTTGTAGTTCAGACGTCTGGCCTTATAGGGGTATGACCACTCAATATTTAAGTGAAAGGGGTTTTGTCAACTTTGGCATCAGGAAAGACGTTTAAAGGTCATCGGGGCAGACGTTTGACAACGGTCAAAAATGCCAGATTTGACCCATAACGGCTAGTTTTTTCTTGGGGTTATAAAAGGGGTTGTGGGTTGGTTTTTTGAGCTCTAATCACTCAATATTTTAGTTTGCATTATTCCTAAGTGATCAAGAGAGAAATCCGATTTCTCGTGAGAGTAAAAGAGTTTTTGTATTTGCTATCCAAATCACTCACACACACAATCAAGAGCTTCAATTGATTATCCAAACTTATTAGAGTATTAGTTTAAGCTTGAGAGAAACTCTTTGAGAGTATTATACTTATTGTAACCCTTTTTTTTCTTGTGAGGATCATTGAGTGCAAGAGTGTCTTTATAAGAGAGAAGTGTGAGAGAAGTTTTCTGTTTCTTTGTGTGAGGATCCTTGAGTGCAAGATTGCCTTTGTAAGAGAGGAGATCTTGTAAAGTGAAGAGTTGCTCGTGTGTCGAGCAATATGTATTTTCATTGGAGACGTGTTCGTCTTTGGAGGAGACGTGTTCGTCTTTGGAGAAGATGTGAAGTTTAAGTGGAATGGGCCCGATGGCCTAAAGAAAGAGGACTAGGGACTGAGACATTATCGAGACGCCGAACCTCTCTAAAGCCCTTGTATTTGCATTTGCTATTTCTTATCTCTCTTTCTTATTCGTAGATTAGAAAGTGCATGCTATACCTTGTTTGTCCTATATGCTTATTGTTTGTGCTTGATTGCAATTTCTCTTACTATAAGTTTATGTTTTCACAATTTTAGTTTACTTAGCCACTTATCATAATTGGTATATCATTTGTTAAGGTTTGCAATTGTGTTCTTTATTAGCAAGTGTTTGATAAATTTTTTAATTTGGGTATATCGGTAGCTTAGTCCTATTCACTCTCCTTGCAGGACTAATTTCAATTGGCATCAGAGCTTGGTACTCATATTTTTGTAGGCTTAACATTCTAGAGTGATCCATGACTTTACCTTGTTCTTATTCTATTTATGATCCTGCTCTTTTTTATGGAAATAATTTTGAGTTGTGGAAAATAAAGATGGAGTGTTTTTTTGAATGTCGGGATAGGGATTTTTGGAAAATTATTATGAATGACTATTTGATTGATATAAAAATTCATCGTTTGATATGAAAAATATAATCACAATCAAAGAATTTATAACCGCAATCAATAACGGTGTCGATGTAGTTTGTTAATGAGTACGGGTCGTCCACTGAGATTCGTGTATTTATTCATTCTTGTTTTAGTTGAGTCGAAAGAAAATAGTAAAGAAAATTCAAGAAAATGAATCAAGATTTATTAGATGAAATATTTTCAAGAAAAATCAAGAAAGAGTTTAAGATTTAGTAATCAAGAAAGTGTCCAAGATCAATTTTAGTTATCAAGAAAATTGAAGAATAGCTTGTAGAATTCGATAGGAATTAGTAGCAATGATGAATACTAATAATGACTCATCTTATATATTGATGAATTATAGCTAGAACGATGGCGATGAATGATGATTAAGTATCTTTTGAAGAAACTAGGGTTTCTCTTTCACTATCTCTTATCTTTTCATTGATCACTATTCAAATCAAGTCTTTAGCAAAGAAAATCATCAATCATTTAATCCCAAATTACAACGAAATTATAAAAAATGGTGATCTCGCTCCAAATTTAGTCGTTGACGATTCTTTTTCCTAAATTTTATAATTCTCATAAGACTTAAGATGAGCTTATGATTTCCTTACCATTTGATCTATTAAATTTCTTCGAATCCCTATCAAGCGGAGATTTACTCACGCATCATGAAAATAGAAGAATCAACAATTAGAAATTTCATAATGCGAAAATTTAAAGAAAGCGAGAATTAACAAATGATCACCTTTATTAATCAACTTCTAATTACACTTTCCTTCAATCCGAGATTACAAGAATTGCTTTCGATCGCTCTCTTGAATAGGTAACTATTCCGTCAAATTTCGCTTTGCTTGATCTTCACGAGACTTGGACCTGTCGAGAATCTCGTGCTCTTGATGACGACCGGCTTCGCGTAAAGGATCTTGAGTGTCGTCGCTCGATATTGTTCTCAACGATTCTTGATTTGGGATCTTGATCTTGAATTGGAGTTACAAGTTGTGTCACTCAACTTGTGTAATGAATTGTTCAGCTAAAAATTGAGTATCGAATTCCGTTTTTTAATTGGGTAACCCCCGAAATGAAGGCTTAGGTCCTTTATATAACCCTTCACCAATCTTCCACTAGAAGCTAGGTCAATCTTCCCTATGAACCTAGGTAGTTGTAGGAAAACTTCTAGGATAAGGTAGTTATCAAGCTCCCTCAAGAAATTAGGCTGTTGTAGGGAAGTTTCCAGAACAAGTGTAACAACTCCAATTTTAGTGTACAAAAATTTGTATAAAAGTTAATGTATACTTGGGGTATTTTCATTTCTTATGAGTACTATAAGTAATTGTTTTACTTTTTAATAGCAAGTAAGAGCTTGTAGCTCATTGGTAAGACCTTGCACTGCTGAACCATAGCACCAGAGTTCAAATCCCATTCTCAACATTATTTTTAATATTGTTTTCTTTTAAATTTTTAGAAGTCCAAGGGTCTACACGTGCATAAATCGTAAAACCCCCATTTCACATATAAAACAAACTGTCCCAAGGGGTAGAGGAATTGACGAGGGACACGTGGCAGATGACCCCGGCCCGACTCCCCGTGACTCGGCCGGCGACTCGGTCGCCGCCACCGGCCGAACTCGGTCGGATCGGGTTGGGTCCAACATGAAACTTGTGCTTTTTGGCTTCTTAACTCCCCTGTACACTTTAAATTTCCTGCACAGTTCCAGAGCCTTTTAAATTCAATTAAAACCCCATATTTTTAATACAATTTTTAATACATTTTCAATACAACCTTTCACCTACCCTAAACCCTAGCATTACCCTATAAATACCACCACTAAACATATCCCCCTCACTCACAATTCTGTCCAAACTCTCAAGAAAACTCTATAGAATTTTAGTGTGCAATTGGAGTTAGCGAAGGCCGAAACTCCGGCGAAATTCCGACGACAACCCTAGGAGCTCCCGGCGATGAAACGACGCACCGGTGCCTCCTACATCTTCCTCTCCCTATTCTCTTGAATATAAACCCGTAAGTCCCACCTCCTTCCTTTCTAATCTATTCTTAAAATTTCTTTTATTAAAACCCGACGGGAGTCAAATCCGACTTCCGATTTGGTTTCCTTTATAAAGTTCAATTTTCATTAACACAACCATATTAAAATCTTACATCTTGACTATTAATCAGTAACAAAACATGTTGAACAAGTTTCATTGCAAAATATTTTATTTTGTAACTTTTACCGCTCTTTTTCAGTAAAATACCATGTTGTTTAGTTTCGACTTTAGAACATCATTAAACTTGCTATACCTTTAAGTAGATCACGAGATAATGACCTATCTCCTCATAACACTCATATGCAATATAGCACAATACCTTTCGGGAACATAGAATACGGGAAAACGGAACTTTACATATAAATACCATTTACTATTAAAACCGTTTTCTACAAGATTACGTATTTTTACAAATCTTTACAAAGCGCCGCTACAACCCATTTTGGGGAACCCGACTTGGATGGTGCAGATTATCGCACATCCCTGAGTTTAGTAGTACTAGATGTAGACCTCCGCAAGGAGTATTCGGTCTCGAAAGATTTGAAATACAAATATTTTAAGAAAATGAGATTTCTAGAAAATAATAAAAAATTAGTTTTATAAATATATAAATATATATGTATTATCAAAATACCTATTTTTGATATAATATAAATATTCCAACTTTTCTAAATCAAAAGGATCACTTTACATGAAAATACCATGAAATTTCATACAAGTTCAATATTACAATTAAATACCCTATATTATGAAAAATATGTTTATTCACTAGAAATGTCACAAATATAAAATCCACAATTATGAAAACTCTAAAGACGATAATTAAATACTTTAGGTGTATTTTGTAAATTATACAAAATTATTTTTTACATAAAAGCTCCTCAAGTTTTATAAATTACAATAAGGACCCTAGTAAATATAGGTTTAAGCGGGACCAATCTCTTGAGCCTCAGGGAGCCGGAGAAGTGGGTGCTTGCCTATTTAAGGTAGACAACTTAACAACTGAGTTATCAACACGGTAATCGTTTTTGAAAAATACACAAATCCTGCCACCCATGTACAGCGGTTACTGAGAACATCAAAACCTAATTCATGACCTCAATTTCTCTTTCTAATTGTTCGGACTCAGACTGAGTCTCATTATAAATAATCTGATTTGAATATGATTCAAGTACAATCTACAATCTACAATTCAATATGAATCCATGAATACATATATTCAATCTATTCAATCTGTATTGACTGGACCGAACCATGGATATACTTCCATTTACATGATTCTCCAGTTACATCCATGATTCTCTAGTTACATCCATTTACTGATATTATGGTTTCAGCAAGTCATTCAATTATACAATCTATATTACAAGACAATACAAGTTGGAATACAATACAAATAATACAATCATGACATCACGAGGTTTAAGAGATAGATTGGTACGGAAGGTGTTTGAAGTGGCACGAGACTGCAAGACTTAAGACACCTAACCTGTATTTCCATTGCTGTTGTACCGTGGCATAAACGGTTTCTTGTACTCCTGTTGCCCTTAGTCTCTGGCATATAGATACTCCTCCCGTATACACTGGCATCCTTCTGTACCAAGCTACAAATAACAGCGTTAACCATATAATACAATTTTAAAAGCTACTTTCTCTCTCTGTCTATTCTATTTCTCCCTTATTGTTAGGACTTACTGAGCGATTGTTCGCTGACGACATTCCTTCGCTTTCTTTTTTGGAATGTTGTCAGGTGATCTGGACACTCAGGAGATCGAGCCTACCAGCGAGGACTTAGATCAGCTTGCCTACGACCCAGAGCTCTAGCTTCATTGTATACATTTTATTTCAGTACTTTTCATTTCTGTTATGCCACTATTTAGGCATTGCTTTTATTCAGATGTATTTACTTTTCCATGCACTGTACACAAGAATATTAATAAATAAAGTTGCTGTTCAGTTATATCTACTGTTTTTGTCTCTTGTGCATTTTCATTTATATTGCTTAGATACGCTTAGCGTATTTACTTCAGAGTAAATACGTAGAGACCAGTCGTGTCCTCTGCCCGTATACTGGGAAGCGGGGCGTGACAACAAGGTTGTTACAATGGAGCATCCTCAACAAGTTAGGCTATTAGAATGAAGCTTCTGGAAGGAACTTGTCACCCGATGCCCTAACTCAGCCGCAGATTCGCGGCGGATCGGCCTGACTCGGCCGCGGATCCGCGGCCGTTGGGTGAGCTTGTTGCTTCATATTTTCTGTGTATTCTGGTGTTGGCCAATTGGTATTCAGGTGATTTCTGGAATATTCTTATCTCTTCTGAATCTCTGCTAGATTTTATCTCTTTGATTTCCTGTATTTTGTCGGCGAATTTGCGATTCCGATATCTGTCCTGAAATAATTTTCTGTACAAAAATCTCAATGAAGAATTTTGAGATATACAATATCATGCGTGAAATAATAAACACACAATTTCCTTCAAGAATGTTGATTATAATGTATAACACATGGTAATTGATATTTTTCCAGAAAAACTTGTAATATGTGTTATATTTATATCAAATATTCTTAGATGATTAGAAAAGTGAGGAAATTGTTATCTTAAAGATTGCAATATTTTCGACTGAAAAATTCCCCCAAACTTGACTTTGATCGTCCCGAGCAAACTTCTTTTATTTAAGTGAAGGAGAAAGAGAAAGAAAAAAGAAAAACTAACTAGCACACTTTCGTAGGCAACACGATTGCACTGAGCACGTGCATCAAGCTTTTTGTAAGTCCACGGTAGCGCCCCGGCCGTCAAACAGACGCCAAATACGGAACAAAAACTTTTACGACTGGCGCTATCGTGTACCGTAACCCGGATCTGCCATTAAAGCTAAACTAACAAACTACAAAGTGGGTTAGAATTGTTATACCGAACGATCCGAGTTCTTCGGTCTTCAACCATCATCCCAGGCTTGTTGCGGCTGCTCCGATCTCCTAAATCTCCAGTCTCGTCGTCCAGGTGGCACCACGTCGACGGATCTTTAAACGGGCTCCCGCCTCTGAACCGAGGCAACTCGGTCGTCAAGTTTGCTAGAAGAGACGACCAAGATGATGTAGAGAATGAGTAGAACACTTTATCTCGTTACGTCCAAGACTATGGACGAACGGTTAATGAAGTTGCCATTTGAAATTGTGATGGAATGAAAAGAGCTTTGAAATTTCCATACACATAAACTTTTATCTTTTCTCAAAACAACAACCATGAGAGAGTGTGAGAGAGGAGGGGAGGGCCGGCCATATATGTAGAGGGAGGGAAGTGAGTGTAGGAGGAAGAAGGTGACCACAAAAGAAAAGATCAACAACAAATATCTTTCATGCAAACAAAACCCCATTAATGTAAAGAATGACTCATTAAGCTTAGTCACCCTTTCATTAATGCATCATCAATGCACTAAGCCACCTCACCAATCCTAGTCACTTCTTCTAGAAACTTCTAGAACCTTCCACACTCATCCGAAGAAAAGATAAATCCGTCTTTAACCGAATGTTAAAAGACGGATGATAGAAAACTAGAAACTGGCAACTTCCAAAAAGTGATCCTGAAACAGATTTCAGGATAACCCCGTATCAGTATAAACATACCCGTATTTGTATTATGACCGAATACAAATGCAACTGAGACAAAGATATTATATCTACACAGTATAATACTCGGATCCGGCTTAAATCAAAGCCGACCAGTATTATCTGCCAGAAAAATGACACGTGCGAAAACGCACGTGTATTTTCCGAACCCCGCCATATAACCATACGGCCTCTACAACATTTCGCCTGAACTTGGGAAAGTGTCTGTGGGGGACTCTAATGACTCATCAACACACTGGCACTGGGTATAACCTCTAGCACGTCAGAGGTACAAGCTGTACGTAACGGTTTGCCTATGTATTGATTGGAAGGGAAGCTGACGAGCGAACTCATCTATGAACCCTACTGAGTCTAACAGTGACAATGTATATACAATCCGGTCCGTTCGTCTAAAGAGTATCGCATATCGAGTCTAGGGGGGTGGATAAAGTCAGACCCCTAATAACGCGAGAATTCGTGTCGGTATGAAGCCCATCACCACCTGAGAAACTACTGATCCAAATCAGTAATTCTCCACTACCTTGGCCAAGGATTTCTAGTGATGGCCACCCGTGCACTGCGCGACATCAACCCCCAATACCGGGAGAGACGAACCCCCGACGATCCGTTCACTTGCCTCCAATGTGGCTCGGGACTGTACCCAACTAAAACCTGTTTGCACAACTCCTTTGAGCGTGGTAGGGTAGTAATCTAAGCACAGTGGGAACTCACATGAGACAAATGACGATCTCAGGTCGATGAACTAACCTGTACACATATCACCAGAGAACTACTATCTGACGATATGTATAATACCAACTAGCATGTTCCTGGCGAGTCCTGCCCGGTGTACTCATAACCTAATGAGCACCTGTATACATCTTAGGTGAACCAACTGACACCAGTGGCTTGTGAGACCGGCCACCGCCCCTCGTCGGGGTCTCGACTGTATACACTAGTCTACTCTGGAGTATCGATGCCCTGTCTCGAAACTCCCACGACTAGGGACACTTTTAAGGATGTGCTTATAGACCCCAGCTCCCACGTATATGATCGCCATCATACTGCTGGTAGTCAAGCATGAATCCTATGGGCTCTATCATCATGTAATAGTGAACTAAAGCATATATACGATGATAAAGACAAACCAGATAGCATACTATCATCTCGAGCAAGACTGTCATATCGGTATAGGTCCTGCCTCAATCATTGCAATCACGTACCTGCGATCCAATAATTGACTTTGAGGGCACCATCTCCAACATTTTTAAACCTCTAGGTGTCCCTAGTATAAGGAGTGTTGTCTCCTGAGGGTTTTCAGTGGATTACACCCACAAAATCCCATAATAAAAGAAAGATTGTGAGAACTATAAAAGAAAAAACTTTGAAAATCAGAGTTTCCAACTACACTAGCTTTTCGGTTGTCATGAGCCCTATCTTAATAATCATGAAAAGATATTAGAAATCACATCATCACTCAATAAAACATTGCCCTTTATTCTTCATCCCCACCTTTCCTCCAAACACCGGTCATATACCTCTACGTGTGTGTAAAACATCCCTACACTCGGAGAATTCAATTCAAGCTATCATACTCTTGTCCATCTCCCTCAGTAAATTTTTGTCGGTGATTTTTTTGGATGGAATTGCTCACACATTTTTCATGCGACCGTTTCTTGAGGTACTAACCGACCGATTGCTAAATGTGCTAACATATTAGGCGTAATTAGTAATTTCCTCATCTTGCAACACCTAAGACTTAGAAGTGACTCCTAAACCAGTTGGTCTAAGGCACTAGGTGATGAAACACCCTCACTATATTTTTTTTATGCTGCCTTGGTGATTACAAAACCAGTGTTTATTTTTTTTCCACCATTTTATACTTTTATACTCCATTTATTATTTTCTTCGTACTTTGGATTTTAGAAAAGAGCATTTCAAGGTATCCTCTACTATCCCGAGTTTCAAGACGTGTGTAAGTGCGTATAGTAGGGTATCAACGTTCATAGGTTTGGCTTCCAGAATAGGAACTATTTTTCAGACTTATTTTTATTCTCAGATTAGTGACTTCCTTCATCTTACTAACCCTTGGGACAATGACTCATAACCACTTATTACTAGTTTCGTTTAAGAAAACATCCAACTTTCTTGTTTTTCTTAAATTTTCCAATCTTTTAAATGTAATTTTTCACTTTCTAATCTTTTATTATAAAAGAAAAAAATTTGAAAATTTTGTGCTTATGCAAAGTGTAATGCGAAGTGATGCGTAAAAAAGCACAAATCTTCCCCAAATCTGTTTACAGCAGTGTCCTCACTGTTGTCTCTTTTAAATTTCATAACCTGTAGGCTTGGGAGGAAAAGTTATTAACGGGGGTAAGAATAAATGAAAGTGAAAAATCTTCCCCCAAACTTGTTTTTTTTATTTTTATTTTTTTATTTAATAATTTTTTTTGTTTATGTACAATTTTGCATTTTTTTAATAACTCACCTTCATTCTAAAGATGAGACAATATTACTGAGATATGGAGGTAAGGTGGAGGAAAATTAGTCATTATAAAGCGGCTCCTGTAAAAACAGGAGCTCCTCCGTGGGGTCAGTGGAAAAATACGGTTTTAATTTATCCTATTCCCTTTGAAAATTGCACCGTTTTTTCTATTTTCAACTTCAACTGCCCCGTGCGGGTAGACATACCGCACTACAAATGGTCCTTTCCAACGAGATCGTAGCTTACCCGCATGAAGATGGAGACGGGAATCATAAAGAAGGACTTGTTGCCCCGGGGTAAAAGTTTTTCTCAAAATATTTTTATCGTGAAATACCTTAGTCCGGTTCTTTACTATCACCGCATTATCATAAGCTTCATCACGGAGTTCGCTTAGCTCATTTAATTGCAGCTTCCGAAAGTTGCAAGCTTGATTCAAATCGAAGTTAAGTTCTTTAATGGCCCACAATGCTTTATGTTCGATCTCGACCGGAAGGTGGCAAACCTTTCCAAACACTAGGCGATAAGCAGACATACCAAGATCATTCTTATAAGCGGTACGAAATGCCTAAAGAGCATCCGTCAATTTGGTTGACCAATCTTTCCGGTTTTTAGAAACTGTTTTCTCCAGAATTAGTTTGATCTGCCTATTGGAAATCTCAGCTTGCCCGCTCGTTTGGGGATGATAGGGCATGGAAAGTTTGTGGTTGATTGCATAATTCCGCATCAAAGTCTCGAAAGACCGATTACAAAAATGCGTCTCATTGTCGTTAATTATAGCGCGGGGGTGTCCAAATCGCGAAAAAATATTTTCTTTAAGGAACTTAATCACAACCTTGTTGTCATTAGTGCGACATGGTTTTGCTTCCATCCATTTCGAGACGTAATCAACCGCTAACAAGATGTATAAATTCCTAAAAGAGTTGGGAAAAGGCCCCATAAAATCAATACCCCAAACGTCGAAAATTTCAACAACCAAGATCGGTTGAAGTGGCATCTCATTTTTTTTAGAAATCCGACCCCTGTTTTGACATTGTGGACAGGTTTTGCAATGATCATATGCATCTTTAAATAAAGTAGTCCAGTAAAAACCACATTGCAAACCCTTCTCCGCCGTTTTTCGTGCACCAAAGTGACCTCCACATATCTGATCATGACAGAAAGACAAAACACTCTTGAATTCATCGTTGGGGACACATCTGCGAATGATTTGGTCAGGACAATACTTAAATAAAAATGCTTTACTTGGGATAGAAATCGATAATTGTCTTGTTTAGACCAATCACTAAGTATAAGTCCTGTTGCAAGATAATTCACAATATCCACGAACTAAGGTTCGCAGGATACGGTCAAGAGCTGTCCGTCCGGAAAAGAGTCGTTAATTGGCAACGTCACAGTAGGTGAAGAAGAGATGCGTGAAAGATGGTCGGCTACTACGTTTTCACATCCTTTCTTATCTCGTATGACAAGATCAAATTCTTGTAATAATAGGATCCAACGTATTAACCTGCCTTTAGCATTCTTCTTTGATAAAAGATGTTTTAAGGCGGAGTGATCAGTGTAAACCACAATCGGTGAGCCGATCACGTAAGGCATGAATTTTTCTAATGCAAATACAACTGCCAAGAGTTCTTTCTCAGTAGTTGTATAATTAATTTGGGCATTATTCAAGGTCTTACTTGCATAATAAATTGCATGTGGCATCTTATCAATGTGTTGTCCTAAGACTGCACCAACAGCAAAATCTGATGCATCACACATTATCTCAAACGGGTGGTTCCAATCAGGAGATGATAGAATAGGGGCTGTAATGAGAGATCTTTTAATCGAGTCAAATGCAGCCTCACAATCCGAATCAAAGTGAAATGTTCTATTCTTGGCCAAGAGAAGAGTTAAGGGTCTATCAATTTTGCTAAAATCCTTAATGAATCTCCTATAAAATTCTGCATGACCAAGAAAAGATCGTATATTTTTGACGTATTTGGGATGAGGAAGGTTATGAATGACATCTATCTTAGCTCTGTTGACCTCAATGCCTTTCCGTGAAATGACATGTCCAAGTACAATACCCTCTTGGACCATGAAATGGCATTTTTTCCAATTCAAATTTAAGTTCTTATCTTTACAACGAGTAAGAACCGCGTCAAGATGAGATAGGCAATCATCAAAAGAATCCCCGAATATCGAGAAATGTCCATGAAAATCTCCAGAAAATTCTCGACCATGTCCGAGAATATCCCCATCATACACCGCTGAAACGTAGCGGGAGCATTGCATAACCCAAAGGGCATATGACTATAAGCAAAGGTACCGAAACGACAAGTAAATGTTGTTTTATCTTGATCCTTTTCGGCAATAGGGATCTGGTTATAGCCAGAGTATCCGTCCATGAAACAATAATATTCATGTCCAGCTAATCGTTCCAACATCTGGTCAATGAAAGGTAGAGCGAAATGATCTTTCCTCATTGCTGCATTGAGTTTTCTATAATCAATACATACAAGCCACCCAGTTTGGGTGCGTGTCTGGATCAACTCATAGCCTCATTGGTTATGACCATGATGCCAGACATTTTAGGGACCACAGGAATAGGACTTACCCATTGGCTATCAGAGATTGAGTAAATTATACCACTGTCAAGGCATTTGACGATTTCTTTCTTTAACGCCTCCTTCATGATGGGATTCAACCGTCTTTGTGGTTCTCGGGTTGGCTTGGCTTCATCCATCAAATGTATATGATATTCAACAACCAAGGGACTAATCCTTTTGATGTCTGCCATTGTCCAACCAAATGCTTGCCGGTTAGATCTCAAGACCATCAAAAGAGCGTCCTCTTGCTCTAACGCTAGAGAAGCGGATATGATCACAGGCAAAAACTCATTCTCACCTAAATATGCATATTTAAGGTGAGAAGGTAACAATTTGAGATCTAATGTCGGCGGAGAGACAATAGAAGGTGGGGTAAGTGAATGACATTAGGATTCTCGAAGAAGTTCATAGCCTGCAAAGGATACAGACTTGGAAAGTGTGACTGACTTTTGTGATGAGTCAGAAGGTTCAAACTCAGGGATGGACTTGTCAAAGGTGTCCTCACTATAATGGGCAAGATCAAACAATGATGTGCTAATGTCGTCGAGATCATCAAAGCAAAGTTCATCAGCCTTGCAGCTTTCGGGAGCTATCTCATGGACAGAACAGACATCAAGAATATGAGCAGAAGGTTCAGATGGCTGACTTCCTATCTTGTAAATGTTAAGCACAATTATCATTTTCCAAAAGGATAGGTTCATAAAACCGTTTCGACAGTTAATGACAGCATTGGAAGTGGCTAAGAAGGGTAGACCAAGAATCACCGGAATTTGGTTCCGTGGGTTTGCTACAGGCTGTGTGTCTAAAACAATAAAGTCCATAGGGAATATAAATTCCCCGACTTTTATCAACACATCCTCAAGTTCATCCCTATGTTTGGTGATAGATCGGCCTGCCATCTGGAGAGTACAATGAGCGGGTTTCAACTCTCTAATCCCTAACTGCTCATAGACAGAGTATGAAAGCAGGTTAACACTAGCGCTAAGGTCGAGTAAAGCACGGTTAATATTTTTACCCCTAATAGAATAGAGATTGTAGGATAGTCAGGGTCCATGCGTTTCTTTGATAATTGTGGGGTTAAAGCTGTGCTAACATTATTCGTCATGAATACCTTTTTGGGCACTTGAGTCTTCCTCTTCCTAGTGCACAAGTCCTTAAGGACTTTCGCATAAGCTGGAACTTGTTGTATAGCATCTAGGAGGGGGATATTTATGTTAATCTGTTTAAACAGTTCCATAATCTTCTCCATATGTGGACTTGGTTTGTTTCCCCTTAACCAATTCGGATAAGGAGCTTTAGCAATAAGAGCTGGGTCCGACATTGGAGAAGGTCGTGTGGGTGGAACAGATCCCAGAATTGGAGTTGGGATCGAGTGAGATGGACTCGAAGAAGGTAGGGGAGGGTTCGGGCCTTGGGGAAAACGGAGAATAAGCTCGGAAGAAGATGGTGGACTAGATGAAGTAGGGTCAAAAGTGGAAGTGGAAGTGGAAGCCGGAGTGTCATTGATTATTTCATCATTATCAATCTGTTCACCGACTTGATTATTCAGTAATCTTCCAGATTTCAACGTTGTAATGACATTCACATTGTAGTATTGTGAGTGCCCAGGATTCGGTAGGGGTTGAGATGGAAGTTTCCCTTTCTCTCTAGCACTCATTTCGGTATTTAATCGTGCAATTTGTGTTTCTATCGATTTAATACTCTCACCGTGGGAGGCGGAGACCTTCTTTATATTATCGACAAAAGACTTTATCTCAGCCGAAACTTGCATGAAATTTTTCATAAACAAATTCATAGTTTGTTCGAGTGAAGAGGAATTATCGGTACCGGCCGTTTTGAAAGAATTATTATACGATGCAGAATTGTTGGCCGGATTTTGAAAATTTTGTGGTTGAAAGGGGTGCTGATTCAGTTGTGGTGGTTGCTGTTGTTGTGGAGGGACCCTTTAAAAGTTATTTTGGTTTGGAACCGTATTTTGAGTTTGGTGTTGGTTCCAAGCAAAATTAGGGTGATTCCTCCAACCCTGATTATAAGTGGAAGAATAAGGATCGTTTCTAGGTCTTTGCTGAAAAGCAGTATCAGTGTGCTCATGACCTTGAAACGGAGAATTTAAAGGAAATCCTTCCGTCAGATGTGATGGATCGGAACAGCATCCACATATGGTTTTAGGGAGCGTTACCTGATTTAGGGAGGTTAATAAAAATTTGTGTTCCATAACTTCAAGTTTCTTTTGCATTGCTGCCATTTCAGTTTTGACTGCTATGGAAACATCAAGGTGATGGATACCTCCTCTAGACGATGGTTGACTAACACTCTCTCATTGCAAAGTTTTTTCAGCAAAATCTTCTAAAAATTTCCAAGCTTCACCATCTTCTTTAGACATGAAATTGCCTTGACACATGGATTTAAGCATCTGCTTTGTTGTTGGATTAAAGCCTTCATAGATGATTCGGCACAGATCCCATCTATGGATTCCGTGATGAGGACATTGGACAAGCAGATCCTTGAACCGTTCAAAACACTTCCAAAATTGTTCATTGGTAAGCTGGGTAAATTGATTGATTTCGCTACGGACACGGGCGGTCTTATGATTGGGATAAAATTTCTTAAGGAATGCTATGTGTGGGTGTGTTATAAAGCCATTTTTCTGCTAAATCACACAAAGTGAACGGGTGAAGACGTAAACGTATAGCATCCACAGAAAGTTATGAAGTGCCCATCATAGCACATACGTTTTCGAATTTGGTGATAAAAACGTATGCGTCTTCAGACTCGAAACCGTGAAATTTAGGCAAAAAATTGATATAGTATGGTTTGATTCCAAAATTATCCCCATTGGCTGGTGGAATGGAAATACAAGTAGAGAGGGGACCTCGAATAGGGTAGCATCTCTCTTGGAGAGAGATGCACGGTGGGTTCTGCGCACCTGCGGACGGTGGCAGAGTGGTGTTATTAAGTTTGATGGAAATCCGTACATCGCGGTCGACATGGTGGGTGGGGAAAAAGAAGATGTAGAATTACCGACTTCGGAGTCGATAGGAGAAACGCGGACAAGACGGGCACTAGAATCCCGTGTCCAGCCGAGCATGCACTAAACGATTTAGCACAAGTGGCAGCGTTTGTGAAAATTAGAAAAAAGTTTGGTTTATTTTTGGTTTGTTTTGAAAAAGACGGATTTAGAAAAAAAATCACAAAAAAATGCACAATCAACCTTAGATATACGGTCATCTAGGTCAAGTCACTGGACCGCTCCTAGACTTCCAAAAAACAAATCGCAGGATAAATTCTCTACTACCTCTTTATCCCTCCTGTGGCTAGGTAAGTGCCAGGTAAGTGGGAGGTATCCGCTACGTAAGTAGCGGGTTTAATTAAGTAACCGCTTGCCTTAGACACACTTGTCTAGACACCACAAAAGAAATGCGGATAAGCAATAGATTACCGACGACCTTCTTCTGTCCTAATTCAGCGTGACGGTCCTTAGAGTCTTCTCTAGATATTTTTTAGTTAATGAGAGTGATGCGGATGCTAGTTTTGTGATTTTTGGGGCTTACGAAAGGTAATGAAATCCCCACCTAATCTGAATTTGTTCTTTGCCCCTTAATTTCCGTATTAAAATATGCACAAGCAACCAATTTCAAGAAATGCAACAAGAATTTTTTGAGCGGCGAATTTTTGCAAGGAATCCTGCAGAAAAGTGGTTATTGGACTTAGCAGAGGAGAGAGGAGAAGGTAAGAAATATACCAGAGGAAATCAGAGTCCCAACGCCTCAATACCACTGCGGTTCCGCGGCCAATGTAAGCTTCTTGCTGCGGTTCCGCGGTCAACTTGGTTGATCTTTGAATGAAATTTTTTTACCGGTGCTCCTATTGATCCTCTGGCCTTCCTGAATGCTACAAAATCTTTATCTCACTGCTCCAATAATTCCAGATTCCCTTACAAAATTCACACACTAATCGTTAAGCACATGATGCGATTCTTGAATTAAATTTTGATAGAATAATAATATTTCAACTCAAATAGCAAGAACGAACAAATTATGCACAAATCCTCGGCAACGGCACCATTTGATTGATATAAAAATTCGTCGTTTGATATGAAAAATATAATCACAATCAAAGAATTTATAACCGCAATCAATAACGGTGTCGATGTAATTTGTTAATGAGTACGGGTCGTCCATTGAAATTCATGTATTTATTCGTTCTTGCTTTAGTTGAGTCGAAAGAAAATAATAAAGAAAATTCAAGAAAATAAATCAAGATTTATTAGATGAAATATTTTCAAAAAAATCAAGAAAGAGTTTAAGATTTAGTAATCAAGAAAGTGTCCAAGTTCAATTTTAGTTATCAAGAAAATTGAAGAATAATTTGTAGGATTCGATAGGAATTAGTAGTAATGATAAATACTAATAATGACTCATCTTATATATTGATGAATTATAGTTTGAATGATGGCGATGAATGAGGATTAACGATCTTTTGAAGAAACTAGGGTTTCTCTTTACTATCCCTTTTTTTTTCATTGATCATTATTCAAATCTAGCCTTTAGCAAAGAAAATCATCAATTATTTAATCCTAAATTACAACGAAATTATCAAGAACGGTGATCTTGCTCCAAATTTGGTCGTTGACGATTCTTTTTCCTAAATTTCATAATTCTCATAAGACTTAAGATGAGTTTAGGATTTCCTTACCATTTGATCTACTAAATTCCTTCGAATCCCTATCAAGCGGAGATTTACTCACGCATCATGAAAATAAAAGAATCGACAATTAGAAATTTCATAATGCGAAAATTTAAAGAAAGCGAGAATTAACAAATGATCACCTTTATTAATCAACTTCTAATTACACTTTCCTTCAATCCGAGATTACAAGAATTGCTCTCGATCGCTCTTTTGAAGAGGTAACTATTCCGTCGAATTTCGCTTTGCTTGATCTTCGTGAGACTTGGACCTGTCGAGAATCTCGTGCTTTTGATGATGATCGGCTTCGCGGAAAGGATCTTGAGTGTCGTCGCTCGATATTGTTCTCAACGATTCTTGATTTTGGATCTTGATCTTGAATTGGAGTTACAAGTTGTATCACTCATCTTGTGTAATGAATTGTTCAACTAAAAATTGAGTATCGAATTCCGTTTTTTAATTGGGTAACCCCCGAAATGAAGGCTTAGGTCCTTTATATAGCCCTTCACCAATCTTCCACTAGAAGCTAGGTCAATCTTCCCCAAGAAGCTAGGTAGTTGTAGGGAAACTTCTAGAATAAGGTAGTTATCAAGCCCCCTCAAGAAGCTAGGCTGTTGTAGGGAAGTTTCCAGAGCAAGGTTGTTACAATGAAGCGTCCTCAATAAGCTAGGCTGTTGGAATGAAGCTTCTGGAAGGAACTTGTTACCCGATGCCCTAACTCGGCCGTGGATCCGCGGCGGATCGACCTGACTCGGCCGCGGATCCCCGGCTGTTTGGTGAGCTTGTTGCTTCATATTTTCTGTGTATTCTGGTGTTGGTTAATTGGTGTTCAGGTGATATCTGGAATATTCTTATCTCTTCTGAATCTCTACCAGATTTTAACTCTTTGATTTTTTATATTTTGTCGGCGAATTTGCGATTCCGATATCTGTCCTGAAATAATTTTCTGCACAAAAATCTCAATAAAGAATGTTGAGATATACAATATCATGCGTGAAATAATAAACACATAATTTCCTTCAAGAATGTTGATTATAATGTATAACACAGAGTAATTGATATTTTTCCAGACAAACTTGTAATATGTGTTTTATTTATATCAAACATTCTTAGATGATTAGAAAAGTGAGGAAATTGTTATGTTAAAAATTGCAATATTTTTGACTGAACACTATTCTATTGCTACTATTGCTAAATCTAAACGGAGTGGTCGTGATAAAGATTTGTTTTCTTTAAACATCAAAGTTATTCAATGTTTACAATTTGTTTTAGATGTTGATATTTTAAACAATTTTTCATATTGCAAGACGACTCATGGTATTTTGTTCTTATTAGAACAAATCTATGGAGAGTACGTAGCTTATAAGGAAGTGGAGAAGAACAAGATGGAGACTTGCTTAGCGATTTTGGATGATTCTCAACAAACGACAAATCAAGAAAGAACATCCAACTCTTAGGAGTCGTTCCAATACTCTTTTGATCATAGCATTGTAAGTAATTCTTCTTATGATTTCTACAAATTTTCATTTGATCAACTTCTTGATGCATATTACGATCTTAATGAAAATTATAATGTTATTGCATCTAGAAATGAATTCCTTGAAAAATGTTCTTATGATGTTGATATTGAGCGTGAGGAATTGATGAGTTGTTGCGATTCTTTTGAAGTTTTAAATAAAAATTTGATTGCCAGATACAATACATTGTCTTGTGCTCATGATTCTTAAGTGGCTTTCTGTGAAAAATTAGTTTTTGAGAAAAATGAGTTGATTTCAAAGGTAGATTTACAATGTACTACTATTGATGCTTTGAAAATTGAAAATGAAAATTTGGTTTTGTCTTGAGAGGTCTTGAGAAAAGAAAATCATGATTTGATTTCAAAACTTACAAGTAAAATCGATATTTTGAAATCTTCTATTATTTCTCGAGATTCTCTTGTTTTAGAAAATTCTTCTCTTAAGCAAGAAAATGAGAAGTTGGTTTTAACTTGCGATGTTTTGAGAAAAGAAAATGTTGATGTGATTTCAAGTTTGAAAAACGAATTTGATTTTTTGAAATTCTCTGTCGTTTCTCAAAACGCTTTAAATTCCTAAAACGCTTCTCTAAAAAAAATGATGTTTTGGTTTCTTCCCTTACTAAACTTTCAAAGGTTGATGTTTTACCTAGCAAGGAAGTTATTTTAACTCGAAGAGGCATTGGTTTTAAGAATTCGAAATTTTAAAAACCCTCTTCGTCTAGATTTGTCAAACGTGCTTCGAATTTTGCTAAATCTCATATTCGCTCACATGCTTATCTATATAGATTTAGTTCGAGACAAACGTTTAAGAAGCGTGTACATCATTCACATGCATTATCTCATACTTGTTTTGACATTTCTAGGTCTACCATGCTTGCGCACATACACACACTTGCATTTTTTGTGGTGCACATGATCATTTGGCATTTGCATGTAGTTTAAAAAGAAATATTTCTATGCATGCTAATTTGGTTTGGGTTCCCAAACCTAACCCAATTGGATCAAAAAAGACTTGGATACTGAAATCCCCATCCGTATCTTATTTTGTAGGTATGGACCAATTGACGACTTAGAGATTCAGGAGCGTGATGAGCAAAAAGCAATCCAATGGAAAACTTGTTATAACTCATCAATTTGTTGGGTATCGTATTTCTTTTCTGTATTCGTTTTAGAATATCGTCTATTCATTTAAGCTTAATGTTGCTATTCTATTTAAGTATATTTTATCTTGATATACCCCTTATGATGCACTTGTGTTAACTTGCATATCGTTTTGTGCTTATATTCATATATGAGATGCTTTTCATAGGATACTTCAATTGATATTTACAATTGGTATATTTCTTATGCTCATGTGTGAATTTGTGTGCTCATGTGCTTTAAATTTGCTATTTTATAAACTTGAGCACAACATGGTTTGAAAACTAAATTCAGATTTGCATATCCGTTAGTTTTCTTGCCATAAACCACTCCCACTTGTTTAAAATATGTTTTTAATCTTATAAGTGAGAATTCTTATCTATATAGCTTTAAATTGTTTAAATCTTTTTCATATGAATATAATTTGACACTTGATTTTAACTTGAACCAATTTTCAATTGGTATCTTTACTTTGTGCCTTGTTGATATGTGTTTATATTTAAAATTGCCTAATTGTTGTAGGGTGTTTTCCGTCTGTTCCCTGATTAAAAATCAGGAGTTACATCAATGAGGTATCATGTGTTCACACGTGACCAAAGATCACGTGTTGACACGTGACGTTTTTACAGAATTAAAATCTGTCAAGAAAAAGCACAAACAAACGGCTGAAGGAGGACCCAATTGGGGGTCACGTGCTCACACGTGACCAATGGTCACGTGTTGACACGTGACAGAAATAAAAAACAAACGGCTGAAGGAGGATCCAATTGGGGGTCACGTGTTGACACGTGATAGTTAAAACAGAAATAAAAACAAACGGCTGAAGGAAGAACCAAGGGTCACGTGCTCCCACGTGACCAAGGGTCATGTGCCAGCACGTGACAGGATTTGTAAGCCTTATACTTTAATAGAATTAAAATTCTAAATTTCTCTAAAATCTTTCGAAATGGAAAATGATTATGGGGAACCGTTGGATTAAAAATCCAGGGGTGATTAAATATCACCAATTGATGGAAAAATCTTAGACAAGGAAAATTTTTCCTAAATCTCACCGAAAATAACAAACAGAATATCTCTGGATTGAAAATCCAACGGTGAATAAAATTCACTGAATGATCTAAAAGATCATATTAATTATGAAAACAAACAAAATCTTTCAATGAAAGATTTACTAAATAAATTGATTTTTTTCCTTCTCCTATAAATAGGAATCAAGAGGAGGAAAAGAGAAAAAGAGAGAATTTTGGAGATATAGAATTTTGTAATCTTGAAATTTCAGAGAGAAAAGAAAGGAGAATTTAATTCTCAACAAAGAAAACCCTAGATGAGAAAAAGAAAGAGGATCAAACTTCAAACAGAGAATTTAATTCTAAAAAATCTAAGAGTTTAACTCTTTTGCAAAGAACTTAGTTCTTTCTCTAGTTGAAGATCTGCAGAAGTAAATCTCCCCATAGGTTGAGAATTTAATTCTCATCGGGTTGAGATTTTGCCATGCAGATCCAAGACTTAGGGGGAGGATTGAGTTCAGAGAATTTAATTCTCCCAAATTTATAGGAATTTAATTCCTCCAAGATGAAATTAGGATGTAACCCTATATGAGAATTTAATTCTCTTAAAACTCACAGGAATTCAATTCCTTCAAGATGAACAGAATTAGGGTTTAACCCTATATGAGAATTTAATTCTCCTAAAATTATAGGAATTTAATTCCTGCAAGATGGACAGAACTAGGGTTTAACCCTAATTGAGAATTTAATTCTCTCAAATTCATAGGAATTTAATTCCTCCAAAATCATAATTAGGGTTTAACCCTACAGAGAATTTAATTCTTAAAGATAAAGAGATCTTCACGCATGCAAAAGAATTAAGGTCACGTGTCCCCACGTGACCGCTGAAAAGATCCTCAAAAATGAGAAGGAAAAAAGCTCTGAGGCAACGCCTCACGTGCTCCCACGTGATCTCTAAAGCACAGGAAAAAAGCAAAGGAAATCTAGGCTTTGGGCGCTCTCACGTGCTCCCACGTGACCCCTTAGCAAATGTTTTAACAATCAGCGCATAAATGTCCATCACGTGCCAGCACGTGATGCTCAAAATAAAAATAAAAAAAGTGTTTAACACTTAATTGCAGAGCGAAGTAAAAAAGGATCTGGTCCCACCTTTGGGCGCCCTCACGTGTCCACACGTGACGTTTTTTTCGTTAGTGTTTAACACTAATTCGAGAGCTTTATTCCCAGTGTTTAACACTGATTATCTTTTAGTGTTTAACACTAATTCGAAAACCTTATTTACAGTGTTTAACACTGTTATGTTCTAGTGTTTAACACTAATTTGGGTGTTTAACACTGATTTACTTTTAGTGTTTAACACTAATTTGAGAGTTCTGTCTCCAGTGTTTAACATTGCTGCTCTTTAGTGTTTAACACTACTTTTAGCCAAATTGGCTAATATTCCAGAGGCAAAAGTCCCTCCTCCAAATGAATCTCAAAATTGAGAAAATCAAAGATAAAAATGTTGCCAAAGCCCTCAAACTCTCGTTTAGCATTGCTAAATAATATGGGCTCGAATCCAGACAAATGTCTAATGGTCCAACAGAGGGCCAACATTTCAAACTTAATTGGACTTAGCCCAAGTAGGCCATAAGTCCTCAATTCAGACTCAACTAAGCCAATGCTCTCATAATATAATTAATTGATCTTAGTTCCAAATTGGACTACAGATCACTTAATCCACCCTGGTTTAAGGGTACATCTCTTCACTCCTTTGATATTTGTCGTTGTAATTCCTCAACGTCTTCAAAGAGGTGACGGGTCCCGACAATCACACATTTCACGGACTGTGGGGTCCTTAAACTCATAGACTATGATGTCCTTAAGCTTGACCGTGATGTCTTTAAACTAACATTGGACTGTGGGTTCCTTAAGCCCATGGACTATGATGTCCTTAATCTCGACCGTGATGTCTTAAAACTAACAACGAACTATGATGTCCTTAACCTCGACCGGGATGTCTTAAAACTAACAACGGACTGTGGGGTCCTTAAACTCATGGACTATGATATCTTTAACCTCGACCGCGATGTTTTTAAACTAACATTGGACCGAGATGTCCTTAAACTAACAATGGACCGTAATGTCCTTAAACTAATTATCGACCTCAATGTCACTAAACTAAACAATAGAGCCCAATTGCTCTCTTGCTGGATCTAAACGATCCCGTTAAGTTGATCTTAGTCTAAAATTAGGCTAACGTATCCTTAACAAACGTTTAAACTGATCTTAGTCTCAAATGAGGCTAACGTATCCTTAAACCCAACCCCCAAACCCAAATCTAAGAAGATACGGATTTGAACTAGTCTACGCCCTACGGGCGACGACATAACTTAGTCTCCGTATACAATCCACGGGCAACCAAACACAAAACAAACACCCACGACACGAAGTGACCATCTGGAGAAGGAGAAAGTTGTTACCGCGATGCGGTAGCGTAATTAACTGTAGGGACTTGCGCCTGCAGGGAAGAGCGTCCCCACAATCAAAAACCCTTCAGATGATGGGGAATCTGACGAAGTCTGCTACATCGGCCGCTTCCGTCTGAACCTTCGATACATGGTGCCATAAATCAACTTGGCATCTTCGGAGAGGTGGACGGATAGCACCAATTAGCATCTGCCCCGAAATTCAGGCCAGACGGACCTGCGCGGTCGCGTCTCTGTGTTCGGAGGGGAACACCGTCACCCTATTGAGATGGGAATACGTGCGTACTTATCAGGCATACTACAGATTCCCCCTGCCTAGGGTAGGCGGGTGTTTATTGATTGTGAGGATCCGAATCTCCGGCAGCCGCGGACTAAGCTGTCGTTAATTACCCCTCGCTTTTAGAGCGAAAGAACCTCCAACGGGTCAAACTGGTCATGTGAACTCGATGTGCAGTGTACGCATATTTTGAAAGGATTTTGGATATATCGGGAGGCCCCGGAGAGTTTTACGGGGGTCCCGCTACCCGGATAGCGGGCTGGGGGTCAAAGGAGCCAGCGGCCTCCTTGCGGGGTGCGGATGTCACGCCCCGCTTCCCAGTATATGGGCAGAGAATGCGACGAGGCCGCTACGTATTTACTCTGAAGTAAACACGCTAAGCGTATCTAAGCAATATAATTAATATACACAAGAGACAGTGACAATAGATATAACTAAACAACAACTTTATTTATTAACATTCTTTTTACAATACATCTGAAAAGTAAATACATGGAATGAAAAGCAATGCCTAAACAGTGGCATAACAGAAATGGAAAGTACTGAAATGAAATGTATATATAACTAGAGCTCTGGGTCGAAGGCTAACTGATCCAAGTCCTCGAAGGGGGGCTCGATCTCCTGAAGGTCCGAATCACCTGACGACATTCCAAAGTAAAGAAAGAGAATGTCGTCAGCGAACAAATCGCTCGGTAAGTCCTGTAAATAGACAAGAATGGAATAGATAGAATAGAGAGTATATTGTTATAATGTTGTATTTAGTGTTAACGCTGTTGTTTGTAGTTTGGTACAGAAGAATGCCAGTGTATACGAGAGGAGTCCCACTATTCTGGAGACTAAGGTATACGGAGCACAAGGAACCGTTCAGCCACGGTACAACGACAGTGGATATTCAGGTTAGGCATATTATGGTTACAGTCTCGTGCCACTTCTAACACCTTCCGTACCAGTCTACCCTTTATAAACCCCGCGATATCTTGATTGTATTGTTTGTATTGTTTGAATTGTATATTGTATATAGATGGATAACTTACCGAAACCATGATATTAGTAATAGAACAGATATAATGGATGATCATGAAAATGGAATATATCCATGGTTCGGTTCAGTCAATATAGATTGAATATATTGAATAGCCGGATTCATAGATCCATGTTGTATTGTAGTTTGATACTTGAATCATATTCAAGTCAGATTGATTATATTGAGACTCAGTCTGAGTTAGACAATTAGAAAAGAAATTGAAGTCCTGAATTATATTTTGGTGCTATCGGTAACTGCTGCACATGGACGGCAGGATTTGTGTCTTTTTCAAAGACAATTACCGTGTGATAACACCGTTTGTTAAGTTGTCCATATTAAATAGGCAAGCACCTATATCTCCGGCTCGCTGAGTCTCAAGAGACTGGTCCCGCTTAAAGCTATGTTTACTAGGGTCCTTATTGTAATTTAGTATAATTTGAGGGGGGTTTATGTAAAAATAATTTTGATATATTTTCAAAATACACCTCAAGTATTTTATTATCATTTTTAGAGTTTTGGTTGATGTATATTTTATTAATGTGACATTTCTAGTGAATAAAACCTAATTTCATAATATATGGTATTTATTTGTAATATTAGAATTGTATGGTATTTTCTTGTAAATGAGATGTTTTTCTTGAATTTTGGAAATTTGGAATATTTTAAATATTAAACATAGATATTTTGATATTAATTACATATATATATATATATTTATTAAAAATATAATTTTATTTATAATAGAAATCACATTTTCTAAAGAAAAATTGTATTTTAAATCTTTCGAGATCGTATGCTCCTTGCGGAGGTCTGTACCTCACCCTACTAGGTCCGAGGATGTGTGATAATCCACACCATACTGAACGGGTTCCCCAAAATGTGTTGTAGAGGTATAATTGCAAAGATTTGTTAAATACACTTCTTATAGAAAACATGTTTTATAAGTTGAAGGCAGTTATGTGTAAAGTCGTATTTTTCCAAATCTATGTTCCCAAATTCCATCGTGCTATATTAGATATGTGTGTTGTGAAGAGTTAGGTCATTACCTTGTTAGTTATCTAAAGGTATAAAGGTATTATAGAGTTTATGATAGAAACTAAAGTTTGTGGTATTTTAATGTAAAATTGCGATAAAAGATGCATGTAACAATCTTTTGTGATGAAACTTGTTAAAAATATTTATTAATGTTTAATAAACAATATGTGATGATATGAAGGTATCTTGATTAGGAAAAATTATAGTTTTTAAGGAAAACCGAATCGGAAGTCGGACTAACTCCGCTTCCGTCGGGTTTTAGTTTTGAATATTTTTAGAATAGAGAAAAGAAGGAGAAGTTGAGACTTACTGGATGATTGGCTAGAGAAGAAAAAGAGGAAGAGGTGGGAGTTTCCGGTGCGTCGTTTCGTCGTCGGAAGCTCCTTGAGTTGTCGCCGGAAGTTCGTCGGAGTTTCGCCTTTTGCTAACTCCACTTGCACACAAAAGACTTGGGAATTTTCTTGACAGTTTGGGAAGGGATTTAGGAGTGAGGAGGGGTGATTTGAGGGTGGTATTTATAGAAAAAATTAGGGTTTTAGGATAGTGAAAGGGTGTATTAAAAATTTGTATTAAAATGGATTAAATGTGTGGTTTATTGTGCTTTGTAAATGTGCAGGGAAACAAATAATACAGGAGTTATGGGGGGAGTCCAAGAGTCGCCAGAGTTAAAGAAAATTTGGGTTTGCTCTGAGTTGGACTGGCGATGCCGGCCCAAGTTGACTTCTCTCCGGCCCGAGTCGCGAGTTGGGGCCTCGTGTTGGAGACATGTGTCGGGGTCGGTTGGCCTACTGCAGTGCACTCGTTTGTTTTATGTGTGACTCTTTAGTTTACGTGTTGTTCTCGTGTAGATTCTTGAGCTTCTAAAAGATTAAAAGAATTTAAAATAAAAATATTGTGGCTGATGGGATTTAAACTTTGATGCTTTGGTTCAGCAGTGCAAGGTCTTACCAATGAGCTACAAGTTCTTTCTTGCTGTTCAAAAGTAAATCAAATTCTTATAGTACTCACAGGAATTGTAAATATCCCAAATATATATTAATTTTAAATGAATTTTATGTACACTAAAATTGGAGTTGTTACAGTTTACCCTCCTTACAAAAATTTCGTTCTCGAAATTTAAAATTTATTTTAAGGACTAGATTACAAATAGGTGAGGATATCTTGCGCGCATCTCGTTTTCCCTTTCCCATGTCGATTCTCCTGGAGTGTCTTTTCTCCACATCACTCGAACCAAGTTAACTTCCTTGTTCCGAAGTGAATTCACTTTCCTGTCCAGAATCTCAACAGGTTGTTACTCACAAGATAAGTCGGGCTGTACAGTGAGCTCGGAATGATTGAGAATATGGTTGGGGTCACTCACATACCTTCTGAGTTGGATATGTGGAACACATTGTGCACTCCTTCCAATGAAGGTGGAAGTGCCAAGCGATAAGCCACATCACCGACTCGTTCGAGTATGTCGAACGGTCCAATATACCTTGGACTTAGCTTACCCTATCTTCTAAATCAAATCACTTCGCGGTTCAGAGATATCTTCAGAAATACGTGATCTCCCGGCTGGAACTCCAAATGACGGTGCTTTGCATCAGCCCAGTGCTTCTGTCGATCTTGGGCTATGCGTATTGTTTCCCTGATAGTACGAACCATATCAACAGTTGCTACTATCATCTCAGGTCCAAGAAGTTCCCTATCACCGATATCGTCCCAACTTAATGGCGATCAACACTTCCTTCCATAGATCGCCGCAAAGGGTGCCATTCCTATACTTGCTTTGAGCATATCTTCCAAGATCTGAATAGCTCGCTCAGATTGACCATCTGTTTGTGGATGATAAGCCATACTGAAGTTCAGACTTGTTCCCAAGCTCGCTTGCAGAATCTACCAAAATTGTGATCGGAACCTGGTGTCACGATCAGAGACAATGCAGACCTGTACTCCATGAAATCTCATAATTTCCTGTATGAGTTCATGGATATCAGAGATAGTACACTATGAAGAGTTTAAATCTTAAGTAGATTCTTACCTCCATGTATTTCTTTGCTAATGTCTCAGTAGGCTGGCCAACTTGAAATGGAATAAAGTGAGCCGACTTTATGAGTTGATCCACAATAACCCATACCGCATTGTTACCCTTTGTGCTACAAGGGAGTGCATTCAGAAAATCCATTGTGATATGTTGTCATTTCCATTCTGGGATCAGTAACGGTTGAAGTAATCCAGCAGTTCTGTGATGTTCAGCTTTTACTTGCTGACACACCAAGCATTTAGCGACGCTTCTGGCTACTTCATACATCATTCCATGCCACCAGTAATTTTGACGCAGATCTTTGTACATCTTTATACCTCCAGGGTGTACTGAGTAGGGAGAGCTGTGAGCTTCATTCATTAATTCTTTCCGAACAGAACCTTTTGGTACTGTTCATACCATAATTTTGCATTCTTATAGACCCCATTCTTATTCAGTTTACAAATAAACAGGTGTTTTTGACCCATGTCTGCTACATAATTGCAGGTTATAGGTTCTTGGAACAAAAACAGTGAAAAAGACAAAAGACGATACAAAAGTGAGACTACGACCAACAAATGGAAGAATCTTGATCAAGCTTACATTTTGGAGAATAAACGAAGATCAATAAATAAGTTCACAGAGTACAAAGGCAGCGCAAGGTTCAAGACTTTGTCACGAAGCAACGGTAAAAGTTCACTACAATTATTCACTGTGGAGATCTGGAAGAGAACCAAAAGACATTCAGAAGAACAAACTGAAGAAAAAAAAGTTAAAATGCAACAGAACAACCCCAGGAAAAATCAGCCCAAGATGTTGCTATTTGGCCGCGGAACCACGGCCAAACAGGGCCTATGGCCGCGGTTCCGCGGCCGTGCTTTACCCGTGTCGGTGCAGAAAATTCGTGGCATCTGGCGGTGCGTTGACTAGTCTTCTCTAGGGGTATTTTTGTAAAAGCAGGTGTGCGGCGATTGTAAACCTAGGGTTTTCTATGAATCTATAAATAGAACCCTAAAAACCTGTTTTAGGTTATGCCTCTTCTTGTGCCTCATTGTAAATCTCAAAATTCAGATCTGTAAATTTCTGTAAAGAAGGAAGAGAGCATCAAATAAAATTAGGAGTAAGTTTTCTTTTCATCGCCCTAGTTAAATTTTATTTCCATGCCCTAGTATAATTTTCTATTCTTGCCCTAATATAGATTTAATTTTCTGCCCTAGATAGATAGTTTAGAAATGTTTTTAAATTCCCTAATGAGCGAGTGATCTCCTCGCTTGTTAGGGTTAGATTTGGGGAAGGCTTGAGAGATGAAGATCTCTCACCCCTTTCTTGTCCATCACACGTTTTTATAGGACTCCATGCATACATGCACACACCACTCCCTACAGCATCCTATCCCACGAGATAGCGGTGATACCGTAGTATAAAGGACCGGTCGAGCATGTTTTCCATGAAGGTTAGGGTAAGGATTAAGAAAGGAAGGACAAGAACCTAGAGGAAAAAACACCGTTTCTTCCCGATGGTACTAATCCACTTTATTAATAATTACCATAACACCTAATAGATTTTAATATGGGCATAGAAAGCGGTGAGGAATATTGACTCTCCAAACTTAACCTAAACGTAACCCTAGCAAAATTTTAGTTTAGATCAAACTTAGTTTTTAGATTTAATTAATCCGACAACAATCGGAATTAACTCGTTAGAATAATTAGAAAATACACAACATCCCTGTGGACCGACCCGTACTCACCGGCTAGCTACCAAGCGACGCCATTCTTGATTGCGGTTTATAAATATTTTTGATTCACATCTTTTGAAAGCGCAAGCACGCTAAATCCCGTTACAATCAAATGGCGCCGTTGCCGGGGATGGCGTGTTATTTTCATTTTGCAAATTCGGGTTAATATAAATTGAAAAAACCATAAAAACTGAAAAAAAATATAAAAAATTATCATCTTTTTATTTTGTGAAGGGTATTTTTGTTTGAATTTTGCAGGACCGAAGAACAAATTCAGATCTGGAAAAATCCAGAGATCGAAACAGAAAACAACAGATCTGAACAATAGAGGAAAATCACAACAGAGCAACAGAAGAAGTTGGGAGATCTGAACCGCACAACTTGCCGCGTTTCCGCCGCGTTGACCAAGCTTGGACCGCGCTTCCGTGGTGGATTGGTGACGTCAGCACGTGGGATTCCCTCTGTAAGTTTTCTCTCTCTTCCTCTCTGCAACCCAAATATCTCCTCTGTAAAATCTCCTACAGGATTCTTTGCGCTAAAAAATCTCTCCCCCTTCCAATAATTGATTTTATGCAGGATTCTTTGCGCCGCGCTAAAAAAATAAAAAAAAATTGTTGCAAGTGATTGTTTACTGCTTTGCATATTTTTAATCGGACTTTAAGGGGCTTGAAACCAATCCAGATTAGGTGGGGATTTCATCACCCTTCCCAGGACCCCAGAAATCACATAAGGCATATTGCATTGACCATAAATTAATTAAAAAAGATTAGACTCAGCCCTAAGGACTTCGCGCTCAATAGGACAAAGGACTAGTTGTAGGCATCGACTGTTGATCCTAACCTGACTTTGTGGTGCCTAAGCTAGATAGGTAGTGAAAGGTAACTTTAAAAGGCCCGTCTCACGGTGATTCGTGAGCGGATCCCTCCTTTCTCTACTTGTGCTTAGCTGGCCACAATTGGCGGTGAAGAGGCGGTTTGAGGTCCTACTTCTTGCCCTTTGAAACAGTTAGGAGCTGTCTAGCTGACCTAAGTGACCCTAAATCTAGGCATGATTGTGTATTTGTGGTTGATTGAACGTGTGTCTAAGCCTTTTATCGAAATTTTTTTTTGCAAAAAGCTCCATATAAAAAAAACACAAAAAGAAAAAAAAGAATTTTTTTTTTATAAAAACTTGCAATTTTGTTGCGAAGTAATTCGTGCACCCCACATTCTTTTTCTTCCCCTTTCCTACATCATGGGTACCCCACCTCACAAAACTTTTGCCGAACTTTGGTACCCTCATCCAAACATTGCTTCCTACGCGAATTGTTTTTGTCGAATTACAGACGACCCCTCCATGCCCAAAATTTCTTTGAAAGATCGAATAGAAGCGTCTAGGAGAAACAGATCGACTCCTCAATCCACTTTGTATCAACCATTTCAACCTTCACCACCTTCTTACGTTGATACCCCTTTTTCTAGTCCAATTGTAACTCCGAAACCCATGTCTATCGCTAAACATATTGAACAATCTCGTAACCGATCTTTCACTCCTTTCAACACTTCCAGTTCTTGGGATCAACGAGTCCATTCACCTTTTTATCCAAATGTTGATCCTACTCCTGTCCAACCATCCAATTCTTACCAGTCCTACCCGACTTTCCCACCTTCACTAGATATTGCTTTTACACAACCATTTCGGAGTTTCCAAAATCCAAATAACTTTGAATCTTTTACTGAAACCCTTTCACAACTCATGTCTAGTCTGGAACAGTCATTGGAAGCTTATATTGCAGCAACAAACCGACAGATGAGGAATTTGGATGCGTCCATTGCCGCCCTTAATTCATTAAGACACCCTAGTGACCCGGTAGCTAGTTTCCAACTAGCTCCAGAAATTCCAATGTATGATGAGGCGGTTGGACAGAGTGAGAATTTGAGTGGTGAGAGTGAGCTGTACACACTTCCAAATTAAACCTACCCATCTTCAATTGAATCTCACAACTCCGGTTTTCAAACAAGTGTCCCAAATGATTCACCAGTTGAAAATAAAACTTTTAATGAGTTGTGCGACTTTGTAGAGTTTGATTTACCTGATTGTGAAGAGCCCTTTTCGAGTGAACCCAAACCAAATCCTTTTGATCTCTACACCTCCAATCTAGAACCTGAATTGATAAATATCCATGCTTTTGATGAGGTGTCCAAAAAAATTGATTTTCACTTGATTGAGGATATTGACGCAGGGAATATTTTGGATGATGAACCCGTAGATTTGACTGAAATTTTATCTCTAATTCATCATCCCGAGTCATTAAATGTTTCTCCCGAACTTCATATGCGTCTTGATTTTGATGACAATTACATGGATGAGATAACTTTTGAGGAGAATTATGAGGATAGTATTGAGGAGGGTATTGAGGATGGTATTGAGGATGAACCATTTTTGTTTGACGAGTCGGATTTTTCAATTCATCCTCGTGAACCTTTAACTGTTATACTTCCTAAATCACCATCCCTCCTTTCCATCGTTCCGACCACACAACAGATCACGCAGGAGGACTGTGAGCTTGAAAAATTTCTGTTTGATAGCAACGGTTTTGACGCCACTAGTGCGTTCCTCTTTGAATCTGACACAGTTCTCACAGACGATAACGATTATGAGTATTTCACTTTTTCAGACAATTTTGAAGACTCACTGCCCGAGTTTGAGTCCTTTGAATTTTCAGATGAGTTAGTTGAACCATCAGACTCGGTTGCTTACAGTCATTTCGAACCATTGATGGAATCCTTCAAGTTCGAGACAGATTACTTAGGTGAGAATAAGACTATCCCTAAATCACTCCCTTTCGTCCTTCCTATCGTTTCGACCGAGCAAGAATCCGTCGCGTGTCCATTTTCAATGGAGGGTTTACCAAGTTTGACGTACCCATATTTTCTTGCGAATCTTGAGGGATTTGACCCCATTTCTCGACGGGTTGATAGATTAGCACAATCGCTTTTAACACATCGGTCATCACAAATTGCGCTAATTTATTCACTCGATTTACACCCTCAAGATCGTACTACACTTCTTTCTCTTTTCCGCCATTCTTCTCCTCCACCGAGACCATATTCCACTATTCTTCCCATACGGTCTCGTGTGTTTCTTAACCCTTTTCTCTACACTCCATTCTTCCACCAACCCTACCATTATCACGATAGAATTTTTGAATGGTTGGTGCTAATCTTTGGGTTGTGTAAGGCCTTGTATAGTTTGATTTTTCTCCTCCCTAATTCTGAACTTTAACGCTTAAGACAGTGGAAACACTGTCTCACTTAAGTTTGGGGGGGACTTTTTTGTATATATTTTGTTTTTTTAAAAAAAAAACCTATAAAAATTATAAAAATTAAAAAAAAACTATAAATAAATAAACATGGGAGTGCCGACATTTTGACCCTCTTGGTATAGCATGACAGTGAGGACACTGTCAAGTTTAAGTTGGGGGGCATGCTCAGTAAGCCTTCTTCCTTCGCTTTCATATGTATATTTTTGCATTTGCATACTTATTTTAAAACCCATAAAAATTGAAAAAATTTGAAAATTATAAAAATTGAAACATTCAATTTTGGCCATAATTGACTTGAATTTGACAAAAAGGTTAACTAGCTAAGAACAACTAGATCTTAGACTTAGTAAATTAAAAACCCTAAAAATAACCTTTCGTAAAATTTAACGGTAGTAAGTATATGTCTTTGTAGTTAATTTAGAAATAAGCAAATTTTGAGTTGACTTCTTCGGCTAAGTCAAAATAAGGGAAGAGTATTGAAATTTTTATTAAAGTGTAAGTCTGAAAAATAATTCCTAAGCTTAAGTCTAAATTCTGAAAATATATACCCTACAATCTGCACAAACACGAACCTTGAAACTTGGAATAGTAGAAGAGACCTTGAAATGCTCTTGTCTAAAGTCCTTAGTATGAAGGAAAATAAAATAAAATATGAGTGTGAATATGGAGATACTAAAAAATGAACACTAGTTGTTGTGATTACTTAAGGCTGCATTATTAAAAAATATTTAGCGAGGGTGCTTCATCACCTAGTGCCTTAGACCAACTGGTTTGGGAGTCACTGCTAAAGCCTTAGGTGTTACAAGACTAGGAATTATGCATTAATGTGCAAACACATTTTGTAATCGGTCGTTGGTACCTCAAGAAATATTAACAGTCGCATGAAGAATGTGTGAGCGATTTCATATAAAAATTCACCAACTAAAATTACTTTGGACGATGGACAAGAGTGTAATAGCCTGATTTGAATTTCCAAGTGTAGGGGTAATACACACACACGTAGGGGTATGTGATTGGGGTTTAGATGAGAGATAGCAATGAAACATAGGACTTATATCTTTAATAGAGATGATAAAAATTCCTAAGTTGAGATAGAACTCTAGAAGGAAAACTTAAAAGATGCCGAAAGCTAAGTAAATCTACAAAACATATATAATCTTAAGTTAAATGATAAGGAAGCGTGAAGAATACGGGTGGATAATTTATGAGTCAAAGATAATAGAATTCCTTGTTAGAAAACCTAATTGGAGAATAAAAGTCAATGGGCCTAATTGATAGGATTTTGTGGGTGGTATCCGCTGAAAACCCTCAGGAGAAAACACTCCTCCTACTAGAGACACCTAGAGGTTTAACGGCTTGTTACACGAGCTCAGTGCAATCGCGTTTCCCTGCGAAAGTGAGATTAGGTTTTCGTTGAGAATAAAACTAGGTTTGCTCGAGTACGAGCAAAAGATAAGTTTGGGGGTATTTGTTCATACCATAATTTTGCATTCTTATAGACCCCATTCTTATTCAATTTACAAATAAACAGGTGTTTTTGACCCATGTCTGCTACATAGTTGCAGGTTACAGGTTCTCGGAACAAAAACAGTGAAAAAGACAAAAGACGATACAAAAGTGAGACTGCGACCAACAAATGGAAGAATCTTGATCAAGCCTACATTTTGGAGAATAAACGAAGATCAATAAATAAGTTCATAGAGTACAAAGGCAGCGCAAGGTTCAAGACTTCGTCACGAAGCAACGGTAAAAGTCCACTACAATTATTCACTGTGGAGATCTGGAAGAGAACCAGAAGACATTCAGAAGAACAAACTAAAGAAAATAGAAGTTAAAATGCAACAGAACAACCCCAGGAAAAATCAGCCCAAGATGCCACTATTTGGCCGCGGAACCGCGGCCAAACAGGGCCTATGGCCGCGGTTCCACGGCCGTGCTTTACCCGTGTCGGTGCAGAAAATTCGTGGTATCTGGCGGCGCGTTGACTAGTCTTCTCTAGGGGTATTTTTGTAAAAGCAGGTGTGCGGCGATTGTAAATCTAGGGTTTTCGATGAATCTATAAATAGAACCCTAAAAACCTGTTTTAGGTTATGCATCTTCTTATGCCTCATTGTAAATCTCAAAATTCAGATCTGTAAATTTCTGTAAAGAAGGAAGAGAGCATCAAATAAAATTAGAAGTAAGTTTTTTTTTCATCGCCCTAGTTAAATTTTATTTCCATGCCCTAGTATAATTTTCTATTCTTGCCCCAGTTTAGATTTAATTCTCTGCCCTAGATAGATAGCTTAGATATGTTTGTAAATTCCCTAATGAGCGAGTAGTCTCCTCGCTTGTTAGGGTTAGATTTGGGGAAGGCTTGAGAGATGAAGTTCTCTCACCCCTTTCTTGCCCATGACATGTTTTTATAGGACTCCATGCATACATGCACACACCGCTCCCTACGGCATCCTATCCCACGAGGTAGCAGTGATAATGTAGTATAAAGGACCGGTCGAGCGTGTTTTCCATGGAGGTTAGGGTAAGGATTAAGAAAGGAAGGACAAGAACCTAGAGAAAGAAACACCGTTTCTTCCCGATGGTACTAATCCACTTTATTAATAATTACTATAACACTTAATAGATCTTAATATGGGCATAGAAAACGGTGAGGAATATTGACTCTCCAAACTTAACCTAAATCTAACCCTAGAAAGATTTTAGTTTAGATCAAACTTAGTTTTTAGATTTAATTAATCCGACAACAATTGGAATTAACTCGTTATAACAATTAGAAAATACACAACATCCCTGTGGACCGACCCGTACTCACCGGCTAGCTACCAAGCGACGCCGTTCTTAATTGCGGTTTATAAATATTTTTGATTCACATCTTTTGAAAGCGCAAGCATGCTAAATCTCGTTACAATCAGGTACACATAATCTGCCGTCGTACCTAAAAGATCCGTCTTCATGGATGATGAAGTCTTTTCTAAGTCCATTCTCCACTTATTCTCTGATCTTTTGCAACTTAGCATCACTTGCTTGAGCTGCTTTGATCTGATTGACAATTGTTGATTGAACTTGTAAATTCATCAAGCTTGAAGCGTTACCTAGCATGACTACTTCAATCTCCATCTGATGAAATCCTGTTGAAGCTTCCACTGGACGGTGAGATTCATCGATAATGGTTGGCGACTAAGTGCATCAGGTATTACGTTCACCCTCTATGGGTGATATTGCAGGTTGATATCAAAGTCCGCCATGAGGTCTAACCATCGTCTCTGCCGCATATTCAACTCCTTCAGAGTAAACACATATTTCAGACTCTTATGATCTGTGTATATGTTCACTCACTCACCAAGAAGATAATGGTGCCAAATCTTAAGCGCAAAGAGTACGGCTGCCAACTCCAAATCATGTGTCAGATAATTGCGCTCATGAATCTTCAGCTGTCTTGAAGCATAAGTCACAACCTTACCGTGCTGATATAGAACACATCCTAATCCCTTACCGGATGCATCGCAATACACTTCAAAACCTCTATTTTGATCCCGTATAACGAGAATAGGCGTTGATGTCAACCTTGACTTGAGTTCTACGAAAGCTTGCTCGCATGCTTCTGACCACACAAAGTCTTCATCTTTACGTGTGAGCTTGGTCAGGGGTGTTGCTATCTTCGAAATTCCTTCAATGAACCTTCTGTAATATCCAGCTAGACCCAAGAAATTTCGAATGTCCTTCACTGATTTTGCTGTCGGCCATTCGCTTACTGCTGAAACTTTCGCTGAATCCACAGAGATTCTTTCGCCTGATACAATATGTCTGAGGAAACCAACTTGATTTAACCATAACTCGCATTTGCTGTACTTGGCATAGAGTTGATGTTGTCGTAGAGTTTCCAGGACAATTCGTAGGTGCTCGGTATGTTCTTTCCGACTCTTAGAATACACCAGGATGTCGTCGATGAAGATGACTACGAACCTGTCTAGGTACTCCCGGAAAACTTGATTCATTAGGTTCATGAATATTGCTGGTGCGTTGATCACTCCAAATGACATCATAAGAAATTCGTAATGATCATAACGAGTTCTGAATGATGTTTTATGAATATCAGTTTCCTTGACCTTCACCTGATGTAACCCGAACGAAGATCTAACTTAGAGAAAACATAAGATCCACTTAGCTGATCAAACAGATCGTCGATGCGAGGGAGTGGATACTTGTTCTTTATTGTTACTTCATTCAAGGCTCTATAATCTATGCACATTCTGTATGAACCTTCCTTCTTCTTCACAAACAGTACCGGTGATCCCTAACTTGAAGTGCTGGGATGAATCCATCATTCCGCCAATAATTCGTCCAACTAAGTCCGGACATCCTTTAAACCTTCAGGACTTAATCGATAAGGTGCTTTGATTACTGGTTGTGCTTCTGGTACTAAATCTATGCTGAATTCAAGAGCTCGATCGAGAGGCAAACCTGATATATCGTCAGGAAACACATCTTCGAACTTTCGAACTAATTCTGGCTTTGATCCTTCCTCCGCTTGAATTGCTGCAATCACTGCTTCCTTTGGCTTCGATTTGTAAGTGCTTGGCTCCAGTTTACGGTCTCTACTTTTGAAATAAAAGACCGGATGGTGTGGAATCTCGAATACTACCCTCCTTTGACGACAGTCAATAGTAGTATAAAATGTTCCGAGCCAATCCATACCTAGAACCACATCGAAGTTTGGTATGTCCAGTACCTTGAAGTCAGAATAGAATTCTCTGCTGCAGACGACTACTGGACACAAGCTGTATCCCATTGTTGCCTTTAGAACACCATTTTCTGAACTGATATTCTAGGTTGATACATGCGGTGTGACTGGGATCGCATAAGTTCGGATGAACCGTTGCTACATAAAGCAATGAGATGCTCTAGAATCGAAGAGTGCTAGTGCAGGAAGTGAGGCTACTAAGATTTTACCTAAGGTATGTGTGGGATATGTTTTTAGGTATAGGAAAAGTATGTAGGTAGGTGTTAAGACTGAAAGAAAAGCTTGAGAAGAAAGGGTTACCAGTGATAACTTGGCCAGTGGCCTCAGCTTCTTCCACGGTCATTGTGAAAGCCTGTCGCCGTGGTACATTCCTCCTGGCTGGAGGAGAATTCCTCTGAACATTTCTTTGAGCTTGATGGAACTGACGAGGAGGAGGTGCAATCGGTGGTCCTCTAGGTGGTGGAGCACGGAAAGCGAGTCTTGGAGCAGGTGCCTGAAAGGCTTGTCTCTGCTGGTAAGTGATTGCTGGCCTGGGTGCAGGAATTGGGTTGTGTCTTCGGGGACAAGACCCAATATCATGAGTAGCCGAGCCACAGACTAAGCAAAGACGGTTGGCTCGCCGGCATTCTTTCGCCAAATGTCCATCTCTCCTGCAGTAGGTACAAAAGGCTGGGCTGAGTCGGTTGATTGGTACTCCTGGTTTGCTTGGCATAAATGGTGGCCTTGAAGAGGCTCCTCCTGTCATCTGGTTGGCAGGGCGCTTCATTCCAGCAGACCGAGGTCTGCCTCTCATTTTTACTACTGCCTCATAACGGCGGGTAGCTTTCAGAGCCGATTCATGAGTCGGAAAATCTCCCGTGGCTAATGCAGCTTGGATCTCCGAATCTAACCCTTGTTGAAATCGACGGGCTCTGATCTCATCCGTCGGTATCAAGTGTGCCGCAAATCTGTTAAAGTATTGTGTTAGCTGTGTAGTATGCGACTTATTGAAAAATCGAATTATTGAGACATATCTTACCGACTGAGCATGGTGAAATCAGCATCGTATTCATCTACTGATTTGGTCCATATCGAACCCTGTTGTAAGTGGATGAACTGCTGTTCCATTTCAAACCTGGCAGTCTTTGGGAAATACTTTGCGTCGAACATGTCACGGAAAGTCTTCCATTCGATGGGTTGATCAAGATGGCTTTCTTCCACCTTCCACCAAACCCGTGTATTGTCCGTGAGCTGCAGCTTCGCAACACGAACCCAAGCTATCTCTGGAACTTGTGCCACTGCCTGATCATCTTCAATGCTTTGAGCCCATTCCTCAGCTTCTAGAGGGCTCTCTTTACCTGCGAACTGCTTGGGGTGCAAGGCCCTGAATTGCTTCACCCCAGGTGCTTCTGTCTCGAGACGGTTCATTAGAATAGCAGTCTGCTGCTACTGTCCTTCTAGGAGACTGCGGATTACCTTAAGCAGAACCGTCTGCTCGTTGATCGGAGCAGCGACGACAGGTGTGAGTGATAGTGGTGGGGGAGTGTTATTGATATTCGTGCTGGTGTTGTTTGGGGAATCCATAACCTTGAAAGAAAAATTTGGGTTAGGACAGATTCAAAGTATATGAAATTGTAAAATTCAAGGAATATGAATTGTAAAGAATGTCTTTAGTTGCTGGTTCTTGTATTATATTGCTTAGGTTGTCCACGCAGATCTGAACTGCATGGCAGGGGTCCATACAGCTCTAACCTGCATGGGCTACCAACAAAACCTGTCATGCCCTGCTTCCCAGTATACGGGCAGAGGATGCGACGAGGCCGCTACATATTTACTCTGAAATAAACACGCTAAGCGTATCTAAGCAATATAAGTAATATACACAAGAGACAGTGACAATAGATATAACTGAATACCAACTTTATTTATTAAAATTCTTTTTACAATACATCTGAAAAGTAAATACATGGAATGAAAAGCAATGCCTAAACAGTGGTATAACAGAAATGGAAAGTACTGAAATGAAATGTACAAGTAACTAGAGCTCCGGGTCGAAGGCTATCTGATCCAAGTCCTCGTAGGGGCCTCGATCTCGTGAAGGTCCGAATCACGTGACGACATTCCAAAGAAAAGAAAGAGAATGTCGTCAATGAAAAAATCGCTCGGTAAGTCCCGTAAATAGACAAGAATGGAATAAACAGAATAGAGAGTATATTGTTATAATATTGTATTTAGTGTTAACGCCATTGTTTGTAGCTTGGTACAGAAGAATGCCATTGTATACGAGAGGATTCCTACTATTCCGGAGACTAAGGTATACGGAGCACAAGGAACCGTTCAGCCACGGTACAACGACAATGGATACTGGGCGTCAGCAAGTCACTTGAGCTGCACGTGACCACCGGGTGCTGAGGGCCCGCGGGTCGCGTGAGGCGTACGTGGGCGCTTAGTGCCCGCGAGTCACGTGTGCAGCACACGACCGCTGGAAACACCAGCGTGAAAAGGGCTTAGCCCCTGGGTTAGGAGTTGAACTCCCAAGGGGGTTTTGGTGTTGAACTCCTAACATGGATTATGTATTGATTTGGAGTTAAACTCCTAAAAGGAGGGTTGATTTATGGAGTTAAATTCCAATAGATCTTCAATGGAGTTAAACTCCTAGAAATCTTTGGATCTTCATTTGAATCTCGGACTCTCCTGGAATAGGATTTTTGGAGATGGGTATCCTTCTTCTTCTTCTTTATTGGCTCGATCTTGGGGGAAGAAGGGAAGGTGAGACTTAAAATTTTCCCTTTTAGGGATTTGATGGCAGATCCGAGCTTCCCTTCAAGAGTTTTATGGTGAGAAACTATTTATTTTTGAAAAAAAGAGTTAAGCTCTTGATTTAATTCAAAAAGGAGAAGAAGGTTTTAAAACCTTGAGAAAAGAGAAGGAGGCACAGACCCTAATTTTTGGGAAAATGAATTATTCTTTTTTTATTATCATGTTGCCTTTTATAGTCTTACAAACTTACATATAGCCCCTTGGGCTTTACAAAATAGCATTTTGCGCATCCCATGCCTCATGTGCTCATTTCTTTTGCACATGAGCCATAGGCTTTACAAAAATTTGGTTTTATGCCCATTTTTCTTACAATCATACATAAAAAATTACATCAAAATTATTTATTACATGATTTCATTTTGGCATGGGGGAGGCCGGCCGCGGGGCTCGCCTTGGGTATGGGCCCACTTGATCTGGGTTTGGGCCCTCTTACTTGGGGTTGACTTTGACTTTGACTTGGTCAACCGGGGTGTAATTTTTGACCCCAACAATTGTTGCACACACTTCTTGTATGAGTAGAATTATTCGTTAGTATTAAATTCTTAGCTCATCTTACCAAATGCCTTCTACAACCCTTTTAGAGGATCCACTTGTGGATTTCGTTAATTACAACGAATTCTACGGTATAGCAGAGAGAATTAAAGACCTTTTACTAAGAAGTCAATATTTAAGATGAGACAGTTACTCATGCATGCACTCATATATGGTTTTCAATTATTTCCACTTGGTATCATGTTGTTTTCAATTGGTATCTATTTTATGTGAGTAGGATGCACATTTGTACCTTTCAATTGGCATGAAACATTTGGTTTTATATTGCAAAGGTTTTTTTTAGTCCAGAACGTTTTTCATTTGAAAAAGAAACAATTTTTCTGTGATTTTCTACAGCAAACATCTGCCCAAGAACAACTGCAGACGTCTAGCTTCTGTAGCATATCACATATCAGGTTCAATATCAGTTTTTTGGTCTATTAGCAGACGTCTGCAGTTCATAATGCCAGATGTCTGATGAAGGGTTTTCAAAATATTTTTTAAGCTTCAGACGTCTGCGTATTTGAACTTCAATGAGGAGTACAGACGTCTGCAGTTCATTAGGGCAAACGTCTGATATTATTTTTGAGCCAAAACTTTTCTTATTCATACGTCTACCTATTTTAAGTTGTAGATGTCTGGGTATATTGATTTGTAGATCCTTGCATGGATTTTTTAGCGGTCTTTTTGTTATGTGAGTTGCTTGCCTTCTCTTACTAATATAACTTATTTATCTTTTTTATGTGATTGGTTTTGATCAATTCATGAGTTAGTATCATCTAGTTTCTATGATTTGTATTCCATTATACTTTATATTTGAGATCTAATGATTTGGTGTTTAAGTGATTGTGAGATAGGACCTATGGATCGATAATTTGGGCTTGCCTCTTGTTCTTGGGGGATTCAAACATTTTGGGGAGGTAAAACTCATACTTATGAGATTATGTTTTTAGTTGATATTTACTTCCCTATCTTGTGTTGTGCATTTTTTGTAAATCAATATTCTTGTTTTTAAATAAACACGCATACATCTTATTCATGTGTAATATGTTTCTCCCAATCAGAACAAACCTCTGTTTTGAAATTCAAAATTCAAAAAATTGAAGCAACGCTTCAGATTCAGTGCTAGGTGCGCTGCGCGCCACGTGTCAAACACGGATGTGCTAGCGCAGTTGCGCTGCGCTGCGCGCCACGTGTCAAACGCAGGCGCTCGCACAAGGTACGCCAGCGCTGGAATTAAAAATTCCCCACTGTCAGATCAAAAGATCTAATAATAATAAATTATTAATTAATCAGAATTAAAATTCTGTTATGGAAAGATCTTTCCAATCTTATTAAAACAAAAAGATTATCTACTTAAAACAGAAGCCTTAGGATCAAAGATCCAACGGTGGGAAATATTCCCAAATCAATCAGAGAAAGATCTCTTAAAACTGATTTAACAAATCAATTGGCCCTATATAAAGGCCCCAAGACCTAAAGTCTGAGAGAGAGAAAACCCTCTGCAAACTTTGAGAAAAACTCAAAAAGTGAAAGAAGAGCAAGCTCTTAGAAAAAGAAAATCATTTCTTCAAGGTAAAGAATTAATTCTTTAACAACAGAGATGAAATCATCTCATTAAAAAGAAGAACTATCTTTTTAAAAGATCATAGATCTACAAAAGACCAAGGTCTTTGATAAAAAAGAGATCAGAGATCTTATTATAAAAACTAAAAAGAAGTATTCACTTCATTCACAGATCTTTGATCTACAAAGGCAGTGCCATCTTTTATAAATAAGAAATTTTGTTCTTGAATCTTGAGGCAAAGCCTCCTTTAAAAGAACATAAACTTGTTCTCTGATCATAAATTTGATCAAATGCGCTCTGCGCTATTGAAAAGTGCCTTACACTCATGAACTGCGCTTTTGCGCTCCTTGGACCGGCGCTCAGCACCAAAACATGCCACGTGTCAACCACAAACACAGCTTGCGCTTTGCGCTCCTGAAACAACGCACTGCGCCCATGGACTGGCGCTCAGCGCCAAGCACGCCACGTGTCACTCACTGGCGCGCCCCTAAACCAGCGCAAAGCGCTGATAAATTGAAAGCGCAACGCACTAATAAACTGGCGCTTAGCGCTAAGCGCGACATGTGTCCTTTTCGTGTGCGCTACCTGACAGAAGCGCAATGCGCTCTCTAATTGGCGCAAAGCGCCTGACGCGCCACGTGGAGCATTGTCAGAACACATATTGTTCTGATGAATGCTATGCATTCAATACAAGACAAAAAAAGAAATGTCAGGATCTAATACTCAGCATTATTAAAAGGGCTAAGCCCAAATAAAGGCTCAATAGCCAGAACAATAAAATGTTAAACATTTATTGGACTTAGCCCAAGATTGGCCGTAAGTCCTCAACTCATATCATCTAAGCCCATATGGTCATAAACCTTTTAACAGACCTTAGTCCCAAATTGGACTATAGATCTCCCAACCAACATTGGTTCAAGGGTACATCTCTGAACTCCTCTGATATTTGTCGTTGTAATCCTTCAACGTCTTCAGAGAGGTGATGGGTCCCGACAGCCATACACTCCACAGACTATGATGTCTTTAAACTGGACTGTGGGTTCCTTAAGCCCATGGACTACGATATCCTTAACCTGGACTGTGGGGTCCTTAAACCCATGGACTACGATGTCTTTAAACGGGACTGTGGGGTCCTTAAACCTATGGACTACGATGTCCTTAACCTGGACTGTGGGGTCCTTAAGACCATAGACTACGATGTCCTTAACCTGGACTGTGGGGTCCTTAAGCCCATGGACTATGGTGTCCTTAACCCTGGACCACCATGTCCTTAAACTGGTAATCGACCGCAATGTCTTTAAACTAAACAATAGAGTCCAAACGCTCTTTTGTTGGATTTAAACGATCCTGTTAAGTTGATCTCAGTCTAAAATTAGACCGACGTGTCCTTAACAAATGTTGAGTTGATCTTAGTCTAAAATTAGACCAACGTATTCTTAACAAACGTTTAAGCTGATCTTAGTCTCAAATGAGACTAACGTATCTTTAAACCCAACCCCCAAACCCAAATCTAAGAAAATACGGATTTGGACTAATCCACGTCCTACGGGCGACAACATACATTAGTCTCCGTATACAATCCACGGGCAACCAAACACAAAACAAACACCCACGACACGAAGTGACCATCTGGAGAAGGAGAAAGTTGTTGCCGCGATGCGGTAGCGTAATTAACTGCAGGGGCTTGTGCCTGCAGGGAAGAGCGTCCCCACAATCAAAACCCCCTCAAATGAGGGGGAATCTGACGAAGTCTGCTACATCAGCCCCATCCGTTTAAACCTTCGATACATGGTGCCATAAATCAACTTGGAATTTTCAGAGAGGTGGACGGATAGCACCAATTAGCATCTGCCCCGAATTTCAGGCAAGACGTCCAACGCGTCTTCGTCGCGTCTTTCGGCTGGGAACATAATACGATTATGATTTTTGGTTGATATCCTTTGTTTCGTATTACCACATGAATTCTAACTCATACGTTTCAAAACAAGAATTTACTTTTATGAGTCAGCGCATGGTATTTAATCTTTTCGTGGCATATCATTTTAAAAACATATTCTTGTATATGAGTTGAGCTCCGCTTTCAAAATTGTTCATTTTCAATTGATATCAACCCATATTTGCCTCCACATGCCATTAGTACTTGTTTATAACTTGCTCTTGTGGATATTTATGCATGTATACTTGCTTTATTTTGAATATCTCTTATTTACATGCATTTGGATACGAGTTGAACTTCATTTTCAAAATTTGCCTTTTACTTATTCTCATATCCACTTCCTAGTGTTCTCCTATGGATACATTTAAGGGGAATGATTCAAACGTTTGATTCGTTTTAGATGTACACATATATTTAGGGTGAGTAGTTCAAACGTTTTAAGTTCCCTAAATACCCTTTTGATTATGTTAAAAAATGGAAGAATAATAGGAGTGTTAGTATATCGATATCCTAGAAATTGGTTTTATTTGATATAGATATACTATTTTCAATTCATGTTTTTGCCATTCATAAAAAAAGGAGGAGATTGATGACTTATGGATTTTGATGATCCAATTATTTGGTTTTGATGATAGTTTAAACATGAATAGTTCGTTTAGTGTCACTTATTTACCTTGATTTACATCATCGACACTAAACCTGTTTACACTTGATATTTAGCTTGCTTATCCTATATCTAGTGTATATCGAGTAATATTTCAATAACTCATACTTTACTTGTGTTACATATTGTGATTTAAGAATATTATTCTCATTCATTGTTTTCGTAAATCACGATATAAATATGTATATACATGTGACCTATATCTTGGTTTTTACATATCATGTATATATATAGCGTATATCAATATCTTTTGCTTTGCACTTGTTTGATTTCTTGATATTGGTAAATTATTCATGGTTTGTGATATCGAAAATAAAGAATGTTCATATACTGCTTATTAACTTGCTTATATTTCATAACACTATATGATTTACTTGGTCGTGTTGAGATTGATTTTCAGGATATCAGATATCTCACGGCACAAGCATACAAAGAAGGATGGAGAAAATTGAGCTTAAACGATATATATAATGGAGGTTAAAGGAATACGGACGAGTGCTTCTCAATTTTCCAAATTGAAGCTAAGGATAGCTATAGAAGCCGAAGTCCGAGATTGAAACGTCGAAGTACGAGAAGTTCAAGTTTGAAGATCAAATATTGACATTGAGATACTAGTGAGTGGAATGGCGTATTCAAAGATCAATGGAAATCAATTTGAAGATCAATTGGAGATCGAGTGAAGCGCCGAGTTTCAAGAGTTCAAGGATTCAAGATTTGAAGATGTGAGAAACCAACTTAGGAATCCATGAAAGTACTCTACAGATTATGGTTATATCAATTAGTGCTATTGAACACTCACACACACTAGCACAAACGTTTTACAAATATTGGGGTTTTAGTTTAAATTTTTGCTTTAATGGTCAGCCCCATTTTTAAAGTAAAAACAATTCTGCATTTTTCTGTAGGGAAGACGTCTGCCAATTTGAACTGCAGAAGTCTGAAGAATAAACTGGCAGACGTCTGCTTCTTTAAAAAAAATTCTGGCTGAAGTCTCAGGTTGGATTTTTGGATCTTCTTCATACATTTGCGGTTTATACTTTAGACGTATGGCCTTATAGGGGTATGACCATTCGATCTTTAAATAAAATGGTTTTTGTGAACTTTTGCATCGAGCCAGACATTTGAAAGTTATCGGAGCATACGTTTGGCAACGGTAAAAAATGCTAGATTTGACCCATAACAGCTAGTTTTTTCTTGGGGTTATAAAAAGGGTTGTGGGTTGGTTTTTTGAGCTCTAATCACTCAATATTTCAGTTGGTAGTATTCTTAAATGACCAAGAGAAAAAAATCTCACTTCTTGTGAAAGCAAAAAAGAGATTTTGCATTTGCTATCCAAATCACTCTCACACACAATTAAGAGTTTTAATTGATTATCCATACTTGCAAGAGTATTAGTTTGAGCTTGAGAGAACTTCTTGAGAGTATCGTGCTTATTGTAATCCTCTTCTTTTTTGTGTGAGAATCCTTGAGTGCAAGGATGCCTTTATAAGAGAGAATAGTGAGAGAAGTTTTCCTTTTCTTTTGTGAGAATCCTTGAGTGCAAAGTTGTCTTTGTAAGAGATGAAAACTTGTAAAATGAAGAGTTGATCATGTGTCGAGCAACATGTAGTCTCATTGGAGACGTGTTCATCTTTGGAGAAGACGTGAAGTTTAAATGGAACGGGCTTGAGGGCCTGAAGAAAGAAGACTAGGGACCGAGACGTTATCGGGGCGCCGAACCTCTCTGAAACCCTTATGTTTGTGTTTGCTATTTCTTATCTTTCTTACTTATTCGTAGATTAGAAATTGCATGCTATATCTTGTTTTCCCTATATGCTCATTGCTTGTGCTTGATTGCAATTTCTCGTGCTTTAGGTTTATGTTTCCATAATTGTAGTTTGCTTAGCCATTTATCATAATTGGTATATCATTTGTTAAGCTTTGCAATTGTGTTCTCTATTTGCAAGTGTTTGATAAATTTTTTAATTTGGGCATATCGATAGCTTAGTCCTATTCACCCTCCTCTCGGACTAATTTCACCATAGCAGCAATCCGCCGAATCGATTTGACACCAGAAATATCCTCTCGATACTCTAGGACTAATTTCACCATAGTAGCAATCCACTAAATCGACTCGACACCAAAAATATCCTCTCGATAACTTGAGGCCTCAAGAGACTCCACCACTTCCGCCGCATTAAGTGCATATGTTACTATATCCTCATAATCATACATCTGAGGGGGACGGATATACCTCCGCGGACGGTCAGTGGCAATATTGTACAGTTGTTGCTGAGGTTGTTGTTGTGTACCTAGCTTGGGTACATTCTCCTTATCAAACTGAAATGGAGTGATTTCAAACTCGACCTGTTTGTTGGCATCCTTATCTTTATCTGCAGAGACATCTGTTCATATCATAATATTGCATTATTATATTCCCCATTCTTATGCATTTTACAAATAAACAGATGCTTTTGACCCATGTTTGCTACATAGTACAGGTTATAGGTTCTTGGAGCAAAAACAGTGAAAAAGATAAAAGACGATGCAAAAGTGAGACTACGACCAACAAATAGAAGGATCTTGATCAAGCCTACACGAAGATCAGTTCACAAAGTACAAGGCAATGCAAGGTCCAAGACTTCGACACGAAGCGAATGGTTAAATTCCACTACATTACTCACTGTGGAGAACTGGAAGAAACCTAGAAGCCATTCTGAAGAACAAAGCAAAGAAGTAGGAAGACAAACATGACAAGAGCCAACTCAAGAAGTTTCAGCCCACATCTCTTCTATTTGGCCGCGAAACAGCGGCCAAACCAGGGCCGCGGCCGGGTAGTGCGCGTAGTGACGGGATTTTTTACCAAAACTTGTTGGCGGCGCTGACTAGTTTTCCTTGGGGTATTTTTGTAAAAGCACGCATGCAGCAATTGTAAATCTAGGGTTTTTTTTGTCCTATAAATAGAGACCCAAATTCTTGTATTAGGTCATGCCTCCTTTCATTAATAAAATTCAGATTTCTTTTGGAGAGTATCGATGCCTCTTTTCATATCATCTATTCAGATCTGACAACCCTGTGTAAATGTTTGGAGAGAGCCATCTGTAAAGTAAGTAGTTTTATTTAATTGTCTTAGTTTAGATCTTTAATTTCTTGCCCTAGATAGATAGATAGCATGTTCTTCAATTCCCTAATGAGCGAGTAGTCTCCTCGCTTGTTAGGGTTAGCTTTGGGGAAGGATTTTGAGAGATGAGATCTCTCATCCCTTTCTCGCCCATCACATATAATCAATTAGGACTCCATGCATACATGCACACACCGCTCCCTACGGCACCCTATCCCACGAGGTAGCGGTGATACCGTAGTATAAAGGCCCGGTTGAGCGTGTTTTCCATGGAGGTTAGGGTTAGAATTGATAAAGGAAGGACAAGAACCTAGAGGAAGGAACATCTTCCCGAATGGTTCTAATCCCCTTAATTAATAATTACCATAACACCTCATAGATCTTAATTTGGGTATAGAAAGCGGTGAGATTTATTTACATTTCCAAACCTACCCTAAAGCTAACCCTAGCAAGATTTAGATCTTGATAATCTTAGTATAAATCAATTTAGGTTTTAGATTAAAACAATCCGACACCAATCGGAATTAACTCATAAGAACAATTAGGAAATTCACAAAATCCCTGTGGACCGACCCGTACTCACCGGCTAGCTACCAAGCGACGCCATTCTTGATTGCGGTTATATAAATTCTTTGATTCATCTTTCGAAAGCGCATAAGCCGATTAAAATCTCTTAATCAAATGGCGCTGTTGTCGGGGATGGCGTGCTATTTTCTTTTTGCAATTTCGGATTAATATAAAATTGAAAAATCATAAAAACTGCAAAATCAAAAAAATATAAAAATTTATCATCTTTTATTTTTGTGAAGGGTATTTTTTTATGAATTTTGCAGGATCTATAATCGAGTTCGGATCTGGAAAAATCCAGAGATCAAAACAACAAACAGCAGATCTGAACAAGCAGAGGATAATCAGAACAGAAAACAGATTTTTTTTAGGGAACAGAGCCTTAGCATTCACCGCGGCTTCCTGTTAACGTCAGAACCTGCAATTTTTTCTCGGGACTTGAGCCTTCTCCTTCACCGCGGAAACGCGGCCGGAGCGGAACTGCGGTTTCAAAGTGATGACAGCACGCGGAAATTCCTCTGTAAGCTTCCCTTTTTCTCCTCTGCAAATCCTGATATATCTTTTGTCAAATCTCCTGCAGGATTCTTTGCGCTTTAAAAAATTCTTTCCCCTTCCAAAAATTGATCTTCTGCAGGATTCTTTGCGCCGCACTTAAAATAAAAATTGATTGCAAGTGATTTTTACTGTTTTGCGTATTTTTAATCGGACTTTAAGGGGCTCGAAACCAATCCAGATTGGGTGGGGATTTCATCACCCTTCCCAGGACCCCAGAAATCACATAAGGCATATTGCATTGACCAATATTTAATTAAAAAATACTAGACCCAGCCCTAAGGACGTCGCGCTCAATAGGACAGAGGACTAGTTATAGGCATCGGCCGTTGATTCTAACTTGATTTTGCGGTGTCTAGACAAGTGTGTCTAAGGCGAGTGGTTACTTAATTAGGACCACTACTTGTAGTGGGAAGCCTCTCACTCACCTGGCACTTACCTGGCCGCAATTGGCGGTGAAGAGGCGGTTTGAGGTCCTATTTCTAGCCTTTTGGAACAGTTAGGAGCTGTCTAGCTGACCTATGTGACCCTAGATCTAGGCCTGATTGTGCATTTGTGATTGATTGAAAGTGTGTTTAAGCCCTTTATCGAAAATCTTTTTTGCAAAAAGTTACAAAAAAAAGGAAAAAGGAATTTTTTTTTATAAAAACTTACAACTTGTCGCTAAGAACTCCTTGCACCACCCACCTTCTTTCTCTTCTCCTTCTTACATCATGGGTACCCCACCTCATAAATCTCTTGCCGAACTTTGGTATCCTGAATCTAACTTTGCTTCATACGTGAATTGTTTCGGTCGATTTAAGGAAGATCCCTCCATGCCCAAAATTTCTTTGAAAGATCAAATAGAAGCGTCTAGGAGAAACAGTTCGACATTGCAATCCACTTTGTATCAACCATGTCAACCTTCACCATCTTCGTACGTTGATACCACTTTTTCGAGTCCTGTTGTAACTCCTAAACCGATGTCTATTGCTGAGCATATTGCACAATCTCGTAGCCGATCTTTCACTCCTCTCCACACATCCACTTCTAGGGATCAACAAGTCCATTCACTTTTTTATCCAAATGTTGATCCTACTCCTGTCCAACCATCCAATTCCTACCAGTTCTACCCGACTTTCCCACCTTCACTAGATATTGCTTCTACACAGCCATTTGGGAGTTTCACGTATCCAAACAATTTTTAATGTTTTACCGAAACCCCTTCATAACCCATGTCTAGTCTAGAACAGTCGTTGGAAGCTTATATTTCAGCAACAAACAAAAAGATTAGGAATGTGGATGCGTCCATTACCGCCCTTATGCAACCTAGTGAACTGGTAGCTAGTTTCCAACTAGCTCCAAAAATTCTAATGTATGAGGAGGTGGTTGGACAGAGGGAGAATTTGAGAAGAGAGAGTGAGTTCTACACCTTTCCAAATCAAACCCACCCATATCCAATTGAAGCCCACAACTCCAGTTTTCCATCGATTGTCCCAAATGATTCACAAGTTGAAAATAAAACATTTAACGAGTTGTGTGACTTTGTAGTGTTTGATTTACCAGATTGTGAGAATCCCTTTCGAGTGAAACCACACCTAATCCTTTTGAACTTTACACCTCCACTCTAGAACCTAAATTGATAAATATCCATGCTTTTGATGAGCTGTCAGAAAAAATTGATTTTCACTTGATTGAGGATATAGACGCCGGGAATATTTCGGATGATGAACTGATTTTTCCAAAAATTTGTATTTACCGCAATCAGAAACGGCGTCGCTTTGCAGCTAGCCGGTGAGTACGGGTCGATCCACAGAGATGGATAATTATCTTAATACGTCTTTACGAGTTGATTCCAAATGTTGTATTGGATTGATTAAATCTAAAAACTAGATCTATCACTAAACTAAATTAATCTAAATTAAAGTCTTGCTAGGGTTAGGTTTAGGAGAAATTTGGAGATTAAAGGTTTCCTCACCGCTTTCATTGCCCTATTTTTGATCTATTAGATGTTGTGGTAATTATCAATAAAGTGAATTAGAATCTTTTGGGAAGATATTTCTTCCTCTAGATTCTTCTCCTTCCTTTATCGATAATTACCCTAACCCCCATGGAAAACACGCGCAACCGGGCCTTTATACTATGGTGTCACCGTTACCTCGAGGGGTAGGGTGCCGTAGGGAGCGGTTGTGCGTGTATGCATGGAGTTCTAATTCTTGTGAAGGGGCATGAAAGGGGTGAGAGATCTCATCTCTCAAACCTTTCCCTAAGGCTAACCCTAACAAGCGAGGAGATTACTCGCTCATTAGGGGATGAACAAACATACTAATTAAAAGAGAATAAAACGCAAAGAAATAAAATTACTTACTAGTTTGATGGCTCCCTCCAAGCAATATAGAACAGATCTGAATAAACTCCCAGCAATTCTGAATTTTATTGATTGAAAAGAGGCATAAGTTTTACAGATCTGAGATTACAATTTATAGGAAAACATGAAAACTAGGGTTACAGACTCTCGCACATGTGCAATTACAGATTTGCCCACGGAAAATCCCAACACCCGCACCGACGCACCCATAGAAGAAAAATCCACCGACGTGCGCACTTAATGGCCGCGGAACCGCGGCAATGATGGGCCTTGGGCCGCGGTTCCGCGGCCCTTTGGTGAGCTCAGCTCACCAAACTTCTTGGTATGAATCTTGGTGTCTTTTCTTCTCTGTTTCTTCAGTACTTTTCTCTATTTGGGTTCTTGGTCTTTTCCAGATCTTCAGTGAAAACTTGTAAGGATCTTTTGACCGTTCACTTTGACATTTCGGACCATGCGTTGCCTTGTACACTTGTGAATTGTTCTCTGTCTAGGCTTGACTAGGGTCCTTCTACTTGTTGGTCAAAAGTCACTTTTCTATATCAATTTCCATCTTTTTCACTGTATTCGCTCCAAAAGCCTGTATCCTGTAATATGCAACAAACGTGCGTCAAGAGTACCTGTTTATTTATAAAACGGATAAGAATAGGGGAATGAAAAATGCAATATTATGGTCTGAACAAATACCCCCAAACTTATCTTTTGCTCGTCCTCGAGCAAACTTATTTTTTTATTCACTAAAATCCTAACCACACTTTCGCAGGGAAACGCGATTACACTGAGCACGTGCAACAAGCCGTTAAACCTCTAGGTGTCCCTAGTAGGAGGAGTGTTGTCTCCTGAGGGTTTTCAGCGGATTACACCCACAAAATCCTATCAATTCGGCCCATTGACTTTTGTTCTCCAATTAGGTTTTCTAACTAAGAATTCTATTATCATCGACCCGCAAATTATCCACCCACATTCTTCACACTTCCTCATTATTTAACTTAAGATTATATATGTTCTATAGACTTTCATTTCTTAAGTTTTCCTTCTAGGTTTCCATCTCCACTTAGGAATTTCTATCAACTCTACTAAAGATACAAGTTCTATTCTTCATTCCTTTATCTCATCTAAACTCCAATCACGTACCCCCACGTGTGTATATAGATCACCCCTACACTTGGAAATTCAAATCAAGCAATCATGCCCTTGTCCGTTGTCCAAAGTACTTCTTAATTGGTGAATTTTTAATTGAATTTTGCTTACACATCCTTCATGCGACCGTTAATACTTCTTGAGGTACCAACGACCGATTACAAGATGCGTTAGCACTTTAAAGCGTACTTCCTAGTTTTGCAACACCCAAGGCTTTAGCAGTGACTCCCAAACCAGTTGGTCTAAGGCACTAGGTGATGAAGCACCCTCGCTAAATATTTTTCTATTTTTGCAGCCTTAAGTAATCACAAAAACCAGTGTCCATTTTTTTTCTTTATTCACACTTTTTTTTCCTTCGTACTAAGGACTTTAGACAAGAGTATTTCAAGGTCTCTTCTACTATTCCAAGTTTCAAGGTGCGTGATTGTGCGAATTGTAGGGTATACGTTTTCAGAATTTAGACTTAAGTTAGGAACTATTTTTCAAACTTATACTCTAATAAGAACGTCAATACTCTTCCCTTGTTTCGACTTAGCCTAAGAAGTGAACCCAAAATTTGCCTATTACTAAATAAACTACAAGGCATATACTTTCTACCGTTAAACTTTAAGGAATGTTATTTTTAGGGTTTTTAATTCACTAAGTCTAAGATCTAGTTGTTCCTAGCTAGTTAACCTATATGTCAAACTCTAGTCCAATAAGGCCAAAATTGAATACAATTATTTTTATAATTTTTCAAAATTTTTCAATTTTTATGGGTTTTCAAATAAGTATGCAAATGAAAAAAATATGTACAAATGAATGTGAAGGAAGAAGATGTACCGAGCATACCCCCAAACTTGAACTTGATAGTGTCCTCACTGTCATCCTAACCCAAGAGGGTCAAAATACCGGCACTCCCCTATTTATTTATTTATATATATTTTGTTTATTGTTAAGGAAAACAAAAATATATACAGAAAGGCCCTCCCCCAAACTTCATTTAAACTATGTTAGACATTACTGCCAAACTTTGCATAGACCAAAAGTCAACACCAACCAGTTGAAAAATTTATCAGTAAAGAGTATTGGTTGGTGGAAGAATAAGTTGTGGCGGTCCAAAAAGAATTGGGGAAGATAGAAGTGGTGGTATGGAAGGTATGGAGGTGAATAGACAGGAGGTGGTGATGAATCAAAACGAGAATGCGAATGATCAGCAATCAGTGGAATATTGGCATTCTCGTAGCTTATTAAAAGAAATGGGGGTGGTTCAACTTCTAAAAGAGGAGGTTGACTAACCACAATATCCCCAAAATGTTCCTGTGGGTCCTCTATTGACGTGGCATCATCCATCAATTTCATATGATATTCAATTATAAGAGAACTGATCTCCTCGATGTCCGCCACAGTCCAACCGAAAACTTGCCGCCTATCTTGTAAGACCATCAAAAGGGCGTTCTCTTGCTCAAGGGCTAGATAAGCTGATATTATAATGGGAAAGGTCTCATTTTCACCTATGTAAGCATATTTAAGGTGAGGCGGTAAGGACATGAGTTCGAGTTTCGGAGGCGAAAGAATCATTGCGGAATTTACCTCGAACTCAAAGGACTCCAACACAAGTTCGAAATCACTGCAAACAACCGATTCGGATGGTTCAACTAACTCATCCACAAATTCAAAAAACTCATATTCGGGCTGTGAGTCGTCATCATCCGAAAAAGTGAAACATTCATAATCCATATCGGTTGTGTCAACTGTGGTAGGCTCAAGGAGGGACGCACTAGTGGCGTCAAAACTGTTTTCATCAAATAGAAATCTTTCAAGCTCGCAGTCCTCCTGCGTGATTTCTTGAATAGAGCAAACATCTCGTGTACTAGTTTTAGGCACGGGGGGCAGACTTCCCATCTTATAAATATTGAACTCACTAGACATCTTCCCAAAGGATAGAGTCATGGAGCCATTGCGACAGTTTATTACAGCATTGGAAGTGGCCAAAAATGGTCGACCGAGGATCACCGGAATTTGGTTCCGTGGGTTAGCAACAGGTTGTGTATCCATAACAATAAAATCAACGGGGAATATGAACTCCCCAACTTTGATCAACACATCCTCTAGCTGACCCCTTGGATGGGTGATTGATCGATCAGCCATTTGGAGAGTACAACGAGTGGGTTTCAACTCTCCAACCCCTAATTGTTCGTACACGGAGTAGGGAATCAGGTTAACACTAGACCCAAGATCTAAAAGTGCTTGATTAATTTTCTTATCCCCAATTGTGATTGAAATCGTAAGACAGCCGGGGTCCTTTCGTTTTTAGGGTAAGGTTTGATGGTGGTTAATAGCATTGCTCACTGCACTAGCCACTAGCACTTTCTTGGGTACTTGAGATGCCTTTCTCTTCGAGGTGCATAAGCCCTTTAAGATTTTCGCGTATGAAGGGACTTGGATTGCATCCAAGAGAGGTAAATTTATGCTAACCTGCTTAAATATCTCCACAATCTTCTCCAATTGTGCAGTTGGTTTATTAGGACTCAACCTGTTTGAGAATGGAGCATTTTGAAAATTCGTTGAGTCAAATGTCTGTGGAGTAGAATGTGGAGTAGGAACGGATCCCGGTGTAGATGTGTTCATGTTGTGAGAAATGGGTCCGTTCGAGCTAGAAGAAGTAGAGCCATGTGAATGGTGGAGAATAGGCTCTAAAGAAAAATGTGAAGAAGAAAGTGAAGAAAATGAAGAAGGGGAGGATGACGATGGAGAAGAAAAAGAAGAAGAAGAAGAACCACCGGCGGGGATGTCATCACTAGTTTCCACATTATTCTGCAACACTCTTCCGGATCTCAACGTGGTCACCGTATTTACATTGTGATTGTGATATGCGTTTTGTGTGTGACCGGGATTTGGCAATGGTTGAGATGGAAGCTTTCCCTTTTCTCTCTCGCTCAACGCAGCAGTTAATTGTGCAATTTGTGCCTCAATAGATTTGATACTTTGATCGTGTGAAGCATTGTTATGCATCAAAGACTGAACATAATTTTCAAATCTTGCTGCGGATTCTGTAGATTGCTTAAGAAATGCATCTAGACTTTTTTCGAGCGAGATAACCTTATCATCATTTGGTTGAACCAAATTGTTCGTTTGATTTGTATAAGGTTGTTGTTGGAAAGGTTGCTGGTTTTGAGTTTGTGAAGGTGCTTGCTGTTGTTGTGGAGAAGGTCTTTGAAAATTGTTATTTCCTTGGACTTGTTGATTTTGGTTCCAAGCGAAATTTGGGTGACTCCTCCACCCCTGATTGTATGTCGAAGAGTATGGATCGTTTCGTTGTCGTTGCTGAAATGCAGCATTGACTTGATCTTGTCCTTGAATAGGTGCATTATAAGGACACTCTTCGGTTAGATGCGATGGATTCGAACAACAAGCACAAACAGTTCGTGTGGGTAAAGTAGGGGCAGGAGAAGACGATGAGATTTTTGTCTCAATGGCTTCTAGCTTTTTCATAAGTGGGGCCATCTCGGCCTTCATAGCAATCGACATATCCACTTGGTGTATGCCTGCCTTAGATTGACCAACAGAAGAAGATGATGTGGTCTTGGTACTCTCCCACTGAATTGTTTGCTCACTAAGATCCTCAAGAAACTGCCAAGCTTCGTCGCTAGACTTGGAGAGAAAATGACCTTGACATATGGTTTCAAGCAATTGCTTCGTTGCCGAGTTCAATCCCTCGTATAATGTTTGGCAAAGTTGCCAACTTTCGATCCCATGATGAGGGCATTGAACGAGTAGGTCTTTAAATCTCTCGAAGCACTTCCAAAATGGTTCGGAAGGAAGCTGTGAAAATTGTATAATCTCGTTACGGATTCTAGCAGTTTTGTGATGAGGATAAAACTTTTTCAGAAAAGCTCTCACAAACTCGTCCCAATTTCTAATGGAATGTGATGCGGTGCTATATAGCCACTTCTCGGCTAGGTCACATAAGGTGAAAGGAATGACCCTTAGCCTTATAGCGTCATCACTTAATTGGGTTGTTTTCATCGTAGCGCAGACGTTTTGGAATTTATTGATAAAGATATATGCATCTTCAGATTCCAAACCATGAAATTTTGGCAGCATATTGATGAAATGTGGTTTTATTTCAAAATTGTCCCCATTTGCCGGTGGGGGTGAAAGACATGTAGGTAAAGAAGTGCGGACGGGGTAGAAGAGATCCTGGAGTGCAACTCGTGCAGGCGCTACAACAGGCGGAAGATTCGGGTTATTCGCACCCAACGGAGGTGGAATCATTCCCGTCGGTAAGGTATCGTTGGGGTTGAATCCCGACATACCTTCGAATGAAGAGTTTGAAGGTGGAGGTAAGGAAATGGACGGAATGTCGACGAAGGGTTCGTCGAAGGGTTTGTCGGTCGGTACCAACGAAACACGGACTAATCGGGCGTTAGTATCCCTAGTCCAAAATGACATACACTAAAAAGGGTAGTGTAGTCAGAAAAAAAAGAAAGACAGAATGTGGGGGTAAGATAACCTCAGTGAAGGGAAGTGGTGGAAGTGAGTTGCAAGTTTTCTTAGCGACCAGTTGCAAGTTTTGAAAAGATTTTTTTTCTTTTTTTTTTATGTGTGAGTTTTGCAAAGAAGTTTTGAAAAGAGACTCGTGACACAATTGCTATCAACCACACATGCACAATCAGGCCTAGATCTAGGGTCGCCTAGGTCTGCTAGACAGCTCCTAACTAGGGCTAGAAATAGGACCTCAAACCGCCTCTTCACTGATAAGTACGGCCAGGTAAGTGGGAAGGAACCACAATAGTGGGCTTAATTAAAAACCACTAGCCTAGACACCGCAAAGTCAGTTAGGATAAACGGTCGATGCCTATACCAGTCCTTTTCCTATTGAGCTCGATGTCCTTAGGTCTGAGTCTAGTATTTTTTTTTTAATTAATTGTGGTCGATGCAAAATGCTTTAAGTGTTTTCTGGGGTCCTGGGAAGGGTGATGAAATCCCCACCCAATCTGAGTTTGGTCAATTAGCCCCTTTAAAGTCCGATTAAATTATGCAAAACAATAAATTCACTTGCAATCAAATTTTTAGCGCGGCGCAAAGAAACCTGTAGAAAATCTGTTATTTAGAAGGGGGAGAAAGATTTTTTTTTTTAGCGCAAAGAATTCCTGCAGAATTTTTTTTTTACAGAAAGATATATGGAGGTTGACAGAGGAGAGAGGAAGAAAACAAACCATGCAATTTTTACGCAGAGAGGCCAACAGAAAGCCGCGGAACCGCGGTTCTGATAGGGTATACGCGGCGGAACCGCGGTCTCTTGGGGGGTTCAGGTCTCCAGAAAATTTGTATGGCTCTGTTGTGTCAATCCACCTCTGTTCCAATGTGCACTTTTCTGATTTGTCTTCTGTAAAATTTCAGATCCGAAAATCTTCGCTATTCCTGCAAAATTCAAAAGATACACCCTTCAAACAGATAAAAATTGATAATTTTTATTATTTTTCTTATTTTTTTATTTTCAGATTTTTATAATTTTTAAAATTTATATCAACCCGAAATTACACAGAAAGAAATTTTACGCCATCCCCGGCAACGGCGCCATTTGATTTTATGAAAATTCCGTCGATTTGGTTGAAATTTTATGTCCAATTCATCATCCCGAGTCATTAAATGTTTCTCCCGAACTTCATATGCGTCTTGATTTTGATGATAATGTCATGGATGAGCTAAATTTTGAGGAGAATATTGAGAAAATTATTGAGGATGAACCAGTTTTGTTCGATGAGTCGGATTTTCCAATTCATCATGTCCCTTCCACTGATTGTGTACACTCTCCTGAATCTTTAACTGATACCATTCCTCACTCACTTCCCTCCGTCCTCGTTCCAACCGTGTAAGAGACCGTTACGCTTTCATCTCCAATACCAAGTTCGACGTACCCATGTTTGCTCACGAATCTTGAGGGATTTAATCTCATTTTTCCGCGGGTTGATAGATTAGCACAATCGCTTTTTACACATCGGTCATTATAAATTGTGCTAATTTATACACTCCTTCCCCACCCTCAAGTTCGTATTCCCACTTTCTTTGGTTCTTCTAGTCTTCCTTTAATGATACCGAGTGTTGATGAATCACAATCCGATATTTTGAGTTCGATAATTTTCAATTGGACCTTCGATAAAAGTTTCGAAGATATTTTCACTGACGAACTCGCATTCTTAAACGATATGAATTTTGTGATTAATCAACCTCTACTCGAAGAAGTAGAACCACTGCTATTTTTTTCCCCTTCCGTCATTCTTCTCCTCCACCGAGACCGTATACCGTTTCTACCTCGACAAGGTCTCGTGTGCTTCTCATTTCTTTTCTTTCCACTCCATTCTTTCACCAACCCCACCATTATCACGATAGAATTTTTGAATGGTTGGTGCCATCTTTTGGTCTGTGTAAGGCCTTGTATAGTTTGATTTTTCTTCTCCCTAACTCTGAACTTTAACGTTGTTTTACTTAAGTTTGGGGGGAATCTTGTTGTATATATACTTTGTTTTTCTTTTAACAATAAAAAAAATTATAAATAAATAAATAGGGGAGTGCCGACAATTTTGACCCTCTTGGTGTAGCATGACAGTGAGGACACTGTCAAGTTTCAGTTTGGGGGTATGCTCGGTATGCTTTCTTCCTTCGCATTCATTTGTATATTCTTGCATTTGCATACTTATTTTAAAACCCATAAAAATTGAAAAACTTCAAAAATTAGAAAAATTAAAGTATTCAATTTTGACCATATTTGACTTGAGTTTGACAAAAAGTTTAACTAGCTAGGAACAACTAGATCTTAGACTTAGTATATTAAAAACCCTAAAAATAACCTTTTTTAAAGTTTAACGGTAGAAAGTATATGTCTTTATAGTTTATTTAGAAATAGGCAAATTTTGAGTTGACTTCTTGGGCTAAATTAAAACAAGGGAAAAGTATTGATATTTTTATTAAAGTATAAATTTGAAAAATAATTCCTAGCTTAAGTCTAAATTCTGAAAATATATACCCTACAAATTGCACAAACACGCACCTTGAAACTTGGAATAGTAGAGGAGACCTTGAAATGCTCTTGTCTAAAGTCCTTAGTACGAAAAAAATAAAAGAAAAAATTCAAGTGTGAATAAGGAGATGAAGAAAAAAATGAACATTGGTTTTTGTAATTACTTAAGGCTGCAAAAATAGAAAAATATTTAGCGAGGGTGCTTCATCACCTAGTGCCTTAGACCAACTGGTTTGGGAGTCGCTGCTAAAGCCTTAGGTGTTACAAGACTAGGAAGTACGCTTTAAAGTGCTAATGCATTTTGTAATCGGTCGTTGGTACCTCAAGAAGTATTAACAGCCGCATGAAGGATGTGTAAGCAAAATTCATTTAAAAATTCACCAATTAAGAAGTAGTTTGGACAACGGATAAGAGTATGATTGCTTGATTTGAATTTCCAAGTGTAGGGGTGATTTATACACACACGTAGGGGTATGTGATTGGGGTTTAGATAAGAGATAGGAATGAAGAATAGGACTTGTATCTTTAGTAGAGATGATAAAAATTCCTAAGTTGAGATGGAACCCTAGAAGGAAAACTTAAGAGATGCCGAAAGCTAAGTAAGTCTACAGGATATATATAATCTTAAGTTAAATGATAAAGAAGCGTGAAGAATACGGGTGGATAATTTACGAGGTAAAGATAATAAAATTCCTTGTTAGAAAACTTAATTGGAGAATATAAGTCAATGGGCCAAATTGATAGGATTTTGTGGGTAGTATCCGCTGAAAACCGTCAGAAGACAACACTCCTCCTACTAGGGACACCTAGAGGTTTAACGGCTTGTTGCACGAGCTCAGTGCAATCGCGATTCCCTGCGACAGTGAGGTTAGGTTTTTGTCGAGAATAAAACTAAGTTTGCTCGAGGACGAGCAAAAAATAAGTTTGGGGATATTTGTTCATATCATAATATTGCATTATTATATTCCCCATTCTTATGCATTTTACAAATAAACAGGTGCTTTTGACCCATGTCTGCTACATAGTACAGGTTACAGGTTCTTGGAGCAAAAACAGTGAAAAAGATAAAAGACGATGCAAAAGTGAGACTACGACCAACAAATAGAAGGATCTTGATCAAGCATACACGAAGATCGGTTCACAAAGTACAAGGCAGTGCAAGGTCTAAGACTTCGACACGAAGCGAATGGTTAAAGTCCACTACATTACTCACTGTGGAGAACTGGAAAAAACCTAGAAGCCATTATGAAGAACAAAGCAAAGAAGTAGGAAGACAAACATGACAAGAGCCAACTCAAGAAGTTTCAGCCCACATCTCTTCTATTTGGCCGCGGAACCGCGGCTAAACCAGGGCTGCGGCCGCGGTTCCGCAGCCGGGTAGTGCGCGTAGTGACGGAATTTTTTACCAAAACTTGTTGGCGGCGCTGACTAGTCTTCCTAGGGGTATTTTTGTAAAAGCACGCATGCGGCAATTGTAAACCTAGGGTTTTCTATGTCCTATAAATAGAGACCCAAATTCTTGTATTAGGTCATGCCTCCTTTCATTAATAAAATTCAGATTTCTTTTGGAGAGCATCGATGCCTCTTTTCATATCATCTATTCAGATCTGACAGCCCTGTGTAAATGTTTGGAGAGAGCCATCTGTAAAGTAAGTAGTTTTATTTAATTGCCTTAGTTTAGATCTTTAATTCCTTACCCTAGATAGATAGATAGCATGTTCTTCGATTCCCTAATGAGCGAGTAGTCTCCTCGCTTGTTAGGGTTAGCTTTGGGGAAGGCTTTTGAGAGATGAGATCTCTCATCCCTTTCTTGCCCATTACATATAATCAATTAGAACTCCATGCATACATGCACACACTGCTCCCTACGGCACCCTATCCCACGAGATAGCGGTGATACCGTAGTATAAAGGTCCGGTTGAGCGTGTTTTCTATGGAGGTTAGGGTAAGGATTGATAAAGGAAGGACAAGAACCTAGAGGAAGGAACACCTTCCCGAATGGTTCTAATCCCCTTTATTAATAATTACCATAACACCTCATAGATCTTAATTTGGGTATAGAAAGCGGTGAGATTTATTTATATTTCCAAACCTACCCTAAACCTAACCCTAACAAGATTTAGATCTAGATAATCTTAGTATAAATCAATTTAGGTTTTAGATTAAAACAATCTGACACCAATCGGAATTAACTCGTAAGAACAATTAGGAAATTCATAAAATCCCTGTGGACCGACCCGTACTCACCGGCTAGCTACCAAGCGACGCCGTTCTTGATTGCGGTTATATAAATTCTTTGATTCATCTTTCGAAAGCGCATAAGCCGATTAAAATCTCTCAATTAACATCAAGCTCTTTTCTCAGGCGAATAATAGAATTCTCTTCTAAAGTTACATCTCTACTATGTATAACTTTCAAATCGGAAGTCCAAATTCTATAATCCTTGACCCCAATACCATACCTAAGAAAAATACCCTTCTTTACCCTAGGCTCCAACTTCCCCTCACTAATATGATAATATGTAGGGCAACTAAATATTCTAAGGGTAGATTAATCAGCAGGTTTTCCGGACCATATCTCCATAGGGGTCTTGCAATTAATGGCTGTTGAGAGAGAGCGATTCACCAAATAACACGCCGTAGTAACAATCTCGGCCAAGAAATCCTTCAACAAGCCATCATTAGAAAGCATACATAGTGCTCTCTCTAATAACGTTCTGTTCATACATTCTGCGACACCATTCTGCAGTAGAGTCTCTCTAACTGTACGGTGCCTTGAGATACCTTCATCTTTGCAGAACTCATTAAACTGATTCGAACAGAACTCAATATCATTATCAGTACGAAGATGCTTAATCTTCTTCTCAGTCTGCTTCTCAATTAAAACCTTCCACTCCTTAAAGGCCTTAAAAACATCGCACTTGTGTTTCATTATGATGACCCAAACCATTCAGGAGTAATCATCAATTAGAGATAAAAAAAATGCCAAGCACCACCTTTCGATGGAACATGAGAATGTCCCTACACATCAGCATGAATATAGTCGAGTATCGCCTTCATCTTATGCACTGCCTTGCCAAACTGAATTCGACACTGCTTGCCGAAAATACAATGCTTACAGAAGTCGACTGTCGCTGTCTTGTGGCCTCCAAGCAAGCCTTGGTTGCTGAAAATGGCAAAACCTCTCATTCATGTGTCCAAATCGCATATGACACAACTTGGTCTTCTTTGTCTCCGATTCTTCTGTAAATGAGACTGCAACAAAACCTGTCACCGTCTTGTCTTGCAAAATATACAAGGTCTTCTTTTTTACTCCTTTCATCACCACCAAAGCACCTTTCGAGACCCGAATAACCCCACCTTTAATCAGCCATCACTAACCTTTGGAGTCCATAATACCCAAGGAAATCAAATTATTTTTCAGATCCAAAACATGTCGAACATCAGACAAAGTCCTCACCACACCATCGTGCATACGAATCCGAATAGAGCCAATACCAACGGCTTTACATGGCACATTATTACCCATCAAGATATTACCATCATTGAACTCATCATATGTTGAAAACCAGTCCTGAATGGGACACATATGTTAAGAACAATCCGAATCTAGCACCCATTCATTCATTGGCCGAATATGATCCGTAACCGATAGAACTTGTTCAGCTTCACCAGAGAACTCATCTTTTCTACACCAGCAACCGACGAATTGTTGGCTTTCTTTTTCATCTCTTCCTTCTTTGGGCATGAATACTGCACATGTCCATCCTTTTTGCAGTAATGACAAATAATATTCCCATTACGAGTCCTTAACTTAGATCTGCCTCTCCACTTCTGTTTGTTTTTGTCCCTATAAGAACGTTCTCTTTGATCGAAACCTTTGGCCATCAGTCCATCCGCCTCTCTCCCTATTGCTTTCTGATATCTTGTATTGAAGTTCATGAGAGTGAAGCGCTGATCTGACATCTTCTAAAGATATGGTGTCCTTACCGACAATAAAAAAATTTAGGAGATTTTCGAAAAAAGGTGGTAAGGAGCATAACAGAATTAGGGCATAAATTTCATCCTCTATTTTAGCATCCATTTTTCATATCTATGAGAATCGTATTCAGCAAATCTAGATATTTGTAACAACTCTAAAATCTCTGTACAGAAATTTTTCTGTTAATATACAGAAAAGAGTTTAACAGCCTGTGTATGAGTTATAAGTTATTTTTCTTAAATAAAAGAAAGAAACAACTTGTAGCTCACTGGTAAAACCTTTGCACTGCTGTGATGTAGTCTGTGTGTTCGATCCCAATCAGACACAATTATTTTTCTGATTTTTCCTTTTAAATTTTGAAAGCCCAAAAGATTGCACGTGCAATACACGGGGAAAATGAAAAGTTCAGAAAAATCAAACATGTGCAAAATGGTGTAAACACAGAATTAATCATGTGGCATGAATCTCGAGACATTCGCCTCAAATTCGACCGGCGGATTTGCCCTAGGGGCCCGCGGGGACGGTTCAGATGTGTCTATTTTGCTCCGTGTTTTGCACACTCGTCTCTGCAACTCCCCTTAACTCCTCTGCACTGTTTAATTTCCCTGTAATCAAACAGAGACCTTTCAATTCACCAATTAACATCATTTTAATGCTTTTTAATCCAAAATTTTAATTCTCAAACCCTAATTCTCCATTATAAATATCACCCTATATTTTGGCTCAGCACCATTCTGAAAATTCTAGCAAAAACTCTCTCAAAAAGATCCTAAGTGCAAGTGGAGTCAGCGAGTAAGCTTCTTCCGTCGAAAATAGAAGCCGATTCCGGAGCCCCCGCAACACCACGAAGTTCATCCCCTCTTCCTTAACCTCTCTTGATATATTCAAACCGTAAGTCCCTCCCAACTTTCTTCCTTTTCATTGAAATTCATCTTTAAATCTTATATCGGTAAAGTGGAGTTATTACCGATACTCTTTTTCTAAATCCTAGAAACTCCCTTTTCCTTTATATATTGATCAACCTAATTTTTACCACATTACTTGTAATCTTAAACACCAATATTTAGAATCAAGTTTAACCAAGAATCTCATGTGAAACAACCATAATTGAACTTTTTCACTAAAATATCTTGAACTTTATTATCACCTCTTTTCGTATTTGCTAAAACTATACTTTTGGGAAAAACTTCACGGGGTAATGATCTACCCCACACGTACACTTTGGTTTCATAGCACGATACCTATTTGTATGTATATTTATTTCGAAAAATAATCTTTACAATAAAATATCACATACTTTAAAACTGGGTTTCTTTTAAAGCGGTATTTCGTATTTCTTTACAATTATGCATCTACAACTCTCGTTAGGGGACCCGCTAATAGATGGCATGGATTATCGCGCATCCTGGGGATATTAGAGCGAGATGCAACACTTCTCACGGAGTATTCGATCTCGAAAGAATATAAATACGGTTTTTAAGAAAAACAAATTTTCTAAATAAAACTAAAAATTTTAAATTATATAAAATTATAAATCCATATTTTCAATATATTATGAAACTATATATTTTTTTTCGAAAAATGAAAGATTAAAATGTTAATAAAATACTATCAAGTTACCAAAAAGACTAGTTTTCAATAAAATACTATAAACTTTTAAAAATTAGGTATTTATCATTAAAATATCTCAATATTTAAAACATATGCTCATGAAAACCCTAAGTAATATAAATCACCCTCGAGGTTTTATTTTTAATCTATATTAAAAATATTTTTCATAAAACGCTCTCGAGATATACTAAACAATATTTTAAAAACTTTAGTAAATATAGGTTTAAGCGGGATCAATTCTCTTAAGCCCTAGGGAGCCGGAGAAAGTGAGTGCTTTCCTATTCAGGTTAGACAACTTAACGGACTTATCAATGACAATTGTCTTTAAAAAAAAAAAAAAACCTGCCGTCCATGTGCAGCAGTTGCCGATAACTCCCGAACCTAAGAATTTAAGAGTTAAATCAGTTTACAAGTATCTGACTCAGTCTGACTCCAACCTCAAACCTGAATCTAAAAACAAACACGAATACTTGAACATGAACATGAATACTCGAATTCAAATATCAAATTTAAACATGTATACTTGATTTGACTTGACCTGGCTGAACCATGGTTATAACTTGACATGAACTTGACATGACTACTTGAATACATGATTACATCCTGAATATGAACCTGAACATTTTGTATCCATGGTTTTGGCCAAGACTTATAAACATAATCTATACAATACATTATGCGGGGATAAAGGGGTTGATTGGTACAGAACGTATATCTTGGCATAAGAGGTCACTTAAAAGACACCTACATGAATTCACATGCCGTTGTCTCATGGGTTATGACGGGGCCTTGTACTATATCCATAGTCCACGGGGTAAGATGGACTCCTCTCATATACATAAATACCTTTCTTATCAAACTACAAACAATCACGTTAGAATAACTATCTTATTCCAGTAATCGGTTATGTACAATTTTGTTTATTCATTTCACTTTATATACTATCTTCTCTTTCTTCTTTTGGGACTTACCGATCGTTAGTTCGCTGACGACATTCCTTTCTATTTCTTTTCTTGGAATGTTCGTCAGGAGGACCGGACTCTGAGGAGATAGAGCCGAGCCAGTAGGACTTGGACCAGCTTACTGCTCAGCCCGACTACCAGTTCCTATGCACTTATTTTCAGTATGCTATTGTTTAGGCATTTGCTTTTGATTATTGTATCTTTTATTTCAAACAGTTGTATGTAAAATTAAATGTAAATAAAGTTGTTGTTTCATTTTATTCTCTTGTCATCCTTATTCATTTTTATATATTGCTTAATTACGCTTAACGTATTTATTTCATAGTAAATACGTTGCAGCCTGCCACGTCACCGTTTTCGTCTACTGGGAAGCGGGGTGTGACAATATTCTTTTAGATGCGTACTTTCTTTCTTACGGAGAGAAAATAATCGTTAGTTTAGATACAATTTGTTCGTGAGGGATTTCGTCATGTACAAATTCTCCAACTTTATTCAGAGACCGGACGCGGTCTCCTCGTTCTTAACTTCGAATAAGACCTTTTCTTTTAAACATAGTTTAATCGTCGCATGTGCCTTCTCCTTCTTCTTATAGTCTTCATCAGTCATCAACGCCGGCCTCTTCCCAGAAAGCGGTGTCCATAGAGCATGTTACTACAATAGTGCACGCATTTTAATACGCCAGAGACTAGAACTATTCTTTCCGGAGAACTTGTTGATTTTAATATTGTGTGATGTCATCTCTGTACTCGATCGGTAGAAACAACGCAAGCTCTGTTAACAGTTTGTTACGGATAATCGAGATAAACGTAGAAATAAAGATCAAACAAATCGCAGAAAAAAACAGAAAAAATCAACTCAAGAAGACACAAAGATTTTACGTGGAAATCCAAACGGGAAAAACCACAGGCAGTATCAGAGAACGTTTCACTATTTGTGGTGAATTACAGAATTTTTCTTCTCTCTCAAACCCTAAACAATTGGCTTCACATTTATAGCCTACAATTAATCCTTAGAGATAAGTATAATATTTAAATTTGGATCTAATCAAATATACAATTTTAATCAAATATTTGATTTAAATCTTATCTCTAATAACTAATTTGGATTTATTTCTAATTAATAAATCCAAAGACAAATAGGATTTGGAATATAGAATCAATTCTAACATAACAAGCTCAAGGTTTCTGTTATGCAAGGACTAATTTATAGTTAAATTCTGTATGCGCTAATTAATAAACCATATATTTAGTGTTATGACAAATCAAAAAAATAATACAAAAATCACAAGGAGAAGATCGAAGCAGATTCCACATAAAACTCCAAGGCTTTACAGATATATATTTAATCTTCAGATACATGCTTCCCAAGTAAGGTCTAAACCATGGAGGCTCCGTTCCCACATCCCTAGTCCGTGGGCTAGTTTCGGGTTCAGACAATAGTGGGATTTTAGTTTACATTTAAAAGCTAAATTTCACAAATGTATCTATCAACTTTAATGTTTTTTGCGATTGATACCATGAACTTTAATAATTAAAGATCAGTCCTATGAACTATTTTTTTGACCTAACTACCATAAGACGTTAACTTTTTTGCCTTAATGAACCATTATACAACTCGAAATTTTAGGGATTGACTGAGAACATAAGGGTAAAATGGGGAAAAAGTCAAATATTGATGACGTGGCAGTTAAGTATAACGTTTGCAGACGGAAGAAAAATTTATGGTATTTAATTGTAATTGAGGGAGATAGTTCATGGTACTTGTTTGTAATTAAATTAGCTCATGATATCAGTCGCAAAAAGCGTGAAAGTTGATCGGTAAATTTGTGCAATTTAGCCAAATTTAAATTATGAAGTTACTAATAGATAAGGAAGATCACATGAGTCTTATTAAAATAAGGATAATGGTATTATATTTTGGTAAGAATAAGAAATCCTTATTTGGACAAGAGTGCATCTTATTGTGTGCTTCTGCTATAAATAAAGATGTCTCTCATTTAAGATTTTCGTAGAGGCATGGGAAAAAGAAAGAATTTCTTATCATGTAAAGATGGTTTGAGTAGAGAGACACCAGGGTCGATTTTTCAGAGATCAAAGATCAATATAAGAGTTATTGTCACCATAAGAACTTTGTAGAAAGATCTTGAGAAGGCATGTCTTGTAGCACTTTTGTACTCTTTATTCTTTTAATGGATGCTCGCTGGTGATCATTAAGGCTTTCAGCTGCATTGTCCAAGGATTGTTATCAGAGCTATAGCTTGGTATCTCTGAGGGGGATTTTTTTTCCCCAACTCTTAGTCCATGGCGACTAGTTAAATTCTTAGAGGGTTGGAATAATTTCACGAGCTCGACCATTCACGAGCTCGACCACAAAGCTCTGCAAGTAGTGTGAATATGACTTGATCAAATAATAGGGACCTGAGTCATATAACTCAAGGCACATACAAAGATATGCGACACAGTACACTTGCTCTAAAATTGGTTCAAGAATTTCAATATAAGACAGTAGATTGAACATGATATTTAGTTTAGTATCATATTGGAAACATAGTGCAAGAATGCTTTAATATATGGTTGAGCTAGAAGGTCTAGTAGATTGCTTTTTAGATCAAAATGGCCATAATCTATTATATATTTGATTCTAAAATAATCTACTTGGGGTTAAAGGATGAACACTCATGACACTAGCCAAGCCACAATGATTGAAGAAGGTTGGAAGAGATTGGATATCCTACCTTTTTAACTTCATCTTAATTTCTTCCATTTATGTACATATCTCTACAAAGCTTTTACAGGAGCTTCTTTTAGCTGAAGTACCTTGTGAAACAACAAATTAAAGGATCCTCAAACAAGCCATGTGAGGCCTTTACCTATAATATGGAAAAGTCTTGCACTTTGATCTTTGAGGTATCTCCTTTTGGCAGAATAACCCCACCAATGAGTCACTTGCTATGAGTCTATAATTTAGCTTGGAAACCACTTCAACCTTCTTCATGAATTGTGTTGTTTAGTGCTTAACTTGCTTGATAGTTGATACCTATTGTTTGTTTAACTTACTTGATATGCAAACAATCTAAATGATTGCTAGTGAATAAATAATGCAGAACAGACTACCGAAGAATATTTTTGTCATTTGGACCAAAACAAGTCCCAATGTATAGATAATAAGATCGACTTTCGGAGCCTATAACTTTCAATCTGGGTGTCAGAATCTCAACTTCTTTACCTTTCGGAAATGACATCAACGGCTCTACAGGATGGCCATCAAGGAAAATTTGTCGGCGTTTCTGATTTTTCTCAATTCTGGGTTCATATGGAGAGCGTATAGAAGCTCCAAAGTTTATTGCATAGATTTTGCAGTTTTACTAGTTTTTTTTTTAAAATTTCAAATTAGGAACATTTTCGTACTTTTGCATTGGTAGGGTTTGGCTATTTAAAGACGTTTTAGCCCTTCTTCTTCTTCTTCTTCTTGAACTGGCACATAAACCTAATCCACACACACTGATCGCACACGCATCCAGAGGACCCACAAAGTTTTCTTTTGTAGTAAATTATTGAATTTAATAAAACTTGCCTCTTAGTTGATTTAGGGTTTACCTTCCCGTCCAATAGCACGGCTGCTATTTCTTCATGTTCATAGAGCAATATCTATCCGCGTCACCGTTACGCCAATAAGCCGCACTTCAATTTCTTACTCGTGCTCATCTTTGATGCCATACTCACCGACCTTGGAATGATATATAGCAGGATGCCGCCTCCTTCATACGTAGCTATTTTCTTCTTCTTCTTTCCCCTTGTTTTGAAATTTAATGAAGCAAAACAATAAAATCTAAATAATTCATTTTCTTATCAGAAGAATTATAATTTTACACAAATAATATGATTGAATAAAAATCTATATTTCTGCATATTGGTCATTTTATTCTTCAAACTCAGGAAATGTGTTCAATCCCAAAAGGATTATAATGTGATTGTTTGCATAAATTCATTCTCCACATGGAAAGTTGTTTATAAATCACACTTGGTATCAAATCTAACCATCCCACAATTCTTCCAATGACCTGAAAGGACCGTTCTCAGAGACGAAATTATCTCCTCTGCATCCTCGCCATTGCAGAATTCGAGCTATTTTACCACACTCTTCTTTGCTTAGGTCCCAGTTGAAGATATTCGTGTTTGCGATCATTCTTTCTTTTCTGAAGCTTTTGACAACGAACGTCGCTCCTTTGCTGATATATCCACCTTAAAGCAACCTGTAACAGTGCATCCGAATTGTTTCAAGAATCTTTATCAGACACATCTATGTTACATTTTGAACAAGCAAAAAAAATAATTATATGTTTTATGTATCGATATAAATTCGATATAAATTGCCGTACCAATGCCACACACTTTCCTCTCTTGCTCCCAATCTCTTTCAAGACATCGCATTCCATGACTCTTATCGTTCCCAAATCGCACTGTTTGCTCCCAAAGGAGAGTAAGCAGTCACTTGAATACCCTTTTCTTTGCAGAAATTGATTAGCTTCTTTTGTTGCCAAACAAGATATCATAAAGAAATGAAAATATAAAAAAATAAATACCACCGGTTTCGACCAAAAAAGGGGCACTCAATAGAGCGTGTAACAAAATATAAAATATATCAAAGTTTTGATGCAATGGCAGTGATACTAAGTGAAGCACTCGATTGACCTCGGGCGGAATTTTAGCCGTATCAAGAAACAAGAAATTAACGTTGTTGCAACTTCTGGCAAGTGAAATTACTTACACCAGTGGAATTGGTGAGGCCTAACTTGATGCACTCCTCCATTTGCTCCGAAACAAACTTTAGATCGATGTCGAGAAGCCTGTTTGAAGCGTCGGGGAACTTCGGTCAGGGGTTAATGACATAGGCCAGTGTATGAGAAAGAGATCAACATATTCTAGTTGCACTAGTACAAATATTGCCAATAGTAATGGGGAATTGGTCACGGTTACAACCGTGACGAATTTAGAGTAACGATTTCAATAGATTTGGACCCGGTAGTTATGATCGTGACGAAACAAAAAATATGGCGGACTCCACAACCTTGGAGCTATTAAACACCAAAACCCCTCCCAAATTTCCCCCGACCCTTTATTTTCCCTTTTCCAAAAACATTTTCCCTCTATCGTCCCCAATTCTCTCGCTCTCCTCTAGTTGCTTGCTCCACCGCTGGCGCTGTCTATCCTCCATAGTCGAGCCCTTCAAAGCCCTCGCCTTCCTAGTCGAGCTCGTCGTCAAAGGCCCGGACCCGATTGAGCTCGTCATCGAAGCTCGTTATCGCCGTTGTCGAAGCTCGCCGTCGTCGTCTAGTGGTAAGTAATTTTTTTGAATTAATTTTAATTTTAATTTTTGCCCTAGACCGTCGTCGAATCTGATCGAAGCCCTACGTTGTCGCCGTCGCCATCGTCAAGAGGTAAAATTTATTTTATTTTTGTTTAATTTTTATTTTTTGCAGAATACCCTATTTTTTTTGTTTTACTTGCTGCTGCTGCTGCTGATGTTGTAGCTGTTATTGTTGATGATGTTATCGATGGTGGTGGTGTTGTAGTTGTTGATATTGGTGGTGATGGTGTTGGTGTTAGGGTAGAATTAGGGTTTGGGTTGGGTTAGAGATTAAAGATAGGGATAAAGTTAGGGTTAAGGTTAGGGATTGAGTTAGGGTTGGGGTTGGGGTTGGGGTTAGGGGATAGGTTAGGGTTTATGCTTAGGGTTAGTGTTAAGGTAATTTAGCGAATTTTTGTAGGTAATTTAGTGAAAATCAACAATAGTTAAAGATATTTTACTGAATAGGTTAGGGTTTATGCTTAGGGTTAGTGTTAAGGTAATTTAGCGAATTTTTGTAGGTAATTTAGTGAAAATCAACAATAGTTAAAGATATTTTACTGAAAAACAACGATGGTTAAGGGTATTTTAGTGTAAATAAACAACATTGAGCAGATGAGGGTTTTTTATTAAAATTTTTAATGATTGTTCAGTGAAAATAACAAACATTAAAGGTATTCTAGTGAAATTTATAGTAATTTAGTTAATTTACTAAGATAAATCATTTAGTTAAATTTTTAAGGTACTTTAGTAATTTAGTTAATTTACTAAGATAAATCATTTAGTTAAATTTTTAAGGTACTTTAGTGAAAAACAACAATAGTTAAGGGTATTTTAGTGAAATTCTTAGTAATTTAGTTAATTTAAAGTAATTTAGTGAAAAACCAAGAATGGTTAAGGGTATTTTAGTGTAATTTAATAAAATGAAACAAATATGTTGCTTAGGGTGTGCGTGTATCTATTTGCATGTGTGCATATGTTGGATGTAGTGCCCTCAAGAAAATTATTGTAATTACAGACACGCGATTATGATAATTGAGAGAGGACCTATACTGGTAGAACAATTTTACTCGAAATGATAGTATGCTATCTGGTTTGTCTTTATCATTGATGTGTACACGTTTTACTTGTTATTGCGTGTCGCTAATACATAATGATGAAGCTCGTAAGATTCTTGCTTCACTACCAGGATTATGATAGTGATCATATACGTGAGAGATGGGTAGCCTATAAGTACATTTTTAAATATCCCTAGTCGTGGGAGTATCGAGACTGGGCATCGAAATTCCGGAGTAGACTAATGTATACGTTTCGAGACCCCGACGAGAGACGGTGGCCGATCTCACAACCCATTGATGTTATGTCACTTAAGATAGTATACATGTGCTCACTGGAGGTGAGTACACTGGACAGACTCACCGAGAACTTCTAGATGGTATTATACCTATTGTCAGATGGAAGTTTTCAGGTGGCATGAGTACAGATTAGTCCTTCGTGTGAGTTCCCACTGTATTTTGATTACTACCCTACCACGGCTCAAAGGAGTAATGCAAACAGGTTTTAGTTGGGTACAGTTCCGAGCCATATGGAGGCAGTGGTCGACTGTCAGGGATTCGTCTCTCCTGGTATTAGGAGTCGATGTCGCGCTGTGTTCGGTTGGCTATCACCAGAAATCCGTGGTCACGGTAGGGGAGATTTACTGATAGTTGATCAATAGTATCTCAGTTGGTGACGAGCTTGACTCAGATACGACTTATCGGGTTAGTAGAGGTCTGATATGCGATACTTTTTGACAAAGAGACCGGACTGTACGGAGATTGTTACATTCAGGCTCAGTAGGATAAGGACGCACTTGATTATCGACCCTCTTTTCGATAACTACCCAGGTAGCCGTTACGTACAGCTAGTGCCGCTGATGTGCTTGTGGTTAAACCAACTGCCAGTGTATTGTCGAGTCTTTAGAGTCTTACACAGAGGGTTTTCCCGGTTCAAGCGACTGATGTAAGAGCCATACGGTTGTACGTGCACGGGTCCGATTAAATATGTGTACATGGTATACGGACTTAAATCGGACGATTGATAATACTAACTGGTTTAGGATTAAGCCGGATTATTAAATCAGGTTTTGATTTAATAATTTATATATGTATTTTTAATACATATATTTTAGTATTATTGTTCACTATTAATTTTCCCTCTTTGGTGCTATCCATATTTTTATACGGATACGTGTATATGTAGCGATACATATACCAGGTGAAGTATTCCGTATTTATACGGGAATGTTTCTAGAAGAAGAAGACCTCATATTTATTTAGAAAAATAGAAGGGAAATGAGGTGGAAATGAGGGGATTATGAAGCATGGTACTAACTATGTGGAGAGGGATGGCTTTTATTTTTATATGTTCTTTTCATTTAGTTGCACTATTTGCACCATGGTTGATATTTTGTAGCCATCCCCTTCTATTAGTTGACTTGATGATTTTTCTTCTCTTGCTCCATGGATGCTTCATGCTCTTCTCTTGCTTTTCTCCTTCTTCTTCTTGCACTCATTTTTAAGTAAGATTCTGGAGAGAAAATTTAGTGGAGTATTGCTATATCACCGGCCATCCAAACCTAGCAACTTTGGACTGTCGGCTAGAGCCTCCTCCGCGTTCACTCAAGTGGATCGTCTTCGGCAAGGGTGGTAATTCTCAAGCACGATCCTGCCAGGTACGAGCTTGGAGGGGTCTTCCATAATTGGGTGGACACACGACAAAAGTTGTATTTCTTCAAACCTTGCATCTTTTAGTTTTCTAGTTTAGGGTGTTTGGATCGTATTCTTGGGTTCGGGAGTCCGGTGCCCGCAAAAAGTTTTTGTTTTCGCTTCTGCCTTGTTTGTGGCCTCCGCGGTGTGGGCGCCGGATCCCAACATGATATCAGAGCCAACCCAAATGCCATAAACTAGTGTTTGACGATGCTTAAGTTTCAAAACCAAAAACACCATTTTCAAAACCTAGTTTCTGTCAGAAAATGTTTTGGTCTCTAAAATTTTTTTAAACAAGTGCAGAAGATTCATCTAGACTAGATAGAGACACACAATGAAAACAAGCGGTTTTTGTAAAGTTTGGACGGTGAGAATTGCGTTTTGGCCGATCTCATCGGGTGTACGTACTGTTCATTTCAGAGCTCATTTTCATGGTGCGTGCTGGGTTTTCTAAAATGGTATTTTTGGTGTTATTTGATTTGTTTCAGATTTCACTTTGTGTCATCTTAGCTTTAGGACAACTCGGGAGTTTTTAAAAACTTGAAACTTTTGCATCGTCGGTACCTGTGATGTTGTATATGTGTTTCTGAATGTCGTTTAATTGCTATCTGTTCATTTAGAAAGGGTTGCACACATTCTGGTGTTGCTTGCTTCTGCGGTTATAAATATATATCTGGTTATGGTTTATGCGGATTGACGTGATGGATAGCCTTGTATGCAATGTTAAATGTACAGTTCAGATTCATTTGTATATTGTTTTTTGTGGGGCGAGAGTCTTACATATGGACTGCCGTCACTGCCATCTTGCATATTCTTTTATTGGGGCACGACTGGGTTGAGGTCGATGTCGCCATTGTATATATATTTTCTTTTCTCTACCAGGATTACCCCGCGGAGGAGTGCTCGAATAGCCGGGTTCTAGAGGGCAATGGGCCCGCATCTCATAGCGTTGAGACCGGAGGGGCTTATTCTAGAATTGGCGGGCTATTTGCCGCACTCGTAGGGGGTATAGGTTGACCCACGGATGGAAGCCCAAGTTACCGGATTCCGTGAAGTGCTGGGTGACCCACTCACTTTGTTGATTGGGGTTGCTTCACTTCAGGGATTGGCGGGTAACTTGCCGCACTCATAGAGGTCTAGGATCTTCATTGCACTGGCTATCCATACGACCGGAGAACGCCGCGTCTCATTTATGGCTCAAATGAAACGCGGGGCTCCTAAATTATCCTCTATTCCATATTGTTATTCGCATGCCTGTGATGACTATTATCTGCCTGCGATATTGGGGTGTGTGTGTGTGTGTATGATATATAATTAGTAGATGCTTTTATATGTTGTGTATCCACGCTAGTACAGCCCTCGCTCTGCCGCTAGTTAAGTAACCTAATGGTGTATGACGGGCCCCGTGGCGAATGCAGATGGCATATAAAAAACATGTTATTTTGGTTGTTTCTTTTGTGGCTTGGAAACATAAAATGATGGGAATGCATTATCTGAATAATGTAAGGAAAAACGAACCTAAATGATGTTGTTGGAACCAATTTTAAAACTACTTGGTTTTCTTCAAAACTTTTAGTCGTATTCATTTGCTTTGCATATATGTATTCGGTTAGGAATATCCCGCACCTCATTCTATGAGGGAAGAGCCTTGATCTCTTCATTAGGAGTTCGCTCTTAAGTAAAAGTTTATGTTACTAGTTTTAAAAAGCGGAGCTTAAGCCACTCCATTTCAAAACCACTCGAGTTCCTTCAACGATATCAAGTTCATTACATTAAGGGTTTTTCGCCAAAACCAGCTATAGCCCTCCATCATTTCAGATTAGTATTTCCTAGTATTCGTTCTACATATGTCGTGCTCAACCGAGACGTAGTGTTCGATAGCTCTGTAATACTTTTCTATCGCAAGGATATGCGGATTGGTTATGACAGTCGTACGGTCATTTCGGCTCAGTCAAGGACTCGTACGGGTGGGTTTAATGCAATCAAGATAATGACGGGTTGAACTTGACTAGGACCTTTTGATATGTTGGTTCAGTCAAGATCACTTGGGTCCTAGGGGCAAAATCCATATCGGGAGTTTCAAACATACAGGAAAATTACCAGGCATGTGCATACCTTCTGCAGTGTGGTGACTTGAGTGGATTCCGTCAGGTTATCAATTGATGATAGTTGGGTCCCGATTCCCATTGATGAGTACGTATTATTCCTCCGGAGATTTTTCACTTAAATGATCCCGATTAGTTCTCCTTTTAGGATTTGAAGAAGAATTCGAGGAAACAGTGGGAGCCATCATGATCAGATAAAGTGATAACCAATCTAATCTTGATAGAGTACAAGCTGAGTGTTTTTTCTCTCTCTCTCTGGTATAGCAACCCATGACTTACCTTAAAAACTCATGAACCAATTTGACCGAACCTTTTTACACGCTTTGGCTTTGGTTTGCCTTGATTCGTGACAAAGTCGTGTATATCCCTGCCATTCCTACTTTACCCTTTGCATTTCATCAGAACATGTCATTTCGCTACGATGATCCATATTGCTTGAAACGGCCATCGTATAGTTACATTCGAACTCGATGAAGTTACTTCAGTCGAGGATGGCCACAGGTTCTGAAGAAATTGAATAAGATTATTCGATTGTCTCTTCCCTTTACCTTCTCTCAGGTTGCGAGAGCTTCTTGATTAGGAGAGTACACCTGTTACGTTTATTGGATAGTCGTCTTCCAAACCTTAGGCTGATGCCGAAAGGTAGGGAAGGAAGAAAACCAGTTAGTGCAGGAACGGTGTGCAGAAGGTAAGAAATAGAGACATATAAAGGGACTGAAGTGAGGGAAAAGAAAATTGCAACTACTGTCATGAATCTAGATAATAGAAAAGGCATTACTACGAATACCTGACCGTCCCCTATGAAATATTTTCATGTTTCAGTTTTTCCGTGTACATGTAATTGAGAACCGTTTTCCCAATCAATTCTGACTCCAGGGTTGGTATTTACCAGTTTTGGATCTCACATTTATATGGTGTTACAGATGATGAGTAGGAACAAAATATTGGGAAATGGATGATTTGATCCTTAATATCGGAATTCGTTGCAATTGGTGATATTGGATTAAATCGTCTGGCTTTTGCCTGACGACAAACATTTGGTTTTGAATTACCGTTGTTATGCACCAGATTTTAAAATGAAATATCTGTATTTATTTTTATAAAGTGAGATATACATTTTGAAAATTGTGTTGTAAACATTTACTTTTATCAGTTCAGGATAAGTTAAGATGCATTGAATAACGGTGTAAGACATTTTTAACCAAGATACAGTTTTCAATTTACAAAACATAGAATTTGAGTTGGTATACTTTTGAGACTTATACATGAAAGTGTATGTTGTCCAGTGTCCTTTAGGACAAGGGATTGATACTCTTACTTCATTCAGAATTACCTATGAGTTCTCTGGTTTTAGACATGCATTCGTAGTAATGCAAGGTCAAAGATTTTGAGAAGTTTATAGGTATAAAAATAAAGTAGAGAACCACACATTCGAAGTATCGGGATTCTTCGAGGTGATCAAAGATTTAGATACTTATGCTAGGTATTCCATTATATTAATATCGAGAACTTGATTCTCTCACAGGTTACTCATCCGTGGACACGCTCCATGATAAGTAATGATGTATTGACCTTTTTCTATTAGGTGATATGCATTGAAAACAGCTGCATGACTTTTGAATCCGGTCTAAATTTGTGCCTTAATCTATATGGACATAGAATGGTTACATATCTTCAGGTTGTTAAGATATGGAGTTATCTGGTTTCTGTTTAAAAACAGAATCCGGACAAACTCGAGGCATGCTTCGGTAATGGCAGATTGTGGATTATCCCGAGCTTTCGCTGTGATTTTGTTTCTACCATTTACAAGATCAATAGTTACATTGTTCTTGACTCGCCACCATTTTATAAAAGGATATTTTTGCAAAAGAAACTAGTGGGAGTGTGGTAGAATTGGAAGTGATTCCAGAACCACAAACGGTTACTGAAAATTTAGTAGAACCTAAGGATTCAATTGGACTTGACAAACCGTTAGCCACTCTGCAGATTTTAGTAGGTGACCTCAGACACCTGAGAGACACTTCGGTTTTCTCATAGACGGTGACGGGGAGGTTGGCATTATAGTAATGATGGCCCTACTAGTTATCAGCAGATCATAGGAAGTGGTAACTTCCAGGTGACCAGATACTTCATATCCAATATGGACTCCATGCACTTCAGCAAATTATGGATTTTGTATTTTGTTGGGTGCTCTTAAACGGGGTAAAACCTATTAGGAGCAGGTAGATCTTTCGAGATATGTGCAGGTGGAAAGGTACTAAGCTAATAAGACTAGACTAGTTGTTAAGAGTTTTCATCAAATACCCGTTGTGGATTGTGATGTAATTTTTACTTCAGTGTCTAGCTGAAGTCCATATGGATATAACTTGACACTGCTATTCCCCTTACTTGTTATCAGCAGATCATAGGAAGTGGTAATTTCTAGATGACCAGGTATTTCATACCCAAGATGGACTCCACACACTTCAGCAAATCATGGATTTTAGACTTTGCTCGGTGCTCTTGAAGGGCTAAAAGCCCATTAGGAGCAAGTAGATCTTTCGAGATCTGTGCAGGTAGAAAGGTGCTAACCTAATAAGGCTAGACTTGTTGTAAAGAGTTTTCATCAAATACTCATTGTGGATTGTGATGTGACTTTTACTTCAGTATCTATGCTGAAGTCCATATGGATATGTTTTGGCGCTGATGCAGTTCATGGATATGATATCTGGCAGTTAGATGACTATAACGTCTTTCCAAATAGGATTTTGGAAGTGCACGTGTATATGACTCTGCCAGAGGGTTATTGTAGTCAGTAGGAGCAGTGGAAGGTGTGCAAGATGCTTATGTCTATTCATAGACTAAAACAAGGATAGCGGAGATGGATCATTTGTTATTGATGTGACAGTCAAGGTGATTGACTTCGTCAAAACAAAGGTGAACCCAGTAAGAAGAATGTAGGGGGTACTGTCTATGATTTAGATGACATACTCTGGATAGGAAGTGATGTTCCTATACTACAATCAATCAGATTTTGGTTATTATATGGTATTTTCTCCACGTTGGATATGGATAGTATATCAGGAGTTTTGATGATTGGATCTATGGTTTTAGATCTAGATTTGGGATGTTTCCCAAATCGGGTACTTAAACAGCATTTTAAAAGTATTTTAGAATAGACGACTCCTGGCGTGGTGGTGTACCCGCAAGTGATGGGTCACCCTCTCTAAAGAGATGTCTTATAGACTGATGAAGAGAGGGGCGGGCATGAATGACATATCATTTGCTTAGGCAATTGAGTTAATCATGCATAGTCTTGTACAACACCAGATATTGATTTTCCACTAGTTGCAATAAGCATATATTAATCCAATTCTCGAGAAACAAAAGGAAGCAGTAAAGAACATAAGAGGATGTTCTTGGTATAGGATAATGGCAGCTTCCTCTTGGAGGCGGTTATCAGTTCAGACTTCCAAAGTGACGTGGATGACAGAGATGCTGTCAGAGTTATGAGTTTAGCCTCTTCTGAGGATCAGTGTATTGGATAGTGTTCCAATAAAGATATTGAGGTAATCATGGTGTAGGATGCTGGTTATAACTCAACAGAGAATACAACCCAATAAGTTTGTTGGATAGGAGTTGTTCATTGATGAACTTGGTCCCATCAGGTATCCAGACAAATTCTTGTGGCGGGGTATTGCTCAATTTGGGAGATTGTTGATCTCTGCAAAATTGAGATATAGAGAGAAGAAGTTGAAACATTATAGCGGATCCATTCATTAAGCCTATTTCTCGAACATGGATGTTCTTCAAACGAGATTTGAGAAACTGATTAGTAGAGAAGTTGGGTATTCGATAGCACACGGGATGCGGGTATGCGATGCCGCAATAATTAGCCTTAAGTGCAATTGAGAGATTGTTGGATATAGTGCCATCACGGCAATTATTGTAATTGCAGGCACACGATTATGATAATTGAGGAAGGACCTATACAAGTAGAACAATTTTACTCGAAATGATAGTATGCTATCTGGTTTGTCTTTATCATTGATGTGTAAACGTTTTACTTGTTATTACGTGCCACTAATACATAATGATGAAGCCCGTAGGATTTTTGCTTGACTACCGGCGTTATGATGGCTATCATATATGTGAGAGCTGGGTAGCCTATAAGAACATCCTTAAATGTTCCTAGTCATAGGAGTATCAAGACTGGGCATCGATAATCCGGAGTAGACTAGTGTAACCGATTCGAGACCCCGACGAGGGACAGAGACCGGTCTCACAAGCCATTGGTGTTATGTCACCTAAGATAGTATACAGGTGCTCACTGGAGGTGAGTACACTAGACGGACTCATTGAGAACTACTAGATGGTATTATACCTATCGTCAGATGAAAGTTCTCAGGTGGCATGAGTACAGGTTAGTCCTTCAACCTGAAGTCGTCATTTGTCTCGTGTGAGTTCCTACTGTACTTTGATTACTATCCCACCACGGCACAAAAGAGTCGTGCAAAAAGATTTTAGTTGGGTACAGTCCCGAGCCACATGGAGGTAGTGGTCAACCGTCAGGGATTCATTTCTCCTGGTATTAGGAGTTGATGCCGCGCTGTGTTCGTTTGGCTATCACCAGAAATCCGTGGCCACGGTAGGGAAGATTTACTGATAGTTGAACAGTAGTATCTCAGTTGGTGATAAGCTTGACTCAGATACGACTTATCGGGTTAGTTGGGGTCTGACGTTATCCACCCCTAGACCTGATATGCGACACTCTTTGACGAAGAGACCAGACTATACGGAGATTGTCACATTCAGGCTCAGTAGGGTAAGTACTCACTTGATTGTCGACCCCCCTTTCGACAACTACCTGGGTAGTCGTTACGTACAGCTAGTGCCGCTAACGTGCTTGTGGTTAAATCCACTGCCAGTGTATTTTTGAGTCCTTAGAGTCCCACAAAAAGGGTTTTCCTGGTTCAGGCAATTGATGTAGGAGCCGTACGGTGGTACGTGCAGGGTCCGATTAATACGTGTATGCGGTATACGAACTTTAATCGGACGGTTGATAATACTAGCCGGCTTAGGATTGAGCCGGATTATTAAATCAGGTTTTGATTTAATAATTTGTATATGTATTTTTAATACATATATTTTAGTATTATTGTTCACTATTCATTTTCTCTCTTTGGTGCTATCTGTATTTTTATACGGATACGTGTATATGTAGCGATACATATACCAGGTGAAGTATTCCGTATTTATACGAGAATGCTTCTAGAACAACAAGACCTCATATTTATTTAGAAAAATAAAAGGGGAAATGAGATGGAAATGGGGGTATTATGAAGCACGGTGCTAACTATGTAGAGAGGTATGGCCTTTATTTTTATATGTTATTTTCATTTGATTGCACTATTTGCACCATGGTTGATATTTTGTAGCCATCCTCTTCTACTAGTTGACTTGATGATTTTTCTTCTCTTGCTCCATGGATGCTTCATGCTCTTCTCTATCTCTTCTCCTTCTTCTTCTTGCTCTCATTTTTAAGCAAAATTCTAGAAAGAAAATTTAGTGGAGTATTCCTATATCACCGGCCATCCAAACTTAGCAATTTTGTACTGTCGGTTAGAGCCTCCTCTGCATTCACTCAGGTGGATCATCTTCGGCAAGGATATTCAATCCTCAAGCGTGACCCCGGCGGCTACGAGCTTGGAGGGGTCTTTCACAATTGGGTGGACACGCGAAAAAAGTTGTATTTCTTCAAACCTTGCATCTTTTAGTTTTCTAGTTTAGGGTGTTTGGATCGTATTCTTGGTTTAGGGCGTCCGGTGTCTGCAAAAAGTTTTTGTTTTCGCTTTTGCCTCGCTTGCGGTCTCCGCGGTGTGGGCGCCGTATCCCAACAACATACACACATACACATACAAAAAAAAAACACACAAGCGCGCCCACTCACACACACACACACACACCCCCTAACCCCAAACCTAAATCCAACATCTTAAACTCGATTAAGAAAACCCTTAACTTTAAAAACTGTTCCCTAAACCAAAAACTTCGAAACCTTGAAATTGATATGTAAACGTAAAGCTAATTCAAATTAAATCTTAAACTAAGTGTATGATACTCGATAATAATATGAAATTTTCATATTCTCATCGATAATCATATATGAAAATGAAAACACGACTTAGTTCCCGTCTATCGGTTAACATATGTTCGATATTCGTCGTGACATAAAATTATACGAAGTTTGTTAAACATCGGACAATATCGTTCGGTTCTAACAACCGTCGTGTAGTCTATGTGACGAGAATATTTAATCGTATGATAACCAATATATTTGTCCAATGTGGAAAAGTTAGGAATGTATAAAACAAACACCTATATTCACTTATGTATTTCATTTATTTCGAGATATTTCGTCAGTACCTTTCCGCTGGTTCTTCTTGTACAACGATAGATTAGATGTGTGTTTCAATACTGTTTGATAGCAATAAAATGATCATCTTTTCTATTACAGTGTATTCGGAGAACAGTGGCGAGGTGATGCCGAAATTTTCTCAAAATGGATGAAAACACAAGTGAATGGGTATATATTTTATACAATCTTAATGGGATGGGTTCCTTACCCCTGACAGCCGCTACGCTCGATATCCAATATAGAATATTTAATATCATCATCTTTCTTAGAAGAAGAATCCAACTCCCTAACTATGAGCATTTGCTCTCGTCCCTTGATAATATTTATAACTAAATCGTCAATTAAAACTTAAATTAACCAAGTCATCAATTAAACCTAGCACTAACGCTTCTTAATATCCAGTCTATCGTGTATCTGTCAAGAAATCTTAATTGATGTGTTTTGTCTATAGGAAGCTTGCTTTGTCTAGACTGTTCCAATATGGAATTCCCATACCTCCACGACAAGAGTTGGATGTACGTCGACATCCCTCAAGAGTCAATGAACTTTTCCTTAACGGTGTTTATTTTTTCACCGATTTTGCCTACACACGTCTTAGGTTACCGAAAAAGCACGAAATCTATTGTTCTTGATCTAAGTGTATGAACATGCAATTGCTCAAGAATTCGGATGTTAAGTTACACATCTTGAAAAACGGTTTCGTCAGAAATTACACTAAGTGGGAACTTCATGGAGAAAAAGAAGCCGTTCTAATAGAAGATGAGACATGACCAGTGCAAGAGAAGGAAAACAAATTCATCAAAACGGAAACCGTAGCGTGGTAAGGGATAGTAGAAGAAGAGGAGGAAGAGGAATGACAGTTTGAAGAAGATGACACTGCAGAAGAAGATGATACTATATTCATGCCGATCGATAATATAGATGAGCTTATAAATGCCGCTGGACTTTCTTATGATACGGAAAGCACTGGACCCTTGTTAATGGAGAAGTACAAGGATGACCCTAGAATCCCGCTATATCAAAATTACAAAGGGTTTTCAAAACTGTCCTTTTTCATACGTATCTTCCAGATCAAGTGCAAGAATAGATGAAGTGAACAGTCTTTCTATGACTCCTAGAATTGCTGAAGGAAACTTTTCCCGACAGAAATAACGTGCCACCGAGCTGGTATGAGAAGCAAAAGATAATTACAAATATCGGCCTGAAGTATTATAAAATACATGCTTGTGAGAATGATTGTGTTTTGTTTCGGAATGAACACGCCACACTTAGAAAAATCCCCGTGTGCGGGACCAGCCGATTCAAGACTAAGAAAGACTCTCAGCCGAGTGATGTGCCCGTGAAGATTTTATGTCATTTTCCATTAATACCGAGGCTGTAGGTGGCCACCGATTTCTAGTTATAGTCGTGTCCTGCACAGTGTGATATCAACTTCCTATACCAGGAATGATGAATCCCCTCAATCGCTCACTGCCTCCATGTATTTCAGAACTATACCCAACTAAAACCTGTTTGCACGACTGAGTAGAGCCGTGGTAGGGTACTAATCAAACTATAGTGGGAAAACACACAAGACACAATGGCAATCTCAGGTCAAGGGACTATCCTGTACTATTGTCACCAGAGAACTACTATATGACATTGGTATAATACCAAATAGGAGTTCTCGGTGAGTCCGTCCAGTGTAACTCATCCAATGAGCATCTGTATACAATTTTCGATGTCAAACACCAATAGCCATAGGATCAGCTATCGTCCTTTAACCGGGTAAAGAAACGTACACACTAGTCTAAACTATAATACTGATGCCCAGTCTCGATACTCTTACTACTAGGGACATTTAAGAATATGCTTATAAACTACCAGGCCCCACTAGTATGATCCCTATCATTAATCCTGGTAGTCAAGTAAAGATCCTATGGGCTTTATCTCATGTATTAGTAATACATGATAACGAGTATATATATGACAGATAAAGACAAACCAGATAGCATACTTTCATCTCGAGTAATACTATTCTCTGTATAGGTTCTCTTGAATTCAGTAATTACATTTCTACAATTATGATACTTGCCTTGAGGGCACCTATATCCAATAATCTCCCACTTGCACTTAAAGCTAATTATTGCGGTATCGCATACATACATCTCATGTGCTACTGCATGCCCAACTTCAGTACTAACAATTTCCCAAAATGTGTTCGAGAAATAGCCTCAGTGAGTGGATCTGCTACAATGTTTCTAACTGTATCTTTTTGAATCTCAACTTCGTAGAGATCATCTATCTCTTGAAATGAGCAATACCTTCCTGAGAACTTTGTTTGGATAGCTGATGGGACCGTGTTCATAAATGAACGTATTTATCCAAACAACTACTTAGGATGTATTCTTTATTAAGTTACAATCAGCATCTAGCATCTTAACTACCTCAGTATCCTGCTTGGAACTCTTCTAATATACTTCTCCTCTTAAGAGAGTAAACTAATAACTCATGACAAATACTCTGTTATCCATGTCACATTGGAAGCTAGAATCAGTAATCGCCTTCCGAAATAGGCTGCCATTACTATACACCAAGAACATCTCATATGTTCTTCACTACTTCCCTATGTTTCTTCAGGATTAGACTAATATTAGCTTATTATGCCATGTCAAAAGCATTATCTGGTCTGGTACATGACATTGCATGACTGACCCAACTACCAAAGCAGATGGAATGTCATTCACTCGAGTCCCTCTCTTAATCAATCTTGAAGACATTTTTTTGGAGTAAGTGACTCCACTACTTATGGTACACTACAACGCTAGGAGTCTTCCATCCTAAACCTTTTAAAATGGTTTCATTATATCTGAATTGGGACAATCCCAAAGCCTATCAAGATCATCTGTATAGACCTAGTCCCCAGATTAATAGTTCAAATCTTATATGGAGAAGCATCTGTGACAACCATAATTTAATCAATTGTAGTATAGGAACACCATTTCTTAACAAGAGTATGTGATCCACATCAATATGCGAAACCTAACAATACTCCCTACAACTTTCTTACAAATACCGGGTTCATTTTTAATTTTGATGAAGTCAAACATTTTGACAGCAATATCAAAACAGATGATCCATCTCCAATATGCCTGCTTTAGTCTACAAATAGACTTAAACAACTTTCACACTTTCCGTTGCTCCCACTGACTAAGATAAACTTTTGGCAGAGTCAAATACACATACAATTATAAATCCAATTTAGAAAGACATTATAATCATCTATATGCCAAATATCATAGTCATGAAAACAGCAGTGGCAAGTATTATCCGTATGGACTTTAGTACAGACACTGAAGTAACAATATCATCACAATCCACATCGGGTATTTGATGAATACCGTTTACTACAAGTCTAACCTTATTAGGTTACTACCTTTCCAATTGCACTGATCTTGAAATATATTCTTTCTCCTTATGGGTTTTACCCCTTCAGGAGCATCCAACAAAGTCTATAATTTGTTGTAGTGCATGGAGTTCAACTTGGCATCCAGCCATCAGTCGGAAGTCACACTTCTTATAGCCCGTTGATAACTAGTAGGGTCATTATCACATGATGCAAGCCTCCTTGTCACCATCTACGAGCATATCTAAGTATCCCTCGGGTGGCTGAGGTCGCCTACTAAATTTGCGGAGCGGCAATGATCTGTCAAGGTCAATTGAGCAGGTTCTACTAGATTTTTAGTAACCAATTGCGATTCTGGAATTACTTCGAGTTCTATCATACTTCCACTAATTTCTTTTGCAAGAAATTTCTTTACCAAGGAGGTGGCGATTAAAGAACAAAACAATTTTGATCTTCAAAATGGCAGAATCTATCCCCTGCTAAACATTGGGATAACCCACAAACTGCTATTATTGAAACATACCTCGAGTTTGTCTGGATTATTTTGTTAAGCACAAACCGAATAACTCAATATCTTAACAACCTTAAGATGATAATCATTCTTTATTGTAAGTCGATGTCGCGCACCCCGTGGGTTCGCGGGGAGGTGGAGTTTGCAAAAACGATTTTTATATGCTTCGCAACACCGACTAAACTCCAGGATCGATACTAAACCCTAACTAACTAAACAACTATAAGCTTTAAGTACTATGTAAGAAAGTTATACCTCAAGAATCAAGTCCTTCGATCTTGTACTCCTCCTCCTCTTCTTGATCTCCTTGAAGAGTCTACGGACCGCGCTTCCTCTTCGGCCTCCTCTCCTTAAAGAAAATCCACCTGAGAGTGTCTACCTTGAGCTCCTATCTCTAAGATGAGGAAACTAGGATACCTAGTATGCTAATCTAATCAACTTAGAGGATTTAGAGAGTGATTATGGATAGATTAGTCTCAATAACCCTAGGCTTCTCAACACATGAGACAATCAGGGTTTGAGGTAGAAGAAGAGAGCTCTTGAGGAGAGAGAGTGTGTGTGTTTTTGATAAGAATGAAATGAATATGGCTAATTGTGATGACTACGAAGCATAGAAAAATATCTTACAAAATATCTACCAAAATATCTAAGTGTCACCTTACCTCAATAGTCATCCATGAGTCACCAAGTAGCCATGCATCATTTAATGAAAATTCACACTTCATATCTCCACCTCATTAACCATTTAATCTAAATGGTTAATTCAAGAAATGAGGTGTCTTCTTCTAGAAGCACTCTTGAGTAAATTACAAGAATACCCCTCACCGTATATACATACCCGTATTCGTATTTCGAAAAACACAAATACAATGAGACAAAACTAATCCAATAATCTAATAGAGGATCCGGCTTAAACCAAATCTCACTAGTATTATCCGTCCAAACATGATCCGTGCACAAGTACACGTATATGTTCGAACCATGTCGTAAAACCATACGACCACTACATCGTTTCGCCCGAAGTAGGGAAACCCTCTGTATGGGACTCCAAAAACTCGACAGTACACTGGCAGTGGGTTTAACCACAAGCACGCCAGTGGTACTACCTGTACGTAACGGCTACCCAGGTATCTGTCGATAAGAAGGCCGATGAGCAAACTCATCCGAACTCCTACTGAGCCTATCTGTGACAATCTCCGTAGAGTTCGGTCTTTTCGTCTAAGAGTATCGCATATCGGGCCTAGGGGCGGTAACCGTCAGACCCCTAATAGCGTAATAAGTCATGCCGGAGTAGAGCCCAAAACACCCTGAGAAACTACTGGAGTACCTACCAGTAAATCTCGTTTGCTCTGGCCAGGGACTTTGTGTAATGGCTTTCCGAAGACAGTGCGATATCAAACCCCAATACCGGGAGAGACAAATCCTATCTAACCGTCACTGCCTCCAAGTGCTTCGGGACTGCACCCAACTACTACCTGTTTGCACGACTCGTTAGAGCCGTGGTAGGATAGTAATCTAAGAACAGTGAGAACACATTCGAGGCAAAGTAGTAGTGTCAAGTCAACAGACTATACTATACTCATGTCACCTGGGAACTGCTACCTGACGATGGGTATAGTACCAACCAGTAGTTCGCTATAGTCCGTCCAGTGTAACTCACAACCAAATGAGCACATGCATACTATCTTCAGTACGACATACCATGGCTGTAGGACAAACCATCTCCACTGCTGGGATGAGAAGCGTATACACTAGTTGTTCAGTCGAAAATATCGCGCATTTGATATAAAATTTTCCTTACTTTTCTTAAATATTTAAAAGTGTTTATTGTAAATATAGAACATATTTAAGTTTATCTGTGAAAATACTATTTACCATATGTTTATATATTATAATTAATATTATGAAGGAAAATGTATGCACATAATATTTATATAATATTTTGATAATTTAAATATGCATATCATATCAAATATCCTTAATCAATATTCTTAAAATATAATATTATAAAATGGTTAGGATAATATCTCAAAAATACCAAATATTACTAACATTATTCATTGAGATATTGTGCAAGATTTAGTTCAGGTCAGGAGATCGGGATATCAAGATGCCGGGAATAAAAAATCTACCGAAGAAGTTAAATAAAATCGAAGAATCAATACTGGCAGAGACTCAGAAAAGATATGAAGATTCCAGACATCAAATAAATCTCCATGTGTCACAATGAAGCAGCCCCAGAATTTTGAAGACATGATCTCACCAAAGAACCGCCCTTCCGCAATCAAAAGCTCATATTACGGCGGAACCGCGATGGATTTAGGGAATTAGGATTTGGGATTTTTAGGTTAGATTTTCAGCAACAAACCCTAATTCTGGGGATCTATAGTTTCTGGTTTTGGGACTATTTAAAGGACCGAGGGCTAAAGCTAGAAAGAATCAATCTTTTACATAAAGCAAATCACTGTCAAAGAACAAGTGATTCAAGACAGGTCCACGATTCGACGTGATAAGGCGACGTGAGATTCGACGGAACATCTACTTCCTATGAGGCAGAGATCGAGAGCAACTTCTTTTCCCCCTTGTAATCTAAACTCGAAGGTTTTGTAATTGTGAAGTTGATTAACAAAGGTAGATCATTAGATTAATTATTTAGTATTTAATTTCTGCATTATGACCTCATTCTCTATCCGTTTTTCTTTTATCTCCATCATGCGCGAGTAATTCTCTGTTTGATAGGGTTCGTAGGATTATGGTAGAATAATGGATGAGAAAATACTTTAACTTTTTTTTAAGTCTTATGAAGTTTATAAATTTTAGCAAAAGGATCGTTAAACTCCTAATCGGGCGCGCTACCAATTTATTGCTAGTCTCGACCGCGATTTGAGATCAGATTAATAATTTTTTTATTAAGGGCTAGACATGAATAGAGATCAATGAAAGGACCATGGTCAATAGTGTGGAAACCCTACTTTCTTCCAAAGAACCCTAATTCTCATTCATCACTATCAATCTAGTTTTAAATCTATCAATAGATAAAATGAGTTATCTTTATTAGTCATCCATGACTACTAAATCCTAATGAACCATACAAGCCCTCTTCTTATATTTCTATATCCATATTTAAATTAGATCTGAAAACTATAAATTCTATATCTGTATTTAACGTAGATCTAAAATCTAAAACTATTCTCCTTATTCTTCTATTTCTAATCAACACGTCTAAAGTAAGATTAAAAGATTCCATGAACCCCTGAGAACGACCCGTACTCATCTCGGCTAGCTACACGCGACACCGTTATTGATTACGGTTATTTACTACACTTTCACAGAATCAATCAAATGGCGCCATTGCCGGGGATGCGTGCGTAATTTTTTTCTTACTATTTGTGTTGAATTATTATTCGATCCATATCATAAAATAAAATAAAAACGCATATTGTGTATTTAACGATTAGTGTGCGATTTTTGTGAGAGAATCCGGAGACACTAATGAAAGGAAATCAAGATTCAAAGACTTTCAGAGATGTCCAGAGGAGCTATGAAGGTACTATAGAATTTTTTTACAAAGAACCCCCTAAATAGCAGCAGAACCGCGGCAAAAGGGTGAATTTTGCAGCGGTTGGGCGGCGAAGTTGGGAAATTCTGCATCCAAATTTCTCTGGTAACTTTTCTATCTCTTTCTCTCTCCTCTGAAAAATCCAATAATATATTTTTCTGCAGGAATCTTTGCAAAATATCGCCGCTCAAAAATCTTTTTGTGTGTTTTGTTTTGCGGGTTATTTTTGCATATTTTAATACGGACTTTAAGGGGCAAGACCACAATTCAGATTAGGTGGGGATTTCATCACCCTTTCTAGGCCCCACAAATCACAAAATGAGTATCCGCATCACCCTACATTAATTAAAAAATATCTAGACCAAGACCCTAAGTACCGTCGCGCTCAATTAGGACAGAGGAAGGTCGTAGGTAATCTATCGCTTGTCCACATTTCTTTTGTAGTGTCTAGGGAAGTGTGTCTAGGAAAATGGTTACTTAAATAGACCTGCTATTTTTGGTGATTCGTATAGCGGATACATTCCACTTACCTGCCACTTACCTAGAGTAATAAAGAGGTAGTAGAGAATTGATCCTCTGGCTTGTCCTTTGGATATCTAAGAGCGGTCTAGTGCTTGATCTAGATGACCTTAGTTCTAGGGTTGCTTGTGCATTTTGTGATTTGTTGAGTCAACTCTCAAGTCCTTTCAAAGTAAAACAATCCAAATAGAGCTTAAAATTTTCCCTTTTCACCCTCCTTCCTCTTTTCACCTTCTTATAATGGGTAACCCAAATAGACGAACTCTTGCCGAGCTTTGCTATCCAGAACCAGATATTTCTTGTTTTCGTAATCGCTTCGGTATACACTCCAACTCTACCACATGCGTTTAAGAGATCGTATAGAGCAAACGAAAAGAAATAGTTGGCCACCTCACCCTAGGTCCTATCAACCGCATCAAAATTCTACATCTTCTTCTGTTGATACCCCATCTAACACGTGTGAGGGAACTCCTAAATGCATGTCCATCGCTGAGTATATAGGGAGAACTAACGACCAAAGTTTCAATCCGGTCAAACCGTTAGGAAAACAAACCCACCACTTTCTAAAGAAGATTTTTATACTCGTTTTGCAGCGTATATAGCATATGTTGACAATCGTCAACCAACCTACCAATATCAATATATCACAATGTTGATCCTACTCCTGCCCAGTTTTTACAACCATTCGATTCCTATCAATCCTACCCGACTTTTACACTTTCTCTAGACATTCTTTCTAATCAGTCATTTGGGAGTTTTACTTATCCACAAGTATTTCAATCTTATACTGAAACCCCTTACCGACCCATATCCAGTCTTGAACGGAACGTGGAAGAATATCGGGTAGCGTCACGCCGTGCCACAAAGGAATTGAATGCGTCCATGTCCATCCTCATAAAACAAAACGAGTAACTAGTTTTGAACTAGCTCAAAATCTTCCAACGTATGATACGGCCATAGGACTAATTGAGAATTTGGGTAGTGAGAGAGAGCGGTACACCCTTCCAAATCAATCCTCCCCATCCCAAATTGAAATCCACAACTCCAGTTTCACAGATCTATCGAGTACACCAAATGATTTACCAATTGAAGATAGAAAGTTTGATGAGTTGTGCGACTTTGGAGTTTTTGTTTTACCTGATTGTGAAGAGTCCATTTGAAGTGAAACAACACCCGATCCTTGTGATCTCTACACCTCCACTTTAGAACCGAAATTGATTGAAAACCATGCTTTTAATGAGATGTCTGAGAATTTTAACCTTCACTTGATTGAGGAGATTGACGTTGGGGATATATTGGATGATGAACCCAAAATTTTGGATGAATTTGTCCTACCGATTCATCAGGTACATTCACTTCCGTATGGACATCATCTCGAACTTTTAACTGTTCTTCCTGGATCTCATACGCGTCTTGAAATTGATGATAAATGTATGACTGAAAAGAAGAACGAAATTCAGCCTTCATTTCCCACATCTGGTTCAGCAATACTTGACATACCAATTTGTTTACCCATTTCATCTCCCACTTTCTCTAGTTCTTCTTCTATTCTTCCTTTAATTTTAGTGAGTGTTGATGAATCACAATCCGATATTTCGAGTTCGATAATTCTAGAAAGACAACTTGATTTAGACTCTTTTGAGAATGAGTTAGATGAGCTTTTCGAGTCTTCTACCTCCATAATTTTTGACAAATCAAGTGTGTTGAATTCTTACGCGACACTTATTGACATTGAAACATTCAATCGGACCTTTGATGAAAGTTTTGAAAATATTTTCGCCAACGAACTCGCATTCCTAAATGACATGGATTTTATGATTAATCAATCTCCAACCGAAGAAGTTGAATCACCACCATTTCTTCTTATCCCATATGAGAATGTGACGAATCATTCACATTCTCGTTTTCATTCGCCATCACTGTTTCGTCTCTATCAACTGAGACGTAAACCATACCACCTCTTATCCCCTCCCCAATTCTTGTCTACATATAACAGGTTCTTCTACCAGTATGTTATATCGATAAAATATTTGAATGGTTGGTGTTGATATTTGGTCTTTGTAAAGCTTTATATTGACCAATAACTTTAACTCTCTCTCATAATTTTAAATGCTTAATACGATTTTTTTCAAGTTTGGGGGGAGAAAAATATATTTGGCTCTTCAAAGAAAATAAATTTTTACATAATTATGAACCAAAAATAAGTTTAGGGGAGGATTTCACTTTCATTTATTCATGTCCCCGTTACTAACTTTTCCTCCCAAGTCTACAGTTTTTTTAAGCTTAACAGATGATATCAGTGAGGACACTGCTGCAAACTGGTTTGGGGGAGGTTTGTGCTTATTCACGTATTATTTTGCATTATACTATATATAAGCATAAAAAAAATTTGATAATGAAAGTTTGAAAGGAAAAATTACATTTGAAAGATAGGAATAGTTTGAGAAAAGCAAGAAAGTTAGATGTTTTCTTAAACGAAACTAGTAATAAGCAGTCATTAGCCGTTGACCCAAGGGTTAGTAAGATGAAGGAAATTACTAATCTGGGGATAAAAATAAGTCTGAAAAATAGTCTCTATTCTTGAGTCCAAATATTTGAACATTGATACCCTACTATATGCACTATCACACATCTTGAAACCTGGGATAATAGAGGATACATTGAAATGCTCTTGTCTAAAAGCCTTAATATGAAATAAAAAAACAAGTATAAGTGGTGAAGAAAAAAATGAACACTGATTTTGTAATTACCAAGGCAGCATAAAAAATACAGCGAGGGTGCTTTATCACCTAGTGTCTTAGACCAACTAGTTTGGGAGCCACTGCTAAGCCTTAGGTGTTGCAAGACGAGGAATTACGCTTAAATGTGCGAGCACATTTTGTAATCGGTCGGTTAGTACCTCAAGAAGTATTAACGGTCGCATGAAAAATGTGTGAGAAATTTCATCGAAAATATTCACCAACTATAAAATACTTTGGAAGATGGACAAGAGTATGATAGCTTGAATTGAATTCTCTAAGTGTAGGGGTGCCTTTTACATACACGTAGGGGTATGATCGATGTTTGGATAAAATATAGGGAGGAAAACTAAAGAAAATGTTTTATTGATGGATGATGTGATTTTTAATATTTTTCATGACCATTAAGATAGGACTCATGGCAACTGAAAAGCTACTGTAGTTGGAAACTCTTATTTTCAAGTTCTTTCTTTTAAAGTTCTTATCTTTATAGGTAACTTTCATCTTCTTTATTTTATTATACGATTTTGTGGGTGTAATCCGCTAAAAACCCTTAGGAGACAACACTCTTCCTACTAGAGATACCTAGAGGTTTAACGGCTTTTTGCACGTGTTCAGTGCAATCATGTTGCCTACGAAAGTGTGCTACTTAGGTTTTTCCTTTTCCTTTTTCTCCCTCTCTTGAATAAATAATTTGGTTGGGACGATCAAAATTAAGTGTGGGGGTATTTGTTCAGTCGAAAATATCGCGCATTCGATATAACATTTTTCTTACTTTTCTTAAATATTTAAAGGTGTTTATTATAAATATAGAACATATTTGGGTTTATCTATAAAAATACTATTTACCATATGCTTATATATTATAATTAACATTATGAAGGAAAATGTATGCATATAATATTTATATAATATTTTGATAATTTAAATATGCATATCATATCAAATATCCTTAATCAATATTCTTAAAATATAATATCATATAAAATGGTTAGGATAATATCTCAAAAATACCAAATATTACTAACATTATTCATTGAGATATTGTGCAAGATTTAACTCAGGTCAGGAGATCGGGATATCGAGATGTCGGGAATCAAAAATCCGCCGAAGAAGTTAAATAAAATCGAAGAATCAATACTTCCAAAGACTCAGAAAATATATGAAAATTCCAGATATCAAATAAATCTCCATGTGTCACAATGAAGTAGCCCCAGAATTTTGAAGACATGATCTCACCAAAGAACCGCCCTTTCGCGACCAAAAGCTCATATTGCGGCAGATCCGCGGTGGATTTAGGGAATTAGGGTTTGGGATTTTTAGGTTAGATTTTCAACAACAAACCCTAATTCCGGGGATCTATAGTTTCTGGTTTTGGGGCTATTTAAAAGACCGAGGGCTAAAGCTAGAAAGAATCAATCTTTTACACGAAGCAAATCACCGTCAAAGAACAAGTGAGCCAAGACAGGTCTATGATTCAACGTGGTAAGGCGACGTGAGATTCGATGGAATATCTACTTCCTATAAGGAAGAGATCAAGAGCAACTTCTTCTTCCTTTTGTAATCTAAACTCGAAGGTTTTGTAATTGTGAAGTTGATTAATAAAGGTAGATCATTAGATTAATTATTTAGTATTTAATTTCTGCATTATGATCTCATTCTCTATCCGTTCTTCTTCTATCTCCATCATGCACGAGTAATTTTTCGCTTGATAGGGTTCGTAGGATTAGGGTAGAACAATGGATGAAAAAATACTTTAACTTCTTTTAAGTCTTGTGAAGTTTATAAACTTTATCAAAAGGATCGTTAAACTCCTAATCGGGCGCTCTACCAATTTATTGCTAGTCTCGACCGCGATTTGAGATCAGATTAATAATTGTTTTGTTAAGAGCTAGACATGAATAGAGATCAATGAAAGGACAAGGGTCAATAGTGTGGAAACCCTAGTTTCTTCCAAAGAACCCTAATTCTCATTCATCACTATCAATCTATTTTTAAATCTATCAATAGATAAAATGAGTCATTTTTATTAGTCATCCATGACTACTAAATCCTAACGAACCCTACAAGCCCTCATCTTATATATTCTATATCCATATTTAAACTAGATCTGAAAACTATAAATTCTACATCCGTATTTAATATAGATCTAGAATCTATAACTATTCTCCCTATTCTTCTATTTCTAATCAACACGTCTAAATTAAGATTAAAAGATTCCACGAATCCCTGAGGACGACCTATACTCATCTCGGCTAGCTAAACGCGACACCGATATTGATTGCGGTTATTTACTACACTTTCACAGAATCAATCACTAGTCTACTATGGAGTCTCGATGCCCTGTCTTGATAATCCTACGACTAGGGACCTATATAAGGATGTGCTTATAGACTACCCAGTCCCCACTAGTGTGACTGCCATCACAACGCTGGTAGTCAAACAAAGATCCTAAAGGCTTTACCAATATGTATTAGCGATATGTTAAAAGAAATATATACACATATTAAGATAGAAACAAACCAAGTAGTATACAACCATATTGAGCAAGACTGTCATAAAATCCGTGTATATCCTAAGCTTCCAAAATGTAATATACAATCTAGTACTATACAATAATGGCCTCTAGGGCATATATCACTAACAATCTCCCACTTGCACTAAGGCCATGTGTTGGGATATCGCAGACCTATCATCTCGAATATCCTCTCGAACTGCATCTGAGAGATGGCCTTTGTGAGTGGATCTGCAATGTTGTTCTCCGTATCAACTCTCCGCACCTCGATCTCCCGGCGATCCACGATCTCCCTGATCAGGTGATACCGCCTCAAGATATGTCTGGACTTCTGATGGGACATGGGTTCCTTCGCTAAAGCTATAGCCATATTGTTGTCACAATACAGAGGTATTAGATCAACAATGGATGGAACCACCTGAAGTTATATTAAGAACTTTCTTATCCAGACTGCTTCTTTTGCGGTGTCACAAGCGGTGATATACTCCGCTTCAATCGTCGAGTCAGCAACAGTGTCCTGCTTGGAGCTCTTCCAACAGACCGCCCCTCCATTGAGGGTAAAGACATAACCCGGCATGGACTTGAAGTCATCCTTGTCACTATGGAAGCTGGAGTCAGCAAAGGTCTCGATCTGGAGGTCTTTTCCGCTGTATACCAAGAACATCTCTTTAGTCCTTCTCAGGTACTCGAGAATGTTCTTTACTGCTATCCAGTGCTTCTTCACAGGTTTGACTGATACCGGCTTACCACGCTTAGTGCGTAAGTAATATCTGGTCTGATATACAACATTGCATACATTATAGAGTCTACCGCAGAAGCGTAGGGTATAGTTGACATGCGATCTCTTTCCAGATCTGTCTTGGGAGACATTTCTTTGGAGAGGGTGATTCGGTGACAAGCCGGTAGATTACCGCTCTTCGAATCCTCCATACTAAATCTTTTGAGTATGGTTCAATGTACCTAGACTGTGAAAGTCCCAATATCCTCTTAGATCTATCACGATAGATCTGGATCTGCAGAATGTAGGAGGCATCACCCGGTCTTTCATGGAGAACCTTTGTGAGAAGAATCTTTTGACTGATTGTAGTATAGGAATTTCATTTCCTATCAAGAGAATGTCATCCACGTACAAGAAGAAGAATACCACAGTTCTCGCTACAATTTTACTATAGATGCATGGCTCATCTGGATATTTGATAAAGTCAAATTCCCGTCTCATCAAAACAGATGTTCCAATTTCGCGATGCCTTCTTTAATCTATAAATGGATTTAAGCAACTTGCACACTTTCCCACTGCTCCCACTCCGAATGAAACCCTCTGGCTGATCCATATAGACGTGCTCTTCTAAATTTCCATTTAGAAAAGCTCTTTACGTCCATCTGCCAAATCTCATAATCGTGAAATGCAGCAATGAGAAGAAGGATCCGAATGGATTTGAGCTGGCTGATCCATATAGACGTACTCTTCTAAATTTCCATTTAGAAAAGCTCTTTACGTCCATCTGCCAAATCCATTTTGTAATTGTGAAGTTGATTAATAAAGGTAGATCATTAGATTAATTATTTAGTATTTAATTTCTGCATTATGATCTCATTCTCTATCTGTTCTTCTTCTATCTCCATCATGCACGAGAAATTTTTCGCTTGATAGGGTTCGTAGGATTAGGGTAGAACAATGGATGAAAAAATACTTTAACTTCTTTTAAGTCTTGTGAAGTTTATAAACTTTATCAAAAGGATCGTTAAACTCCTAATCGGGCGCGCTACCAATTTATTGCTAGTCTCGACCGCGATTTGAGATCAGATTAATAATTGTTTTGTTAAGAGCTAGACATGAATAGAGATCAATGAAAGGACAAGGGTCAATAGTGTGGAAACCCTAGTTTCTTCCAAAGAACCCTAATTCTCATTCATCACTATCAATCTAGTTTTAAATCTATCAATAGATAAAATGAGTCATCTTTATTAGTCATCCATGACTACTAAATCCTAACGAACCCTACAAGCCCTCATCTTATATATTCTATATCCATATTTAAACTAGATCTGAAAACTATAAATTCTACATCCGTATTTAACATAGATCTAGAATCTATAACTATTCTCCCTATTCTTTTATTTCTAATCAACACGTCTAAATTAAGATCAAAAGATTCCACGAATCCCTGAGGACGACCTATACTCATCTCGGCTAGCTACACGCGACACCGATATTGATTGCGGTTATTTACTACACTTTCACAGAATTAATCACTAGTCTACTATGGAGTCTCGATGCCCTGTCTTGATAATCCTACGACTAGGGACCTATATAAGGATGTGCTTATAGACTACCCAGTCCCCACTAGTGTGACTGCCATCACAACGCTGGTAGTCAAATAAAGATCCTAAGGGCTTTACCAATATGTATTAGCGATATGTTAAAAGAAATATATACACATATTAAGATAGAAACAAACCAAGTAGCATACAACCATATTGAGCAAGACTGTCATAAAATCCGTGTATATTCTAAGCTTCCAAAATGTAATATACAATCTAGTACTATACAATAATGGCCTCTAGGGCATATATCACTAACAATCTCTCACTTGCACTAAGGCCATGTGTTGGGATATCGCAGACCTATCATCTCGAATAGCCTCTCGAACTGCATCTGAGGGATGGCCTTTGTGAGTGGATTTGCAATGTTGTTCTCCGTATCAACTCTCCGCACCTCGATCTCCCGGCGGTCCACGATCTCCCTGATCAGGTGATACCGCCTCAAGATATGTCTGGACTTCTGATGGGACATGGGTTCCTTCGCTAAAGCTATAGCCATGTTTTTGTCACAATACAGAGGTATTAGATCAACAATGGACGGAACCACATGAAGGTATGTTAAGAACTTCCTCATCCAGACTGCTTCTTTTGCGGTGTCACAAGCGGCGATATACTCCGCTTCCATCGTTGAGTCAGCAACAGTGTCCTGCTTGGAGCTCTTCCAACAGACCGCCCCTCCATTGAGGGTAAAGACATAACCCGACATGGACTTGAAGTCATCCTTGTCACTATGGAAGCTGGAGTCAGCAAAGGTCTCGATCTGGAGGTCTTTTCCGCTGTATACCAAGAACATCTCTTTAGTCCTTCTCAGGTACTTGAGAATGTTCATTACTGCTATCCAGTGCTTCTTCACAGGGTTTGACTGATACCGGCCTACCACGCTTAGTGCGCAAGTAATATCTGGTCTGATACACAACATTGCATACATTATAGAGCCTACCGCAGAAGCGTAGGGTATAGTTGACATGCGATCTCTTTCCAGATCAGTCTTGGGAGACATTTCTTTGGAGAGGGTGATTCGGTGACAAGCCGGTAGATTACCGCGCTTCGAATCCTCCATACTAAATCTTTTTAGTATGGTTCAATGTACCTAGACTGTGAAAGTCTCAATATCCTCTTAGATCTATCACGATAGATCTGGATCAGCAGAATGTAGGAGGCATCACCCGGTCTTTCATGGAGAACCTTTGTGAGAAGAATCTTTTGACTGATTATAGCATAGGAATTTCATTTTCTATCAAGAGAATGTCATCCACGTACAAGAAGAAGAATACCACAGTTCTCGCTACAATTTTACTATAGATGCATGGCTCATCTGGATATTTGATAAAGTCAAATTCCCGTCTCATCAAAACAGATGTTCCAATTTCGCGATGCCTTCTTTAATCTATAAATGGATTTAAGCAACTTGCATACTTTCCCACTGCTCCCACTCCGAATGAAACCCTCTGGCTGATCCATATAGACGTGCTCTTCTAAATTTCCATTTAGAAAAGCTCTTTACTTCCATCTGCCAAATCTCATAATCGTGAAAGGCAGCAATGAGAAGAAGGATCCGAATGGATTTGAGTATCGCTCGCTCTTACATAAAGCTCGCTCTTACTCCGAATGGAAGAAGGCAGCAATGATCGAATGATATTTGGATCTATTTTAAACCAGGTCTTTGACGAAATCCTTTTACAACAAGTCCAGCCTTATAGGTTTCAACCTGTCCATCTACACCAATCTTCTTTCTGAAGATCCATTTGCAGCCTATGGGTTTTACCACTTCTGGAGCAATGTCCAAAGTCTAAACTTTGTTTGTGTACATGGACTCCATTTCGGTCCACATTGCATCCAGCTATTTTACCGAGTCTCCGCTCTGAATGGATTGCTGGAAGCTAGTTGCCTCATCATTGTCAATGATGCAACCCTCTCTATCCCTGTCTATGAGAAAACTGTAGTATCTTTCGGGCGGATGAGACAGCCTACTAGTCCTGTAGAGTGGCACGGGGATATCCTGTTCTTTTGAAACTTTAGGTTCTACCATGCTTTCAGTAATGGTTTATGGTTATGGAATTTCTTCCAATTCTATTGCGCTTCCACTAGTTACTTTTTCTAAGAATTGATTTTCCAAAAAGTGGGCATGCCAAGAAACAAAGAATTTTTGTTCTTCTGCGTAATAGAAAAGATACTCCTTGGAGTTCTTTGGGTATCCTACAAACTTACACAGTACTGAGCGTGCTTCGAGCTTGTCCGCATGCTGCTTTTTAATAAAAGCTAGACATCCCCATATTTTTAGATACTGTAGATAGGGTTTCTTCCCGCTCTACATCTGATATGGTGTGGTGAGCACATTCTTGGTAGGAACCTTGTTCAAAAAAGATATGCAGCTGATTCTAGTGTATAACCCCAGAAGGATCGCGGTAACTCAGCGTTACTCATCATGAAACGTACCATATCCAATAAGGTTCGGTTCCGCCTTTCCGATACACCGTTGTGTTGAGGTGTGTATGGAGGAGTAAGCTGAGAGAGAATACCATTCTCTTTTAAGTAATCCAGGAACTCGGCACTTAAGTATATACCACCTCGATCAGATCTCGGCGTCTTGATACTTTTTCCGGTTTGGTTTTCTACTTCATTCTTATATTCTCGGGATTTCTCAAAGGCATCGGATTTATGTTTCATCGAGAATACATGTCCATGCCTTGAGAAATCATCCATAAAAGTAATGGAATAGGAATAACCACTTCTTGCATGTGTAGATATTGGACCACACACGTCACTGTGTATGAGTCCCAAGAGCTCGCTCGCTCTTACTCCGTGTCCAGTGAACGGAGTCTTTATCATCTTTCCTTTGAGACATGATTGACAGGTTGCATAAGACTGATATTCGAATGGATCCAAATATCCCTCTTTATGTAACTTTGTCAACCGTGTTTCATTGATGTGACCCAGTCTACAATTCCATAAGAAAGCTTGATTTAATTTTGGAGACTTTCTTTTGTGTGTGTTCTGGACGTTGAAAACTTGATGTTGGTTTAATACGTATATACCGTTGTTTAGTGTACCCAACCCAATCAAACCATGATTAAGGTGGATATTTATGACATTGCTTACAATGTAAAATCATAAGCTTCTTTAGATAACAAAGATACAGAAATGATATTACAAGTCAAACTAGGTACACAAAAATAGTTGTGCAAAACCAAAAAATGTTCACTTGCCAATCCTAAGTGATATTTCCCAACAGACACAGTATCCACACTCGCTCCGTTAGCAACCCTGAGGGTCATATTACCCGCCTTCAAAACTCTACGGTTTCTCAGTACCTGCAATGAATTATAGATATGAGATCCTGATCCGGTATCCAATACCCAGGAAGTAGAGTTGATTGACAGACAGTTTTCAATCACAAACACACTTGAAGCCGAAGCCACAACTTGCTTCGATCCCTGGTTCTTGGCTTTCTAGGCCCTGCAATCCTTCTTCCAATGGCCCTTCTTGTTATAGTAGAAGCATTCTTCCTTCCCTACTGTCGGCCCCCAACTTTTGTCTTGCCCCTTCCCTCTACCTTACTAACACCACCTTTCGGTTTGGTAGGGGCCTTCTTCTTCTTCCCCTTGGTTTTCACCTTGGATCTAGAAGAGGAAGATCCCCCAACAAGCAGAGTGGGTGTCTTCGTGGACTTCTGCAGGGTGCCCTCAGCGTTCCTCAACATGTTGAAGAGTTCTGGAAGTGTAACTTCCTTTGCTTGAATATTAAAATTCAAGATGAACTGGGCGTAGGTAGAGGGGAGGGACTATAGAATCAAGTCTATGTACAACTCGTTCTCCAATATGGTCCTCAGGTCTGCAGCTCCTCAATGTAGCTAATCATCTTAAGGACGTGGTCTCCTACAGATGACCCGATCGCCAACCTCGCTTGAAATAATTTCTTCGAGGTCTCGTATCTTGCGATTTGAGATTGCTCTCCATATAAGTCCTTGGTATGGAGGAAGATGGAATCAAGGTCCATCTTCTCATGCCGCTTCTGGTGTTCATTATACATAGAGGCCAGCATGAGGCACTTGGCTTTCGCATTGTCAATTTCCCAAGTCTTATGGATCTTAATATCCGCGGTACTGGAATCTGGACCTGGGACGGCAGGGGCTTTAGCAGTAAGGAGATAGCCTAACTTGTCATGTGTTATGGCCATCTGGACATTCCTGAGCCAATCTTTATAGTTTGGCCCCGTCAATATGTTTTTATCTAAACGTAACTTAAGGATGGTCATCTTGGTCGCTGCAATTAGCAGAAAGAGAAGAAACACTTTAGTATGATTCTCTTGCAAGTTTAAATTGGTTTTTAGTTTATCTAAATAGGATTGCTCCCACTGTTTCTCGAATCCTCTTTCAAACCATAAAAGAAGAATTAGTCGGGATTAATCACACCCTATAATTCTTGTTTTAACCTTTCGGCAAGGCTAGCGTTGGTACTTTGAGGGAGGTTTTACAACGTTTTCGCGAACTTCCTTAATTAAATAACCACTTTTCACTGGAGGTGTAGCCTCGCTAACACCGTTCTAGACACCTACTTAGTTTATAGTATTTATTGCAAAGTGAAAAGTTCTCCCGAGAAGTAGCGGATACTCACGGTTGGATCGGGATCCAAATATCATTGTGTGACAATCTTGAAGGAATCCTACCAAAATCATCACACTCCAAATGGTATGCAACACTAGAAAGTTTCAATTTCCTTAGAAACTCCCGATGTGGATTTTTGCCCCAAGCTCTTATGACCTTGACGAAGGCCAAAATATCATAAGTCGCAAGTTAAGTTCTACCCATTATTGTCCAGGTTAATTTGAACCTACCCGTACATACCCTTGACGAAGGCCAACATAGTAGTATGACTGTCTCAGACCCACTGTCACGCCCCACCCCCAATACAGAAAGTATTGTCCGCTCTGGCCGAAGCCGCACGGTTTTGTCCTTCGGGGCGAACCGGACCCGACCAGGGGCCACTTCCCAGGAGGTCACCCATCCCAAAACTTCCCTGGCTCGATCACGCTTAACTACGGAGTTCTCAAGCTCCTATAGTGCCGGTTCACTTAAAAGGAGCCTCTGTATTGAAGAGTGGTATCATTCCATTTATAGTACAGATCTACCCTCTTTCGGATTGTATTCCGAAGAGTCCCTATTGTTCTACAGTGGGTCCCACGGACTCAAGAGGTGGCCCCCACGGATTCAAGAGGTGGCCCCCGCCCACTTAACACGACACTTGGCGTGGCACTTTGTTCCGTGTGGCACTTTGCTCCGTGAGCAAGAACCGGGTCCCGACATTCTCCCCACCTTTGAACAATGATTCGTCCTCGAACCATAGACCTACTATTGAGGGACCAGCTCTGATACCATTTTGTCACGCCCCACCCCCAATACAGAAAGTATTGTCCTCTCTGGCCGAAGCCGCACGGTTTTGTCCTTCGGGGCGAACCGGACCCGACCAGGGGCCACTTCCCAGGAGGTCACCCATCCCAGAACTTCCCTGGCTCGAGCACGCTTAACTACGGAGTTCTCAAGCTCCTATAGTGCCGGTTCACTTAAAAGGCGCCTCTGTATTGAAGAGTGGTATCATTCCATTTATAGTACAGATCTGCCCTCTTTCGGAATGTATTCCGAAGAGTCCCTATTGTTCTACAGTGGGTCCCACGGACTCAAGAGGTGGCCCCCACGGATTCAAAAGGTGGCCCCCGCCCACTTAACACGACACTTGGCGTGGCACTTTGTTCCGTGTGGCACTTTGCTCCGTGAGCAAGAACCGGGTCCCGACATTCATTCTGTCACGCCCCACCCCCAATACAGAGAGTATTGTCCGCTTTGGCCGAAACCGCACTGTTTTTCCCTTTTGAGCGAACCGGACCCGACCAGGGGCCACTTCCCAGGCCCACGGACTCAAGAGGTGGCCCCCACGGATTCAAGAGGTGGCCCCCGCCCACTTAACACGACACTTGGCGTGGCACTTTGTTCCGTGTGGCACTTTGCTCCGTGAGCAAGAACCGGGTCCCGACATTCTCCCCACCTTTGAACAATGGTTCGTCCTCGAACCATAGACCTACTATTGAGGGACCAGCTCTGATACCATTTTGTCACGCCCCACCCCCAATACAGAAAGTATTGTCCTCTCTGGCCGAAGCCGCACGGTTTTGTCCTTCGGGGCGAACCGGACCCGACCAGGGGCCACTTCCCAGGAGGTCACCCATCCCAGAACTTCCCTGGTTCGAGCACGCTTAACTACGGAGTTCTCAAGCTCCTATAGTGCCGGTTCACTTAAAAGGCGCCTCTGTATTGAAGAGTGGTATCATTCCATTTATAGTACAGATCTGCCCTCTTTCGGAATGTATTCCGAAGAGTCCCTATTGTTCTACAGTGGGTCCCACGGACTCAAGAGGTGGCCCCCACGGATTCAAAAGGTGGCCCCCGCCCACTTAACACGACACTTGGCGTGGCACTTTGTTCCGTGTGGCACTTTGCTCCGTGAGCAAGAACCGGGTCCCGACATTCATTCTGTCACGCCCCACCCCCAATACAGAGAGTATTGTCCGCTTTGGCCGAAACCGCACTGTTTTTCCCTTTTGAGCGAACCGGACCCGACCAGGGGCCACTTCCCAGGAGGTCACCCATCCCAAGACTTCCCTGGCCCGAGCACGCTTAACTACGGAGTTCTCAAGCTCCTATAGTGCCGGTTCACTTAAAAGGCGCCTCTGTATTGAAGAGTAGTATCATTCCATTTATAATATAGATCTGCCCCCTTTCGGAATGTATTCCGAAGAGTCCCCATTGTTCTACAGTGGGTCCCACGGACTCAAGAGGTGGCCCCCACGGATTCAAGAGGTGGCCCCCGCCCACTTAACACGACACTTGGAGTGGCACTTTGTTCCGTGTGGCACTTTGCTCCGTGAGCAAGAACCGGGTCCCGACATTCTCCCCACCTTTGAACAATGGTTCGTCCTTGAACCACAGACCTACTATTGAGGGACCCAGCTTTGATACCATTCTGTCACGCCCCATCCCCAATACAGAGAGTATTGTCCGCTTTGGCCGAAACCGCACGGTTTTTCCCTTTAGAGCGAACCGGACCCGACCAGGGGCCACTTCCCAGGAGGTCACCCATCCCAAGACTTCCCTGGCCCGAGCACGCTTAACTACGGAGTTCTCAAGCTCCTGTAGTTCCGGTTCACTTAAAAAGCGCCTCTGTATTGAAGAGTGGTATCATTCCATTTATAGTACAGATCTGCCCCCTTTCGGAATGTATTCCGAAGAGTCCCCATTGTTCTACAGTGGGTCCCACGGACTCAAGAGGTGGCCCCCACGGACTCAAGAGGTGGCCCCCGCCCACTTAACACGACACTTGGCGTGGCACTTTGTTCCGTGTGGCACTTTGCTCCGTGAGCAAGAACCGGGTCCCGACACCCACGCATCTATCTATACTACAGATGAATATTCAGCAGCTACCAATTACTATGCCTTGGCGAAGGTCAAAATACATAGCTTGAATACTACCGAATACCCATCTGAAATGACGGAAGGCTATGAATGGTTTTGGCGAAACCGTGAACGTAATGAACTTGATATAATCGAAAAAACCGTGATAGCTTTTAAAGGAGTGGTTTAAGCTCCGCATTTAATAGTTGATTTTTGAAAAAACCGAGTGGTTTTTGAAATTGTTCCAATGATTCAGTTTTGGTTTTTTTTACTTTACATTAATTAATTAATGCAGTCCCATCATTTACACCTATCATTGCAGAAAGAAACGAAAATACAGTATACACTTATGCCATCCGCATTCTCTACGGGTTCCCGCCATACACCATTAGCTTACTTAACTAACGGCAGAGCGATGGCTGGACTAGTGCGGGTGCAAAACATAAGCAATGTCTATTATATAGCATATATATAAATATCCATTCTTTTCACGCAATAATAGGCATTCCAGATCACAAATGAACATATTGGATATATTAGGAATTCCCCGTTTCATTTAAGGCTGTAACGAAAGACAGATTCCACGGTTGTGATGATTAACCAAAACCCCACCCTAGACCCCTACGAGTGCGGCAAACTACCCGCCAAATTTCTGAAGTAAAGTAACCTCTCTCAGTAAAATGAGTAGGCCACTCGACACTTCAAGAACCCGGTAGTTTGTGCACCCCACCTTGGGTCTATTCTAAGAGCAAAAAACTGTAAATGAAATAATACAATGGTGGTTACAATCTCAACTCGGACGTACCCCGTAAAATAATATTACATCACTATACAAATATACATCAAATGAAAGAAAGAAAAACCTCTTCTTACATCCTTTGGCTATTCATCCACGATGATCCAATACTCCATATCCATAAACCAACATCACAGATATGTGCAACCCCCAACTAATCGACGTATAGCAATTAGAGAAAGTTTACGAACACATATATCAAACATGGAATAATATTAGCTAAGAACTTTTAGAATTTCGATCAAAACTATTTTCCGTGTCTACCCCCATATACAAACCAGTACACAAACAATACTGGGTAAAAACCAAATATACCAGAAATCACAACACCGCAAATAAGAACAACAGAAGAAAACCGAGTCAACTCGGCCTCCACTCGGCCGCGGAACCGCCGAGAAACACACCGTTTCACCGCGCTTCCGCGGTCGTCTTAGCGAGTCAGTGGCTCGTTTTTTTTTGTGTGTTCTTAGAATACCCTGCTTGTAATTTTAAGGTGTCTGAAATAATTTGAAGACCGGATTTAAAAAATGACAGCAAGCTAGGGTTTAGATATTATGTTTTCGGGTTTTTCTGACGATCAAAGTTCTAACTACTTGCTAACTAGCTAGTTAAGGTTTAGTAGGCTCTGATACCACTATAAGTCGATGTCGCGTACCCCGCGGGTTCACGGGGAGGCGGAGTTTGCAAAAAACGATTTTTATACCGACTAAACTCCAGGATCGATACTAAACCCTAACTAACTAAATAACTATGAGGTTTAACTACTATGTAAGAAAGTTATACCTCAAGAATCAAGTCCTTCTTCTTCTTGTACTCCTCCTCCTCTTCTTGAGCTCCTTGAAGAGTCTATAGACCGCTCCTCCTCTTCGGCCTCCTCTCGTCAAAGAAGATCCACCTGAGAGTGTCTATCTTGAGCTCCTACCTCTAAGAGAAGGTAACTAGGGTACCTAGTATGCTAATCTAAGAAACCTAGAGGATGTAGAGAGTGATTATGGATAGATTAGTCTCAATAACCCTAGGTTTCTTAACATATGAGACAATTATGGTTTGAGGAAGAAGAAGAGAGCTCTTGAGGAGAGAGAGTGTTTTTGATACTAATGAAATGAATATGGCTAATTGTGATGACTATGAAGCATAGAAAAATATCTCACAAAATATCTAAGTGCCACCTTGCCTCAATAGTCATCCATGAGTCACCAAGTAGCCATGCTTCATTTAATGAAAATCCACACCTCATACCTCCACCTCATTAACCATTTAATCTAAATGGTTAATACAAGAAATGAGGTGTCTTCTTCTAGAAACACTCTTGAGTAAATTACAAGAATATCCCTCACCATATATACATACTCATATCCGTATTCCGAAAAACACGAATACAATGAGACGAAACAAATCCAATAATCTAATACTAGGATCTGGCTTAAACCAAATCACACTAGTATTATCCGTCCGAACATGATCCATGCATAAGTACACGTATATGTTCGAACCCTGTCGTAAAACTATACGACCTCTACATCATTTCGCTCGAAGCAGGGAAACCCTCTGTGTGGGACTCTAAAGACTCGACAGTACGCTGGCAGTGGGTTTATCCACAAGCACGTCGGCGGTACTAGCTGCACGTAACGGCTACCCAGGTATCTATCGATAAGAAGGCCGATGAGCAAACTCATCCGAACTCCTACTGAGCCTATCTGTGACAATCTACATACAGTCCGGTCTGTTCGTCTAAGAGTATCGCATATCGGGCCTAGGGACGGTAGCAGTCAGACCCCTAATAGTGCAATAAATTATGCCGGAGTAGAGCCCAAAACACCCTGAGAAACTACTCAAGTAACTACCAGTAAATCTCGCTTGCCCTGGCCAGGGACTTTGTGTAATGGCATTCCGAACACAGCGCGATATCAACCCCCAATACCGGGAGAGACAAATCCTATCTAACCACCACTGCCTCCAAGTGCTTCAGGACTGTACCCAACTACTACCTGTTTGCATGACTCGTTAGAGTCATGGTAGTGTAGTAATTTAAGAACAGTGGGAACACACTCGAGGCGAAGTAGCAGTGTCAATTTAACAGACTATGCTGTACTCATGTCACCTAGGAACTGCTACCTGACGATAGGTACAGTACCAAACAGCAGTTCCCCATGAGTCCATCTAGTGTAACTCATAACCCAATGAGCACCTGCATACTATCTCCAGTACAACGTACTAATAGCTGTGGGATAAACCATCTTCCCTGCTGGGATGAGAAGCATATACACTAGTCTACTCTGGAGTATCGATGCTCTGTCTCGATAATCCTACGACTAGAGACCTGCATAAGGATGTGCTTATACACTACCCAGCACCCACTAGTCTGGCTGCCATCACAACGCTGGTAGTCAAGCAAAAATCTTAAGGTCTCTACCAATATTTATTAGCGATACATTAAAAGAAATATATATACATATTAAGATAGAAAAAAAACCAAGTAGCATACTACCATATTGAGCAAGACTGTTATAAAATCCGTGTATATCCAAAACTTCCAAAATGTATTATACAATCTAGTACTATACAATAATGGCCTCTAGGGCATATATCACTAACATATATCACATATAGAATCAGATACACTTATTTAGGTGGAACCAATATCAACTGATATGCATTTGTTTTCAGTGCATACCCTTAATTAAAAAGACGATTCAGCATTACTCGTCATGGAGTGTATCCGTAGATGAGCAATCTGAGAGAATCACATTCTTAATACAAAATACCTAGTACCATCCCATCGTCCGTATGGACATAGGACATCATACATCAATATGCATAAGTCGCTAGAGTTCACTAACTCAATTTCCATGTGTTGTTAATTGAAAAGCAGTCATTTGGTTAAAAGAAACCAAAAATTTGTCGTTTAGGCAAAACCTGGTGATTTTCCTCAATAGCAACAATTGCTCTGAAAACCGACGTTGAGAATAAAATCAACCATTCTCAGTTTTCTGCTCCTTTTCAGTATATGTACTATAGGTCTCTATATGATCATTATGTTAACGTTAAGTTCCAAGTGTGAATATTAACGCAACCGTAGAAGTATTCACGAGCTCATGAGTAGGGCCACATGAGCATAAAAATACGGGCTCATTTCATGTGTTGGCATCAGGACTCCAAGCTATGGAGGAGTCGACCAGACTAAGATTCAAGTAAACAGAAAAAATAGGTTAATATGGGACTCTTGAAACTCCGTTGGATTCACACAAGAAACTATCGCAAACACCCCAAGTATAATATATATTATAACTGTAACATATCCTTAGTTAATTTGATTGGTTGACTATAACATGTCTTGATCAAAACCATAAATTGCAAAAATTGAGGAATGAAGTCAAGTAAGTAGAGTAGAATGCGAGTCATGTCAATTGCAATCCTGGGTCAAGTCAAATTAGTTAAGTAAATTGATTTCGAGTTCATGTTCAAGTTTAGCTTCGAGTTTGTATTCAAGTTATAGTCATTTTCATATTAATGTATTTAACTTTTGAATTTCTTAAGTTCCGGAGTAATCGGAAAACTGTTGCACATGGACAGCGGAATTTGTGTCTTTTTTCAAGACAATTGCCATTGATAACTCTATTAATTTGCAGTGTTGTCTAATCTGAATAGGCAATCACTCACTTTCTCTGGCTCGCCGGGACTCAAGAGAAATGATACCGCTTAAGGCTATACTAATCTAGAGTCCTTAAATATTTATTATTGTTGTTTACATTGTATTTATATTGTTTGCATTTCTCGAGGGGTTTTATGAAAAATATTTTAATATTGTTTAAAAATAAACCTCGATGGTGATTTCTAATATTTAAAGCTTTTTATGAACATGTATTTTAATATCAATGATATTTTGGTGATAAAACCTAGCTTTTAAAAATTTATGGTATTTTAATGAAAATTACTTCTTTTGTGAACTTTGTGGTATTTTATTAAAAAATTTAATCTTTCATTTAAAAATATATTTTTTTCACAATTTGTTTTTATTGAAAATACAGTGTTATAATTTTATATAATTTTCCAAAATTTAATTTGTTTTAAAAAGTCGTATTTCTTTTAAATCGTATTTTCATTTATTTCGAGACCAAATTCTCCGTGAGTAGCTCTGCATCTCGCTCTACTATCCCAAGGACATGCGATAATCCGCACCATCCACAAGCGGATCCCCTAAAGAGAGTTATAGAGGCGTAATTGCAAAACGTGTAAAAATGGTATTTTATTGTAAAACGTATTCTTTAAATTAACCATACATCTAAAATATCGTGCTATAAAACCATAGTGTATGTGATGGGATAGGTCGTTACCCCGTGAATTTTCAAGATGTATATATGTTAGATATGTATGCCCTAGAGGCAATTATTCTAATTGTTGGACTTGTATATATCTACAGGATAATCTTTCTCAATATGATGGTATGAGATTTGGTTTGGTTTTATCATTCATGTGTATGGTTCTACTTGTTATTTTTGTTGCTAATATATGTTGATAAAGCCCCTGGGATCTTTGCTTGACACCCAGGATTGTGATGCAGATCATACTAGTGGGTCCCAGGCAGTCTATAAGTATATCCTTAAATGTTCCTAGTTGAAGGGAACCATCTCTGGCGATGAATCAAAAATTCGAAGTGCTTTTCTTGCATATTCTTGATGAGCTAGCATTGAGACAGGGCATCGATGTCTCAGAGTAGACTAGTGTATACGTTTCTTGACCCTGTTTTGGGGAGATGGATGATCTCATATTTATTGGTGTTTGACATCAAAGATTGTATATAGGTGCTCATTAGAGATGAGAACACTGAACGGACTCACCGAGAACTCCTATAAGGTATCATACCTATCGTCAAATAGCAGTTCTCTAGTGACACTTGTACAGGTTAGTCTGTAGACCCGAGATCGTTATAGTGTCTTGTGTGGTTCCCACTGTGCTTTGATTTCCACCCTACCACAGTTTTACTAAGTTATGCAAACATATGGTTTTTGGGTACAACCCCGAGTCACATAGAAGCAGTGAGCGATAGGAAGGGTTTCGTCTCTCCCGATATTGGGAGCTGATGTTGTGCTATACGCGATTGGCTATAACCGCAAGTCCCTGGGCAAGGCTGGTGAGATTTACTGATAAGTGTTATCAGTAGTTTCTCGATTGGTTATAGGCCACACATCGTCATAACTTATCAAGTTATTGGGGTCTAACGATTCCATTCTCCAGACTCGATATACGACATATCATACGAAGAGACCGCACTGTACAGTAAATGTTGCTTATAGACTCTACGGGAGTTTGGACAAGTTTGCTTGTTGATCTTCTATTCGTTCAATACCTGGGTAGCTGTTACGTCCAACTAGTACCGCTAACAGTTTGTGGGTATCTGATGTGATCATTACTTACTGCTAGCGTATTAATGGGTCTTTAGAGTCCCATATAGAGGTTTCCTAGCTCAATCTAAACGAAGTAGGGCATGTATGGAGATATGTGCGGGAGTGTTACCCTAAAACTTAAACATAATAAAAAGAGCTAAGCTCTGTTAAATTTTGTTGAGACGGCGCCTTACGTTCCCCTCACGACGGCGCCAGCGCCAGCGTCAACCCCTTAGGATTAAATTCTATGATGACACCGCACGTGAAGCTCACGTGGGCACCAATGTGCAAAGTACAGGAGCGCCTATAGTAAATAAGACTTTAAATATTAAGTGGCGTCCACGTGCACAACACGTGGGCGACGATGCCCAAGTTTTTATCAATATAATTAAATTCTACATGAGGATATTTCCCTAAAAAAATTTAGGATACTCTTTGTTAAAAAGAGCTGTTGGATCAAAGATTTAATGGTGATGATAAATCATCAAACACTAGAATTAAATTCTATTTTGAGGAATATTTTTTCTCAATCTTTATAAACAAAAAATTGTTCTTTGTAAAACAGAGAGCCCTTGGATTAAAAATTCCAATGGTGATTAAAAATCACCGTTTAACAGAATAAATTATGTATATGGGAAAATATTTCCCCAAAACAAGAAAACATATTCTGTAAAACAGGAATCCTTGGATAAAAAATCCAACGGTGGGTAAATTCCCCAAACAAATTTTGAGACCGATTAAATCAACTGGAATCTCTCAATGAGAGACTTTCTCCAAAACTAATTAACAATTTGCCTCCACTATATAAAGGACCCAAGACTTCAAGTCTCATATAGAGAGAACCTCCCATAAGTTTCTGAAAAATACAGAAAGCTTTCAAAACAACAGAGAATTTAATTCTCAATAAAAGAAGAAGACTTGCCTCTTCAAAAGCCTAGGTAAAGAAAACACGGAGATCAAAATATCTCATTTTACCTATCTAAGGGTTTAACCCTTCTCAAAAAACTTAGTTTTTTCTCTGGATCAAAGATCCATAAGACAAGTCTTCCACAAGTTGAGAATTTAATTCTTATCAGGAAGATCTTGATCTTGAGAATCAAAGATTCAGAAAATAACTAGGTTAACAAGAAAGAAAAAAGAAAAAGAACTTATGTTCTGTGAATTTAATTCCTCCGAAATTAGGGTTTAACCCTATATAAAGAACTTAGTTCTTATAAAAAAAAGAAGAACATAGTTCTCTAGTGTAAAAAAACGATCCAAGATCTTCAAAATAGAGATCTTGATGATCATTAATGTTCAAAAATGGTATTAACAGAGATTTAATCTTTAAAAAAGAAAAGAGCTTAGCGCCTCACGTGTTTCCCATGCGGGCGCCTTCCCAATAGCGCCCAGCGCCTCACGTGAAATACACGTGAGCGCTAAATAAAAGTGCTAGCACTTCATATATAGCCAAAACGGCTGAGTGCTTAGCACTGATTGGGTAACGCACAGCGCCTCACGTGCTCCTCACATGGTCGCCACACAAAAAGTGCTTAGCACTTCATATACAGCCAAAATGGCTGAGTGCTTAGCACTAATTGGGCAGCACCCAGCGCCGTGCATGTTCCTCATGTGGACGCCATATAAAAAAGTGTCTACCACTATATTAATATATATATATATATATAACTAATTGAGTGCTTATCATTGATTGGGCAGCGCCCATAACTGAAGTCTTCACATGATACCCATGTGAGCGCCAGAGCGTCAAACAAGTGCTTAGCACTTTTGCATAAAAAGGGGGGCTGTATAAACAGAGCTTAAATAAGTGCTTAGTAATTTTGAACAAAAAAAAGTCTGAGTAAACTAAGCCCAAATTGGCTATGTTTCTTGCAACTGAGCCCAAATGCTCTGGATCTTAATAAAATTTAATAATTCTTAAAATATTGCTAAGTTGATTTTAGTTTCAAAGAGGACTATGTCTCCTTACTTAAAAAATAAATTGGGCCCAAATGCTCATATATTTAAGTTGTTCTTAATCTCAAACTAGATTAACGGTCCTTAAACCAAATAAAATATTTTTGAACTAAAGGAAAAATATAACTTAAATTCAAAATCCCAAATCTAAAATATACGGATTTGGACTGATCCGCGCCCTACGGGCGACAACATCAAATAGTCTCCGTATATAATCCACGGGCAATCAAAACAAACAAAAATACATACAACACGAAATGAACTACTGGAGAATGGGAAACTGGTTATCGGAATGTGATAACGTAATTAACTGTAGGGGCTTGCTCCTGTAGAGAAGAGCGTCCCCATAATCAAAAACCCCTCACGGGGATCTGATGAAGTCTGTTACAACGGTCGCATCTATCCAAACCTCCGATATATGGTGCCATAAATCAACTTGGTATCTTCGGAGAGGTGGATAGGGAAGTCTAAATAGCGTCTACCCCCAAAATTCAGGCAAGACGTCCCAACATCTCAGTCTTTGTTTTATGGCGGTGAACAGATTCTGGCACATTCGGTAGGACCTTTTTCTCTTTCCACTCCACATTTCGTATGTCGTGTTTCGCGAACAAATTCGCAGTTCTCTATGGTTGCCTTTAGATTCGAGGTACTAAAACCTGGTGACTTGCTCCTGTGCAAAAAAATCAATGGCTTCTTAATGCACTGCATGCAACAGCAACTCTCGCTCTATCCCAACAAGAGGAGTGACTTATGGGCCCAATGCGGCCTCTATCTTCTCAATGCCGGCGGGACTAGTTACACAAGCCACTACTGGATTGTTCTTTCGGACCATGCTCCCACCTGTGAGTTTCAGTGCCTCAGCGCCGCAAGAAGAAGATCCTGAAAGGTCGGTCTTCGATCGACTGGCAACCACAACTATCACGCCCCGCTTCCTCGTGTACAGGGAAGGAGACGCGGCGGCACGCAACATATTTACTTAGAAATAAACACGCTAAGCGTAAATAAGCAATATAAATAAATAACACATGAATGACAAGAGATGTAATAAAACAACAATTTTTTATTGATAACAATTCTTTACAAATTACTGAAAAGTAAAGTACAATGAAAGAAAGTGATGCCTAAACAATAAAATATGAATTGAAAGAAAAGTAAGTATAAGTAGGAACTAGAACAATGACTCCTCTGTAACTGCTCCAAATCATCCTGGCTGGGCTTGATCTCCCGAGACTCGGGTCGTCCTGACAACATTCTAAAGATAGAAGAGAAAGGAATGTCGTCAGCGAACTAGCGCTCGGTAAGTCCCAAAAGATAGAATGGAATAGACAAGTAAAGATAATAGAGCTGGTAAGTTATCTATTTGTTATATTAACGTAGTTGTTTGTAGCTTAGTACAGAATGTATCAGTGTTTACGAGAGGAGTCCAACTATCCCGTGGACTATGGGAAACGGAAAGTACAAGGCCCCATTAATACCCACGGGACAACGGCACGGATGTACGGTAGGTGTCTTTTAGTGCCCTTCATCATGCCACTTATAATATATTCCGTACCAATCTATCTCGTTAATACTCCATAATATACATATACATATACATATACATATACATATACATATACATATATATTGTATAAATATAGTTAACAGACTTGCCGTGACCATGGATACAAGTTGTTCATGTAAACGGTTTCAGGATGTATCAAGTAGGCATGTAATCAAGTCAAGATATAGCCATGGTTTGGTCAAGTCAAGTTATGTTTGCATGTTGATATTGTTCTGGTATTCAGGTTCAGGTTCAAGTATTCATGTTTGGTATATTGGATTCATATTGCATTGGAGTTATGATTGGATTCGTGTTTGGATTGTATTCAGATTAGACTGAGACTCAGTGTCACACCCCGCTTCCCGGTATACGGCGAAGGGGACGGGACGAAGCCGCTACGTATTTACTGTGAAGTAAATACGCTAAGCGTATCTAAGTAATATAAAAGTAAGCACAAGAGACAAGAGATATAAACCGAACATCAACTTTATTTATTAACATTCTTTAGTACAATACATGAAAGTAAATACAACAGAATAAAAAGCAATGCCTAAACAATAGCATAAAAGAAAAGAAAATTACTGAAATGGAAAAGTGTACAATGAACCAGAGCTCGGGGTCTTCACTGAACTGGTCCAAGTCTTCCGCCGTGGGCTTGATCTCTGATGGTTCCAAATCACCTGATGACATTCAAAGAAGAAAGAAATAGATTGCCGTCAGTGAACAGGTCGCTCGGTAAGTCCCAAAGATAAGGGAGAAATAGAATAGACAGAATAAGAAGGTATCTTTTAAAGTTGTATTATATTGTTATAATGTTGTGTTAACGCTGTTGTTTGTAACTTGGTACAGAAGGATGCCAGTGTATACGAGAAGGGTCTCTATATGCTAGAGACTAGAGTAAATAGAATATAGAGTACAAGGCTCCGTTAGAAGGCCCGGAACAACGGCAATTGGATTCATGTTAGGTTTCTTAAATCTTGCAGTCTTGTGCCACTTTTAACACCTTCCGTACCAGTTTACCCCTTAAACCCTATAGTGTTTTGATTGTATTGTATTATAAACTGTATAGATTGTATAATTGGATGACTGACCGAAACCATGATATCTATAACGGATGTAACCGTAGAATCATGTAAATGGATGTAAACTGGAGATCATGTAAATGGAATATATATCCATGGTTCGATTCAGTCAAGTTGTATAGGTTGATAGTTGGATTCATGGATTCATGGATTCATGTTGGATTGTAATATTGTAGATTGTAGATTGTAGATTGTACTTGAATCATATTCAAGTCAGATTATAAAGAGATTCAAACCTGAGTCAGACAATTAGAAAAGTAAATTGAAGTCCTGATTGTTTTTATTAATTTGTCTACCTTAGATAGGCAAGCACCCACTTCTCTGGCTCCCTGAGGCTCAAGAGATTGGTCCCGCTTAAACCTATGATTACTAGGGTTTTTAGGGCAATTTATAGAATTTGAGGGGGTTTTATGTAAAAATACTTTTGTATAGTTTTCAAAATACACCCCAAGCATTTATTATTCGTCTTTAGAGTTGTAATGAATGTGGATTTTATATTGTGATATTTCTAGTGAAAATATCCTAATTTCATAATTAAAGGCATTTATTTGTAATATTGGTTTTGCATGGAATTCATGGTATTTTAGTGTAACGATTCTTATGATATTGTAGAAAAGGTGGAATATTTATAATATTTCAAAAATAGATATGTTTATGTTACGTATACATATATTTATATGAAAATAATTTTGTATATATCTATAATATTCTAGAAATCTCGTTTTTCTTAAGATGTCGTATTTTAAATCTTTCGAGACCGAATGCTCCTTGCGGAGGTCTGAATCTCGCACTACTAAACCCGAGGATGTGCAATAATCTGCACCATCCCGAACAGGTTCCCCAATTGGGTTGTAGCGGCGCTTTGCAAAGATTGTATAAATACTAATCATTAAGGAAAAACAGTTTTATTAATTATGGTATTTATTTGTAAAGATGTCTATTTCCCATATTCTATGTTCTAGGGTCTCCTTAGTCAACTAGACTGCTCCTAACTGGTCCAAAGCGACAAGTTGTGAGATACCTCAAATCTTCTCTTCACCGCCAATTATGGCCAGGTAATTACAAGTGAAGAAAGGAGGGATCCGCTCACGAATCATCGTGAGACAGGACTTTTAAAGTTACCTTTCTCACTTGTCAAGCCTAGACACCACAAAGTCAGGTTTAGATAAACGACTGAATGCCCACAACCTTATCCTATTTTCATAATAAGTGGTATTTATTTGTAAAAATGTATCAATACTAAATCTTTTAGAATTGGTTTTATTAAGTAAATAGTATTTAAATGAAAATGTTTGTTTTCCCTTATTCTATATTCTCGAGGGTATCGTGTTATGTTACATATGAGTGTGTGAGGAGGTAGGTCATTACCTCATGATCTACTTAAAGGTATAGCAAGTTTAATGGAGTTAAATGTAGAATTGAAACAATGTGGTATTTAAGTGAAAAATACGATAAATTGAAATAGCCATCATTTTATGAAATGAAACTTGATCAATTTGGTTGATTGGTGTTTAATAGTCAACATGAGGGAGTTTAAGCATAATTGTATTAACGAGAAGTGAAGTTTTATAAGAAAACTGAATCGGAAATCGGATTTGTTCCGATTCCGTCGGGTTTTGTAAATCCGCATTTTTAGAATAGAAAAGAGAGATAGAAAATGGGACTTACGGGATTTGGAAAATAATGAGAATGAGATGGAAGGAGAGGGATCGCCGGTGTGTCGCTTCGTCGCCGAGAGCTCCTAGAACGATCGCCGGAAGTTTGCCGGGAATTTCGCCGTAGCTTCGCTTCATGCTCGTTTTCAAGGTACACTAGATCTTTTAAGAATTTTAGAGTGTTGGCTCAGAGTTTTGGGGTGAGTGGGTAGAGGGTAGGGGTGTATTTATAGGGTTGGGTTAGGTTAGGGTTAGGGTAGATGAAGGGTTTAAAATAAAAAATGTAAAAATATATTAAAATTCATTAAAATATGGAGTAAATGGGGATTTCAAAGGTCTCTGGAACCGATCTGGAAAATTAAAGTATGCAGGGGGTAGGGGAGAGGAAGAGCCACAAATTTGTAGTTGACGACTCGGCGGTCCGGTCGAGTTGGGTCGGCGGCGCCGGCCCGAGTCGGCCGGTCCGCCGGCCGAAGTCGAGGTGTTGGAAGGTAGGGAGTCGCCTGATTAGGCCTCTGGTGCATTTAGTTTTTCAGGTTCAGTGGAAAGTTTGGGAGTTATCTCGTATGGACTGTTGGGCTTCTATAAAATTTAAAACAAAATAAATATTAAAAATAATATGGGGCATGGGATTTGAACTCTGGTGGCTTGGTTCAGCAATAAAAGATATTACCAATGAGCTACAAGCTTCTTCTTGTAATTAAATTGCTAATTAATTATTTAAGTCTTATGCTCAGGTACCTTTATGGATTTTTTGAAATTTTTTTTGTAAAAACTTGTATAAGAAATTTAGGGTTGTTACACTCAGATTGAGTCAGACACATAAACAGATTTGGGTCCTGAATTAGGTTCTAGTATTATCGGTAACTGTTGCATATGGACGGCAGGATTTGTGTCTTTTTCTAAGACAATTACCATTGATAACCCCGTTTTAGTTTTCTACCTTAAATAGGCAAGCACCCACTTTCTCCGGCTCCCTGGGGCTCAAGAGAATTGGTCTCACTTAAACCTATATTTTCTGGGGTCCTTATTGTAATTTAATATAACTTGAGGGTTCTATGAAAAATATATTTGAAATATGCTTTCAAAATAAATCTCAAGTATTTATTTATGTTATATAGGATTTTCATGGATGTAAATTTTATAGAATGAGGTATGTTAGTGAATATAGATATAACTTGAATAGTTCAAGGCATTTTAATGTAAAGTTTGACTTGTATTGATTATTGATGGTATTTTCATGAAACCTGTAAAGCTTTTATATTCTAGAAAATATGGAATTTTTATTATATATTAAAAATATTTGATAATATTTATATAATTATTAAAAATTAATTTTAATTATTAAATAGAAATTCTCGTTTTTTTTAAAAATTGTATTAAAATTCTATCGAGATCGTATGCTCCGTGAGAAGATCTGCATCTCACCCTACTAGCCCGTGGATGTGTGATAATCCACATCATCCAATAGCGGGTTACCCAAAATGGGTTGTAGAGGTATAATCGCAAGGAATTTAAATAATACTATAAACAAGAAAACGGGTTTTTATAGTTCGAGGTATTTTATTGAAAAGTCATATTTTGCCACAAGATATTGGTTTCAATAGAATCGTGCTATATAAAGATGTGTGTATGTGAGAGGTAGGTCATTACCTCGTGAGGTTTTCTAAGGGTATGCTAAACAAAAGTATTAAAAGATGTCGTATGTAAACTTCATGGTAGTTAACTGTAAAAGCTTAAATAAAATTGTTTTACATGAAGTTTTAAGGTGAAACTTATTTCAAAACATTAGTTAATGATTAACAAGCAAAGTACAGTGATATGGATGAGTGGTTATTAAGAAGAAATTGTAGTTTTCAAAGTTTCAGAAACAAAAGCCGGTATAACTCCACTTACCGACATGTTTTAAAAAGAGATCATTTTAATGTAGGAAGAGTAAAAGAGAGATAGGACTTACTTGCTAGAAGATTAGAGGAGAGATAAAGGAAGAAAGTTGTAGCTTCATGGAGTCGCGGGGACGCCGAAAGTGCCTCAAATCCTCGCTAGAAATGGAACTTGGGCTACTCCACTTGTACTCTTCTTAGACATAGAAAATTTTGAGAATTCTTGACAAGAGATTTCAGGATGAAGAGGGCTAGGGTATGGGGTTGTATTTATAGTGTAAAATTAGGGTTTTGGAATTGAAAAGAGAATTAAAAATGCATTAAAATAGGATTAAAGGGTGAATTTAAACTCTCTGGATAAAAGCAGGAAAAACAAACAATACTGGGGTTATAGGAGTAGGCCAAGGGTTAGGTGTGCAGAAAACGGGGACTATCCCGTATGGAGGGCCCGGCGGTGCCGGTCTGGGGCTCAATCTTGCCGGCCATCTTGAAGGGATGAGGGCTTAGATCGGTGCCACGTGTCTTTAGCTGCTCATACAACATTATGCATATGTTTATTTTTCTGTCTTTTCATTTCTTACGTGTATTGCATGTGTAAACTTTTGGGCTTCCAAAAAATTTAAAATAAAAATTCAAAAAAATAATATGCGGCTGATGGGATTCGAATACAGGGTCTATTTCATAGTAGTCCAAGGCTTTACCAATGAGCTACAAGTTATTTCTTGCTGTTCTTAAACAAGAATAATTTTTAAATTGTGCTCAGGCTTGAAACTCCTTCATGTGCTTTAAGAAGAAAAATTTTGTACAGAAAATTCAGGGTCATTACATTCTACCCTTCTTATAAAAATTTCATCCTCGAAATTTATAGAAAGAAGTTGTAACAGATTAAAGAAAAATTTGATAGAACTACTGAAAGTGCAGGAAAATATTTGAAGAACGAAAGGATGCAGGGGTTTTGAAAGAAGAAAGATTACTAGTGTGTCACGACCCGAAATAGCTCGTGATTGGCACTTGAATTATATGAAGTCTATAGGACCCCATCTAATCCAAGTAAGCCAAAAAGCCCAGAAATCTAAAACCTTTTTAAGTAATAGATAAGGGAAAACTAGTTTAAAGAAGAGAAGAAAACATGTTTTAAATACAAGGTTTTTAAATAAATAAGCCGAATGTGCATTTTAAAAAATGTATAGTCTTTTCTAAAATTTCGGCAGAGTTTCCTTTGTAAAAACTGGCCCCGAACGGGGTACAACAATAATAGTATACATGCAATGATAAAAGGCATCCCCAAGCGGGAGCTAGCTCTTCGTCAATCGACGGTCACCAGCACACAAGCAATATAATATACAACGCCGAAGGGCAAGGATCAAAACTCGAAAGAAAACTCAAAACAGCATGAAAACCGATATACTACAAGGCGCGACTCTAAGGTCAAAATAATACATCACTAGTGTCTAAGTCTGAAACACTATACATATTTTGGTTGATGGAAGTTCTAGATACAATGAATAATACATATACAAGGGTGGTTCTGATGCAAAGAACCTACCTACCAAGTAAATCACCCGCAGGGGAAAGCAATGTGCCGGAAATACCGCTATGGAACCTGTACGGCAAAACCTGCAAGAACTGTGGCACAACGGGGGTGAGTTGCCAACTCGTGAATAGAAAAATATCTACAAGCAGAAATCGAATTCATGACATAATCTTAGGTCAAAACGATCAGATATAATATAATCCTCAAAGGGTAAGTCTGAAGAATGATAAGGTGGCAATATAACATCTAAACATGTAGGAAGTGCCAAGTACTCGTGCCAGTGTCTCAGGTAATAACATGTCATAAATATCAGGTATGTCTACATGAAGTAAATATGATGAAGTGTCAAAATGGATATCAATACACATATATTAGCGTCCCATTCCACTAATATTGGTGTAAGAGTATATATAACAGCGCCCTCATACCCTGTTATATATACATATGAAGTATGATCAATGTAATCAAAGTTTGTATGTGATCAAAGTCTGTATAAACGTGGATCCCATCCACTCGTCACCCAATGACAATAAGCATCATGCATGTAAATGTGAGGATATAATCAAAATCATGGAAAACATCATGAAACCCGTGCCTAGCATCGGCACGTAAATTCTCATACATCGGGCATCCGTCAGTCCGGGTCAGCCCACGGGCTCCGTCTGCGGTATCGGCCCTCGGCCCCAGCAGTACGCCCATATCCATCTATCGATTCTGGTCAGTATCCTCTGGATAACCTCCAGGTCCAACCAATCACCGGTAGGTAGTAGTCCCTCTGCCAGGCTCACCGTCTACTGCACAGCGATCCGTTCTTGCCCCGGGGTACCATACTGGGTCCACCATATACCCGCATTCGGCCTCATCCGCCTCCTCGAATCGGGTTTCACATATCACTCTAGCACCGAGAAAACACATGGTGGACGCACTGAAATATCATATCAAGGGTAACCGGGTTTTTAAAACAATTATATATTTTCTTTTGAAATATCCTCGGTTCCCAAATCCAGAAATATCATGGAAACAACATATCTCAATGCGTATAATCAAAAGCATGATATATGCGACATGTAAAAGAAATGTAAGCACATCTGTCTATCATGCAACCTGGAATAGTAATATGCACATATCAAGGGAAACCACTCTTTTTAAAATGAATCAGTTTCAAAGAATATCTTGCGGTTCCCATATCTAGAAATATCATCTATGTATGTGCAAATATGTACGTGTACAAGTATGAGTGTACGACAGGTAGGTGCACAGGTATGAGTGTACAGTAAGTATGTGCACAAGTATAAGTGTACGATAAGTATATGTACAAGTATGCCATGCAAGGGTCATATCCTGAATGCAACAGTACTATAGTGTAGTGACATGGCAATTATCGATAATGAAGTGTGTGAGCCGGCAAACAGTGTACGTGGAACATATGCATCATCGATAATTGTGCTGGTGTCCTAACAGGATGATGGTAATATAGCAATAACACATGAAATGCAATGCGAATAGCAATGGAAATGCGGAATCGAATAAATCAACACAACAGTGAAGAGTCTACCTCAATATGTATATGTCATGCAATTGTGCCATTTGAAATAAGACAAATCGGGGTTTTTAGTAAAATAAGGGCTACGGTGCGTTTAAGAAAGATACGTCTTTTGAAAATTCCCGTAGAATCCCTTTGCTTGTTTTTAAGATATTCCCGATTCGTCGGTTTTTAAAATGGGTATAACTCGGGTCTAGTCTAACACCTCCTATGCAAACTACAGGTCTAAATATCAAGTCAATCGGGAGGGGTATGGAAACCACCTAAATCTGAGTCGATATATATGTAAATATAAATATAATAGTCGGTGATCCCGCCTCAATAGTATCGCGTACGATACCGTATATCATCTGACATCCTTGAGTCATGAGTGCGGATCAATCATCAAAATACAGCTCGCACGGTAAGTCGTCGTACGTCATCCCAATAGCTGGGTACGGGTCAATATCACATTTCTTTCATCACATATCTGGTATTATTATCATCATATCACATAATCTGGTGTAATGATCTAAGTCTAGTACAAGTCGATACCATCTATATAAGTAAGAATGCGTGTGTGAAATACACGTCCAAAGGCCCGCTAAAATCACATATCGTATCCTAAATACGAATCACATCACATCACCGATAACACGGCACTAAGCCCAATCTCATTGACTCATCTCCAATGTCCTCCAATATCCCTATTGTCACCGTATAAATATAGCAAATATGCACGTGTGGGTGTAAACCTATTCTAGGGTTCGCGACTAGGAACTACACTAGTTACTTCTAACCCTAACCTATGCATATTACACCTAACACAACCTAAACAACCAAGTCACACATAAGCTAGCATATATATATATATATATTTATATATATATATATATATATGCTAGCTTATGTGTGTGTGTGTGTGTGTGTACACACACACACACACATAAGCTAGCATACACACACACACACACATAAGCTAGCATATATATATATATATATGCTAGATTATGTGTGTGTGCACACATAAGCTAGCATACACACACACACACACATAAGCTAGCATATATATATATATATATATATATATATATATATATATGCTAGCTTATGTGTGTGTGTGTGTGTATACACACACACACACATAATCTAGCATATATATATATATATATATATATGCTAGCTTATGTGTGTGTGTGTGTGTGTGTGTCGTATATATGGTATACTAGACATCGGACTGCGGGGGTGCTATATGCCATCCGTCCGACTTCTCCCCGTAGATATAGATCTACTCACATTTGCTTGCCGATGTCGATATCTCCACGCACTGGCTTGTCGCCTCAAGTCTTCACGAGGGTACCTACATATAATAAACAATCGAAATTGCTATAACATCAAGTCCAGAAACCAAAATGACATGCGTATAGCTCGTAGGTTAGAACTTATAGCTTATACGTACCAAATAAGTCAAACAACCCTTGTTGCCGATGTACAAACATGCGACAACCAAAAACGAATCCAGATATCAAAACCCATCATTTCAAATACGGAAAACATTTCATAAATCACACACAAGTGTTCCCAGATTTTGATTCAGGTTAGTCAATCCCAAGCAAACAAGTCTATGGTCATATACAGGATACATGTGAGCTATGGAGGCAGTCTGGGCTCCTAAGTTTACAAGGTGGCCGGCCCCCTACTTCTAGAATTCCGGCCTCGCCGGCCCTGGTAGGGACTTGGGGTGTCAAGGTTGTATGGTAGTCTCCTGGTAGTCAATACTGGGTAATGGTCTAGCTAGTTTTCCACTAAGTATCTAGGGTCACACCAGATCCTAGGTAGGCTACCAATCCAACACGTATACAAAGATTTGGTATACGGAGTTTAAGTCGTGTCGATGTCGTAATACTGCACTGTAGAAAATTGGTTCCAGATTCCATTCTAGGTCAAAACAAGGTAAGTAAACAGGTCTAGGATAATGTATATGGTATAGGTGGGCTACTGAACTGAACTGGGCTCCTAAGCCCACCAAAAGGCCGATCCCCTCTTCATCCAAAACCAGCCTCGCCGGCCCCCTTGGCTCCAATAGGGTTGGTCTGGCTACAGGGGGTCCCTCCGGTCATAAATGGGTCTCTGGTATTGTTTGATTGTCTTGTTTCTTCTCCAGGTCATCCCAGATTCTCAGTAGGCACTTTAAAAGTCACAGAACCAACCTTGTCAATTCCCTGAGTTCATGTATCTGGGTCAGCTCCTAGTCTCAAGTCATGAATCGTGTCACCAAGTCAAGTAATTACCCATAACAGCCCTCAGATTCTACCTACAGTCAATACTCAAAAATCCAGTAGGACCAAACACTCCCAAACATCATCAGGTACCTTCCCTACAGAATCCAAACCCTAGCTCCTCTATTGGACCGGCATCGCCGGCCCAGCCTTCGTTGGTCGCCGGCCTAGGGCCGGTGGGTAGAGATTGGGTTTTTGGTGGTCACCTAGGGATACCAGTACAATACTATGGTACTGTTTGTTTTTCCAGTAAGGGCTCGGGGTCACAGCAGGTTGTCCATGTCTCAAAAACGATACAAAAACACGACATCGAACCAAAATTAACTAAAAGGAAGAATTTATACCTCATCTAGTCCACTCTATGCAGCACAATCTTTCCCAAGTCGTTAAAATCCTACTTTGCTCGGTTCATCTTGTAGAGGAGGAGATGGGGACTAATATTTGTGAAGGAAGTATAGGTTTTTGGGGTAAGGTTGGAGATAGATCTAAGGTTTATGGAAGGGGGTTGTGGAATTGAGGAGGAAAGAGGAAATGACATGGTGGGGGTTCAGAAATGAGGCAGCAGCAGCTGTTGTAGTTGTTGTTGTGGGTGTGGTGTGAGTTGTGAGAGATGTGAGTGTAAAAAGTTTTGAAATGAAATGAGATTGTGACACTACCTAGACACCACTCTCTCTCTCTTAATAAATGTTGCTTGCTCAAGCCATCATGGCTCTCTCTCCTCATAACACAAGTCAACCCCACCCTAATCCAATTTTTAACAAAACTAAACCCTTAATCAACCCACTTAATTTAACCAAATGGTTTAACCCACCATGGTCATCTAAGCATGGTTCACCCTAGGCTACCATGAGTCCAAAACATGGAACAAGTGTAACAAGTGTGGAAAATATTATGTGCAAATTTTTGCACAATAAGCCAAAAATCCAATGAGCGATTTTTAATCGCGATTAACACTAAAATGGCATATACTTAACCATAAAAACTTAAAAATGACATATTTCCACAAAATAACCTATTTTAGAATTTCCATAATTTTCTCCAGAATTTTCCCATTTATCGGTATTTAATTATACCGAAATATAAAATATCCATTAAAAATTAATATTAAATTATGAAAATTCCCAAAAATAATATTTTATTTTTTTGAAATGTTACAGTCTTACCCCCTTAAAGAAATTCGGTCCCCGAATTTAAATTTAAACCCCCAAATCTAAAACATTTCAATAAAATGTCCAAGGCAACGGGGCTCCGAAATTATCAATACATAAAACGCATCGTAGCGCGATACATGCGCATGAGTAACGAGCAGATAACTCAAAATCAAGACTCCGTCAAGCATCCCGCAATCATTGGAGTTAAGGTAAAAACACGAATGCCAAATCCAAAGCAAAACCGATATGCTATAAATTGGAACTATACAGGTAAATATCAAATCCGTACATGTAAATATCTGTAGGAAATGTATGCCAAATTCTTTAAAGTCGATGTGAAATGCGCATAACACTGCACAGTGGCGGACGTCTCTATAAGAAAGTAGCCATATACGTATATATCTATTGTTTAATATGCACGACCCGCCGTTTTGAAAACAATTTAGAAGGGTTCCCTGTTTTAAATGTTTCGTGTCATATCGGACACGTAGGTAAAATACTGGGACTATAGCTCGCTTTTTGGAAATCCCTTTGAAATTTATCAATGCATGCAAAACACACTCAGGTACTGTCATCTGACTAGTCCTGCTCAGTACGAAAACAAATCGCAATATCAGAAAAATGTACTGCTCAATAAGGAATCAATCCCAAAAAGTGCATATAAAAACCCGGTGCGTTCGGTGCGCACGGAAATCAAAATCCATACATGTGCCAAGCAGGTGCACAAAACGACATCAAGGTGCAACGGGTGTGCACACAACATCGATCATAGGCAACGTGTGTGCCTGACAGCAAAATCAGGTGCATCTGACATGCACGAAAAATCTCGATTTAGTGCATCCGGTGTGCACCAAATCGTATCTCATAACCTGCGCCCAACATGCGCGAAAATCCAAATCTGGTGCATCCATCATGCACAAAATCATGAAATCCAGCATTAAGCGCCGAACATGCGCAAAATCCAATCGGGTGCATAAGGTGCACAAAATAAATATCGAACATCACAATCGAAATCGAAGTCCAGTGCAACTAAGTGCACAAAATGCGAATCACTGCACTGCAGCATATGTGAACTATACCGAGTGCAAAAACCAAATCGTGTGCGTATGTACGCACAAAATCAACTCAACTGTGTGAAACCCATAAAATCATGAACACGAGAAATCAAGGCACGAAAATGATATCAAGTGCAACAACTGTGCGAAAATCGTAAATACTCAGTAAGTGCAACCATGGTGCATGAAAACAAATATTATAAAACCCAATCATCAAAATCAGTCATGCGAATAAATCGCCCAAAATACCGAAAACTAGTATGACGGTATAGTCCCGCTCAAGCACATCCTCCAAGAATCTCTGGCTAACTGTCGTAGTCACTCATAGCATATCCACTACTACAAATAAGGGTTGCCCCTACGGATATATGCGTAGGGACGAAAAAATACCCCGTAGATGCAAAGGCCGCAGGTGCAAGTTGAGGCCCTGAACTTGCCCCTACGGGCAAATTCTTGCCCCTACGGATTTATGTGTAGGTCCTGTTGCCCCCACGGATTAATCCGTAGGGTATAAGATTTTATATTATTTACGGTTTTTTTTAATATATTACTTGTACCTACGGATATAACCGTAGGTCCATGTACTATCCCCTACGGATATCAACGTAGGTACCTATCCGTAGGGGCAAAATATCAGAAATCCTGATATGTTGCCCCTACGGATAACTCCGTAGGGGAGAGGCCTGGCCCCTACAGATATGTCTGTAGGGGCACTCCTAACCCCCTGGCACTGAGATCAGGGGGGAAATATCAGTTACTGCTGATATTTTGCCCCTACGGATATATCCGTAGGGGCAACATGTGTACCTACGGATTAATCCGTAGGTACATATTGTCTGTATTTTTTTTTAAAAAATGGGCTGCTTGATTTTTTCCCGCCCTGTGCACAATAATATATACATCAATCGAATCATATATTGCAGTATTCATAATCACATCTCACGCATATATATAATATACAAAAGAAACCCAAAAACTGAATATGATATAAATATAAACCAATATCAATATCGTTTCAAAATGTAGTACAATGTGTATGATATAAATAAATACATGTTTCAAAAAATAAGAACCAAAAAGCTACCCTAGTTCGGTCCAGCTCCACTTCTGAATAACGATAGAATAACGCCCGCCTGCTCCTCGGTCAATAAACTCTGCAATTCGTCGCGAGCGGGGAGTCTGAGCGACATGTGGAGCTGGCGATGTGGTCTGCGCAGCCGCCGTCGAGGTAGTCGCTTGCGGAGCCGCGGCTGTGGGAGTCTGAGTGGGCGGTGGAGCTACAGGAGCTGTCTGCGGAACCGCAGCCGATGTAGTGGCTTGCGGAGCCGCAGCCGAAGGAGATGCATGTGGAGGCTCGGCCGTTGTACCCTATCACGTCTGGACCTAACGTGTGTAATAAGCGTGTAAGAACTGTGTATTATTCGAATTCGTATCATTATTAAGTTATTTCGAAACCCCATTTGGATATCTAGTTTGTTGTTTGTTTTAATTACATCTGTATGTATGATTAATCAAACTTAAGTCTAAAACCAAATAAGCTCAAGCTACATACTAATTATGGATATGTTGATATCTATATAATATGACATGATATTTTACTATAAAGCAGTATACATACCAGTATCTCCTTCAACTCTTGAACGGTGGCCCTCAAGCTCTCCAGTTCCTGATGGACACATCGGTCACTGGAGACGGAGGAAGTAACCGCCGGGGTGGAGTCCAACCTCATATGGGCCCTGCTAGGGCCCAGTCCCCGGCCTCTCTCCCAACCTCCGTGGTGCCCTCCGTGTGCGGCGTCCAGAACTGGGGTCAGCAGCCTCGGATCGCTCTGTCCGGTAAAATCGATCCCCGAGGCATGGCCTGCTCAACCACCCGCTCCTACACCCACATTAAGCAGTAAAGTATAAGTATAAGATTTAAACTTGAACCTTCCAAAACTAAAATTTCAAATTTGGGTAAAAAAAATATTAACACTTACGCAGTACTCCTGGGTAGCGACGTCGGGATATCGAAGCTCGCCCGTGGCGGGATCTGTCGAGGTGCCGTGGACGGCAAGATATGCGGACAGCACGCTCGGTGTACCACCTGACGCCACGGTCCGAGATGTCTGCAATATTAGAAAGTAACTCTTAATATTATAAATATTAGAAAATAACTCTTAATATTGCAGAATATCACAAAGGTCGGTCTATTGTAATTTACTGATAACTCCATGGCTCGAGTAATGTTCCTCGAGCCACCTGTGTAAGTGGGGCGACCCCTCTTCGCCGACTTCCTGTTCTCTGTATTCTGAGCGGCCTGTTTCTGCACAAGCCTTCAGTACCTAGTCCGAGCCGGACATTGCGAGGATCGCTGCTGAATATTGCGTGCCTCCTATCGAAATCCTTCCATGCCGGTGAATCTCTTGGATGGCTCATTTTTCCATTTTCGCTTGGAGGAGCATGGTGATGCCAAATCATTGCCTCGGCTGTTTTCTTGCACCTGAATAGCCTCTGTAGCCTCTGTGTTATGGGAAAGTATCGTGCTATCTTCACAGATATATCAGGCTTCTTATCAAAATCTTTCGGCTTATACCTGGCCTCTCCGCATGTTGGACACTCTTTCAAATCTGAATTCTCTTTCCGGTACAACACGCAATTTTTAGGACATACTTGAATTTTCTCGCACTTTAGACCCAAATCAGACATCATCTTCTGGGCTTCGTACCAGGTTTCGGGCACATTATTTCCCGGAGGCATAGAATCTTTCAAGAATGAAAGAAGCATTGTGAATGACTTGTTACTCCATCCATTTAGGCACTTAATCTGGAAAAGTTGGACGAACCATGAGAGGGTGGAATACTTCGCATTCTCATAAATTGGTTTTCTAGCATCATTCATGAAATTTTCATATTTATCCGCACGCGGTCCTTGACCGGAAGGAATGTCATCTTCGGTACGAATAGATTCACCTAGGGCAGTCTCTACCATATCCTCCATTTTTTCTGATGGAAATAAATTTCCGTCTCCTGCCGCATTACCGAATTCTTCTTCTTCTCCTTCTTCTTCTGCCGCAATACTAGATTCTTCTCCTTCCCCGTGATATTTCCAAGTTGTATAAAGTCTAGTAAACCCATGTTTTACAATATGAAGCTCTGCCAATTCTACCTTCTGCCAGTACTTATTGCCACATCTATCGCACGGACAGAGAATCTTCTCTATTATGATCTTATTATGTGCGCGTGCAAATTCAAGGAAAGCAGCAACTCCTGCGACAAACTTAGGTTGCATACGTTGTTTCCAATCCACATACATCCAGTCCTTAACTCTGACGTACTCATGGGCCATGTTAGACTGTATTACATATAAATTGTAGGTTATGCTGACTATATTGAGAAATATAAGAACGGGATAGTTACTGACAAAGGAGAAAATCCGTGTATATGCTTTGTGTGTGCGTTTGTCGTTGAAAAGAATAAATTATCTCACGTATGTTAACCGATAGACAGGGACTAAGTGGCGCTTTTAGTTCCATATATGAGTATCGATAGGAATATGAAGGTATCATATTATCATATATTGGTTTTAACCCGAACATCTCGAATCGCTATCTAATTATGCGTTTGTTGTGTATTCTTGTTGTATGTGTGTGTTCCGGCTGTCGGGGGTAGGCTTCTATCCCATTAAGAATGTATAGAGCGAACGCCCATCACTTGTGCTTTCAACCGTTTCGAGTAAATTTCGGCAGCACCTCCCCGCTGTTCTCCGAGTACACTGTAATAGAATAGATAATCATTTCAAAGCCGTGAAACAACGTTGAAATGAACATCTAATCTATCTTTGTACATGGAGAACCAGCGGAAAGGTACCGACGAAATATATCGAAACGGATGAAAACACAAGTGAATGAAGGCGTTTGCTTATACATTCTTAACTTGTCCACACGGGACAAATCTATGGGTTACCATACGATTGAATTTTCTCGTCGCGTAGACTATACGACGGTTGTTAGTATCGAGGTATACTGTCCGATATTTAACAACCTTCGTATAGTTCTAGGTCACGACGAGCATCGCACGTATGTTAACCGATAGACGGGGACTAAGTGGCGCTTTTAGTTTCATATATGAGTATCGATGAGAATATGAAGGTTTCATATTATCATCGAATACCATATATTGGTTTTAACCCGAACATCTCGAATCGCTCTCTAATTATGCGTTTGTTGTGTATTCTTGTTGTATGTGTGTGTTCCGGCTGTCGGGGGTAGGCTTCTATCCCATTAAGAATGTATAGAGCGAATGCCCATCACTTGTGCTTTCAACCGTTTCGAGTAAATTTCGGCAGCACCTCCCCGCTGTTCTCCGAGTACACTGTAATAGAATAGATAATCATTTCAAAGCCGTGAAACAACGTTGAAATGAACATCTAATCTATCTTTGTACACGGAGAACCAGCGGAAAGGTACCGACGAAATATCTTGAAACGGATGAAAACACAAGTGAATGAAGGCGTTTGCTTTATACATTCTTAACTTGTCCATACGGGACAAATCTATGGGTTACCATACGATTGAATTTTCTCATCGCGTAGACTATACGACGGTTGTTAGTATCGAGCTATACTGTCCGATATTTAACAACTTTCGTATAGTTCTAGGTCACGACGATCATCGCACGTATGTTAACCGATAGAAGGGGACTAAGTGGTGCTTTTAGTTTCATATATGAGTATCGATGAGAATATGAAGGTTTCATATTATCATCGAATATCATATATTGGTTTTAACCCGAACATCTCGAATCGCTCTCTAATTATGCATTTGTTGTGTATTCTTGTTGTATATGTGTGTTCCGGCTGTCGGGGGTAGGCTTCTATCCCATTAAGAATGTATAGAGCGAACGTCCATCACTTGTGCTTTCAATCGTTTCGAGTAAATTTCGGCAGCACCTCCCCGCTGTTCTCCGAGTACACTGTAATAGAATAGATAATCATTTCAAAGCCGTGAAACAACGTTGAAATGAACATCTAATCTATCTTTGTATACGGAGAACCAGCGGAAAGGTACCGACGAAATATCTCGAAACGGATGAAAACATAAGTGAATGAAGGCGTTTGCTTTATACATTCTTAACTTGTCCACACGGGACAAATCTATGGGTTACCATACGATTGAATTTTCTCATCGCGTAGACTATACGACGGTTGTTAGTATCGAGCTATACCGTCCGATATTTAACAACTTTCGTATAGTTCTAGGTCACGACGAGCATCGCACGTATGTTAACCGATAGACGGGGACTAAGTGGCGCTTTTAGTTTCATATATGAGTATCGATGAGAATATGAAGGTTTCATATTATCATCGAATATCATATGTTGGTTATAACTTGAAAAACGTGCCGTTGAAACAAATTATTGTTCTCCACCTTGCACTCTCTTAACAATGGTACATGCATTAAACATGTAAGAGGTATCTATAACAACTCTAAAGTTTCACCTATTGGGTTCAACAAAAAGGTTTTTGATATAACAAACGCAATCTTCCTCAACTTTTCCCTTGAATCGATGTGAAATTAATAGTGTCCATATGACACAATGGATATATTTTCTACACAAAAGGAAAAAGGCAAACAATAGTAAAGCAATTGTAATTCTATCAAGTATCCATACTGAAAAAGAATAATTAGCAAACTAAAAATTAATCACTAATGAAAAACAAACAAAAGTGCTTATTATTATACTTCAGAGGTTATAAATGCTTGACTCCCATAGTACATAGGCTGTATCCGCAATTAACCCTTTTCTATATACTTGGGTGTATAGAATTTCTAAAAGTTACACACGGTTTTTCTAAATCCAATTCTTTCCTTTCACTACAAAACCCTTTATATTTTCTAATAGGTACCAAGAACATTCAAAGTTTTTGGATATGCACAAAAAGAAAGTATCGCCAATAAGATTGACATAACCCAAATGACTTTGACCCATTACATATAAATGTCATGGTCTTTCAATATTTTTCAAAGAAATACCATAGACTTTGTTTGTTACAAATAAATACCATGAAGTTTTAACGTTTTCACATAATTTCCATAGACTTTGTTGTTTACAAATACATACCATTGACTTCCAACGTTTTCCAGATAAATACCATGAACTTTGTTGTTTACAAATAAATACATGAACTTTCAGCGTTTTTTAGATAAATCCCATAGACATTCATGGACCTTTTTCTCATATAAAAACCATGGACTGTGTTATTCACAAATAAACAGTATCGACTTTCACTATTTTCCAGATTAATCCCCTAAAATTTCACCTTTTTAACCCTAACCCAGCCCCAGCCGAACCCCAACCCAACACCAAACCCTAACCCGGCCTAACCCTAACCACAACCCAGCCCCAGCCGAACCCCAACCCAACACCAAACCCTAACCCGGCCTAACCCTAACCCCAACCCAGCCCCAGCCGAACCCCAACCCAACACCAAACCCTAACCCGGCTTAACCCTAACCCTAACCCAGCCCCAGCCGAACCCCAACCCAACACCAAACCCTAACCCGGCCTAACCCTAACCCCAACCCAGCCCCAGCCGAACCCCAACCCCAACACCAAACCCCAACCGAACCCTAAACCTAACCCTGATCCCAACACCAGACGAACCCCAACCGCCGATCGAACCCGTACCCTAACCCTAATCCTAACCCTAACCACAACCGATATCTAATCCTAACCCTCATCGATCGCTACCCTAACATCATTATAATAATGTTTAACTAATTACCTGTAGGCGACGACGGAGACGCAATCGGCGACGATGCGGGCGGTGGCGACAACGAGAATGGAGCACGGTGGCGACGACGAGATCACTGCAGGCGTGGCGACGACGATTCGGCTTGGATTTGGCGATGACGAGATCACTGCAGCGCGGTGGCGACGACGATCTCGATTTGGGAATTTGGATTCGCGCGAAAGAGAATAAGAAATAATCAGCGTAGAGATCGATCACTTAAATCCCTATTTATATGCCCCTACGGATATACCCGTAGGTGCTTGGTTTGCGGCTCCGTAGGGGCAAACAACACTTTAAGATTTAATAATTTTTAAATAAATATTGAAGGACCGTAGAGGCAACCATTTGGCCCTACGGATTAATCCGTAGGGCCAAACTTTAACTGCCCCTACGGATGTTGTTATCCGTAGGGGCAACCCTTTATTTTACTAGTGATCTCGTCAACGATCCTGAATCTGGCCTGCTGGTGTGCGTAACATGACCACTCCTGGGTCCAATTCTTCTCTGTGGATTACCAATCTCACGATCCATCGGCTCATCGGTCCTGTCAGGTGTGCTAACGGGGACGATTCCGTTTTGGCACTCCTCTGGTCATCTCTCGGTCAATCATCGCGACCACTCGAAGAGCGGCATGTCACTGGCGTCGGCCTCTGGCTCTCTAAATGCACGTGGCATGTCTGATCCTGGGTGCAACCATCATTGCAGCAGTGTCCTGGAAAGAATCCTGCTCAAGGTCTCTTCCGAGTCTCGTCTCTGCCTAACTGTCCGGAAGTCACCGTCCTTCACTATATCTGTTTCTTGTTCCGGAATGGCTGCATACTCACCGCGCCTCCTTCTGGAAGGTATATCCATGTACTATGCCTCGGCATGCGTATCGCATCTCTGATGTCGGCGGAGGGGAACATCATCTCATCTTGATCTGGTAGGAACCTCTTACTCCACCTTTCTATAATGTCGACTGCTTCGGACTCGTCTCGTCATGGCTGCATGGACTGAGCTCCAACGGCTATCCTCGTATTTGGAGTCTCCCAAGAAATGCATCTCACCTCCTAGCATCCGAATGAAGTCGAGCCATCCGATCGATTTGTCAAAACCTCATAATCCCGCAAGAGATTAACATCTTAGGTACAGTTTAATAGTATCGAGTACATACCACAGTATCGGTGGTCCAGCCGTAGAAGGGCAAACCTAAGCCTCACTAATGGCGCCGCGGAACTGTCGCAAACCCTAAGGTTCAAAGGCTTTCACACGGTCATTAAGTCGAGTTAGGGTTTCATTCTTCTAGAGGGTCTATAGAATTGCCTGCATGTCTTTCCGACTGCTTTAAACTTGGAATAGTAGGTTCCTGACATTCGATCGTCTCTGTCGACTCTCAACTTCTCCGCGTGAAGTCGTCTTTAGCTGGAATCAGTCTATCTGATAACCTCGCATCGGGGTAACGAATGAACCACATGTCCTAGTCATTCATCTTTGGTGACTAGCGACCTTCTATCATCTCTTAGTACAACTCGTACCGCAAAAGCTCCAACATTTGGGGCGATATCTCATCGTTCGCAGCAACAACTGGCTCCTTCGTCAGTACGCTGAACAGCGCCTCAATCCTTCAGGAAAGGCGATACATTGGCGGTCATCTCTAAATCGGTCTGCTCTAGATCTGAGTAAGACTCTCCACACTGGAAATCTTCAACTCAACTGAGCCTGCTCCGGCGCATAAATCGGACGAATCACCTTCGTCTCTCAAATCGGGTAAATTAGCTATCATCTGCCTCATATCTGCCTGGAAGCTCCGGTGATCTCAGCTCATAAGCACCGGAAACGACATCCTATCAATCTCAGCAACAGCTGGTTTATCTGTCTGCACGGTAGGCGACATCATAATCTCTGAGGTATGCTGTACATCAATAGTCCTCTCTCAACTGGCAGCTGTAACAATGGCCGATCATCCGGTGTAAAACCAATCACTCGCCTCCACAAGAGGTCACAATCATCAATACTAACTCGAGATGTTCCCATGTCACCAGAAAACACAATGGTCGGCTCTTGTACCAGACGAGCTCGCCCTGACCGTAACTCTAGTAGCAGCCCAAGCTGCGCTCAAACAATGGCGACAGGAACCTCCATCGAGTATCGAAGAGAGCAGATCAATGGCAAGAAGAAAACAACAGATCCAGAATGGATACATGATCATAAGATGGAACAGCATCAATGAAAGTATGATCATGGAACTAATAGAATCGAGGATCTAAAATGGGTGTATAATCATGGATATGAAGAGAATCGCTGATCTCGAAAATATGTACATCCTAAGGTTTCTTAAGCGGAGTGGCGTGTCGTAAGTATGCCGCGGAACATACCCATGGTATGTCACTCTACTTTAGTCACCTATTCTATCAACCAAGGGTCATCCTACGCGACGAAAGTTCGGGTCTAATACCCCTTCGACTAAGTCTATGTTCCGTAAGGTCAAGCCTAAGTTCCGTATACATATAGACGCCCTAGGCTCCACATAGTCAAACTTAGACTTGAACCAAGGTTAACCTAGCGCTCTGATACCAACTTTGTCACGACCCGAAATAGCTCGTGACTGCCACTTGAATTATATGAAGTCTATAGGACCCCATCTAATCCAAGTAAGCCAAAAAGCCCAGAAATCTAAAACCTTTTTAAGTAATAGATAAGGGAAAACTAGTTTAAAGAAGAGAAGAAAACATGTTTTAAATACAAGGTTTTTAAATAAATAAGCCTAATGTGCATTTAAAAAAATGTATAGTCTTTTCTAAAATTTCGGCAGAGTTTCCTTTGTAAAAACTGGCCCCGAACGGGGTACAACAATAATAGTATACATGCAATGATAAAAGGCATCCCCAAGCGGGAGCTAGCTCTTCGTCAATCGACGGTCACCACCACACAAGCAATATAATATACAATGCCGAAGGGCGAGGATCAAAACTCGAAAGAAAACTCAAAACAGCATGAAAACCGATATACTACAAGGCGCGACTCTAAGGTCAAAATAATACATCACTAGTGTCTAAGTCTGAAACACTATACATATTTTGGTTGATGGAATTTCTAGATACAATGAATAATACATATACAAGGGTGGTTCTGATGCAAAGAACCTACCTACCAAGCAAATCACCCGCAAGGGAAAGCAATGTACCGGAAATGCCGCTATGAAACCTGTACGGCAAAACCTGCAAGAACTGTGGCACAACGGGGGTGAGTTGCCAACTCGTGAATAGAAAAATATCTACAAGCAGAAATCGAATGCATGAAATAATCCTAGGTCAAAAAGATCAGATATAATATAATCCTCAAAGGGTAAGTCTGAAGCATGATAAGGTGGAAATATAACATTTAAACATGTAGGTAGTGCCAAGTACTCATGTTAGTGCCTCTGGTAATAACATGTCATAAATATCAGGTATGTCTACATGAAGTAAATATGATGAAGTGTCAAAATGGATATCAATACACAAATATTAGCGTCCCATTCCACTAATATTGGTGTAAGGGTATATATAACAGCGCCCTCATACCCTATTATATATACATATGAAGTATGATCAATGTAATCAAAGTCAGTATAAACGTGGATCCCGTCCACTCGTCACCCAATGACAATAAGCATCATGCATGTAAATGTGAGGATATAATCAAAATCATGGAAAACATCATGAAACCCGTGCCTAGCATCGGCATGTAAATCCTCATATATCGGGCATCCGTCAGTCCGGGTCAGCCCACGGGCTCCGTCTGCGGTATCGGCCCTTGGCCCCAGCAGTACGCCCATATCCATCTATCGAATCTGGTCAGTATCCTCCGGATAACCGCCAGGTCCAACCAATCACCGGTAGGTAGTAGTCCCTCTGCCAGGCTCACCGTCTACTGCACAGCGATCCGTTCTAATCTCGGGGTACCATACAGGGTCCACCATATACCCACATTCGGCCTCATCCACCTCCTCTAATCGGGTTTTACATATCACTCTAGCACCGAGAAAACACATGGTGGACGCACTGAAATATCATATCAAGGGTAACCGGGTTTTTAAAACAATTACATATTTTCTTTTGAAATATCCTCGGTTCCCAAATCCAGAAATATCATGGAAACAACATATCTCAATGCGTATAATCAAAAGCATGATATATGCGACATGTAAAAGAAATGCAAGCACATCTGTCTATCATGCAACCTGGAATAGTAATATGCACATATCAAGGGAAACCGCTCTTTTTAAAATGAATCAGTTTCAAAGAATATCTTGCGGTTCCCATATCTAGAAATATCATCTATGTATGTGCAAATATGTACGTGTACAAGTATGAGTGTACGACAGGTAGGTGCACAGGTATGAGTGTACAGTAAGTATGTGCACAAGTATAAGTGTACGATAAGTATATGAACAAGTATGCCATGCAAGGGTCATATCCTGAATGCAACAGTACTACAGTGTAGTGACATGGCAATTATTGATGATGAAGTGTGTGAGTCGGCAAACAGTGTACGTGGAACATATGCATCATCGATAATTATGCTGGTGTCCTAACAGCATGATGGTAATATAGCAATAACACATGAAATGCAATGCGAATAGCAATGGAAATGCGGGATCGAATAAATCAACGCAACAGTGAAGAGTCTACCTCAATATGTATATGTCATGCAATTGTGCCATTTGAAATAAGACAAATCGGGGTTTTTAGTAAAATAAGGGCTACGGTGTGTTTAAGAAAGATACGTCTTTTGAAAATACCCGTAGAATCCCTTTGCTTGTTTTTAAGATATTCCCGATTCGTCAGTTTTTAAAATGGGTATAACTCGGGTTTAGTCTAACACCTCCTATGCAAACTACAGGTCTAAATATCAAGTCAATCGTGAGGGGTATGGAAATCACCTAAATCTGAGTCGATATATATGTAAATATAAATATAATAGTCGGTGATCCCGCCTCAATAGTATCGCGTACGATACCGTATATCATCTGACATCCTCGAGTCATGAGTGCGGATCAATCATCAAAATACAGCTCGTACGGTAAGTCGTCGTACGATATCCCAATAGCTGGGTACGGGTCAATATCACATTTCTCTCATCACATATCCGGTATCATTATCATCATATCACATAATCTGGTGTACTGATCTAAGTCTAGTACAAGTCGATACCATCTATATAAGTAAGAATGCGTGTGTGAAACACACGTCCAAAGGCCCGCTAAAATCACATATCGTATCCCAAATACGAATCACATCACATCACCGATAACACGGCACTAAGCCCAATCTCATCGACTCATCTCCAATGTCCTCCAGTATCCCCATCGTCACCGTATAAACATAGCAAATATGCACGTGTGTGCGTGTGGGTATAAACCTATTCTTGGGTTCGCGACTAGGAACTACACTAGTTACTTCAAACCCTAACCTATGCATATTACACCTAACACAACCTAAACAACCAAGTCACACATAAGCTAGCGCATATATATATATATATATATATATATATATATATATATATATATATATAGTATATATGGTATACTAGACATCGGACTGCGGGGGTGCTATATGCCATCCACCCGACTTCTCCCCGTAGATATAGATCTACTCACATTTGCTTGCCGATGTCGATATCTCCACGCGCTGGCTTATCGCCTCAAGTCTTCATGAGGGTACCTACATATAATAAACAATCGAAATTGCTATAACATCAAGTACAGAAACCAAAACGACATGCGTATAGCTCGTAGGTTAGAACCTATAGCTTATATGTACCAAATATGTCAAACAACCCTTGTTGCCGATGTACAAACATGCGACAACCAAAAACGAATCCAGATATCAAAACCCATCATTTCAAATACGGAAAACATTTCATAAATCACACACAAGTGTTCCCAGATTCCGATTCAGGTCAGTCAATCCCAAGCAAACAAGTCTAGGGTCATATACAGGATACATATGAGCTATGGAGGCAGTCTGGGCTCCTAAGTCTACAAGGTGGCCAGCCCTCTACTTCTAGAATTCCGGCCTCGCCGGCCCTGGTAGGGACTTAGGGTGTCAAGGTTGTATGGTAGTCTCCTGGTAGTCAATACCAGGTAATGGTCTAGCTAGTTTTTCCACTAAGTATCTAGGGTCACACCAGATCCTAGGTAGGCTACCAATCCAACACGTATACAAAGATTTGGTATACGGAGTTTAAGTCGTGTCGATGTCGTAATACTGCACTGTAGAAAATTGGTTCCAGATTCCATTCTAGGTCAAAACAAGGTAAGTAAACATGTCTAGGGTAATGTATATGGTATAGGTGGGCTACTGAACTGAACTGGGCTCCTAAGCCCACCAAAAGGCCGATCCCCTCTTCATCCAAAACCGGCCTCGCTGGCCCCGTTGGCTCTAATAGGGTTGGTCTGGCTACAGGGGGTCCCTAGGGTCATAAATGGGTCTCTTGTATTGTTTGATTGTCTTGTTTCTTCTCCAGGTCATCCCAGATTCTCAGTAGGAACTTTAAAAGTCACAGAACCAACCTTGTCAATTCCCTGAGTTCATGTATCTGGGTCAGCTCCTAGTCTTAGGTCATGAATCGTGTCACCAAGTCATGTAATTACCCATAACAGCCCTCAGATTCTACCTACAGTCAATACTAAAAAATCCAGTAGTACCAAACACTCCCAAACATCATCAGGTACCTTCCCTACAGAATCCAAACCCTAGCTCCTCTATTGGACCGGCGTAGCCGGCCCAGCCTTCGTTGGTCGGCTGCCCAGGGCTGGTGGGTAGGGGTTGGGTTTTTGGTGGTCACCTAGGGCTACCAGTACAATACTATAGTACTGTTTGTTTTTCCAGTAAGGGCTCGGGGTTACAGCAGGTTGTCCATGTCTCAAAAACGATACAAAAACACGACATCGAACCAAAATTATCTAAAAGGAATAATTTATACCTCATCTAGTCCACTCTAGGCAGCACAATCTTCCCCAAGTCGTCAAAATCCTACTTTGCTCGGTTCATCTTATAGAGGAGGAGATGGGGACTAATATTTGTGAAGGAAGTATAGGTTTTTGGGGTAAGGTTGGAGATAGATCTAGGGTTTATGGAAGGGGGTTGTGGAGTTGAGGAGGAAGGAGGAAATGACATGGTGGGGGTTCAGAAATGAGGCAGCATCAGCTGTTGTAGTTGTTGTTGTGGGTATGGTGTGATTTGTGAGAGATGTGAGTGTGAGAGAGAGTTGAAAGGTGTAAAAAGTTTTGAAATGAAATGAGATTGTGACACTACCTAGCCACCACTCTCTCTCTCTTAATAAATGTTGCTTGCTTAAGCCATCATGGCTCTCTCTCCTCATAACACAAGTCAACCCCACCCTAATCCAATTTTTAACAAAACTAAACCTTTAATCAACCCACTTAACTTAACCAAATGGTTTAACCCACCATGGTCATCTAAGCATGGTTCACCCTAGGCTACCATGAGTCCAAAACATGGAACAAGTGTAACAAGTGTGGAAATGTTATGTGCACATTTTTGCACAAAAAGCCAAAAATCCAATGGGCGATTTTTAATCGCGATTAACACTAAAATGACATATACTTAACCATAAAAACTTAAAAATGACATATTTCCACAAAATAACCTATTTTAGAATTTCCATAATTTTCTCCAGAATTTTCCCATTTATCGGTATTTAATTATACCGAAATATAAAATATCCATTAAAAATTAATATTAAATTATGAAAATTCCTAAAAATAATATTTTATTTTTTTGAAATGTTACATAGTGTTACCTTGACCTATAGTTTTGGCTTCTACGACCACTAAAGTGAAAGCTTGACGTCGGGGTACATTCCTCCTAGTTAGAGGCACATTCCTCTGTCCTTGGAGCATGTTTCTCTGCGTTTGATGCATGTTCCTCATTGCCTGGTGGAACTGACGAGGAGGCTGTGCAGGAGGTCTACGAGGAGGTGGAGCAGGTAGGGCTAAGTGAGGAGCAGGAGCTTGAATAACTGGCCGCTGCGGAAATGTGTTAGCTGGTCTAGGAGCTAGATTTGGATTGCGTTTATGAGGACATGCTACGATGTCGTGAGTGGATGCGCCACAAACTAAGCACAGGCCGTTTGTATGCCTGCAATCCTTCACCAGGTGTCCATACCTCTTGCAGTAGAAGCAAAAATCTGGACTTGGCCAGTTAAATGTTACTTCCGATCTCCTGGGTGCAAAAGTTGGCATGGAAGAGGCTCCTCCTGCAATCTGGATGGCAGGGCGCTTCACACCAGCAGTCTAAGGTCTGCTTTTCTTCTTCACTACTGCCTCATATCGTCGGGCAGCCTTCAGCGCAAGATCATGGGTTGGGAAATCCCTTGTAGATAATGCAGCTTGGATCTTGGGGTCCAACCCTTGCTAAAATCTTCTTGCCCGTATCTCAGCAGTCGGTATGAGATGTGCCGAAAACCTGTTATAGTCTTGTGTTAGCAGTGTAGTATGTGATATCAAGAAATTGAATATTGAGACATATCTTACCTGCTAAGCATGGTAAATTCAGCATCGTATTCATTCACAGATTTGTTCCACATTGAACCTTGCTGCAAGTGGATGAACTGTTGCTCCATGTCGAAACGGGCAGTCTAAGGAAAGTATTTCGCGTCGAGCATGTCGTGAAAAGTCTTCCATTCAATCGGCTGGGCAAGACGGCTTTCTTCAGCCTTCCACCATACTCTAACGTTGTTAGTTAGTTGCAACTCTGCAACTCTCACCTAAGCAATCTCTGGCACTTGTGCTGCTGCCAGGTCATTTTCAATGGACTGAGCTCATTCTTCTGCCTCTAGTGGGCTCTCTTTCCGAAAAAATACTTAGGGTGAAATTCCCGGAATTGCTTGACTCTGGGTGCCTCGGTCTCAGGGCGGTGTAAAAGGATAGCATTCTGCTGCTACTAACCCTCCAAGAGACTCTTGATTGTCTCAAGTAATACCGTCTGCTCGTTGATAGGAGCTGCTATGGTAGGTGGTGGTGGTAAAGGAGGTGGAGTGTTTCCATTCACGTTGGTGCTCGTGTTGTTTGGGAATCCATAACCTTGAGAGAAAAAATAGGGTTAGGATAGATTCAAAGAATTAAAATGTAAAGAATGTATAGTTGCTGATTCTTATAATTCTTGTGATATATTGCTTAGGATTCCATGTAGAACAGACCTGCATGGGCCGCCAACAAAACCTGTCACGCCCCGCTTCCCGGTGTACAGGAAAGGAAACGTGGCAGGCCGCGACGTATTTACTTAGAAGTAAGAACGCTAGGCGTAAATAAGAAATATAAATAAATAACACAAGAATGACAAGAAATGTAATAAAACAACAACTTTTTATTGATAACCATTCTTTATAAACAACTGAAAAGTAAAGTACAATGAAAGAAAGCGATACCTAAACAATGGCATATGAACTGAAAGAAAAGTAAGTACAAGTAGGAACTAGAACTCTGATTCCTCTGTAAACTGCTCCAAATTGTCCTGGCTGGGCTCAATCTCCTAAGAGTCGGGTCTTCGTGACAACATTCCAAAGATAGAAGAGAAAGGAATGTCGTCAGCAAACTAGCGCTCGATAAGTTGCAAAAGATAGAATGGAATAGACAAGTAAAGAGAATAGATCTGGTAAATTATATGTTTGTTATGTTAACGTGGTTGTTTGTAGCTTGGTACAGAATGTATCAGTGTTTACGAGAGAAGTCCAACTATCCCGTCGACTATGGGAAACGGAAAGTACAAGGTCCCATCAATACCCATGGGACAACGGCATGGATGTACGGTAGGTGTCTTTTAGTGTCCTACATCGTGCCACTTATAATACATTCCATACCAATCTACCCCGTTAAAACCCCGTAATATATATATATATATATATATATATATATATATATTGTATAAATATAGTTAACAGACTTGCCATGACCACGGATACAAGTTGTTCATGTAAACGGTTTCAGGATGTATAAAGTAGGCATGTAATCAAGTCAAGATATACCCATGGTTCGGTCAAGTCAAGTTATGTTTGCATGTTGATATTGTTCTGGTATTCAGGTTTAGGTTCAAGTGTTCATATTTGGTATATTAGATTCATGTTGCACTCGAGTTATGATTGGATTCGTGTTTGGATTGTATTCAAATTAGATTAAGACTCAGATTGAGTCAGACACTTAAACAGATTTGGATCCTGAATTAGGTTCTGTTGTTATCGGTAACTGTACATGGACGACAGGATTTGTGTCTTTTTCCAAAACAATTACCATTGATAATCTCGTTTTAGTTTTCTACCATAAATAGGCAAGCACCCACTTTCTCCGGCTCCCTGAGGCTCAAGAGAATTGGTCCCGCTTAAATCTATATTTACTGGGGTCCTTATTGTAATTTAATATAACTTTAGGGGGTTTTATGAAAAATATTTTTTAAATATACTTTCAAAATAAACCTCAAGTATTTATTTATGTTATATAGGGTTTTCATGGATGTAAATTTTATAGAATGAGGTATGTTAGTGAATATATATATAACTTGAATAGTTCAAGGTATTTTAATGTAAAGTTTGATTTGTATTGATTCTTGATGGTATTTTCATGAAACTTGTAATGCTTTTATATTCTAGAAAACATGGAATTTTTATTATATATTAAAAATCGATGATTTGATAATATTTATATAATTATTAAAAATTAATTTTAATTATTAAATAAAATTCTCGTTTTTCTTAAAAATTGTATTAAAATTTCATCGAGATCGTATGCTCCGTGAGGAGGTCTACATCTCACCCTACTAGCCTGTGGATATGCGATAATCCGCACCATCCAATAGCGGGTTTCCCAAAATGGGTTATAGAGGCATAATCGCAAGGAATTTAAATAATACTATTTACAAGAAAACGGGGTTTTATAGTTCGAGGTATTTTATTGAAAAGTCGTATTTTTCCACAAGATATTGGTTTCAAGAGAATCGTGTTATGTCAAGATGTGTGTATGTGAGAGTTATGTCATTATCTCGTGAGGTTTTCTGAAGGTATGCTAAACAAAAATATTAAAAGATATTGTATGTAAACTTCATGGTATCTAACTGTAAAAGCTTAAATAAAGTTGTTTTACATGGAGTTTTAATATGAAACTTATTTCAAAACATTAGTTAATGATTAACAAGCAAAGTATAGTGATATGGATGAGTGGTTATTAAGAAGAAATTGTAGTTTTCAAAGTTTTAGAAACAAAAGTCGGTAAAACTCCATTTACCGACATATTTTGAAAAGAGATCATTTTAATGTAGGAAGAGTAGGAGAGAGATGGGAATTATTTGCTAGAAAATTAGAGAAGAGATAAAGTAAGAAATCGGTAGTTTTGTGGAGTCGCGGGGTCCCCGGAAGTGCCTCGAATCCTCACCAGAAACGGAACTAGGGCTAACTCCACTTGTACTCTTCTTAGACAGAAAATTTTGAGAATTTTTGACAAGAAATTTCAGAACGAAGAGGGCTGGGGTATGGGGTTGTATTTATAGGATAAAATTAGGGTTTTGGAATTGAAAAGAGAATTAAAAATGCATTAAAATAGGATTAAAGGGTGAATTTAAACTCTCTGGATAAAAACAGGAAAAACAAACAGTACTGGGGTAGTGGGGGTAGGCCAAGGGTTAGGTGTGAAGAAAACGGGGACTATCCCCTACGGGGTGCCCGGCGGTGCCGGTCTGGGGCTCAATCTTGCCGGCCATCTTGAAGGGGTGAGGGCTTGGATTGATGCCATGTGTCTTTAGCTGCTTATACAGCATTGTGCACATGTTTATTTTTCTGTCTTTTCATTTCTTACGTGTTTTGCATGTGTAAACTTTTGGTCTTCAAAAAAATTTAAAAGAAAAATTCAGAAAAATAATATGTGGCTGATGGGATTCGAACATAGGGGCTATGTCACAGCATTGCAAGGCTTTACCAATGAGCTACAAGTTATTTCTTGCTGTTCTTAAACAATAATAACTTTTAAATTGTGCTCAGCCTTGCAAACTCTTTCCTGTAGTTTAAGAAGAAAAAATTTGTACAGAAAATTCAGGGTCGTTACAGCAACGATCCCTCTCAACGGGCCGTCCAAATCTGGCGTCTAAGTCTTCAACAGGCTGAGCAAGAACCCAAACGGGCCCGAAAAAAGCCTCGTGATACCTAAAGGAGCTACCCCAAATTGGATTGCCCTCCCAACTCCCCCTACAAGAGAAGCCTGCTGGACGGTCGGTTTTTCGAGAGGCTAGCCGCTTCACCTCAATTGCAATTAACAAGGACGCCAGTCTTCATCAGACTGACACCGATCAAAGCTCCTCAGCAAACCCAGGGGCATGATGAAGCCGCTTCCAAAACTGAGACGATCCCTTCCGCGAGGCACGCTCGGCATCGCCACTGGCGCCGAGTGAGAGAAGCCGGGGGCAATTTCCCCTGTGGACTCACCCACTAGCTCCAATGGTGTAAGTTGATGTTGCTGTTCTAACCGGGAACAGTTTTGATCTGCTCAGGAAGGTACATAAGAACTCTCCAACAGCGGTGCTAAAGAAATCACCCCCACCTGCAGAAGTTACATTGCAGGGAAAGCCGGAGAAGCCTCATCAGCGGCTCTCCTCACAAATTTATAGAGTCTGGCGAAAAGTCCAGGACTCTGTGATTGACTAGAACTACTCTCATTGACCGAAGAAATTGAAGGCTCGACAAGAAAATGACTACTCCTCAGCCATACAACGGAGGACTTCTCCTAAGCAGGTGTCTGTCATAATGGCTCCTTCAACTCCAATCTTTCATAAAAGAGTGAGGCTGGAGAAAACTCTATCGCCCGAGCCAAATTCCAAAGGCGACAGGCCTAAACGCCATAAGGACGGGGGAATAACAATACATACTGTCTATATGGCTTCGTGAAAAGAAGAAATCCATGCTTCGGCGAGTCACCGACCGCAAACTCGGTCGCTGACAAAGGCTCAGGAGCAACAACAAAAGCTCCAGGAAATGCTGACCAAAATGGCAGCGCTTACCGGACATAAAGAAAGTCTGGACAAAGATGCCAAACAGCACCATGAGCAGGAGACCGATACAAAGTTCCTGCGAAGGGTGCTCGAGAGAAAAGACAAAAAAACCGCTGAACAAGCTGCCAACATAAAACAGGTGGCTCTCTTGTTCCAAGATATGGTTGGAATGATGATCCAACCAGAACCCCTGGCTGAGGATCCGCCGGTAATCGTCGATGATAACAGAGGGGAAATATCAAACTCTCCTCCAGCCCTATCGGCAGCCAAGGAGGAAACGATCTCCAACGACGCCCTTGATGATTACATTGCTCAACAAATAAGTGCTCATCAAGCTAATGAAGCTGCTGGCCAAACTGTCAGAACTAGACGACCATATCTAGGCCGGTATGATCAAATCAAGTACCCGCCGGGATATATGATCCCCAAGTTCCATGTATATAAAGGGACATGCAACCCAACCAACATGTTGTGCAATTCAGAGATCTGTGCGGCAACATCGGATGCGACGATAAATTATTTCTTTGCCAGTTCATCGGCAGCCTGTCAGAAACAGCTTTTGAATGGTACTCGGAGCTCCCAAATGACTCCGTGAAAACATTCGCAGAAATGGAGCTGCTATTCACACAGCGGTTCACCAACGCGAGCGAATGCACTCCGATCATGGCATTGATTAATGCCAGGGTAAAGCCGGGAGAAACCTAGGTCCAATACGCGATCCAGTGGCGGAACCTGTGGTCTAAATGCGAACAGCGCATTGAAGAATCCCCTGCCGTGGGCATGTTCATCTGTACCCTTAATCCTCAAACGACTGTGTCCCAGTTCATGACATTCATCAAACCAACAACCTTTCAGGTTCAGATAGATAAACTGGCCCAAATGAACCAGATAGGCCACGAACTTTCCTCCTTAAATAAGGACCCTCAAAATAATAAAGGTAAAGGGAAAGCGGCCTTCGTTGCCAATACGCAACAACAGCCAAGTGGCCCAAAATCAACCGCTCACCAAAACGATGCGCGTCCGCGCCCATCCTTGGAGGAAAGAATAGGACGCGCATACCCGTTTCCCCACGACAAGACAAAGAAACTGTTTGAATTGACAATGCGTAATAAACTCATCACATTGCCAGACCTGCGGCGTCCATCGCAAGCCGGCGATATCAACAACCCTAATTACTGCTCCTATCATAGAATGGTGAGCCACCCAATTGAAAATTGCTACGTCTTCAAGAACTGGGTCGAAGACCAGTATCAACAGGGAAAATTCGCGTTGTTTGATAACTGGAGGGTAAATCCTCCTCAGAAGCACACTCCCAAAAAGGTGGATATGCAGGGGGTATCATGCTCACTCGTGGAAGAATCTCCATGGGAAGTTGTTCTTTTAGCAAAAACCAAAAGAATGCTGAAGGATTTTCAAGCATGTCTGATAGTCAGGTGGAAAAACCCACTTGAACCCAAATTAATCGGAGGGATGCTAAGACCTCGTCCCGTGCCAAAAGTTGTTGACAAAGGGGAAAACCCCCCCAAGTTAAGACTTCAAATTCTTCGAAGAGAAACAAGAAGACCAAGAAGCCAGTGCAGCCTGCCGAGTATGACGATAAGCGCACAGGTCTACAAAAATACATTGACGCGTTATAGGAGTACAACCAAAAGGCGCGAATACTAGTCACACTCGAAGAATTCCTGAAGTATATTCTTGAGGACGAAGATAGTGACAATGATGAAGAAAATGACTCATCAAAAGACACCGAAGACCGTGTAGCAAGCTGCCACATGGTCTCCCATTCATCATTAAATGACGATGAAACTCCTTCAGCATAAGAAAACAACACAGAGGAACTAGGGGCAGAATCGGCGCTAAAATCCTAGAACTGTCAGAAGACCCGATAGATAGGCTGTTAAACGAAGCCTTTCAAAAAAGCAAAGTTGACCAAGAATGCGAGACAGCCATATACAAAAAGGCTAAGCGTCGGCGTCAGGACAACGAAGCTGCGGCAAGGATGGGTCGTAAAGTACTCCAACCAAAGAAAAACACACCTACTACAAATAAGAGCAGGATCAAAACAAAGAAGCAGTTCGCCAAAGCTCTGTCAATGGGGATGAAGCTGCCACCTCTCGTAAGGACCACTCCCGGGGTCATATGCCTCGATGGAGAAGATGCATGTCCAAACTACTGCCTATACCCCACCGAGAAATGCAGTGCCTTCAAGAAGTAGTGGCAAGGATATGTTGCCCACCAAAAACACTTCAAGAGGATGAAGCGCGAAGCTTGTGATCGTCAACAGCAAAATAGTGCGACAAATGCGCATGAAAAAATGACTGGCAGCTGTCATACGGTTGGTACCAGTTCGGAAAGGGGAAAATCCTAAGTTCTTACCTTCGGGAGCAATTATGAGGATGAAATATCTCTCATCCCTCTCGTCAAAGACCCCACCTCCGAAAAAGAAGAGGAGGAGAAGAACTGTGAGAATATTTAGCTGCGTAATCGCATGCTGACCGAGAAGAACTTTGGACCTACAAACAAAGGTTCGAATAAAAAATGACAAAGGGAAAGTGAAAACCCCTGAGGAAACCGCCCTTAATGAAGAAGCAGTCAAAGAGCTCGCAGCAAGGGACCCGCTTAAGAAAAATAAGGCGGATTGCAATGTCCTAGCACATCTAAGGAAAATACCCTCGTAACTGAGTATATTGGATGCTCTCTTCCTGTCCAAAGAGACACGAGATTTTCTGATCAAGGCATTGCAAGAGCCCGATCAGTTCCAAGATTTCTTCGCAGAAGAGAAGATGAAAGATGAACCGGCAAAGGTCCACATTGTTGACATTACATTCAGCAATGAAGATGTCCTCCTCGATACGTGCGAACATAATCGCCCGTTATACATCACCGGGTACTGCCACGATATCAAGATAAGGAAAATCTTTGTCGACAACGGATCCTCCGACAACCTTCTCAACGTGGAGGTGCTAAAGGAAATTTGCATGAACATTCAGCACCTTACCCGAGATAAAATTACCATCTCCGGGTTAGACTTGCAGTCGTCACGGACACTTGGATCCGTAATACTGACGCTACGCTTCGGGCTGCTTGTCACTGACATCAAATTTCATATGATTGACGTCAAGACTTGCTACAACCTTTGCTCGGCAGGCCTTGGTTACACAAGTACAATGTCATCTCCTTTACACAATATCAGTGTATGAAGTATTTCAAGGATGACTCGGAGTACACCGTCACGGGAGAGCTAAATCCGTTCTCCATAAACGAAGTCTGAAAATACGAAGACGTAAAGTACTTCCTACAAGACTTCGAAGATACGGAAAGGTGTTATAAGACGAAGGATAAACAGAAGTCCGCCGCCACTATCTCGATCTTTGGGAGCGATACCGAAGAAGATGAAGAAATAGTCTACTCGGGGAAACCCCAGAAAGAAAACTATAAGCCTGGACCTTCTACTCCTATTTTTGTCTTTGGCAGCGACTCAGAGGACGAGACCAACGCAGTGTTCTCTGTCCACCCGTCAATGAAAACTTTTGCATGAACAAATCAGAGTCTAAAAATTACAATGGCTCCGCCGCGGCATTACAAGGAACTTGGTGCGCTCCATACACATAGCGTACAAGAATTGCAAACTTTCTACGTACCTCCCAGGTGAAGAGGTGAAAAAGTGATCTTCTTCTACCAATCTACGGAAAATAAAGTAGAAAAAAAGTTTGGCATGGTGCCGATTTTGCACTCGACAGGCTTCAACCTATCCGTATACCAAGATACTACACAAAGAGATTGAAAAGGCTGTTAAGATGCCAAGGTGTACCCCTCAAACAAACTGTTCGACAAGCCCGATTCTACAAAAAAAATTGGGATATTCCCGGGACTTAGCGAACGATTCCCAACAGAAAGATAGAGACAACCGGGCTCGGATATGTTCGGTCCAAGAAACGGAAGCGGTCTAACAGTTGCCGTGTCATAAATAGCTCCAGTGAAGGGGAAAACGCTCTTCTAAATAGCTGTGATATTGAAACAAAACGAAATCCCGCTCTGAGAATGTTAAGTCAGTCGCTGTAACAACCGAGTTCAGTTATACCAATTTCTGTTCCCATATTTGTTTGTCTGTGGTATTTTATTGATTTATCATGTTTGGATGCGAATAGTAGTTTACTTTTACATTGTATTTCGATCCGACCCGCTTGCTTGGGTGGGTTGACTCATATTCATATTTATAGACTACCCTGGCTTGTTAAATAGACGCGTGCATTTAATGTGGACTGCATATTAATTTTATTTGGCATCGCACATTTTACATATAACATTTTAGATCACGTAAAATAAATTAAAATTTCATTTCATAGCCTGCATGATACCCCTAACCCCGTGGTGGCATCCGCGCATCGTGTTCTCTTTCCGTTCAGTGAAACAGACGTGTTTGGACAGCTACACGCACGTACGTGCGTCCGTTCTTGGGGGTATGCATTTTCGTTACCTGATTATTCATTTTAAAATTTGGAAGCTGCATATAATTTTCGTATTTTAAATCTAAAAATTGGACCCGACCCGGGCGCATTTTGAAATACTTTTGTATCTCGCCAAAAATCGTTTATTTAAAATCTTTTAATATTAATCGAATAAATATTTTTTCTATTCTGTTGGTTACATGAAAATCTTTTTAAATTTTTTTCTTTAAAATATTTTTCCTAAGCCAATCAGATTCTTCCTTTTCTGCGCCGACCCCACACCTCTCTCTCAATCTCTCTCAATCATTTATTTAAAACCTTTCAAACACCCGTTTGCTTCCATTTCGTCTAGTATACATATTATTGCATTCATAGATCACTTGAATGTATAACATTGAAATATTAACATTCCACATTTGATAAATTGTAGTTTAATTAGTATTGGAACTTTAACTTTAACCCTAATCATAACTGTGCATCTATATGCCTTAATCTGTACCTGATTGCATATTACATTACAATGTTCCATTTTATTGTTCCATCAGTACCCTATGTTTGTTTTGTATACCCATGCTTATGTTAGTTTGATTATGAGCACCCATACGACATTTTGTACACCCCTGACATGACTTGTTGCACCTACTACTTGACACGATATGGTACCGTGTAACTCTTGACATGACATGATACCTATGTACTACCTGACTTGACCTGATGTACCATTGCTTTACCTGTTACCTGATCTTGTTACTAATGCCAACAAACCTGACCCGTTGTCCCTACGGACATTTCCTGTTGTCTATCCAGACAAACCTGTACCTGCTTGATCCTGTGTTGGCATTAGATCTAGATTATTTAATACCTAACTTGAACACATATAACTTGGGGGTATGGGGAAATCAATGATGAAACCTGACTTGTAATTCGACAGTTCGATACTTTTACTAATCAGTTTTAGAGGCTAGGCCAGCCTTGGGATGATGTCGCTGACATCATCCATCGTTACCCACTACCTTTTAGAGGCTAGGCCAGCCTTAGGATGATGCTGTTGACATCATCCATCGTTACCCCTTTTCCTTTTAGTGCCTAGCGGCATGTCTTGGTTTCAGCTCGAGAATCTTCACCGTGATCCCGGGCACGCACGGGATACTATTGAGTTACGTCGATGATTCATCAAATTGATTTCAAAGATTGAGAGTAGTTAACCTAATAGACCAGTTTAGATTACTCATTACACATTACCCCACTGTCCTTACTTATATCACTGTTATGCCTGTTTTACCATTTATGATCATACCTGCATGTCTTGCTACCCCTGTTTATAGTATTGCTTGATATTATGATGCACTGACGTCTGGGTTTTGCATGGCCCAAATTCTTTACCTGCACTACAGGCCGAGCAGGAGTACTTCAGTCAGCAGGCTGAGCAGTGAGGACTTATTAGTAGTTCTTTTATTTTCGGTATTTTCATTCCTGATGTGAGCCCGCATTATGGGACGTACATTCCAGTTTATTCTTGTATTGGATCTTTTGCTTCCGCATTATTTTATTCTTGATTCGTTTTATTCTGGCTTATGGACATGTGTTAGATAGTTTATTATTGTTCTTGATATCTCTACAGCCATAATGTGACCGTGGAAGGATAATTCCTATCCACAGGTAGCATGGTTGGCTATGTCACGTGCCTACCTTACTGTACTCTGGGAAGCGGGGCGTGACATGGTTCTTTTGGTATCAGAGCCATAGGTTATAGGTTAATCGGGTTTGATTCTTTTGTAGTTGGGTATTGGACCTAATACACGAATCAGAATACTCGTGAATAGGAAACATGTCCTGCCACCTTACCGTCTTACCATTTTTGAATCTTAACTCCTCCTGATCCTACTTTTACGATTTGCAAATCTCCTTTGCATATCGACTCGAAACCTGGTTTCCTTTTGTTATCTCTAGAACTTAGGCGACTTGGGTGGAGTTATGTGATTGTAGCTATGATACCGCGGCACGGTTACAATGCGGTACTCTATTTAAGTGACTTGGAGTTCTAGCCTCGATTCATATCCTTAATCTACATTTTGAATCTGCTATCATGTCAATCCTTTTGGTGCTTTAATTTCAGGAACATGGCAGATAAGAATCTGAAAACGTACCAAAGGCGTGTTGACGAAGCCGCTATGCTTGGAGTAATACGTGGGATGTTGGAGAACCAAAGGCAGCAGATCGAGCTGAACCGGCAGCAAGCTGAATCTTTTTAGGATGGTTTGCGGACCGTTCAGCAGTCTGTGAACAATGTTGTGGCCAGACCAGTTGATCGTGTGGGTACCGTGGCGGATTTTAGGAGACTGGGTCCGTCTGTCTTTACTGGCCTGGAAGAGCCGTTGCCAGCGGAGCAGTGGCTGGTTGAAACGAAGAATTTACTCATTGCGGCACAAATCCCAGAAGATAAAGAGAGTGGATGTGGTACGCATCCAGTTGGTGGATTACGCCCGTGAATGGTAGCTTATGGAAGAGACCCGCTTGCCCAAGCCGATCAGGTGGGCGGATTTTTCGAAGAGTTTCTTGGTGAAGTTCTTCCCGCGGACTGCACGGGAAGAAATGGAAGAAAAGTTTGTCAGTTTGAAGCAAAACGGCGCACCTGTAGATGTACATGCAGCTGAATGGACGCGGCTCAGTAGATTCGCTGGACCTTTGGTTGCCAACGATGCTGATAGGGCAAGGAGGTTCATGCGCAGTTTGGATGTGGACATCCAGAAGCAGATTGTCTCCCTGGGTTTGATCACTTTTTCCCAAGTACTTACAGCGGCTCGAGAGCAGCAGAGCCTATCTATGAAGACTGGGAGTACACAGCAGCCAACAGATACAGTACGGAAGCCGGCAGTTGCACCGAACCGAGCACATGGACGCAGAGGTATTCCAGTGAACCGACGCGGCGTAACACCGATGAAGAAGCCTGTTGTTATCGATCAGAGGAGGACCATGATTTGTGACTACTGCCATTTACCTGGGCACGTGCAAAGGGAATGTTGAAGGAAACAGGGACTCTGTTTGGTTTGTGGATCGGCGGATCATACTATCAGCACTTGTCCGTCGAAGCTTCACACGAAGGATGATGTTCAGAAGCCACCGCAGAAACCGTTTCCGGGATAGAAGCAGCTGACTCAGGGACCAAATCAAACTCGAGCTTTTACCCTGACAGCTGAGGAAGCTAAAGCTTCAGGAGAAGTTGTTTCAGGTATTTTACTTGTTCATGGTTTTCCCGCATTAGCGTTATTCGATCCTGGTGCATCCTATTGTTTTATGTCGTCCAAGTTTATTGCTACACACTCGATTACTTGCACGACACTGTCTAGTTTCTGGGACATACACACTGGGAATGGGAAGATCATATCTAGTAGAGAATGTAAGGATTGTGCAGTTGTTGTTTGCGGACGGGAGATTTTTGCAGATTTCTTGGTGATTGATACAGGCAACTATGAAGCCGTCTTGGGAATGGATTTTCTCGGCACTTTCCATGCTCACATTGATTGTAGGGCAAAGAAAGTAATTTTCCAAATTCCCAGACATCCATAGTTTATCTTTACTGTAGGAAGCAGTTCTGTCGGGCCAGTCGAGTTTAGGGCTAGGCCGACAACTAGTGTTCTTTCGTCGTTGGAGGTTGATAAGAATGAAGCACCAGCTGTTGTTCGAGATTTCATGGACGTGTTCGAAGACATATCAGGTTTACTGCCGAAGCGAGATATGGAGTTCGCGATTGATCTTGTTCCTGGTGCAGCGCCAGTTTCTAAAGCGTACTATCCAATGGTACCAGTGGAGTTGGAAGAAATTAAGAAGCAGGTTACTGAATTACTTGAGAAGGGTTGGATTCGAAGCAGTAGCTCGCCTTGGGGAGCTCCAGTTCTTCTAGTCAAGAAGAAAGATGGCACAAGGAGAATGTGCATCGATTATCGAGAATTAAACCGGGTGACTATTAAGAACAAGTACCCAATCCCTCGCATTGGCGAATTATTTGAGCAGCTTGGCAGCACGAGGGTATTCTCGAAGCTGGATTTGTGATCCGGATATCATCAGGTCCGAGTTAAAACAGAAGATATTTGCAAGACGGCGTTCCGAACTCGGTATGGACATTACGAGTACTTAATGATGCCCTTCGGAGTAACGAATGCACTGGCGATATTTATGGACTTGATGAACCGAATCTTTTCACCATTCTTAGACCAGTTTATTGTGATGTTTATTGATGATATTCTGGTCTACTCGAAGAGTATTGAAAAGCATGCAAAACATTTGAAGATCGCACTGCAGACGTTGAGGCAAGAAAAATTATATGCGAAGATGAGCAAGTGCGAGTTTTGGGTTGATGAGGTGAAGTTTTTGGGACATGTCATGTCCGGAGATAGAATCGCCATTGACCGCGAAAAGATTGCAGCAGTTCGAGATTGGCCAATTCCGAAGAATGTTGCGGAGATAAGAAGCTTTCTTGGACTAGCCGGGTATTACAGAAGGTTCGTGGAGAACTTTGCTCTTCTGGAGGAGCCGTTGACCAAGCTTACGCGCAAGGAGGTACCATTTGTGTGGAAGCATAAGTGTGCGTCAGCTTTTGAGGCATTGAAGCAGAGATTGATAACCGCTCCTATTCTGACTGTGCCAGACAGTTCCGGAGGATTGGTGATTCACAGCGACGCATCTGGGAAAGGATTGAGATGTGTTTTGATGCAGCATGGGAAGGTTATAGCTTACGCATCGAGACAGTTGAAGACCCATGAGAAGAATTACCCAACTCATGACTTGGAGCTGGCAGCTGTGATCTTCGCTTTGAAGATTTGGAGACACTACCTTTTGGGCGAAAGGGTCGAGGTTTTCACCGATCATAAAAGCTTGAAGTATGTGTTCACGCAGAAGGAGCTTAATATGAGGCAGCGTAGATGGTTGGAGCTGATGGCTGATTACGATCTTGATCTTAAGTACCATCCGGGGAAAGTTAATGTTGTGCCGGATGCGCTTAGTCGGTTGCCAGCAATTCAGATGTTGACTGCACAGAAGGAACTTATAGAAGACTTTCGAAGATTTGATTTGGAGGTTGTGCTACCGCATTCTTTGGGACAGTTGATGCAACTGCAAGTACAATCATCGTTGATCGAGAATATTAAAGCAGCGCTGTCGCAGGACCCTAGATTGCAAAAGTTTCGAGAACAAGTTGAAGCTGGACTTCGAACAGACTTACTGATCCATGAAGATGGTTCGTTGAGATATGGTAGCCGTTTGTGTGTGCCAAAGGGAGATATTCGCGAAGAGCTTATGAAGGAGGCGCACAGTTCAGCATATTCCGTACATCTAGGAGGCACGAAGATGTACCGAGATATACGATAGCATTTCTGGTGGGAAGGCATGAAATGGGAGATTGCCCGCTTTGTGGCAAAGTGCTTGGTGTGTCAACAAGTTAAAGCTGAACATTAAAGGGTTGCTGGTTTATTGCAACCACTTCCGATTCCTCAGTGGAAGTGGGAACATATAACCATGGACTTCGTGACAGCTCTACCGTGGAGTCCAAAAGGAAACAATGCAGTTTGGGTGATTGTTGATCGATTGATCAAGGCAGCTCATTTTATCCCTTTTTGAGTTGGTCAATCAATAGAAGTTTTGGCAGAACGATACATGAAAGAGATTGTAAGATTGCATGGTGTACCAGTGAGCATCATGTCCGACCGTGACACTCGTTTCTTATCACATTTTTGGAGGAGCTTACAGGAATGTTTGGGAACTCGTTTGAAGTTTAGCACAGCTTATCATCCTCAAATAGATGGCCAGTCGGAGAGAACGATCCAAACTCTTGAAGACATGTTGAGAACTTGCATGTTAGACTTCAAGGGTTCATGGGAGGATCGTCTACATTTGGTGGAGTTTTCTTACAACAACAGTTTCCAGGCGACTATTCAGATGGCTCCATTCAAGGCTTTATATAGTCGCAAGTGTCGTTCACCTGTTTTTTGGGACGATGTTGGTGAACGAAAATTGTTGGGACTAGATTTGGTTGTGCAGACTGTTGAGAAGGTTAATACTATCCGGAATCATATGAAAGCAGCACAAGACCGACAGAAGAGTTGGGCAGATACGTAGATATGACCTCTAGAGTTTGCCGTGGGTGATTTGGTATTCTTGAAGATATCACCGACTAGAGGGGTGATTCGTTTCGGAAGTCGAGAAAAGCTTATTCCTCGTTTCGTTGGACCCTTTGAGATTTTGGAGCGTGTTGGAGAAGTGGCGTATCGGTTGGCGTTACCGCAATCCTTGGCGAATGTTCATGACGTGTTTCACGTATCTCAACTCCGTAAATATGTTCGAGATGAAACACATGTGTTGGATCATTCGGAGCTGACTGTACGAGAAGATTTGACTTTTGAGGAGCGACCGATGTCGATTGTGGATCGAAGAGAAAAATGTTCTTAAGAACAAAGCTATCCCTCTTGTATTTGTTTCTTGGGGTAATCGCTCACATGGAGAATCAACTTGGGAACGAGAAGATGAAATCCGGCAGAAGTTTCCACATCTATTCTTGTAGTATGATTGATTGTTTATCCTTTCTTGTTCTTGGAATTTCGAGGACGAAATTAACTTTGTAGTTGGGTATAATGTAACAACCGAGTTCAGTTATACCAATTTTTGTTTCTGTATTTGTTTGTCTGTGGTATTTTATTGATTTATCATGTTTGGTTGCGAATGGTAGTTTATTTTTACATTGCATTTCGACCCGACCCGCTTGCTTGGGTGGGTTGACTCATATTCATATTTATAGACTACCCTGGCTTGTTAAATAGACGCGTGCATTTAATGTGGACTGCATATTAATTTTATTTGGCATCGCACATTTTACATATAACATTTTATATCATGTAAAATAAATTAAATTTCATTTCATAGCCTGCATGATACCCCTAACCCCGTGGTGGCGTCCGCGCATCGTGTTTTCGTCCCGTTCAGTGAAACGGGCGTGTTTGGACAGCTACACGCACGTACGTGCATCCGTTCTTGGGGGTATGCATTTTCGTTACCTGATTATTCATTTTAAAATTTGGAAGCTGCATATAATTTTCGTATTTTAAATCTAAAATTTTGGACTCGACCCGAGTGCATTTTGAAATACTTTTGTATCTCGCCAAAAATCTTTTATTTAAAATCTTTTAATATTAATCGAATAAATATTTTTTTCTATTCTTTTGGTTACATGAAAATCTTTTTAAATTTTTTCTTTAAAATATTTTTCCTAAGCCAATCAGATTCTTCCTTTTCTGCGCCGACCCCACATCTCTTTCTCAATCTCTCTCTTCCTCTCTCTTTCTCTCTCTTTTCTCTCTTTCTCTCTCCCCGCTAGGATACAATGTTATCTCTCCTCCCCCTCTCTCTCCTCTCTATCCCTCTCTCCCTCTCTCCCATCTCGCGGCTCTCTCTCTCTCCTTCTCTCAGAATCTCTCCCTCTCTCTCCTCTCGCTAATTCTTCCTTCTTCCTCATTTCTTTTTTTCTTACGAACCCACAACCAAAATCCTAGCCGCCTCCTTCTCGCCGTCACCCACAGCTGACGACGCCACTCCCGACCTCGTCATCTCCGCACCCTCAACTCCTCCGCCTCCATCATCTTCCTCCCTACCGAGCAGCCCTGTACATCCACAGGAACCCGAGAGCCCTGCACACACCCATCTCCGCCACCTCCACTTCCCATCGCCGCCGACCACCGCATCGGCCTCCCCTGATCACCATTTCACCATCTTCTCCCCCTCTCTCCTTCTCTAGCCCTACAAACCCAAGAACCGAGCACCATTCCTTGCAACCGAAGCCACTACCCTTCGCCGGGGAACCCCCACGCCGGCAACCCTCGTCGTCGTCGTCACCCCTTGCGGACTCTCCTGGAATCCCAGAGCACCTAACCACAGTAAGATCTTCTTCTTCTCTTCTTCACTTTCTTTATGCATTTCTTTCTTGATGTGTTCACTGTTCTTTTGTTCGTCGGAATCCGGCCGTACCGTCGACGATTACGATGACCCAACAAGCATCTTTGACCCGTGTGATCCCTTTGTGCGTTGTTTGGATTCGTTCCGTGTACCGTGCGCGTGTCGCGACTTTTCCCGCCGACGTGTGACGTTCCGTATACCCGTTTCTTGATCTGTCGAGGCAAGTAAAACTTGCTACATGCTATTCCTATTATTTTATACTTATTTAATTATATGTTAAACCTGTAGATTTAATCTAATGTCACATGTTCCTTTTTACCATTCGATGTCCCGTTTATATCATTTTTAGAGTCAATTATGAAAACATACCTGGTTACATGTTAGATTACAATATTTTGTGCCCACGTCCATATTTATATCACAGTGCTTGGTTACATAGCCCATAGTACCATTTAAATAGTTTATGACCTTTCAAACACCCATTTGCATCCATCTCGTCTAGTATACATATTATTGCATTCATAGATCACTTGAATGTATAACATTGAAATATTAACATTCCACATTTGATAAATTGTAGTTTAATTAATATTGGAACTTTAACTTTAACCCTAATCATAACTGTGCATCTATATGCCTTAATCTGTACCTGATTGCATATATCATTACAATGTTCCATTTTATTGTTCCATTAGTACCCCATGTTTGTTTTGTATACCCATGCTTATGTTAGTTTGATTATGAGCACCCACATGACATTTTGTGCACCCCTGACATGACTTGGTGCACCTACTACTTGAAACGACATGGTACCGTGCAACTCTTGACATGACATCATACCTATGTACTACCTGACTTGACCTGATGTACCATTGCTTTACCTGTTACCTGATCTTGTTACTAATGCCAACAAACCTGACCCGTTGTCCCTACGGACATTTCCTGTTGTCTATCTAGACAAACCTGTACCTGTAGCTCTAGATTATTTAATACCTGACTTGAATACATATAACTTGGGGGTATGGGGAAATCAATGATGAAACCTGACTTGTAACTCGATAGTTCGATACCTTTACTGATCAGTTTTAGAGGCTAGGCCAGCCTTGGGATGATGATGCTGACATCATCCATCATTACTCACTACCTTTTAGAGGCTAGGCCAGCCTTGGGATGATGCTGTTGACATCATCCATCGTTACCCCTTTTCCTTTTAGTGCCTAGCGGCATGCCTCGGTTTCAGGCCGAGAATCTTCACCGTGATCCCGGGCATGCACGGGATACTAATGGGTTACGTCGATGATTCATCAAATTGATTTTAAAGATTGAGAGTAGTTAACCCAATAGACCAGTTTAGATTACTCACTACACATTACCACATCGTCCTTACTTATATCACTGTTATGCCTGTTTTACCATTATGATCATACCTGCATGTCTTGCTACCCCTGTTTATAGTATTGCTGTATATTATGATGCACTGACGTCTGGGTTTTGCATGACCCAGATTCTTTACCTGCACTACAGGCTGAGCAGGAGTACTTCAGTCAGCAGGCTGAGCAGTGAGGACTTGTTAGTAGTTTGTTCTTTTATTTTCGGTATTTTCATTCCTGATGTGAGCCCGCATTATGGGACGTACATTCCGGTTTATTCTTGTATTGGATCTTTTGCTTCAGCATTATTTTATTCTTGATTCGTTTTATTCTGGCTTATGGACATGTGTTAGATAGTTTATTATTGTTCTTGATATCTCTATAGCCGTAATATGACTATGGAAGGATAATTCCTATCCATAGGTAGCATGGTTGGCTATGTCACGTGCCTACCTTAGCGTACTCTAGGAAGCGGGGCATGACAGTCGCTCGGGGAACAAATCGACAAGCTAATAAAAGAAGCTCGTCAAAAGATCCGGGATAGTCACAGCCGCGAAATGGTCATTATGAAAAGGCCAGGACGCAACGTCTCAATCAGCAATCTGCGGAGAAGAAAAACTATAATGCTATTCATCCCCGGCCCACTGTATGTTCTCGCGACTGGGAAAAATCCCGAAATGGAGAAAAAAAACAGGGTAAAGATCGCAAACAACGTTCGAAAACAACAAAGAGGATCCAATACGCCATGCAATCGAGAAAAGCTCGATTGGATCCCGTCCTTTATAAAGAACATGGGTTGGGAATACTCTTTCCCTCAAGACAAGACAAGGAAAATATTTAACCTTATCATGAAGTATCGAATGATGATGCTTCCGGAGTCTCGGCACCCCGAAAAAATAAACGGGTCGATCATCCAGATTATTGCTCCTACCATCGAGCAATAGGTCATCCCCTTGAAAACTGCTTTACCTTCAAAGACTGGGTAGAAGACCAGTATCGACAAGTTAAGTTCGTGTTATCCGACAACTAGAGGGTAACCCCGACAAAAAAGCATGAGCCAAAAAGGACCTATACCGTCAGGATAGGACCATCTCAATATCAAAAAGGAAAAAGAACTCGTACCTGCCATATGATAACACTCTCAAAACGGGGAAGGCACGAGATTATGAATGACCTCTACAGGTGCTTCGCAAATGAAGATGAGGACGATGTGATCTTAGAGTTTCCATAAGCATCAAAAGAGCTGGAAGATAGGATACACATCACGGCGGAAAACCTAAGAAAAATTTACTTAGGGACGGAAAATGATCTGAGTCCAACTCTCGTTAGTTAATTGCTATCTGAAAAACAGGTGGCCACGTTAAAAGATGTGCTCATGCAATATAAAAATTGCTTCGCCTCGAACTAATCTGAAATGCCGGGTCTAGATCCAAAAATGGCAGTACATAAACTGGCCGTATCACCGGATATAAAGACGTCAAGTAGAAGCCAAGAAGAATGCGACTCGAACTTGAGAAGAGTATCAACGCTGAGGTCAAGAAACTAATCGACTCCGACTTCATCCAAGAAATTCAGTATCCCGAATGGCTCTGTAACAAACCTAATTTTCTTATACACCTTTTTCCTATACAAATTTTTAAATTAATTTTTTTCAAAATCCATAAAGGAGTATTTTAACCTGAGCACAATATATATGTAATTATTTTGTTTTTAAATAACTCCATTTTTAGTGTGCATAAAATTGTTTTAAAATTAAAGTATACTTGGGATATTTAATGTTGCTGTTACCACTTTAAGTAATTATTTCACACCATAATTACAAGAAGGAGCTTGTAACTCATTGGTAATACCTTGCACTGCTGAACCAAGCCACCAAAGTTCAAATCCCATACTCCACATTATTTTTAATATTGATTTTTTAAAAACCTTTAGAATACCAAGAGTTTACACGTGCATATCTCATAAAAACCCCACTACACCCAAAGATGTAACACTTTCAGAAGTTAGATGAACTGTCGGGAGGGATCCTAGCCGCCGGAATCGGCCAACTCGGCCTTGACTCGGCTGACTCAGTGCTCCGACCGAGTCACCCCCGAGTCGGCCGATTCCGGCGACGGCCCCAACATGAAAGTTGTGTCTTTTCATATTCCCTATTCACCTGCAAAATTTAAACCTCATGCCACTTCCATAGCTCTTTAAAAACCCAAATTACTCCACTTTTAATACATTTTTATTATATTTTATCACATTTTTATTTTAAACTTTTCATCTACCCTAACCCTAGACTAACCCTATAAATACCAACCTTACACACCACCCTCTCACCCCCAAAAATCCTAAGCTCACTCTTTCAAAATTTTCCAAGAAGTGTGTACTTTGAAAACAAGTTCGCGGCGAAGCTCCGACGAAATTCCGGCGGGAATTCCGGCGATGTTTTTAGTTACAACCGGCGACGAAGTAATGCCTCGGCAACTCCTTTAGTCCTCCCCACTCTTTAGTATAGATCGAAACCCGTAAGTCCCACTCTATCCCCCTTTCTATTTCTCTAAAATACGAAATTACGAAACCCGACGGAATCGGAACAAATCCGATTTCCGATTCGGTTTTCTATAAAATTTCACTTCTAACCAATACATTCATGCCTAAACATCTTTATCTTAACTATTAAAATCAATTTGAATAAGTTTCATCACATGAAATGATAACCTTTCCAATTTATCGTATTTTTCACTTTAATACCACAATGTTTCAATTTCACATTTAACCCCTTAACTTTGCTATACATTTAAAGTAGAGCACGAGGTAATGATCTACCTCCACACACGCGTAAATACAACTCTAAACAATATCATCAAAATTTAGAATACGATAAAACGAAACTTTCATTTAAATACCATATTCTTAATAAAATTATTCTTAAAAGTTTTAGATTTGATACACTTTTAAATAAAAACCTTTTATTAGGAAAACACGATAAGTTGTAGACATCGATCGTTTATCTAAACCTGATTTTGTGGTGTTTAGGCTAAGCAAGTGAGTAAAGGTAACTTTAAAAGGCCCGTCTCACGATTCGTGAGCGGATCCGTCCTTCCTCACTTGTACTTACCTGGCCACAATTGGCGGTGAAGAGGCGATTTGAGGCTTCTAACGACTTGTCGTTTAGACCATTTAGAAATAGGCTAGTTGATTTAGGAAACTCTAGAATCTAAAATACGGAAAATTACACTTTGCAAATAAATACCATTTATTTTATAAAACCGTTTTCTAAAGGATAAGTATTTTACAATCTTTGCAAAGCGCCGCTACAACCCATGTTTGGGGAACCCGTTCGGGATCGTACGGTTTATCGCGCACCCTCGAGCTAGTAGTGCGAGATTCAGACCTCCGAAAGGAGCATTCGGTCTCGAAAGGTTTAAAATACGACATCTTAAGAAAATGAGATTTTTGGAATATAAAATATTTATTAAAATTATTTTTTGTATAAATATATGTATATTTATCATTTAAATATCTATTTTATTATAATATAAATTTTCCACCTTTTTCTAAGAATCACAAGAATAAATTTTGCACTAAAATTCCATGAACTTCAAATAATCAATATTACAGATAAATACCCTTATTTTTAAAACTAGGATATTTTCACTAGAAATGTCACAACATAAAATCACCCTCATTACAACTCTAAAGACGAACAATAAATATTTGAGGTGTATTTTGAAAAGTATATAAAAGTATTTTTACATAAAACCACCTCAAGTTTTATAAATTACCCTAAGGACCCTAGCAATTATAAGATTTCAATTCACATTCTGATTGTCTGACTCGGGTTTCAGTCTGGTTAATCTGACTTGAATATGATTTAAGTCTATCTATAATCTACAAGATTCCAATTCAATATGAACACATAAATCCATGAATTCAATTATCAATTTATACAACTTAACTGAACCGAACCATGGATATATATTCCTTTTATATGATTCCCAGTATTCCATTTACATGACTCTACGGTTATAACCGTTTCCTGATATGATGGTTTCGGTCAGTCAGTCAATCAATCTTACAATCAAAACAATTTACAAGATAACAATACAAACAAGATATCGCGGGGTTTAAGGGGTAGATTGGTATGGAAAATGTTAAAAGTGGCACGAGACGGTCAGATTTAAGACACCTAACATGAATCCAATTGCCGTTGTTCCGGGCCTTCTAACAGAGCCTTGTACTTTATATTCCGTTTGCCCTGGTCTCTAGCATATAGAGACCCCTCTCGTATACACTAGCATTCTTCTGTACCAAGCTACAAACAACAGTGTTAATACAACATTACAACAATACAATACAACATTAAAAGCTACTCTCTCTCTCCTACTCTTGTCTATTTCTCCCCTATCTTTGGGACTTACCGAGAGACTTGTTCGCTGACGACATTCTATTTCTTTCTTCTTTGAATGTCGTCAGGTGATTTGGACGGGGCAGAGATCGAGCCATCTGTAGAAGACTTGGAGCAGATTGCCGAAGACCCTGCATTTTAGTTTCATTGTACACTTTTCTTTTCAGTACTTTTCATTTCCTGTTATGCTACTGTTTAGGCATCTTTTATTTCAGTTGTATTTCCTTTTCATGTATTGTACAAAAGAATGTTAATAAATAAAAGTTGATGTTTTTATTATCTCTTGTCTCTTGTGTATTTATTTTATATTGCTTAGATACGCTTAGCGTATGTACTTCTGAGTATATACGTAGCGGACCTCGTCGCATCCCCCTCGCCGTACACTGGGAAGCGGGGTGTGACAGGCTCGCTAATATCGTTCCAGTGATGAAGAAAAATGGGACAGTACGCATCTGCGTGGACTTTCGAGACCTCAACAAAGCTTGCCCGAATGATAACTTCCCAGTACCTGTTACCGAGATGATGATCAATAACATGTTTACCCATGAGGTCTTCTCCTTTATGGATGGATCTTCAGGATACAACCAAATAAAAATGCTTCCAGAAGACCAAAAGCATACCACCTTCCGAATCCCATTGGGCATATTCTGGTATTAAGTAATGCCCTTCGGTTTGAAGAACGATGGCGCTATCTACCAGAGGGCCATGACAAAAATTTTCGATGACCTCATCCATAAGATTATCGAATGCTACATTGACGACCTTATGGTAAAGAGCAAATCTCACAAGGAATATTAGGAACATCTAAAAATAGTGTTCCAGCGTCTTCGGAAGTTTAATTTGAAGATAAATCCTCTAAAATGCGCGTTTAGAGTCTTCTCAGGCAAATTCTTAGAATTCATCATACGTCACCAGGGTATCGAAATCGATCTTTCAAAGATCAAGGCGATTATGAAAATGCCCACGCCAAGGACCCTCAAACAACTGCGGTCTCTCTAAGAAAAGCTCGCATATCCGGGGGTTCATAGCTAACCTTTCCGGAAAATGTTGTCCCTATAGTCATTTGATGAAGAAGGGGACCTTATTCGTCTGGGACCAAAAGTGCCAAAATGCACTAGATGAAATCAAGCAATACTTACAAAATCCGTCAGTATTGACCGCTCCGATTAAGGGAAAACCCCTTATCCTATATACAACAGTCCTTGAGGGTTCTCTAGGCGCACTATGGGCATAAGAGAACGATCGGGAAAAGGAGAGGGGTCTGTACTATTTGAGACAAGTTCTCTTGGGGGCAGAAAATAAGTATTCCCCCATCGAAAAGTATTACCTGGCACTGATCTTCGCAATAACGAAACTCAGACATTACGCCTTGACACACGAGGTTCATCTTATATCGAAAATGGATCCTCTCAAATATCTAATATCAAGGGCCATACTAACAGAAAGGCTTGCCAAATGGGCCCTCCTCCTGATGAAGTTCTCGATAACGTATCGTCCCCTCAAAACAGTGAAAGGACAAACCATTGCCAACTGTCACGCCCGCTTTCTAGTATACGGGTAGAGGACGTGACGGGCCGCTGTGTATTTACTCAAAAGTAAACACGCTAAGCGTATCGAAGCAATATAAGTAAAATGCACAAGAGACATGATGTAAATGAAAAGCAACTTTATTTATTAATATTCTTTTTACAATACATCTGAAAAGTAAATACATGGAATGGAAAGTAATGCCTAAACAGTGGCATCACAGAAATGGAAAATACAGAATGTAAATGTGTACAAGTAACTATAGCTCCGGGTCGAAAGCTAGATGGTCCAAGTCCTCGCTGGTGAGCTCGATCTCCAGTGAGTCCGAATCACCTGACAACATTCCAAAGAAGAAGAAAGAAAATGTCGTCGGCGAACAAATCATTCGGTAATTCCCGTAAATAGACAAGAATGGAATAGACATAATAGAGTATATATTGTTATAATGTTGTATTTAGTGTTAACGATGTTGTTTGTAACTTGGTACAGAAGAGGCCAGTGTATACGAAAGGATTCTCACTAGGCCAGAGACTAAGGTATATGGAGTACAATTAACCGTTCAGCTACGGTACAACGGCAATTGAATTCAGGTTAAGTGTCTTTATGGTTGCTGTCTCGTGCCACTTCTAACACCAACCGTACCAATCTACCCCTTATAAACCCCGCGATGTCTTGATTGTATTATTTTTATTGTATTATCTTGATTTATATAGATGGATGACTTGCCGGAACCATGATATCAGTAAATGGATGTAACTGGAGAATCATGTAGATGGATGTATATCCATGGTTCGGTTTATTTAACATAGATTGAATATATTGAATATATGGATTCATGGATTCATGTTGAATTGTAGTTTGATACTTGAATCATATTCAAGTCAGATTGATTATATTGAGACTCAGTCTGAGTCAAACAGTTAGAAAAGAAATTGAAGTCCTGAATTATGTTTTGGTGCTATCGGTAACTGCTGCACATGAACGGCAGGATTTGTGTCTTTTTCAAAGACAATTACCATATTGATAATACCGTTTGTTAAGTTGTCTACCTTAAATAGGCAAGCGCCCATATCTCCGGCTCCCTGAGGCTCAAGATACTGGTCCCGTTTAAACCTATGTTTACTAAGGTCCTTATTGTAATTTAGTATAACTTGATGGGTTTTTATGTAAAATAGTTTTTGTTATACTTTCAAAAATATACCTCAGGTATTTAATTATTGTCTTTAGAGTTTTCATAGATGTTTCTTTTATTCAATATGAAATTTCTAGTGAATATGACATAGTTTTAAAGTATAAGGTATTTATTTGGAATATTGAATTTGTATGGTATTTTCTTGTAAATGAGATGTTTTACTTGTATTTTGGAAATGTGGAATATTATAAATATTAAAAATAGGTATTTTGATATTAATTACATATATATTTATTTATTTAAAATATAAGTTTATTTATGATAGAAATCACATTTTCCAAAGAAAATTGTATTAAAATCTTTCAAGATCATATGCTCCTTGCGGAGGACTGCATCTCGCTCTACTAGGCCTGAGAATGTGCGATAATCCATACCATACCGAACGGGTTCTCCAAAATTGGTTGTAGAGGCACAGTCGCAAAGATTTATTAAAATACACTTCTTGTAAAAAAAGGTTTTATAAGTTGAAAGTAGTTATATGCAAAGTCGTATTTTTCCCAAATCTATGTTCCCAAATTCCATCATTCTATGTTAGATATGAGTGTTGTGAGAAGATAGGTCATTACCTCGTGAACTATTTATAGGTATAACAACAAATTATGATGGTTTATGTCAAAACTAAATTATATGGTATTTTTCTGAAAAAGTATAATAAAAGTTACAAAAATGATTAGTTTGATGTGAAACTTGTTTTATTAAGTTTGTTAATATTTATTAGTCAACATATAAGAGTATGGTTTTATTTCGTTAAGGAAAAGAATAGTTTTTAAAGAAAACCGAATCGGAAGTCAGACTAACTTCGCTTCCGTCGGGTTTTAGTTTTGAATGTTTTTAAAATAGAGAAAAGAAGGAGAAGTAGGGACTTACTGGATGATTGGCTAGAGGAGAGAAAGAGGAAAATGTAGGAGTTGCCGGTGAGTCGTTTCGTCGTCGGAAACTCCTCGGATTGCCGTCGGAAGTTCGTCGGAGTTTCACCCTTTTGCTAATTCCACTTGCACACAAAAAACTTGGGAATTTTCTTGAGAGTTTGGACAGGGATTTGGGAGTGAGGTGGGGTTATTTGAGGGTGGTATTTATAGGAAAAATTAGGATTTTAGGGTAGTGAAAGGGTGTATTAAAAATTTGTATTAAAATAGATTAAATGTGTGTTTTAATGTGCTCTGTAAATGTGAAGAAAAAATAAATAATATTGGAGTTATGGGGGGAGTCCATGAGTCGCCAGAGTTAAAGAAAATTTGGGTTTGCTCTGAGTGAGACCGGAGGCGCCGGCCCGAGTCACGAGTTGGGGGCTCATATTGGGGACATGTGTCGGGGTCGGTTGGTCTAATGCAGTGCACCCGTTTGATTATTCTGTAACTTACCCTATTACGTGTGTTGCATGTGTAGACTCTTGGGCTTCTAAAAGTTTAAAAGAATTTTAAATAAAAAGAATGTGTTGCTGATAAGATTTGAACTCTGGTGCTTTGGTTCAGCAGTGCAAGGTCTTACCAGTGAGCTACAAGCATCTTCTTGTTGTTCTAAGTCAGAACAAATACTTATAGTACTCACAGGATATGTAAATACCCCAAGTGTACATTAACTTTAAATGAATTTTATGTACACTAAAATTAGAGTTGTTACACCGACTTTCTTGCGGAGCATCCGATACCGGTTGACTCCCCCTTAAATTGTGAGTTGCCAGACAAACATGCGTTTAATACAACCGAAGAAGAAAATAATTCTCAATGGGAACTCTACTTCAATGGAACATCTTCCGTGATCATACTCTCATTGATGTTGTTCCTTCCTATGATCATGTATCCATTCTGGATCTGTCGCTTCCTTTCATGCCTTTGATCTGTTTACTTCGATACACGCTTGAGGTTCCTGTCACCTTGGTTTGAGCGCAGATTGAGTTGCTGCTAGTGTTGCGGTCAGGGCGAGCTCGTCTGGTATGAGGGCTAACCATTGTGTTTTCTGGTGACATGGGGACGCATCGAGTTAGTTTTTGTGTTGTGACCTCTCAAATGAGGCGAGTGTTTGGTTTTACACCGAATAATCGGGTCATTGTTAGAGCTACCAGTTGCGAGAGGACTGTTGATATGTAGCCTACCTCAGAGGTTGTGATGTCGTCTACCGTACAGACAGATGACCCAGCTGTTGCTGAGATTAATAGGATGTCGCTTTCAGAGCTTACGAGCTGAGATCGCTGGGGCTTCCAGGAAGAAATGCGATAGATGATAGCTAGAGAGTTCGAGCGAGTGTCAAAAACCCATTTTCCCAAGTTTAAAGTGTTCGGAGGAACATGCAAGTAATTCTGTGGACCCTCTAGAAGAATAAAACCTTAACTCGACATGATGACCATAGAACCTCTTTTGAACATTAGGGTTTGCAGCAGTTTAGAGGTGCCGTCAGTGAGGCTTGGGTTTGCCCTTCTACAGTTGGTCCAGAGGTTCTGCGGTATGTACCAGATATTTTTAGACTGTGCTCAGGTGTTGAGCTTTCGGGAAATTTTAGGACCTCGATGACTAAATCGAAAAGTTTGACGTCGTCCAGATATCATGTGATAAGAGATCGGCAAGCTGACCAGCTTCGGATAGAGGACCTCATCCAGATGCGTTGTGAGTTGATCAAGAACGGACGAGTATAAAGTATTTCTCCGATGGTTGGGACGAGCTCCGGAGGATGTGTTCGGCTAGATATCTTCTACAGAGTGATGAAGATACCGAGTCATGATTTTGAGTCCGTATAAGAGATTTCGGATTGACCATGGTCGAGAACAGTTGCAGTGCGCAGATAGTATGACGTGATGTCGAAGTGGACGATGATAAAGACGAGTGGAACAAGAGATTCGTGCGAGATGCTGACGAGCTATTGCTACTCCCCATCGAGATTAGAGATCAGATATGCATACAGAGGCGTTGGGATTCGGCCAGTTTCCGAGGAAATGTGTGCAGAAAACGTAGATGTCCAGAAAAAGGAGGAAGGGTTATGCAAGAGTACCAGCTTCCGTACAGTTCGGCATAGGCGAGATCGGAAGAGACCCTGAGCTGGTTCCTTCCAGGATACTGCTGCGATAAGATTTGCACCAAGGATCAGTGTCGTCATGAGTATTCAGAGGACCAGAGGCCAACACCAGTAACGTGCTGCTTTACGAGTGGTCATGATGATTGGCCGAGAGATGACCAGAGAAGTGCCAGAGCGAAATCGTTCCTGTTAGCACACCTGACTGGGCCGATGAGCCGATGGATTGCAAGAATGGTAAACCACAGATAAAATGAGGACCCAGAGATGGAAGACGCCAGACCGTGAGCAGGAGGCAAGCGGATGTTCTTGCTCTACCAGTTTTTGGCACACCGACATTTTTCGACATTATATGAGGTGGACCTCGATGTCATTTATTGTGATTTGCGTTTTTGATCCGAGTATCACTATTATATCGCTTAGATTTGCGTTTTGATGATTGAGTTTCATGATATCGTTTTCGTGCACCATGGCTGCACCTACTGGGTATTTACATTTTCGCGCATAGTTATCGCACTTGATATATATTTTATACATCGTTGTGTTGATTTGCGATTTGTGCATATCCAATGCATTTGATGTCGATTTTGTACCTTCATGGCATGTGTTTATAATTTCGTGGATTTCATACGAATGATGTGATTTTTGCACTCAGTATAGCTTACATGTGCTTGCAGTGTATTGATACGAATATTGTACACATAATTGCACACGTTTTTGATTTATACACCTTGTTGCACTTGGTATTGCTTTTTATGCGTTGAGTTATTGATGGTATTTCGTGCATTTGATGCACCAAGTGTTGTTTTCGTGCACAATAGATGCGCCAGATGTGTTGTCATGCACACCCGTTGCACTGGACAGATGTTGTTTTCGTGCACACCTGTTGCACTTAGTTTTGCTTTTGTGCATATTGTAGCACCTGTATTCGGATTTGATTTTCGTACGCACCGGACGCACGGGATTGTTGGATACGCCTTTTGAGGCTGATTTTGCTTTTGAGCACTTTGTTTTCATGATGGACACTATATTGTGTAGTAGCCAAACAGGACTGATCTGAGGACCGTACCTGAGTACTTTGCATGCATTAAAATTTTACCAAGAGGTTTTTTGAAAAAGAGTTATAGTCTCGCTATTTCCTACGTGTCTGTGAGCGACACAAACGTTTTTTTAAAAGAAAACCTTTTAGGATATTTTGAAATGACGAAACACATATTTAGCAAAACATATATAGACATATATTATTATTTTACAAATGAGCGTCTGTCACTTGTGCCATGAGTTACGCATCGCACGGCGATTCAGAAAAGATTTTGCATGTATTTTATTCAGATTTTGGAGTTTTCCAAAGATGCGTACTATATACGTATTATACTATTTGACTAGTGTATATTGGATTTTGTTGGAGATAGTGCCCTCAAAGTCAATTATTGGATCGCAGGTACGTGGTTGCAATGATTAAGGCAAGACCTATACCGATATGACAGTCTTGCTCGAGATGATAGTATGCTATCTGGTTTGTCTTTATCATCGTATACATGCTTTAGTTCACTATCGCATGATGATAGAGCCCATAGGATTCTTGCTTGACTTCCAGCAGTATGATGGCGATCATATACGTGGGAGCTGGGGTCTATAAGCACATCCTTAAAAGTGTCCCTAGTCGCAGGAGTTTCGAGACATGGCATCGATACTCCAGAGTAGACTAGTGTATACAGTTGAGACCCCGACGAGGGGCGGCGGCCGGTCTCACAAGCCACTGGTGTCAGTTGGTTCACCTAAGATGTATACAGGTGCTCATTGGGTTATGAGTACACCGGACAGGACTCTCCGGGAACATGCTAGTTGGTATTATACATATCGCCAGATAGCAGTTCCCTGGTGACATGTGTACAGGTTAGTTTGTCGACCTGAGATCGTCATTTGTCTCGTGTGAGTTCCCACTGTGTTTAGATTACTACCCTACCACGCTCAAAGGAGACGTGCAAACAGGTTTTAGTTGGGTACAGTCCCGAGCCACATGGAGGCAGTGAGCGGATCGTCGGGGATTCGTCTCTCCCGATATTAGGGGTTGATGTCGCACAGTGCATGGGTGGCCATCACTAGAAATTCTCGGCCGAGGTAGTGGAGAATTACTGATTTGGATCAGTAGTTTCTCAGATAGTGATGGGCTTCATGCCGACACGATTTATCGCGTTATTAGGGGGTCTGACTTTATCCACCCGCTAGACTCGATATGCGATACTCTTTAGACGAACGGACCGGACTGTATGTATATTGTCACTGTCAGGCTCTGTAGGGTTTCTGGATGATTTCTCTCGTCAGCTTCCCTTCCAATCAATACATAGGCAACCATTACGTACAGCTTGTACCTCTGACGTGCTAGAGGTTATACCCAGTGCCAGTGTATTGATGAGTCATTAGAGTACCCCACAGATACTTTCCCAAGTTCGGGCGAAACGTTGTAGAGGCCGTATGGTTTTATGGAAAGGTTCGAAAAATTCACATGCGTTTTCGCACGTGTCATTTTTCGGGCAGATAATACTGGTCGGCTTTGGTTTAAGCCGGATCCGAGTATTATACTGTGTAGATATAATATCTTTGTCTCAGATGCATTTGTATTCGGTCGTAATACAAATGCGGGTATGTTTATACCCTTACGAGGTTATCCTGAAATTCGTTTCAGGATCACTTTTGGAAGTTGCCAGTTTCCAGTTTTCTATCGGCCGTATTTAACATTCGGTTAAATGCGGATTTATCTTTTCGTCACTTAGGTGAGTCGTGCTTCTAGAAGGTTCTAGATGGTGACCAGGATGATGAGGTGGCTTGTGACTCATTTGTGCTTTAAATGATCATTTAATGTTTTTGGTGTCAAGGTTAAGTGATTCATTAGTTCATTAAATGAGTTCATACTTGGTGTATCATGACTCATTGTTTCATTCATGTTAATGGTCACCACTCCCCCCTCCTACACTCACCCCCCCTCTCCTATATATGGCCGGCCCATGAGTGAGAGAGAGATGATGGTTGTTAGAAAAAGATATAGTTATTTGGTTCATGGAAATTAAGCATACTCATTTCACATTTTCACCCGATCCAAAAGGCAACTTCATTAACCGTTCGTCCATTGCTTTGGACGTAACGAGACAAAGTGTTCTACTCATTCTCTACAACATCTTGATCGTCTCTTTTAGCAAACTTGACAATCGAGTTGCCTCGGTTCAGAGGCGGGAGCCCATTTAATGATCCGTCGACGTGGTGCCACCTGGACGACAAGACTGGAGATTCAGGAGATCGGAGCAGTCGCAACAAAGCGTGGGATGATGGTTGAAGACCGAAGGACTCGGATCGTTCGGTATAACATTTCTACCCCCTTTGTAGTTTGTTAGTTTAGCTTTAATGGCAAATCCGGGTTATAGTACGCGATAGCGCCAGTTGTAAAAAGTTTTTATTCCGCATTTGGCGTCTGTTAGACGGCCGGGACGCTACCGTGGACTTACAGTGGTATCAGAGCCTCACCATTAAGTTTTACTAACTTGTGCTAACGCGTTTCTGTCGATTTTAAACAGTGTCTAAAAATAATTTTACATATCACAGAAATTCAAGCAGGCTTTTTAAAGAATAATGGAGAAAAATGATCCACTGAATCGTCCGTACGGCTGCGTAACCGCGGTCAAAGCCTAGCTTTGACCGCGGAACCGCGACCGTCTTGGCGTTTCAGTTGGTCAATTTTCTACTGTTGGTTCTTTGTTGGAAATTGTGGTTTTTGGTATATTTCTTTTGGGCCCAGATTTTGTTACTGTACAGCAGATGTTCGTGGGGCCCACTTTGGGAAATTTTGTCGATCGAAATTTAAACGTGTTAGTTTACAGTACTTACTTTATATCTCCAACCGGGAATGTCATTTGATCGGTAAACCGTGTCTGATTGCTATAGTTCTTTTAGACGGGTTTGCGAACGTGACATTCACGTTGATGTTCTGTGTTGAGCTGAGATGTTGCGGATTTGTCGTGGTGGATAGCAGGGAGCAATGATAGTGCAGTTTAGATTTATTTGTACATTTGATATTGCGGGGCGAGTGTCCAACATGTAGACTGCCGTCACTGCCTGTTTGTATAATATTCTTTTGGGGCACGACCGGGTAGAGGTCGATGTACCCATTGTACATATTTTTATTTCTGTACTAGGTTTACCCCGCGACGGAGTGCACGAATAGCCGGGTTCTGGAGGGCAACAGGTCCGTATCTCATGGCTTTGAGAGGTAGAGGGACCTCACTCTAGAATTGGAAGACTATTTGCCGCACTCGTAGGGGGTACAGGTTGACCCAAGGTGGGGTGCTCAATTTACCGGATTCCGTGAAGTGCCGGGTGTTCCATTCACAATGCTGTGGGGGACTACCTCGCTTCAGGTTTTGGCGGGTAACTTGCCGCACCCGTAGGGGTCTAGTTTTCATTGCACAGGCTATCCACACGATCAGGGGAACGTCGGGTTTCAGTAGCGGCTCTGTGAAACCCGGGGATCCCAGATTATCTGTATTGTTCTGTGATACTTATTACTTTTCTGTAATGTTGCGTATTATCACGCCTGGAGCGATTATTGTATATTGGTATATATATTATTAGATGTTGTATATATTTTACACCCGCGCTAGTCCAGACCCGCTCTGTCGTTAATTAAGTAACCTAACGGGTGATGACGGGACCCAGTGGCGAATGCGGATGGCATATACGTACATTTTATTTTCGTTCTTTTCTGGTGTGATTGATTGATGGGACTGCATTGATTCTTATCAATGCAAGGATAAAACAAACCAATATTTGATGTTGTTGGAACAAATTTTAAAAGGTGTTATTACAAAGATATTTCCTTTTGTTTTGCATAGCGGTATTTAGTTAGAATATCCTGCACCTTATTCGACGGCAAGGGCCGAGATCCCTTCACCGGGAGTGACCCCTTGGGCAGAAATTTACGTCAGGGTAATAACTTCACTATAGTCGATTACAAGTTGCTTTCATCGCAGTATTCAGTTGGAATATCCTGCACCTCATTCCACGAGGAAAGAGCCGAGATCCCTTCACCGGGAGTGAGCTCTTTAGCAAAAGGTTTTCGCCACTATATCTTTATAAAAAGCTATCAGGTTCTTTCAACGAGATCAAGTTCATTACGTTAAAGGTTTTTCGCCAAAAACCAGCCGTAGCCCTCCGTCATTTCTTTTGGGTATTCAGTAGTATTCAAGCTATGTATTTTGACCCATAGTCATGGCATAGTGTTTGGTAGCTGCTGGGTATTCATTTGTTGTATAGATAGATGAGTTGGTTTGGGACAGCCGTTCTGCCATTTTGGCCCTTAGTCAAGGGCATGTGCGGGTGGGTTCAAATCAACCTGGATAATGACGGGAAGAACTTGACATGTGACTTATGATATTTTGGCCCTTAGTCAAGGTCATAAGAGCATGGGGTAAAAATAACATCGGGAGTTTCAAACAAACAGCAAACTTGCCAGACATGCGCATACCTTCTGGAGTGTGATAACTTGATTGGCTTCCATCAAGTTATCATGCGGTGATAGTTGGATCCCGATTCTCACTGATGAGTTGGTTTACTCTTCGGGTGATCCCGACTAATTCTTCTTTCAGGTTTGGAGGAGAATTTGAGATTACAGTGGGAGGTTTCCTGATTAGATAAAGTGATAACCATTCTGATCTAGGTTAGAGTGCACGCAGAGTGTTTCTTTTCTTTCTCTCTTTTTGGCAGCGATCATTGACCGACCCTAGACTATGACTCAGTGACCAATTTGACCGAACCTTCTTAAAATACTGGTTTTTGGATTGTCCGAGTTGCAAAAGTCATTGACGCTCCTTCTTTTACCCTTTGTATTTCTCACAACACCCCGTATTACTACGGACATCCACTTCCATTGGATAGATCTATCGTATGGTTATATACAAACTCGAAGGACTTCTTCGAGGATGGATCCAGGTTCAGGAGAAATAGAATTAGTTTATTCAGTTGTCTTTTATTATCACCTTCTCTCATGTTGCGAGGGCTCCTTGGTTAAGGAGGGTACACCTATTACGCTTATTGGATAGTCTTATTCCAAACCATAGGCTGGTGCCAAAAGGTAGGGAATGAAGAAAACCAATTAGCCTAAGTAGAGTGTGCAGAAGGTAATATGTAAAGACAAAATAAAGGGATTAGAAAGAGGGCAAAGTAAATTGCGACTGTTACCATTTACGATCAAACCGCATACTTCATCGCCACTCCTATTTTTACCTTTGCTTTTTTCCCAGTTCAGGAGAAATAGAATAAGGTATTATTCAGTTGTCTTTTATCATCACCTTCTCTCAAGTTGCAAGTACTTCTAGGATTAGGAGAGTACACCCATTATACTTACTGGATAGTCTTCTTCCAAACCATAGGCTGGTGCCGAACGGTAGGGAAAGAAGAAAACCACTTAGCCTAACGATGGTGTACAGAAGGTAATGAATAAAGACAAATAAAGGAATTTGGAGAGATGGCAAAGAAATATACGGTTACAGTCATGAATTGGATTTTTGGAAGAGGCATTACTAGGAATACCAGGATACCCCTACGAAACATTTTCATGTTTCAGTGCATTGTTAAAGGAAAATTGATTTCCCGATTACATACTTACTCCAGGGTATGTATTTACCAGGTTTCATTCTCATATCTGTATAGTTTTACAGATAATGAGTGGGAGTAAGTTATTGGGAATTAAGGTGATCATCCTCATTATATTGGAATTCGTTGTAATTGGTGATATTTGAGGAAATCGCCTGGGTACAGTTTTCAACCTACGATGCACAGGTTTTGAGTTATTCAAACTCAGGGAACTTATACAGAGTATTGTATGTTGTCCAGTATCCGTCAGGACAAAGGGGTAGGTCCTCGTACTATATTTTGTTTACTTATGACTTCTCTAGTTTTTAGACAAGTGTTTCGTAGAAATACAATGTCTAAGTTTTGAGAAGTTGTGGGTATAAGAATAAAGTAGAGAACCAGGTATCGCAAGTATCGGGATTCTTCAAAGAGATCGAAGATATAGATTCTTGTGATTGGTATTCAGTTGATAGTAACGGTTTTGAGAAACTTGTTTCTCTTTCATGATTACTCATAATTGGATGGATTCCTAAGTTGAGTAATGCCGATTAGCCTCTCTCTATTAAGTTGATATGCACTGGAGACAGCTGCATGGTTTGAATCTGGTTCCAATTAAATTAGTGCCTCTATTTCTATATTGTATATAGAATGGTTCATATCTTAACGATGTTAAGGTAAGGGGAGTTGTCCAGCTTATGCTTAAAACCAGACACTGGATAACTCAAGGCACGTTTCTGTAATGGCAGTTTGTGGGTTGACCCTGTTTTTGACGAGGGTTGACGTTTCTACCATCTGGAAGATCCATAGTGATATTATTCTTGACTCGCCACAGTTTTATTAAAATGGATTTTTTTTCAGAAAACAGCAGTGGGAGTATGGTAGAACTGGAAGTGATTCCAGAACCACAAACGATTACGGAAAATTTAATAGGACCTATATATTCAATCAGGATTGACATTCCATTAGCCACTCCGCAGATATGGTGGGTAATCTCAGACATCCGAGAGGTACTCCGGTAGCCTCAAGGACGGTGACAGGGAGGTTCTTGTTTACCCAGACTTGACATTACTGTTGTTCCAGGCTATGAGACCCGGCAGGAGGTTAAGTATAGCGTCGTTCTAAACTAGATTTAGAAGTGTACGTATATATTATTTTGCCAGAGGGTTGTCGTAATCAGTGGGAGCAGCGGAAGCTTAGTGGGCAAGTTGCTTATGTCTATTTATAGACTTCAGCAGTTATAGCGGAGATAAATCATCTAATTTTGATGAGACAATCATGACTTTGACTTCATCAGAATAGATGATGGATCTGTTGAGAAGGTAGTCGGGTGTGATGTCGTGGTATTTGGATGACATACACAGAGTAGGAAGTAAAATTCCTATACTACGATCGGTTGTACTTTGGTCGTCACACAGTTGTTTCTCCACAAAGGATATGGATTTAATATCAGATATTCTGGTTACTAGATCTATGGTTTTAGATCTAGATTTGGGTAGTTTCCCAATATGGGTACTTTGACAGTATTCTAATAATATTTTAGAATGGATAACTCCTGGTATGGTGGTGTACCTGCAGGTGATGGAGTCACCCTCTCTAAAGGTGTCTTACAGACTAAAGGAGAGAGGGATGTGCATGATTGGCAGATCACTTGCTTAGGCAATTGAGTCAATCATGAGATGTCAAGTACCATACCAGATGTTGTTTTTGCACTAGATGCGATAAGTTTATATTAATCCAATCCTGAAGAAACAGAAGGAAGCAGTTTTAGAACATGAGTGTATGTTCTACGGATTTGATGACGGCAGCCTCCTTCGGGAGACAGTTATCATTCCAGGCTTCCAAGGTGATATGGATGACGGAGTGATTGTCAGAGTTATAGTTTTCCCTCTAACAAGGGACAGTATTATGGACAGGTGGTCCAAGAGGATATTGTGGGAGGCATGGTGCTGGATACTGATTAGGTTCAGTTATCAATAAAGTCTAAGAAGTTTGGATTTGGAGTTCATTTATGAACTAGGTCCCATCAGATATCCAGACATATTCTAAGACAGGTATTACTCGATTCGGGAGATGGCTTTCTCCGCGAATTTGAGATTAAGAGAGATATAGAATGAAACATCAGGGCGGATCCACTACTGAGGCTATTTCTCGAACACAAGACTTTTATGAACTAGCTTTGTGAAACTGATTAGTAGAGAAGTTGGGTGTTCGGTATCACACGGGCTGTGAGTATGCAACATCGCAATAATTAGCCTTAAGTGCAAGTGGGAGATTGTTGGAGATAGTGCCCTCAAAGTCAATTATTGGATCGCAGGTACGTGGTTGCAATGATTAAGGCAGGACCTATACCGATATGACAGTCTCGCTCGAGATAATAGTATGCTATCTGGTTTGTCTTTATCATCGTATACATGCTTTAGTTCACTATCACATGATGATAGCCCATAGGATTCTTGCTTGACCGCCAGCAGTATGATGGCGATCATATACGTAGGAGCTGGGGTCTATAAGCACATCCTTAAAAGTGTCCCTAGTCGCAGGAGTTTCAAGACAGGGCATCGATACTCCAGAGTAGACTAATGCATACAGTCGAGACCCCGACGAGGGGCGGTGGCCGGTCTCACAAGCCACTGGTGTCAGTTGGTTCACTTAAGATGTATACATGTGCTCATTGGGTTATGAGTACACCGGACAGGACTCGCCGAGAACATGCTAGTTGGTAATATACATATCGTCAGATAGCAGTTCCCTGGTGACATGTGTACAGGTTAGTTTGTCGACCTGAGATCGTCATTTGTCTCGTGTGAGTTCCCACTGTGCTTAGATTACTACCCTACCACGCTCAAAGGAGACGTGCAAACAGGTTTTAGTTGGGTACAGTCCCGAGCCACATGGAGGGAGTGAGCGGATCGTCGGGGATTCGTCTCTCCCGGTATTGGGGGTTGATGTCACACAGTGCACGGGTGGCCATCACTAGAAATTCTCGGCCGAGGTAGTGGAGAATTACTGATTTGGATCAGTAGTTTCTCAGGTGGTGATGGGCTTCATGCCGACACGATTTATCGCGTTATTAGGGGGTCTGACTTTATCCACTCCCCTAGACTCGATATGCGATACTCTTTAGACGAACGGACCGGACTGTATGTATATTGTCACTATCAGGCTCTGTAGGGTTTCTGGATGAGTTCGCTCGTCAGCTTCCCTTCCAATCAATATATAGGCAACCATTACGTACAGCTTGTACCTCTGACGTGCTAGAGGTTATACCCAGTGCCAGTGTGTTGATGAGGCATTAGAGTCTCCCACAGACACTTTCCCATGTTCGGGCGAAACATTGTAGAGGCCGTATGGTTTTATGGCAAGGTTCAGAAAATACACGTGCGTTTTCGCACATGTCATTTTTTGGGCAGATAATACTAGTCGGCGTTGGTTTAAGCCGGATCCGAGTATTATACTGTTTAGATATAATATCTTTGTCTCAGATGCATTTGTATTCGGTCGTAATACAAATGCGGGTATGTTTATACCATTACGGGGTTATCCTGAAATTCGTTTCAGGATCACTTTTGGAAGTTGCCAATTTCCAGTTTTCTATCGGCCGTATTTAACATTTGGTTAAATGCGAATTTATCTTTTCGTCACTTGGGTGAGTCGTGCTTCTAGAAGGTTCTAGATGGTGACTAGGATGATGAGGTGGCTTGTGACTCATTTGTGCTTTAAATGATCATTTAATGTTTTTGACGACAAGGTTAAGTGATTCATTAGTTCATTAAATGAGTTCATACTTGGTGTATCATGACTCATTGTTTCATTCATGTTAATGGTCACCACTCCCTCCTCCTACACTCACCCCCCTCTCCTATATATGGCCGACCCATGAGTGAGAGAGAGATGATGGTTGTTAGAAAAAGATATAGTTATTTGGTTCATGGAAATTAAGCATACTCATTTCACATTTCCACCCGATCCAAAAGGCAACATCATTAACCGTTCGTCCATAACTTTGGACGTAACGAGACAAAGTGTTCTACTCATTCTCTACAACATCTTGATTGTCTCTTTTAGCAAACTTGACAATCGAGTTGCCTCGGTTCAGAGGTGGGAGCCCGTTTAAAGATCCGTCGACGTGGTTCCACCTGGACGACAAGACTGGAGATTCAGGAGATCGGAGCAGCCGCAACAAAGCGTGGGATGATGGTTGAAGACCGAAGGACTCGGATCGTTCGGTATAACATTTCTACCCCCTTTATAGTTTGTTAGTTTAGCTTTAATGGCAGATCCGGGTTATAGTACGCGATAGCGCCAGTTGTAAAAAGTTTTTGTTCCGCGTTTGGCGTCTGTTAGACGGCCGGGGCGCTACCGTGGACTTACAGATTTCACTAGTGGATTTCAAGATCTGTATCTCCATTGTAACTCCGATGATATGCGTGCAAACCTGATGATTTGCGTGACGCTTGACGGAGTTCGATTTTTGAGTTGTGTACTCATTTTCATGGGCACTTGACGCGCTATGTTATTTCTATATCTTCCGTGACTTCGGAGCCCCGTTGACTTGAGTTGATTATTGAAATGTTTTAGTATTTAGAGGTTTAAATTAAAATTCGGGGACCGAGTTTATTTAACTGGGGAAGATTGTAACATTTCAGAAAAATATAAAATATTATTTTTGGAATTTAATATTAAAATAATATATTTCCCGAAAACTGCCCGATTTGCGAAATTGGAGTTTTCGAAAAAGGGTATAAATATATACCAATATTTGTGGAATAAATGGAAATTAAAATGATTTATTCATTTTTAGAATATATTTAAAGGATTTGGCATTTTTAAAATTTATTATATACGGTTTAGATAAAAACCCGATTAGTGCACTGCTAATCGCGATTAAACCAAATCCGTGTTTTTACAATTTTCCATAGCTAGTGCACCATGTCATGTTGCATTTGGTTACATGTTATTGCATTTTTGTTGCTTTATGGGTATTAGATGGTTTGGGTTTTAAATTGAAAAGAAAAAGAGAAAAGGGTTAAAGTTTAGAATGATTGGAGAGAGAGTGTGAGAATAAGTGAGAGAGAGAGGGGGGCTGCCTCATTTCATTCCCCCATTTATTTTACATTATTTTCTTCTCCTTCTTCTACCTCACCTCCCTCCACCTTCACCCCAAGAAATCATCTCCAAATCTCCATCAAAACTCTAAACCCCTTTCATTAAAAGTGATCCCCTCTTCACCCTCTACACAATGGACCAAGCAAAATAGGATTTTGACAACATTGGGGAGCTAGGGTTTTTCTTAGGTTGCCTAAATGAGGTAATTTCTGCACCATTTGTATTGTATTTCATTCACCTTAGCACCTATATATATTTAGAATCGATATAGTGTTGTTTAGTGAGCTTTGAAAATTTCAAGTTAAGGTTTGAGGGAATCTTGAGTGGTGGTGTGTAATTGAGATTAGTAGAGACCTTATAACCTCTGTAGGGATCGTATAATGACCAAAACCTGAGACTTAACCCCCATAATACGAACTTAGAAACCCTGACATCGGATAATTGTGTGAATTGTGAGGGTATTTTGGAATCTGCTAACATCCGGCGACCCTAAAAATTTTTTAGCGATTACTGTGAGTCATGCAGGCAACCTAGAAGCTACCCTGAAGACCAAAGCCCCAAACCCCCTACCTAGGCCGCAGATTTAATCATTTGGGCCGCAAATTGTGGCCTTGGTACTTCCAAATTGGTTCGTACTTGGTCCAGGGCTTTATCTTCAGTAAATTAGACCCTCCATATGTGCAGAATTAACCAATTTGGCCTAGGATGAAATCTGGGACCATTTTCTTGATTTACTGCTTTGTTTTGCAATTTCCTTTTAACTTGATTTTTTGTATTTGATATTGTGTTCCGTTGTCTGATGTTTGTACGTCAGCGACGGGGGTTGTTTGGTGGTTTTGCAGGCGTAGGCTATGGGTTCTAACCTATAAGCGATTCGCATGCTGTTTTGGTTTTCCGACTTGATTTTAATACGCATTTGCGATTTTGTATTGGTTGTAGGTACCCCACGTGGATTTCAAGACGACGAGGATGAGCGTGGCATCATCGACTCCAGCAAGCGAGGATCAAGGTGAGTAGATTTATATCTACGGGGGAAGTCGGGTGGATGGCATATAGCACCCCCGCAATTTCATAAGATTTTGATGTGACGTGGTATAGATATACATATATGGGTTATTGAGAGATATGAACCTTAACAAGAAAAGCATTAGGAGGGTTAGCGAGATTTGAAGAAAAGGATTTAGTTGGGTTCTTAGTTGTGAACCCTAGAGTAAGGTTGACAAACACACACGTGCATACACGGGATATGGTTTTTGTGTGTGTGTGTGTGTGTGTGGATGTGTTTGTGTGTGTGTGTGTGTATACATACACTTATATTCGGTTGATGAGGATAGTATATGGTATTTGGAGATGAGTCGATGAGGATTGGGTATGGTGCCATGAGATCGGTGGTGTGATTTAGTTCGTATTAGGAGATACGACATGATAGTTTAGCGGATCTTTAGGCGATGTGTTTCAGACACACACACATATATTTGTTGATGGTATCAGTTTATACTAGACTTAGATCTGTACCCCAGTTCATGACATATGATGATAAGGATATCAGATGAGTAATGAGATAAATATGATATTTGATCCGTACCCAGATTTGGGATGTCGTACGATAGATTTTCCGTACGAGATATAGTTATGATGTTAGATCCGCACTCTTGACTCGAGAATGTCATATATATATATATACATATATATATATTGTATCGTACGTGATACTATTGAGGCGAGATCACCGACTACCAGGTATATATATAGATCGACTCAGACTTAGGTAGATTTCCTTACCCTTTTGACTGGGCTCGAGTCATACTATTTTTCAAAAGTGGAGAATTGTGAGTAATTTAAATACCAAACTGTATGACTCGTATATTGGGTCGGTATAATTTTCAGTGTTGCTGTTATTACATCACTTTCTGTATATTCATGAAATTTCATCGCATTGCATGCTTGTACATATGTTATCTGTAATTATTATGAAACCCTGCTATCAGAACACCAGCACCATTACCGATGATGCGTATGTTCCACGTACGCTTGCTTGTCGGCTCACACACATCATCATCGGTAATTGCCATGTCACGTACACTTTAGAGAACACTATTCATTGACATAACTTGCAAGTTGATAGTTGCAATATGTTATAGCTTTCATATGCTAGTCTAACTATTGCATTTATTGCATGATATCAGATGTATTCATATATTCATTGGTCATGCAGTATTATAGAGATTTATACCGGTATTCACTGTTTATTGATATCATGATTTTGATGATTTCGGATCCTTCTTGAGATTTCTGGATTTGGAAACCGCATGTGATAGCTTTAAAAACTTATAATTTGTTTTAAAGAGATAGATGCGGTTTTCCTTGATATGATGAGTATTGTCCACCATGATGTTTTCTCGGTTCTGAGATGGTTTACGAGACCCGATTTGAGGAGTTGGATGAACCGTCTGCGGTTACATGGTGAACCCGGTATGGTACCCCGGGGCAAGAAGCTCGAGTTGTAGACGATGAGCCCGGCAGGGGCAGACTGCCTACCGGTGATTGTCTGGCGCGGCGGATATCCGGAGGATACCGTTCGTAGTCGTGTGATTTATGATATAGGCCGATCCAGACCGACGGAGCCCAAGGTATTGAGATATTGAGATTTGAGAGACTGAGATATTGAGATTTGATTATACAGGCCAGTCCGGATAGCCTGAGCCTGAGATATTGAGATATTGACATTTATGTTTTGTGTCGATACTTGACACTGATTTCTCTGTTGATTTCATTGATGATACTCGATTTATATACATACAGAAATCTCATTAAATAAAGAAAACCGTTGTCTCACTCATGATGTATTCTGTTTTCATTTGTAATGTATTCATACATCATATATCTGATAGGTTGCTATCTGAGGCACTGACACGAGCACGTGGTATTGCACTTATATGTAGATGGATCAGGATATTATTTGCGGATATTACTTGACATGACCTAGGATAGCGTCATACATTCGATTTCTGCTCTGTGATGTTTTTTACTCACGAGTTGGCAACTCACCCACGTTGTGCCACAGTTTCTTGCAGGTTTTGCCGTACAGGTTTCTTGACGGCTTTGCTGGCACACTGCTTTCATTTCGGGTGATTGCTTTGGTAGGTGGGTTCACTTGCATCGTGACCACCATTACACTTTATTTACATTCAGTTGTATCTAGTAAACTCCATCAACCAAACTTGTATATTTATTTCAGACTTAGAGACCAGTTGTGTATTATTTCGATCTTAGAGTCGCGCTTGTATTATTATGGTTTGCATGTTGATTTTGAGTTTCCTTTGAGTTTGATCCTCGCCCTTGGCGTTGTATATTATATTGCTTGCGTGGTTGTGACCGTCAATTGATGAAGAGCTAGCTCCCGCTTGGGGATGCCTTTATTCATATTATGCATGTTGTACCCCTTTTGGGGCCAGTATTTACAAAGGAAACTCTGCCGAAATTTTCAGAAAAGGCTTGAGATTTTTAAAAATGCATACTTCGGCTTATGTTATTAAAAAACCTTGTCCTAAAATATGTTTTCTTCACTTCTTTCTTTATATGGTTTAGATTTCTCGGATTTCTTGGCTTACTTGAATTAGATGGGTCCTATAGACTTCATATGATTCAAGTTCCAGTCGCGTGCCATTTCGGGTCGTGACAGTTCTAGAGGGCAACGGGTCCGCATCCCATGGCGTTGAGACGAAGGGGACCTTACTCTAGAATTGGTGTGCTATTCGCCGCACTCGTAGGGGGTATAGGTTAACCCACGAAGGGGTGCCCAAGTTACCGGATTCCGTGAAGTGCTGGGTGGCCCATTCACGTTGTTTATTGGGGTTGCCTCGCTTATGAGATTGGCGGGTAACGTGCCACACTCGTAAGGGTCTAGGTTTTCAATGCACAGGCTATCCACATGACAGGGGAACATCGGGTATCATTTGCGGCTTAAGTGATACCTGGGGCTCCAGGATTATCCACCACTCCGTGTTGCTTGGCTGTGATTCTAAGATGTTGCTTTATATCCTTCCTGGGACAATTGTTATATAAATTTATATATATACTAGTAGATGTTGTATATTTTTTGCACCCGTGCTAGTCCAGTCCCTACTCTGTCGTTAGTTAAGTAACCTAACGGGTGATGACGGGATCCAGTGGCGAATGCGGATGGCATATACGTACATTTTATTTTCGTTCTTTTCTGGTGTGATTAATTGATGGGACTGCGTTGATTTTGTTCAATGCAAGGATAAAACAAACCTATATAATGTTGTTGGAACCAATTTTAAAACTGACATTACAGACGTTCTATTTTTCTTTGCACAGTGGTATTCGGTTATGAATATCCAGCACCTCATTCGACGAGGCAAGGGCCGAGATCCCTTCATCGGGAGTGACCCCTTGAGCAGAAGTTTGCGTCAGTGTAATAACTTCACTATAGTCGATTCTTTTGCTTTGCATCGTGGTATTCTGTTAGGAATATCCTGCACCTCATTCGACAAGGAAAGATCCGAGATCTCTTCACAGGGAGTGACCTCTTTAGCAAAAGTTTGCGCCACTATATATTTGTAAAGCTATCCGGTTCCTTCAACAATATCAAGTTCATTACGTTAAAGGTTTTTCGCCAAAAACTATCCGTAGCCCTCCGTCATTTCGGATAAATAGCATATAGTAGTCATGCGGTGTTTGTTGGCCAAAGTCAAGGCATCGTGAATGGCAGTTATATATTAATTATCCATGGCATAGATAGATGCATTGGTTTAGGACAGTCGTACCGCTTTGTTGGCCAAAGTCAAGGGTGTTTGCAGGTGGGTCTAAATCAATCTGGATAATGACAGGTAGAACTTGACTTGCGTGTTATGATTTGTTGGCCAAAGTCAAGGTCATAAGTGCTTGGGGCAAAAATCATATCGGGAGTTTCAAACATACAGGAAACTTGCCAAGCTTGCGCATATCTTCTGAAGTGTGGTAACTTGAGTGGATTCCATCAAGTTATCATGCGATGATAGCTGGATCCCGATTCCCACTGATGAGTAGGATTACTCCTCGGGTGATTTTAGATGATCCCGACTAATTCTTCTTTTGGTTTAGAGGAGAATTCGAGGAAACAGTGGGAGCCATCCTGATTAGATAAAGTGATTAACCATTCTGATCTAGGTTAGAGTGCATGCTGAGTGTTTCTTTTCTCTCTCTGGTAGCGTCCATGCCCCGACCCTAGACTAAAACTCATGAACCAAGTTAACCGAACCTTCTTAAAACACTTTGGCTTTTGGAATGTCACGGTGTCGCATATATCATTGCCACTTCTATATCACCTTTGCATTTCTCCAGAACACCTCGTATCGCTACGAATATCCACTCCTATTGGATAAATCTATCGTATAGTTACATACGAACTCGAAGGAACTTGTTCCAGATTCGAGATTGGATTCTAGTTCTGGAGAGATTGAATAGGATTATTCGGTTATTTTTTCTCTTTATCTTCTCTCAGGTTGTGAGGGCTCTTAGGATTAGGAGAGGGTACACCTATTACGCTTATTGGATAGTCTTCTTCCAAACCATAGGCAGGTGCCGAAATGTAGGAAAGGAAGAAAACCAATTAGTTTAAGTGTGGTGTACAGAAGATAATAAGTAAAGACATATAAAGGGATTAGAAAAACGACAAAGAAAATTGCGACTGCTATCATTCACGACAAAACCGTGTATACCCCTGCCACTCCCACATCCACTTTGGATTTCTCCAGAATACTTCATATCACTACGAACGTCCATAATGCTTAGACATGCCATCGTATAGTTACATACGAACTCGAAGGAATTCGTTCCAGATTTGATGATGGTTTCTGGTTCAAGAGAAATAGAATATGATTATTCGGAAGGTTTTTCCCATTGCCTTCTCTCAGGTTGCGAGGGCTCTTGGCATAAGGAGTGTACACCTATTACGCTTATTGAATAGTCTTCTTCCAAACCTTAGGTTGGTGCCGAAGGTAAGAAAGGAAGAAAACCAATTAGCCTAAGTGTGATGTATAGAAGGTAATAAGTAAAGACATATAAAGAGATTGGAGTGAGGGCATGGAACAATATAGTTACAGTCATGAATTAGGTTAGTGGAAGAGGCGTTACTAGGAATACCGGATTACCCCTTCGAAACATTTTCATGTTTCAGATTTACTGTGCAATGTTAATTGAAAACTATTTTCCTAATTGGAATCTAACTCCAGGGTATGTATTTACCAGATCAGTTTCTCACATCTGTATGTTATTACAGATGGTGAGTGGGGGTAAGATATTGGGAATTGGGTGATTAAATCCTCATTATATTGGAATTCGTTGTAATTGGTGATATTTGAGGAAATCACCTGGGTTTTGCCGGATGACAAATTTTTGGTTTTGAATATCCGTAGTTATGCATCAGTTTCAAACTGATATATCTGTACGTTTATTTTATAAAGTGAGATATAACTTTTTGAAATTATGTCAGTGACATTTTACCTATATCAGTTGATGGTTAGGTAAGGTGCATTCAATAGCGGTGTAACTCTTCTTAACCATAGTACATTTCTTAACCTACGATACACAAGGTTTGAGTTATTGAACTCGGAGGACTTATACAAAGTATTGTATATTGTCCAGTATCCATTAGGACAGTGGGGTTGGTACTCATACTATATTCTGCTTACTCATGACTTCTCTAGTTTTAGACAGGTATTTCGTTGGAATACAAGGTCCAGATTTTGAAAAGTTATAAATCTAAGAATAAAGTAGAGAACCAATTTTTGGAAGTATCAGGATTCTTCGAGGTAGTCGAAGATGTAGATACTTGTGTTTGGTATTCCGTTGATAGTAATGGTTTTTGAGAACTTGCTTCTCTTTTAGGTTACCCATATATGGATGCACTCCTAGATGAGTAATGTTGTTTGGCCTCCTTCCATTTGGTTGATATGCACTGGAGACAGCTGCATGATTTTGAATCTGGTTCTAATTAAATTAGTGTTTTTGTTTCTATATTGGATATATATAGAATCAATTTATATCTTAACGTTGTTAAGGTATAGGGAGTTGTCCAGCTGATGCTTAAAACCAGAATCCAGATAAACTCGAGGCACGTTCAGTAATGGCAGTTTGTGAGTTATCCCGGGCTTTGACGATGGTTAACTTTCTACCATCAGGAAGATCAATAGTGATATTGTTCTTGATTCGCCACAGTTTTAGTAAAATGGATTTTTTCAGAAAACAAAAGTGGGAGTATGGTAGAACTGGAAGTGATTCCAGAACCACAAACGATCACTGAAGATTTAATAGAACCTGAGGATTCAATTGGCGTTGACATTCCATTAGCCACTCCGCAGATTTGGTAGGTAACCTCAGGCACCCGAGAGGTACTTCGGACTTCTCAGAGACGGTGACAGGGAGGTTCTTGTTTATCCAGACTTGTCACTGCTGCTGTTCTAGACTATAAGACCCGTCAGGAGGATAAGTATAGCGTTATTCTAAACTAGTTTTAGAAGTGCACGTGTATATGACTCTGCCAGAGGGTTGTTGTAGTCAGTAGGAGGAGCGGAAGCATAGTGGGCAAGTAACTTATGTCTATTTATAGACTAAAGCAGGTATAGTGGAAATAGATCATCTATTTTTGATGTGACAGTCATGGGTTTTGACTTCATCAGAATAGGAGATGGATCCGGTAAAAAGGTAGTAGTGAGTGATGTCCTGGTATTGGATGACATACTCTTAATAGGAAGAGATCTTCCTATACTACGATCGGTTATACAGTGGTTGTCACAAGGTTTTTCTCCACACAAGATATGGATAAAATATCAGGTTTTCTGGTCACTAGATCTATAGTTTTAGATCTAGATTTGGGAAGTGTCCCAATTTGGGTACTTGACACTATTCTAAAGTGTTTTGGAATGGACGACTCCTTGCATGGTGGTGTACCTGCAGGTGATGGAGTCACCCTCTCTAAAGGTGTCTTACAAACTAAAGGGGAGAGGGATCTGCATGGTTAGCATATCACTTGCTTAGGCAATTGAGTTAATCATGAAATGTCAAGTACCATACCAGATGTTGTTTTTGCACTAGCTGCAATAAACATATATTAATTCAATCCTGAAGAAATGTAGGGAAGTAGTTTATGAACATAAATGGATGTTCTAGGGATATGGTAACGGCAGCCTCCTTTAGAAGACGGTTATTATTTCAGGCTTCGAAGGTGACCTGGATGACAGATTAGGTGTCTGAGTTATAGTTTTTCCCTCTTCTGAGGGTCAGTATGTTGGAAAGGTGGTCCAAGCGGATACTGAGGAAGGTATGGCGCAGGATACTGATTAAATTCAGTGGATGATACAGTCTAAGAAGTTTGCGAGATTTGGAGTTCATTTGTGAACTGGGTCCCATCAAATATCCTGACAAATTCTAAGACAAGGTATTGCTCATTTCGAGAGATGGTTATTCTCCGCGAAGTTAAGATATAGAGAGATAAAGATAGAAACACTAGAGCAGATCTACTCATTGAGGCTATTTCTCGAACACAATAGTTTCACAAAAGAGATTTGCGAAACTGCTTAGTAGAGAAGTTGGGTGTTCGGTATCACACGAGCTGTGAGTATGCGACACCGCAATAATTAGCCTTAAGTGCAAGTGGGAGATTGTTGTCTATAGTACCCTTAAGGCAATTATCGTAGTCGCAGGCAGGTGATTATGTTGATTTAGGGAGGATCTATACTGGTAGAATAGTCTTACTCGAGATGATAGTATTCTATCTGGTTTGTCTTTATCATCACTATTACATGTTGATAGAGCCCATAGGATTCTTGCTTGATTACCAGCATTATGATGGCGATCATATATATGGGAGCTGGGGGTCTATAAGCAAATCCTTAAATATCCCTAGTCGTGGGAGTTTCGAGACTGGGCATCGATACTCCAGTGTAGACTAGTGTATACTGATCGCGACCTCGACGAGGGGCAGTGTCCAGGTCTCATAAGCCATTGGTGTTAGTTTGTTCACCTAAGTTAGTATACATGTGCTCATTGGGTTATAAGTACAGTGGACGGACTCACCGGGAACCTGCTAGTTGGTATTATACCTATTGTCAGATGGCAGTTCCCTAGTGACATGTATACAGGTTAGTCTATCGACCTGAGATCATCATTTGTCTCGTGTGAGTTCCTACTGTGCTTTGATTACTACCCTACAACGGCTCAAAGGAGTCGTGCAAATAAGTTTTAGTTGGGTACAGTCCCAAGCCATATGGAGGCAGTGAGCGGATCGTCGGAGATTCATCTCTCCCGGTATTGGGGGTTGATGTCGCGTTGTGAACGGGTGGCCATCACCAGAAATCCTCGGCCGGGGTAGACGAGAATTACCGATCTAGGATCGATAGTTTCTCAGGTGGTGATGGGTATATACTGATACGAATTATCGTATCAGTAGGGGTCTGACTTTATCCACCTCTCTAGACTCGATATGCGATACTCTTTAACGAATAGACCGGACTGTACGGATATTGTCACTGTCAGGCTCAGAAGGGGTTTGGATGAGTTTGCTCGTCGGCCTTCGTTTTGCTCAATACCTGGGTAGCCGTTACGTACAGCTAGTGCCACTGACGTGCTTATGGTTAAACCCACTTCCAGCGTATTGACAAGTCTTTAGAGTCCCACACAGAGAGTTTTCACGGTTCAGACGATATGGTGTAGATGAAGTATGTTGGTACATAGTGTCCGATTAAATATGTGTACAGGCTGCACAGACTTTAATCGAACGGTTGATAATACTAGCGGCTTAGAATTAAGCCGGATTATTAAATCGGGTTTTGATTTAATAATTTATATATATATATATATATATGTATTTATATATATGTATACTAGTATTATTATTCACTATTCATTTTCTCTCTTGGCTATTCATATTTTTTGTACGAATAAACGTATATGTATTTCGATACGTGTATCGGGAAGTATTCCGTGTTTATACGGAATAGCTTCTAGAAGATGGCCACCTCATTATTGATTTTCTTTTTAGAAAATAAATTATGGAAATGAGGTGGGGTGAGTTGGCATGAGCATGGGTGATGGAATGTAGAGAGGTATGGTTTGCATTTGTTTATTGTAAAATGAAAAGAGAATTTTTGTGTGCATGATTGAGAGAAGGGGGGCAGCCACTTTCTTGGGGTGAGCCTTGCTCATTCTACTCTCACTTGGAGACTTAGCCATTTTCTTTAGTTGCTCATGCCATATATTTCCTCACCTCCTCTTCATCTTATTAAGTTGCTCTTGGAGCATTTGTGATGAGAGAAAAATTATAGTGACACATTCCTACACCTCCACTCTCTATTGCTAGCAACCTTGGAGCGTCGGTTGCCTCGCTTGGCGAGACTGGAGTTTGCACCGTTTCTCTCATATGGATCATCGTAGATGGGGGAAGACCGGCAACCAAATTCGATCAAGGAGCCTCTAGGAGATTGGGATGATGGTTCAAAACCGAAAGACACGGATCAACTCGGTATAACCATCTAACTTCTAGTCATACATATTGCTAGTATAGGGTTTAGGGTAGATCCGGATATCGGGTCATAGTAGCGCCAGTTTAGAAAAATTTTGTTCCGCATTTGGCCACGGTTTGATGGACGAGGTGCTGCTGTAACCCAACAGTGTCATTCATGCCAAATTCACGGGGACTTCATCCATAAACATCCAAATCCTCTACACCCGATAGGGGCTAGCTGGCCGTTCGAAATGTGGAGAACCGATGTAATTGGCCTCCTTGAACCGGCATCGTCCAAAAGACATCAGTTCATACTGGCAACGACCGACTACTTCTCTAAGTGGGCAGAAGTGTTAGTTATGTATATACCCTAGAGGCCATTGTTGTACATATGATGTATATTATAATAGATGCTTGGATATATATAGAGAGGACGTTCTTGCTCGACATGATAGTATGCTATCTGGTTTCACTTTGTCTTAACATGTTGACTTGTATTAGTTTATTGTCTTCCTCTCACATATTGATAAAGCCCTTAGGATCTGTACTCGAGTACTAGGACTATTTTGAGATCATACTAGTGGGGCCAGGGTAGTCCACGAGTACATCCTATAACTGTTCCTAGTCGAGGGTGTATCGAGACAGGCCATCGATTTTCCAGAGTAGACTAGCGTACACGCATCTTGACCCATATGATGGGCGATGGATGATCCCATATCCATTGGTGTTGGACATCAAAGATGGTGTACGGGTGCTCAGTGGAGACTGGGTACACTGAACGGACTTGCCAAGAACTCCTAGATGGTATTATACCTATCGTCAGGTAGCAGTTCTCCGGTGACACTGGTACAGATTAGTCTGTAGACCCGAGGTCGTCATAGAGTCTTGGGTGATTCCTACTGTGTTTTGATTTCCACCTTACCCCGTCAAAACGGTGGCTTTTGGGTACAGTCCCAAATCACATGGAGGCAATGAACGATAGGAGGGGTTTCGTCTCTCCCGGTATTGGGAGTTGATGTTGCGCTGTGTTCAATTGGCTATAACTGGAAGTCCCTAGCCATGGCTGATATGGAGATTTACTGGTAAGAGTTATCAGTAGTTTCTCGACCCATTATGAGCCTCACATCGACACGACTTATCGGTTACTAGGGTCTGAAGATTACCACCCCTAGACTGGATATGCGACATATCAGACGAAGAGACCGGACTGTACGGTAGTGTTACTGACTGGATTCGTAGGAGTATGTACAGGCTGGCTTGTTGATCTTCTGGTCGCTCAATACCCGGATGGCTGTTACATTTAGCTGACCGCTTGCAGCTTGTAGGTGTTTGATATGATCATCACTTACTACCGGCGTATTGACGAGTCTTTAGAGTCCTACACAGAGGTTTCTTGGCTCAGGCGAAACGGAGTAGGAGCACTGTTCCCGCCAAAATTTTGGTTCAAAACCCGCTCCTTATAAAATAATAACAATAAAAAGAAAAAAAAAATTAATAATAATAATAATAATAATAATAAAGGAGAAAATCTCCCTTTCAGAGCAACAACAACAACTGAGCCTTTTATCCCAAGCATATGGGGTAGGCTACATGAACCAACATGAGAATCACGCCGGGTCCAGCACATGAATCCTCTGTCTCCACTCACTTCTATCGAACAATATACTTTCATTGAGTTCTTTGGCAACCATATCGTTTCGTATCACCTCCATCCATGTTTTCTTCGGTCTCCCTTTTGCCCTTTTGCCATTGCCCATATCGAGAGTATCTATTCGTCGAACCGGTGCTTCCATAGGTTTGCGTCGCACATGACCAAACCATCTTAGCCGGTTTTCCCGCATCTTCTCCTCCACAGGTGCTACACCAACTTTTGCACGAATATCCTCATTTCGGACCTTATCTTTTCTAGTGTTACCGCACATCCAACGAAGCATGCGCATCTCCGCTACGTGCATCTTCTGTGTATGATGCTTCTTAGGAGCCCAGCATTCTGTACCATATAATAAGGCAGCCCGAATAGCGCTCCGATAAAACTTCCCTTTCAATTTTAACGGAAAGTTACGATCACACAAAATCCCTGTTGCACTCCTCCATTTCAACCAACCAGCTTGGATCCTTTGATTAACATCACTATCGATCTCTCCATTCTTTTGGATGATGGAACCTAGATATCTAAACTGGTCGCTCGGTGATATCTCTTGCCCTTCCAATGTTATACCAATATGGTTTTGACTTCTCTGGCTACTAAATTTGCAGTGCATATATGCTGTCTTGGACCTGCTCAATCTGAATCCCCGAGATTCCAATGTTTGCCTCCATAATTCCAATTTGGCATTAACCCCTGCTTTCGTCTCATTTACTAGAACAATATCATCAGCGAATAGCATACACCAAGGTACCTCATCTTGGATAGTTCTAGTAAGCTCATCCATCACGATGGTAAACAGGAATGGACTTAATGCAGATCCTTGATGTAAACCAATAGTGATCGGAAAATCACTCATTAAGCCGCCGCAAATTCTGACATTTGCCACTACTCCATCGTACATATCCTTGATTATGTCAATATACTTGACGGGGACCCCCTTCTTCATCATTGTCCCCCATAATACCTCTCTAGGTATCTTGTCGTACGCTTTTTCTAAATCAATAAATATCATATGCAAATCTCTTCTCCTCTCTCGAAAACGCTCGACAAGTTGACGAAGCAAATGAATAGCCTCCGTCGTCGATCGTCCAGGCATGAACCCAAACTGGTTCTCTGTTATCTTAATATCCTTCCTTAGCCTGTGTTCAATCACTCTCTCCCAAGGTTTCATGGTGTGACACATCAGTTTTATTCCACGGTAGTTTGAGCAACTTTGAATGTCACCCTTGTTCTTGTAGATAGGTACAAGGATACTTTTCTTCCATTCATTTGGCATCTTTTTTGTCTGCCAAATCTTATTAAACAGATCTGTCAGCCATGTAACGCCTATTTCTCCTAAGCATCTCCAAATCTCGATAGGAATCCCGTCAGGACCAACCGCTTTTCTTAAACTCATTCTGTTCAAAGCTTCTTTAACCTCAGGAAGTCTTATTTTACGCATGAAATCACGGTTTATATCTTGAGATTGAATGACAAGTCCATCCAAATTCTTAGTAAAGCTCTCATTGAACAATTTGTCAAAATAATCTCTCCATCTTTCCTTGATATCCTCGTCTCGAACTAAAACCTTCTGATTTTCATTTTTGACACATTTCACCGCACATAAGTCTCTAGTCTTCCTTTCCCGCATCCAAGCAATCCGGTATATATCATTTGCAGCCTCTTTAGTGTCTAATTTCTCGTACACCTCCTTGTAGACCTTAAATTTAGCTTCCCGAACAGCTTTCTTAACCTCCTTTTTAGCCATTTTGTACTTCTCAAATCTTTCCATATCTCTACTTTTCTTCAAATCTTTATAAGAATCCCTTTTAATTTTAATAGCAGCCTTTACATCTTCATTCCACCATGATATGTCCTTAGATGGTGGAGCACCACCTCTCGACTCACCAAGTAGGTCTCTAGCTACCTTCTTGATACAACTAGCCATTTTGTTCCATGTTTTGTCTAGATCATCTTCTGACTGCCAATCCGCTTCTTGTACTACACGATCTATAAAAGCCTTTTGGTTACCTTCTTTCAATCGCCACCATTTAATTTTAGGCTCTACCTTACGTCTAATCTTCCTAGGTTCTCTTCTAAATCGAAAATCAAGAACTAAAAGCCTATGTTGAGTGGTTACACTCTCACCTGGCACTACCTTACAGTCGATACAACAACCACTATCTATTCTTCTCGTCAGAAAAAAGTCTATTTGACTAGCACTTGATCCGCTCCTAAAAGTGATAAGGTGGGACTCTCTTTTCCTAAACCAGGTGTTTGCTAAGATCAAGTCATAAGATAAAGCAAAATCTAGAATCGAGTCACCTGCTTCATTCCTTTGTCCGAAACCGAAACCTCCATGGATATTATCAAACCCACTACGACTAGTACCTACATGTCCATTAAGATCACCACCAATAAATAACTTCTCTCCACTAGGTATACTTTGCACCACCTCGTCTAAATCCTTCCAGAATAGACACTTACTAGCGTCATCAAGACCTATCTGTGGTGCATAAGCACTAATAACATTAAGGATCTCTCCACCTAGAATAAGCTTAACCAGTAAAATTCTATCACCTTTTCTCCTAATCTCAACTACATCCTCAAGCAACCGTCTATCTATGATTATGCCTACCCCATTACGATTTTTATCTCTACCCGTATACCAAAGCTTATAACCCCAAGCCTCTATGACTCTACTCTTTTCACCTACCCACTTAGTTTCTTGCAAACACATAATACCAACTCTCCTCCTAATCATCACCTCCACTAATTCTATTAGTCTACCCGTAAGGGAACCTATGTTCCAGGAAGCTAGACGGATCCTATGAAACCCTTGCTTATTTGTCACTACACCCGGGGTCCGATGTAGCGCGCCGTTTCTGGACGACGATCCTTGCTTATTTGTCACTACACCCGGGGTCCGATGTAGCGCGCCATCTCTGGACGACGACCCTTGCTTATTTGTCACTACACCCGGGGTCCGATGTAGCGCGCCGTTTCAGAGCAAAACTCTGTTCAAATCCTAAGGCGGGAAATGAAGCAACGCTTCTGTTTCCCCCAATCAGAGCAAGGCTCTGTTTTAAAAGAAATTCAAACAAAAATAAAAGAAGTAATGCTTCAGCTGAGTTGCGCTCTGCGCTGCGCGACACGTGTCGGCGCAGTTGCGCTGTGCTCTGCGCGACACGTGTTGAGCGCAGGCGCATTTGCGCCAAACAGAATTAAAATTCTGAAAGATCTTTCTCAATCTTGTTAAAACAGGAAGATTGCCTTCTGTAAAACAAAAGCCCTGGGATCAAAGATCCAACGGTGGGAAACAATCCCCAAATCACTCAGAGAAAGATCTCTTTAACTGGCCTAACAAACTCATTGGCACTATAAAAAGACCCCTAGACCCCAACTCCAAGACACATCAACACAGAGAGAAAAACAGAGAACTCCTCTAAAGAAAATTTTGAGAAGAGCTCAGAAAAAGAAAAGGTAAAAACCTCTGAATAAAGATGGATTTCTTCTAAAAAAGATCATTGATCTAAGAACAAGATCAAAGATCTTCAATAAAAATATAATAATAATAAAGGCATTGCCTTTTGATGAACCACTGGTTCTTTGAAAACAGGAAAATTTATTTTCTTTGATCTAAAATTGATCAAAATAATAAAACAGTGCCTTGCACTTGCAAAATCTGCACTGTTGCCCTCTCGGGTTGGCGCAAGCCACCAGAGAGCGCCACGTGTCAGCCCCATAATGATCTGCACTATGCGCTTCTAAAAACAGAGCACTGCTCTCATTGGCGCAACTCACCAGAGCGCGCCACGTGTCAGCAGCGCAACAGCGCAGCGCACTGTCGCAGCGCACTGCGCTTGCGCTCATCAGAGCATGACACGTATCACCCCCACATGAGTTTGCGCCTTGCGCTCCTCAATTGGCACAAAGCGCCTGACAAGCCATGTGGCGCTCTGTCAGACTAATTAATGCAACGCATTATTAAGGGGCAGAGCCCAATTAAGAGGCCCAATAGACCAAAACAAATGCTCTGCATTATAAAAAAGGGGACAGAGCCCAACTTAAAAGGCCTAACAGGCCAGAATAAAATACAGTGCAGGGGCAAAGCCCTAATTAAGGCCTAATAGGCCAAATGAAAATAAAATGTTGCACATTTTCAATTGGACTTAGCCCAATTCTGGCCGTAAGTCCTCAAATTAAATTGACTGAGCACGGCTTCTCTCTTAATCAATTTACACCTGGTTCAAGGGTACATCTCTGAACTCCTCTGACATCTGTCGTTGTAATCCCTCAACGTAGTCAGAAAAGCGATGGGTCCCAACGGCCATACATTCAATGGACCACCATGTCCCTAAACTGGCAATGGACCACTATATCCCTAAACTGGAACAATAGAGCCCAAATGCTCTTTTGTCGGATCTAAACGATCCCGTTAAATTGATCTTAGTCAGGAGATTAGGCTAACGTATCCTTAACAAACGTTTAAGTTTATCTTAGCCTCAAACATGGCTAAAGTGTCCTTAAATTAATATCCGTCTCCAAAATGGGAATGTTGGACCGCTATGTCCCTAAACTGGAACAATAGAGCCCCAAATGCTCTTTTGTCGGATCTAAACGATTCCGTTTAAGTTGATCTTAGCCTCAAAAATGGCTAACGTATCCTTAAACTTTCAAACAGACTTTAGTCCCAAATCGGACTATAAATCTCCCAACTAACTTTGGTTCAAAGGTATATCTCTGAACTCCTCTGATATTTGTCGTTGTAATCCTTCAACGTCGTCAGAGAGGTGACGGGTCCCGACGGCCATACATTCAATGGACCACTATGTCCCTAAACTGGAACAATAGAGCCCAAATGCTCTTTTGTCGGATCTAAACGATCCAGTTAAGTCAATCTTAGTCTCAAATCGGACTAACGTATCCTTAACAAACGTTTGAGTTGATCATAGCCTTAAATATGGCTAATGTGTCTTCAAACCAAAACCCCAAAACCAAATCTAAGAAAATACGGATTTGGACTAATCCACGTCCTACGGGCGACGACATAAATCAGTCTCCGTATACAATCCACGGGAAACCACAAACAAAACAAACACCCACGACACGAAGTGAAATTCTGGATAAGGAGAAAGTTGTTACCGCGGTTCGGTAGCGTAATTAACTGCAGGGGCTTGCGCCTGCAGGGAAGAGCGTCCCTACAATAAAAACCCCCTCAAGCGAGGGGGAATCTGACGAAGTTTGCTACATCGGCCGCATCCGTCCAAACCTCCGATACACGGTGCCATAAATCAACTTGGCATCTTCGGAGAGGTGGACGGATAAAACCAAATAGCATCTGTCCCGAACCTCAGGCAAGACGTCTTCACGTCGCGCCGCCGTTCAGAGGGGAACAGATTCTGGCACGCCCGGTGGGACCTTTTCCTCTTTCCACTCCACACTTCGTGTGTCGGTTTCGCGAACGAATCGCGGTTTGTTAATGGCTGCCTTTGGGTTTCAAGTTATTAAGGTTTGGTCTTTTGCCTGGCGCAGAAATCAAGTATCAATGGCATCCAACTGCTCGAGCTGCTCCAAATGCCAATGCAACCGACGCTCCGCCTCACCTGGAGGTGTAGCCTATGGGCCTCAAGCGGCCTCCATCCTTGCCATGCCGATTGAACAAGTGACTCAGGCCACCACCGGTATGTTTTTCGGGACCATGCTCCCGCCAGCAAGCTTCACTATTCTAGTGCCCGCACCGGAAGCGCAGAAGACGTCGGTCTTCTATCGGCTCACTACCACCACGGCCCCTTTCAACGGGTCGTCCAATATCAAGCCGGCAGCCTCTGTCTTTGCCAGGCTGAACCATAACCCTGATGGGCCCGCCAAGAAGCCCATGAACCCTGAAGCGGCCGTCCCGAGGAAGATAGCGACCTCTGCTCCTGAAGTCGTCAAGGCGGCTTCTCCTGTTAAAGAATCAGTCTTTTCAAGGCCGACTATTCCGGCTCCCGCTCCTATTCGAGGGTCTGTCTTTGACAGACTGAACATCGCCACTCAAAAGACAACATCAGACTTTAAGAGGCTAGCACCAACGGCGCCTCATCCGGACAGGGGGCAAAACGAAATTATCCCTATCGCCGAGCCAGTCCCAACAGCTCGACATGCTCGACGTCGCCACTGCCGAGTAAGGAAGGCCGGGGGCAACTCCCCCTCATGGATAACTCCACCGGCTCCGATGGTGGAAGTTAATGCTGCTGTTCCGACCGGGAACAGCTTTGAACCGCTAAGGAGGGTACGCAAGAACTCTCCGACTGCCACACTGAAAATATCTCCTCCACCTGCGGAGAGAGTTGCAGAAACTAAGCTGGAGCAGCCCCCTCAACGGCTGTCCTCCAAAATTTACAAGGTCTGGCGGAGGGTTCAAGATTCCGTAATCGACCAGGATCACTCTCGTCGGCAGAAAAGGGCGAAAGTGCAGGAAGAAAAAAACCGTCCTGACAAACAGCAAAGGACGACAACCGCCAGGGTGCCCGCTGCAACGGCCCCCTCAACTTCAACGGCCCACAAGAGAAGAATGCCAGAAAAGATCCCTACGCCCGCAGCAAATGTCAAAGGCAGTGAACCTAAACGCCCTAAGTCCGGGGGCATCATGGTACACACGGTATACATGGTGTCTGGTAAAGAGGACAGCCGTACATCTACAGGTCATAGACCGCTTACACGGTCAGTGACCAAAGCTCAGGAGCAACAGTAGAAGCTCCAAGAAATGATGAACGCGATGGCCGCACTCACTGGGCCAAAAGAAAGCTCCGAAATGTCCTCGGATCAACGCCAGGAGCAAGAAACTGACGCCGAATTCCTTCGCAGGATATTGGAGAAGAAGGACAAAGAGGCTGCAGAACAAGCAGCTAACATAAAGCGAATGGCCCTCCTGTTTCAGGACATGGTGGGTATGATGATCCAACAAGATACTCCTGCTGAAGATCCTCCGATCGTCCTTGAAGATGACAGGGGAGAAACGTCGAATCCTCCACCGGCTTTGTCAACAGCCAAGGAAGAGACGATTTCCAAAGCTGACCTGGATGAATATATAGCTCAACAGATACGGGTTCACCAGACGACTGAGGTAGCCGGTCAGGTCGTAAAAACGGGGCGACCATATCCGAGCTGGTACGATCAGATCAAGTACCCGCCGGGCTATACAATACCGAAATTCCATGTGTATAAGGGGACTAGCAATCCCCATCAACATGTTGCCCAGTTCAGGGCTCTTTGCGGCAACACCAACGGTGATGATAAATTGTCGCTTCGCCAGTTCGTCGGTAGCTTGTCGGATACAGCATTCGAGTGGTTCTCCGAACTCCCGAATGAATCCGTCAAAACATTTGCGGAGATGGAGCTGCTGTTTACGCAACGGTTCGCGAGCGCCAGCGAACGCACCCCGATAACAGCATTGATTAATGCTAGGGTGAAGCCGGGCGAGACGTGGGTCCAATATGCGATACGGTGGAGGAACCTATGGTCGAAATGCGAACAACGCATAGAAGAGGCTCCGGCAGTAGGCATGTTTGTGGGAACCCTCGATCCGCAGGCGACCATATCTCAATTCATGATGTTCTTCAAGCCGACTGCCTTCCAGGCCCTAATCGACAAGCTAGCACAAATGGACCAGATGGGCCATAGACCGCCCCCTCCAAAGCCGGACTCTCGAAACGAGAAGGGGAAGGGAAAAGCGATCGTTGTCGCCAATGCTCAACAACAGCCGAGCAACTTGAAGCCGGTGGTCCGTCAAAATAATATGTGTCCGCGCGTACCCCTTGAGGAAAGGCTAGGACGTCCTTACTCGTTTTCTCGAGATAAAACGAGAAGACTGTTCGAGCTGGCATTGCGCAACCGACTCATAAATCTTCCGGATCCACGACGTCCATTACAGCCAAACGACGTCAAAGATCCCAATTACTGTCCCTACCACCGAGTGTTGGGTCATCCGATTGAGGATTGCTACGTCTTCAAAAACTGGATTGAAGACCAATACCTACAAGGCAAGTTTGCTTTGTCTGAAAAGTGGAAGGTAAACCCACCACAGCCGCACACTCCAAAGAAGACGGATGCACCGGGGGCAACTTGTCACGTGATCTCTCACTCATTGATAGATGATGAAGAGGCTCCTTGCACCGAGAAACCGGGGCGGATCCTGAACCAGAACTTCTGTGGCCGTCAGACGAAATGATCGATGCCTTCCTGAATGAGATTCGTCTGAAAAGTAAAGCCAAGCAGGAGCATGAGATGGCCATATTGGAAGGAGCCAAATGCTGGCGACGAGACGAAAGAGTCGAGACACTCCCGTCGAATCAAAAGACATCCGCTGCCAATAAAAACAAATTCAAGACGAGGAAAAGGTTCGCTAAAGCCATATCAATGGGAATGAAGCTACCACCCTCTGAAGAAAACACTCTCGGTGGAGTAGAAATGCATCCTAATATCGGACATCCTACTGAAGACTGCGACTCCTTTAAGTGTTGGTAGCAAGGGTATGTCGCTCACAGGCAACACGTCAACAGAACAAAGCGGGAAGCTCGTAGACAGCGAAAAAATACGACTGATGAGCATAAAAGAGTTGCCGGCAATTGTCATAGGGACAAGCCCGGGGGATTACGAGTTCTTACCTTCAGGAGCGACTCCGACGAAAAAGTAGCCCTCGGCCCTCTCTTCAAGGAGTCCGTCTCTGAAGAATTGAGGAGTTGCGAGAACATTCAGCCATCCAATTGCATGATACCCGAAGAGAATCTCGGACCCCCAAACAACGGAGCGAACAAAAAGGATAATGGAAAAGGGAAAATGGCCTTTGTTGCCAACACTCAACAACAATCGAGTGACCCTAGACCGGTTGTCCATCACAACAATATGCGTTCATGCATATCCCTCGAGGAGAGGCTAGGACGTCCTTACTCGTTTCCTCAGGATGAAACAAGGAGACTGTTCGAGCTGACAGTGCGCAACAGGCTTATCACTCTACCGGAGCCAAAACACCTGCTACAACTGAATGATGTCAACGCTCCTAATTACTGCCCTTGCCACCAAGTATTGGGCCATCCGATCGAAAACTGCTACCTTTTCAAAAACTGGGTTGAAGACCAATACCATCAGGGCAAGTTCGCGTTGTCCGAAAACTGGAAGGTGAGCCCGCCACAACCACATGCTCCGAGAAAGATGGATATGCCGGGGGCATCATGCTCGTTCATAGGGAAAGCCCCATAGACCGAAAAGTCAGTAAACTAGAGATTCGCCTCAAATACGGCGACGATGGACCGAAACGTCCCTAAACTAACAACGGACCGAGACGTCCTTAAACTAACAACGGACCGTAATGTCCTAAAACTTGCAAATGACCGAAACATCTTTAAACTACTACCGCAGCATCCTCAGGCTGCCGAGATAAAAAAGAAAGAGAAAAAAAATAAAAAACGATATGTCCGTAAGCAAAATGGGCACGGATGAAAACCCGAAAGGGCTCCGTGAGTAAAAACAGCAGGGCTACCGGCGAGTGTTTGTGAAAACCCGAAAGGGCGCGACCTTGTTAGAAAAAAAATGGTATGTCCATAAGCGAAATGGGCACGGATGAAAACCTGAAAGGGCTCCGTGAGTAAAAACAGCAGGGCTACCGGCGAGTGTTTGTGAAAACCCGAAAGGGTGCACCCTCATTGAAAGACACTTACAGGGTCCTCTCGACCTTGTAAGGAGAAACCACCCACGTGAGATCCTTACGACTCATAAGGAAGCAACACACTTAGGCATCCTCATGATTCCTAAAGAGAAATTACACTTGCGAGATTCTCACGACTCGTAAGGAGAATTCTCTTATGGGACCCTCACGGCTCATAAGATTTGAAAGTCTTAAGTTACAGAGACCTAAACCTGTGCTTAAGAAACTCCCACAACCTTCTATGGTGCCCTACAAGCGGCTCAATATTGACCCTTGTATACAATCCACGGGCGTGAATAAACATTTCCCTAACCAAGTCCCACCCGTGACTGGGGATATGTCCATACGGTGAACAACCCTTGTAAGTCCTCTTGACTTATAAGGAGAGAACCCTTTTGTGAGATCCTTACGACTTACAGGGGAACATACACTTAGGAATCCTCACGATCCCTAAGGAGAAAACACACCTACGAGATCCTCACGACTTGTAGGGAGAAATACCTTTATGAGACCCTTACGGCTCATGAAGTCAAAAGCCTTAGTCGATGGGATCCTAACCCTGTTCGCTAAGCCACCTTTGTTCAACATCGACAGAGGCAAATGATGATTCGCTCCTGGCAATATCCCAGTTGTAACGATGCTGATGCCTGAACTGGTATCAAATTCCAAGTCCTTTCATGGAAAATGATGATTCGCTCCTGGTAATATTCCAGTTGTAGAGATGCTGATGCTGAGATTGGCATCAGATCCCAAGGTCCACACTCGCGATAAAAAAAACAAAAAAAAAACAAAATATAGCGAGCCATACATACATGCAAAATAGCCGAAATGATGGGGCAACTTGCAATAAAAAGCAGCAAGTAAAAATGTATGCATGCAAAATAGCCGAAATGATTGGGCGACTCGCAATAAAAAGCAGCGAGTAAAAATAAAATAAATAGCCGAAATGATTGGGCACCGCGAAAAAAATAGCCGAAATGATTGGGCAATCGCGACTTTTGCGATATAAAAGCTGAAATGATAGAGCATCGCGGAAATATAATTATAAAAAAATGAATGAAACTTTTGCCCTGCAGGTGAGATCACATCGATTCCTGTATACAATCCAGGGGCACAAACAAAGAAGGAAACACATCTTTCCCTCCAGGCTCCATCAGAAAGCGAAGCCAAATCTCGACGGTTCATAGACAACCTAGAGGCAACCTTGACATTTGTCGCAATTTTGCAGATGCGATGTCAACAAGTGAACCAAAGGAAGATCCCTAGCTTCAGGGTCTCGACGTCAACATCGACAACTTAGAGATCACCAACGGCGTTTCTCCTCAGTCCAGCAAGATGCATATACAACGCCAACAAAAGACCTCACGGTCGGAACAAAGCGGAGCGACGGCAAAATCCCAGCTCCACCTTAATATTCGTCTCGTTACAGCAGACGCAATGTCGACAAGTGAAGCAAAGGAAGATCCCTAACTTCAGGGTCACGACGTCAACATTGACAACTTAGAGATCACCAACGGCGTTCCTTCGCAAAATACACCGGGATACAGATGCAACGTCAACAAAAGACCCCATGGTCAGTAAAGTGGAGTGACGGCAAAATCCCAGCTCCACCACGACATTCGTCTCGATACAGTGGACGCAATGCAAGCAAACGGAGCGAAGGCCAAATTCCTAGCTTCAGGGTCTTGACGGCAAGTCATTTAAAGCCCGAAAAACATTCGGAGATCATCTTGCACCAGTGCGAAGTGGTCACCATCTTGACGTTCGTCTCAATACAGCAGACGTGATGTCACCCCAGCGTTCTTCCCCCAGCAGGATTCGGACGCGCCAAAGCAAATGAAGCCAAAGGCCAAATTTCTAGCTTCAGGGTCTTGATGGCAAGTCATATAAAGCCTGAAAGACATTCGGAGATCATCTTGCACCAGTGCGGAGTGGTCACCATCTTAACGTTCGTCTCGATACAGCAGACGTGATGTCACCCCAGCGTTCTTCCTCCAACAGGATTCGGACGTGACAAAGCAAATGAAGCAAAAGGCCAAATTCCTAGCTTCAGGATCTTGACGGCAAGTCATATAAAGCCTGAAAGACATTCGGAGATCATCTTGCACCAGTGCGAAGTGGTCATCATCTTGACGTTCGTCTCGATACAGCAGACGTGATGTTACCTCAGCGTTCTTCCTCCAACAGGATTCGGACGTGACAAAGCAAACGAAGCAAAGGCCAAATTCCTAGCTTCAGGGTCTTAACGGTAAGTCATATAAAGCCTGAAAGACGATCAGAGATCATCTTGCACCAGTGCGGAATGGTCACCACCTCGACGTTCGTCTCGATGCAACAGACGAGATATCACCCCAGCGTTTTTCCTCCAACAAGATTCAGACGCGACAATCAAACAGCGGAGCCACGGCAAAGTCCCTAGTTCCAAACCTCAACGGTTCACCAACAACCTAGAGACAACCGCGACATTCGTCTCGATATAGAGGACGCAATGCCAGCAAACGAAGCACAGGCCAAATTCCTAGCTTTAGGGTCTTAACGGCAAGTCATATAAAGCCTGAAAGATGATCGGAGATCATCTTGCACCAGTGCGGAATGGTCATCACCTCGACGTTCGTCTCGATACAGCAGACGCGACATCATCAAACAGCGGAGCCACGGCAAAGTCCCTAGTTCCAAACCTCTACGGTTCACCAACAACCTAAAGACAACCACGACATTCGTCTCGATATAGAGGACGCAATGCCAGAAAACGAAGCAAAGGCCAAATTCCTAGCTTCAGGGTCTTGACAGCAAGTCATATAAAGCCTGAAGGACTATCGGAGATCATCCCACACCAGCGCGGAGTGGTTATGACTCATCGGGGCTCTCTAAAATGAGCCTAAGCTCAAGTAAAAAGTGACATGGAATATCCCTACGCTTGCTCTTTCGACGGTAAGATTACCTGAAAGATTACTTGATGACGTCTTGTCCAGCCCTCGAAGGGATCAGAGACACGACAATCGCAAGGCTACTCGAACAACAAGATTGCATATCGAGGAATATATCAGCCAACGCGACGGTACGACGGCCAAAACCTTAAGTACCACAGACCCTAACGGACCTCTGTCGTAAAGAGCAGAGGTTAACTGTGACGTAAGGATATGCTTGCGAGAACTGCTCGATTCGTTTCGACTCGTGAGGAAATTGATGTCTTTGCGAAAACTTCTCGATTCGTCTCAACTTGTAAGATAAAGCCTTAGGCAGTAGGGATTAAAAAACCTGTTTCCTAAGCACCGGGACCCTGCAAGTCGGCCCAAAACGGTCTCTTGCATACTATCCATAGGTCTCACTCTCCAAAGTCGAATCTCGACAAGGAGGGAAACAACCGCTTACGGGTCCTCTCGACTCGTAAGAGGGAAAATTCTCTTATAGGATCCTTACGACTTATAAGAGAAAACGCACTTAGGAATCCTCACGATTCCTAAGAAGAAAATACACCTATGAGATCCTCTCGATCCGTAGGGAGAAAAGGCTTTGTGAGACCATCACGGCTCATAAAGTTGAAAAGTCTTAGGCTACAAGGAACCTAAACTTGTCTCCTAAGCCCTCAATTCCATGGCTACTCATAACTTTGCACTACTTCACCCACGTACATACTTACGTGGGCAAAGTAGTGGGGGGGCATTTGTTCCCGCCAAAATTTTGGCTCAAAACCCGCTCCTTCTAAAATAATAACAATAAAAAGAAAAAATAAATAAATAAATAAATAATAATAATAATAAAGGAGAAAATCTCCCTTTCAGAGCAAAGCTCTGTTCAAATCCCGAGGCGGGAAATGAAGCAACGCTTCTGTTTCCCCCAATCAGAGCAAGACTCTGTTTTAAAAGAAATTCAAACAAAAATAAAAGAAGCAATGCTTCAGCTGAGTTGCGCCCGCGCGACACGTGGCGGCGCAGTTGCGCTGCGCTCTGCGCCGCGCGACACGTGTCGGCGCAGTTGCGCTGCGCTCTGCGCCGCGCGACACGTGTCGGCGCAGTTGCGCTGCGCAGTTGTGCTGCGCGACACGTGTCGAGCGCAGGCGCATTTGCGCCAAACAGAATTAAAATTCTGAAAGATTTTTCTCAATCTTATTAAAAACAAGAAGATTGTCTTCTGTAAAACAGAAGCCTTGGGATCAAAGATCCAACGGTGGGAAAAAATCCCCAAATCACTCAGAGAAAGATCTCTTTAACTGGCCTAACAAACTCATTGGCACTATAAAATGGCCTCTAGACCCCAACTCCAAGACACATCAACACAGAGAGAAAAATAGAGAACTCCTCTAAAGAAAATTTTGAGAAGAGCTCAGAAAAAGAAAAGGTAAAACCTCTGAATAAAGATGAATTTCTTCTAAAAAAGATCATTGATCTAAGAACAAGATCAAAGATCTTCAATAAAAATATAATAATAATAAAGGCATTGCCTTTTGATGAACCACTCGTTCTTTGAAAACAAGAAAATTTGTTTTCTTTGATCTAAAATTGATCAAAATAATAAAACAGTGCCCTGCACTTGCAAAATCTGCACTGTTGCGCTCTCGGGTAGGCGCAAGCCACCAGAGAGCGCCACGTGTCAGCCCCATAATGATCTGCGCTATGCGCTTCTAAAAACAGAGCACTACTCTTATTGGCGCAACTCACCAGAGCGCGCCACGTGTCAGCAGCGCAACAGCGCAGCGCACTGTCGCAGCGCACTGCGCTTGCGCTCATCAGAGCGTGACACGTGTCACCCCCATATGAGTTTGCGCCTTGCGCTCCTCAATTGGCGCAAAGCGCCTGACAAGCTACGTGGCGCTCTGTCAGACTAATTAATGCAACGCATTATTAAGGGACAGAGCCCAATTAAGAGGCCCAATGGACCAAAACAAATGCTCTGCATTATAAAAAAGTGGATAGAGCCCAACTTAAAAGACCTAACAGGCCAAAATAAAATACAGTGCAGGGGCAGAGCCCTAATTAAGGCCTAATTAATAGGCCAAATGCAAACAAAATGTTGCACATTTTCTATTGGACTTAGCCCAATTCTGGCCGTAAGTACTCAAATTAAATTGACTGAGCACGGCTGCTCTCTTAATCAATTTACACATGGTTCAAGGGTACATCTCTGAACTCCTTTGACATCTGTTGTTGTAATCCCTCAACGTCGTCAGAGAAGCGATGGGTCCCAACGGCCATACTGTTAGTGTTTATGCCCTAGAAGGCCATTACTGTATTATACTAGTTTGTATATTACTTAATGGAAGCTTGGGATATTCACATGTATATAACAGTCTTGCTAAACATGGTAGTATGCTACTTGGTTTTTCTATCTTAATATGTGAGTGTACGTATTGATAGAGCTCTTGGGATCTTTCTTGTCTACCAGCGTTGTGACGGTAGTCACAGTAGTGGGGGCTGGGTAGTCTACAAGCACATCCTTTTTTCAGGTCCCTGGTCGTTGGATTATCGAGACAGAGCATCGATACTCCGGAGTAGACTGGTGTGTACGCTTCTCATCCTAGTTGGGGAGATGGTCTGTCCCACAGCCGTCAGTACGTCGTACTGGAGATAGTATGCAGGTGCTTGTTAGGTTACGGGTACACCGGACAGGACTCACAGGGAACTGTTGGTTGGTTTGATACCAGTCGTCAGTGAGCAGTTCCCAGGTGACATAAGTACAGCATAGTCCGCAGACTTGACACTGCTACTTCGCCTCGAGTGTGTCCCACTGTTCTTAGATTGCTACCCTACCACGGCTCAAAGGAGTCGTGCAAACAGGTAGCAGTTGGGTGCAGTCCCGAGCACTTGGAGGCAGTAGCTGTTAGATAGGATTCGTCCCTCCTGGTATTGGGAGTAGATATCGTGCTGTGTCAGAGAGCCATTACGCAAAGTCCCTGGCCAGGGCAAGCGAGATTTGCTGGTAGGTTCCAGTAGTTTCTCAGGGTGTAATGGGCTTCGCTCCAACACGACTTATACCGCTATTAGGGGACTGACGCTTGCCGCCCCCCTAGGCCCGATATGCGATAGTCTTGGACGAACGGACCGGACTGTATGGAGATTGTCACATCAGACTCGGTAGGAGTTCGGATGGGTTTCCTCATCGGCCTTCTTATCGACAACTACCTGGGGACCGTTACGTACAACTAGTGCCGCTTGCGGTCTGTGGTTAAACCCACTGCCAGCGTAGTAGTCGAGTCTCTAGAGTCCCACACAGAGAGTTTCCTACTCCAGGCAAAACGATATAGAGGTCGCATAGTTTTGCAACAAAGGGTTCGGACGCATACGTGCGTTTACGCGCGCACGACTTTCGGACAGTTTTTACCAGTCGGCTTTGGTTTAAGCCAGTTACTGGTATCCGGTTATTGGATTTATACAGTCTAAAGTTTTTCCGTATTTTTGCGGATCGGAGGGGCGTTCTCGTAATTGTACGAGAAGCTTCTAGAAGATGGTGACTAAGGAGGGTTATGTGTCATATTCATTGAATGAGTTATATGAGTCATGGTGGTGATTCATTCATCTCATTAATGCACATTTATTGCTTAATGACTCATGCTAATGAATCACCACTAGATATTTTATGAAGCATGATTATTCATCACTCTTTATTCTTTTCTTCTTATTAGATAATGCTTCATATATATTATGATACTCATAACTTATTCAACATAATATTATTCACATTCTCTCTCCTCAAGCTCTCATCTTCAAACCCTAATCCTTACACCTCATGTGTTGAGATCAAAGGATTAGAAAGACTAATCAATCCATAACCATCTCTATATTACACCTAGCTTCTTTGATTAGCAATCCAAGAAGGTTAGTTGCCTCAAGTTTAGAGGTTTAGCTTGGAGTTTTGCTTTCGGGTGGATCGTCTACTACCTAGAGAAGGCCGAGGAGAACAAGGAGATCGTAAAGACGAAGGACTAGTTTCATTAGGTATAATCCCTAAACACAATAGTTATGAAACACTTTGTGTACGGTTATTTATAGTTTAGCTTCGATTCAAGCGGTTAGTCGATGTTCGTTCACTAAACAAGATCGTTTTTGAAATTTCCGCCTCCCCACAAGTTCTGGGGTGTAGTACATCGACTTACAGTGGTATCAGAGCCTCGCTAAACAATAAATAACTTAATTGCAAATTTGTACGAATTTCGAACGGAAAAACGAAGCCGGAAAACCCTAAATCTGTCAAGTTTCTGTCGAAATTAAAATGAAGTCTAAAAATTTTTCAGGGTCACTCAGAAAGCTTGAAAAGGGTCCAGGAGAACACCCATGAAATTTGAGCCCATGAATCGGCTAAAGAGCCGCGGAAGCGCGGCGGTTCCCTACTGAGCCACCGCTGTTCCGCGGCCGAGTTGCCGAGTCATGGACTCATTTTTCATGTGTGGGTCCTCTCTGGTATTTGGTGTTTTCTGGTATATTTTAATTTTGCTCAGGTTTCCAGTTTACAGAGCAGTTTTTGGAGCAATATTAAAGATGTTTAATCGATCGAAATTGTACAGTATTTGCATATTGGATTATATCTGTGATTGTTGAATGTGTTCGTAAACCTCCCCTAACTGCTAGTATGTCGGTTGGAAGGGGGTTGCACATTTCTGTAATGGTTATATCTGTTTGTGCATATAAACTGTATTGGACTGTTGTGGTGTATAGCCGGGGTTTGCAATGGGTTATTGTTTAATTCAATTGTTGTAAATGTAATTTGTTGTAATATTATTTTTGCGGGGCACATCCAGGTTGCGGTTGTAGCCACCGTTGTATTATTTCATTTTACTGTTTTTGCTCCTAGGACTGACCCAAGGTGGGGTACACAAACTGCCGGGCGGGTAGTTTGCCGTACCCGTAGGGGTCGAGGGTGGGGTAACGGCTATTCATCACAACTGTGTAATCTGTCTTTTCTTGCAGGCTCAAAAGAAATACAGATTGCTTGCAAATCCAATATTGTTTATCTGTGTTCTGGAATGTATATCATTGCGTCAGACGAATGTAAAATATCTTTATTTATGATAGCTATTTAGACGTCACTTATGTTTTACACCCGCGCTAGCCCAGCCCCCGCTCTGTCGTTAGTTAAGTAACCTAACGGGTGATGACGGGACCCCGTGGCGAATGCGGATGGCATAAGAGGACGTTGTATTTTCGTTGTTTTCTGCAATGATAGGTTAATGATGGGACGCGTTATCTATAATGCAAAGAAAATAAACCAAAGTTTAAATCGTTGGAACAGTTTAAAAGAAACCACTCGGTTAATTTTAAAAATAGATATTTTTAAATGCGGAGACTTAACCACTCCTTTTAAAAGCTATCAGGTTCCTTCGGTTATATCAAGTTCACTACGTTCACGGTTTCGCCAAAACCATTCGTAGCCCTCCGTCATTTCATTTGGGTATTCAGTAGTATTCAAGCTATGCATTTTGGCCAAAGTCAAGGCATAGTGTTTGGTAGCTGCTGGGTTTTTATTTGTTGCATAAGATAGATGAGTTGGTTTGGGACAGTCGTATTACCATTTGACCAAAGTCAGGGGTATATACGGATGGGTTCAAATTGATAAGATAATGACGGGTAGAACTTGACATGTGACTTATGACATTTTGACCAAAGCCAAGGTCATAAGAGCATGGGGCAAAAACTTATATCGGGAATTTCTAAAGAAACTGAAATTTGCAAAGAGATGCATACCATTTGGAGTTTGATGAATGTTGGTAGGATTCCTTCAACATTATCATACGATGATATTTGGATCCCGATCCTACTGTGAGTATATGCTACTTATCAGGATATTCGTCACTTAACGATCAATGCTATAAACCTAGTAGGTGTCCAGAAAGGTGTCAGCGGGGTTACGCCCCCAGAGAAAAGAGGTTATTTAATTAAGAAACTTCGCGAAAGCGTTGGAAAACCTCCCTCGAAGTATCGACACTGGCCTGGCTGAACGGTTAAGCAAGTATTGTACGGTGAGAATAGTCCTGGCTAATTCTTCTTTTATGGTTTGAGGAAGGATTCGAGAAACAGTGGGAGCCATCCAGTTTAGATAAACTAAAAACCACTCTAAACTTGCAAGAGCATCATGCTAAAGAGTTTTCTTCTCTCTCTCCTAATTGCAGCGACCCTGAAAATGACTGGACTTAAGTTACTTTTAGAGAAAAACATACTGACAGGGCCAAACTATAAAGATTGGCTGCGGAATGTCAAAATGGCTTTGACCTATGACAAATTGGGGTACGTCCTCACCGCTACGGCACCTGCTGTCCCTGGTCCCAAATCCAGCAATGCGGATAAGGAAATCCGCAAAACCTGGGATTTAGATTGCGCGAGAGCCAAGTGCATCGTGCTTTCCTCTATGAACAATGAACATCATAGGAGGCATGAGGATATGTCCCTAGATGGCATATTTCTCCATACAAAGGAACTTTATGGAGAGCAATCTCGTATAGCAAGATACGAGACCTCTAAGAAATTGTTTCGAGCGAGGTTGGCTGTCGGGTCATCGGTAGGTGAACATGTCCTACAGATAATCGGCTATATTGAAGAGCTCGCAGACCTTGGGACGACTTTGGATAATGAGCTCTATACAGACCTTATTCTCCAGTCCCTTCCTCCCACCTACGCCCAGTTTATCCTCAACTTCAATCTTCAAGGAAAAGAAGTTGAACTTGCGAAACTCCTGAACATGTTAAGGAGTGCAGAGGGCACCTTGCAGAAGGCAAGGGAAACACCCGCTATGTTTGTTGGCGGTGCATCTTCTTCCGGGTCCAAGGCTAGGGCCAAAGGAAGGAAGAAGAAGGCCGCACCCAAACCTAGAGGAGGTGTTAGTAAGGTGGGAAAGAAGGGAAAGAAAAAGATAGCAGTACCGATAGTTGGCCAGGATGAGTGCTTCCACTGTCACAGGAAAGGGCACTGGAAGAAGGATTGCAAGGCGTGGATCGCCAAGAACCAGGAACCGAAGCAAGCTGTGGATTCGACTTCAGGTGTGTTTGTAATTGAGAATTGTCTGTCGATCAACTCTACTTCCTGGGTATTGGATACCGGATCAGGATCTCATATTTGCAATTCATTGCAGGCACTGAGAAACCGTAGAGTGCTGAAGGAAGGTGATATGATCCTCAGGGTTGCTAACGGAGCTAGCGTGGGAGCTGCGTCCGTCGGGGATTATCACCTAGGATTGACGAGTGGACATATTTTGGTTTTGCATAACTGTTATTTTGTACCAAGCTTAACGTGTAATATCATATCAGTTTCCTTGTTATCAAATAAAGGTTATGATTTCACGTTTGTAAGAGATGTTGTTAACATCCACCTTAATCATGGTTTGATGGGGTCCGGTACTCTAAATAACGGCATATATGTTTTAAACCAACTCCAAATTTTCAATGTCCAGAACACACTAAAAAGAAAGTCTCCAGATTTAAATAAAGCTTTCTTATGGCATTGTAGACTGGGTCACATCAATGAGAGAAGGTTGACTAAGTTGCATAAAGAAGGATATTTGGACTCGTTCGAATATCAAACTTATGACACTTGTCAATCTTGTCTCAAAGGAAAGATGACAAAGACTCCATTTACTGGACAAGGAGTAAGAGCGAGCGAGCTCTTAGGACTCATACACAGCGATGTATGCGGTCCAATGTCTACACATGCGAGAGGTGGTTTTTCCTATTTCATTACTTTCACGGATGATTACTCAAGATACGGATTCATTTATCTGATGAAACATAAATCCGAGGCTTTTGAGAAATTCCAAGAGTATAAGAATGAAGTAGAAAACCAAATCGGCAAAAGTATTAAGACACTAAGATCTGATCGAGATGGAGAATACTTAAGTTCCGAGTTCCTAGGTTACCTAAAAGAGAAAGGAATTCTCTCTCAGCTTACTCCTCCATACACTCCACAGCATAACGGTGTATCGGAAAGACGGAATCGAACCCTATTGGATATGGTACGATCCATGATGAGTAATGCTGAGTTACCGCGATCTTTCTGGGGTTATGCGCTAGAATCAGCGGCATATCTTTTGAACAGGGCTCCTACCAAGACTGTGCCTACCACTCCATATCAGATGTGGACTGGGAAGAAACCCCATCTTCAACATATGAAGATTTGGGGATGTCCAGCTTTTGTAAAAAAGCAGCATGTGGACAAGCTCGAGGCACGATCAGTAAAATGTTTGTTTGTGGGATATCCAAAGAACTCCAAGGGATATTATTTCTATTACGCAGAGGAACAAAAGGTATTTGTTTCTCGTAATGCCCATTTTCTGGAAAATCAGTTTTTAGAAAAGGAAATAAGCGGGAGCGAAATAGAACTGGAAGAAATTCCAGAACCACAAACTGCTGCTGAAAGTTTGGTAGAACCAGGAGTTCAAGAAGAACAGGACATTCCTGCACCTCTCCGCAGGAGTAGTAGGCCGTCTCATCCGCCTGAGAGATACTACGGTTTTCTCATAGACGGGGATAGAGAGGATTGCATCATAGATGATGATGAACCTACTGACTTCCAGCAGGCCATCCAGAGCGGCGAATCGGTACGATGGCTAGATGCAATGCGGACCGAAATGGAGTCCATGTACACCAACAAAGTATGGACTTTGGACTTTGCTCCAGATGGGATAAAACCCATAGGATGCAAATGGATCTTCAAGAAAAAGATTGGTGTAGATGGACAGGTGGAAACCTATAAGGCTAGACTTGTTGCAAAGGGTTTTCGTCATAGACCTGGTTTGGACTATGACGAAACTTTTTCTCCAGTGGCTATGCTCAAATCCATTCGGGTCCTTCTTGCTATTGCTGCCTTCCATGATTATGAAATCTGGCAGATGGACGTAAAGACGGCTTTTCTGAATGGAAATTTAGAAGAGAGCGTCTATATGGATCAGCCAGAGGGTTTCAATCAGAGTGGGAGTAGCGGGAAAGTATGCAAGCTGCTTAAGTCCATTTATGGACTAAAGCAGGCATCGCGGAGTTGGAACATCTGTTTTGATGAGACAGTCAAAGAATATGACTTTATCAAAAATCCAGATGAACCGTGCATATATAGTAAAGTTGTAGCCAGAAGTGTCGTATTCCTCGTCTTGTACGTGGATGACATTCTATTAATAGGAAATGACATTCCTATGCTACAATCTGTCAAAGGATTCTTGTCACACAGGTTCTCCATGAAAGACCTGGGTGATGCCTCGTACATTCTGGGGATCCGGATCTATCGTGATAGATCCAAGAGGATGTTGGGACTTTCGCAGTCCAGGTATATCGACACTGTACTGAAAAGATTCAGTATGGAAGATTCTAAGCGCGGTAATCTACCGGCTTGTCACGGAATCACCCTCTCCAAAGAGATGTCTCCCAAGACTGATTTGGAAAGGGAACGCATGTCTATTATACCCTACACTTCTGCGGTAGGCTCTATAATGTATGCGATGTTGTGCACCAGACCAGATGTAGCTTACGCACTGAGTGTGGTAAGCCGGTATCAGTCAGACCCAGGGGAGAAACACTGGATAGCAGTAAAGAATATTCTCAAGTACCTGAGGAGGACTAAGGAGGTGTTCTTGGTTTACGGCGGAAAAGACCTCAGGTTGGAGGCCTTTGCTGATTCCGGCTTCCAGAGTGATAAGGGCGATTCCAAGTCCATGTCGGGTTATGTCTTTACCCTCAATGGAGGGGCGGTGTGCTGGAAGAGCTCCAAGCAGGACACCGTTGCTGACTCAACGATGGAAGCGGAGTATATAGCTGCTTGCGATGCCGCAAAAGAAGCAGTCTGGATGAAGAAGTTCCTAACAGAACTTCAGGTGGTTCCTACCATAGTTGATCCAATACCTCTGTATTGCGACAACAACGGAGCTATAGCTTTAGCGAAGGAACCAAGGTTCCATCAGAAGTCCAGACACATCTTAAGGCGGTATCACCTGATCAGGGAGATCATTGATCGTCAGGAGATCGAGGTTCGGAGAGTTGCTTCTGAAGAGAACATTGCTGATCCATTCACGAAGGCCCTACCTCAGATTCAGTTCGAGAGGCTACTCGAGATCATCGGTCTACGATATGCCAGTACATGGCCCTAGTGCAAGTGGGAGATTGTTAGTGTTTATGCCCTAGAAGGCCATTACTGTATCATACTAGTTTGTATATTACTTAATGGAAGCTTGGGATATTCACATGTATATAACAGTCTTGCTAAACATGGTAGTATGCTACTTGGTTTTTCTATCTTAATATGTGAGTGTACGTATTGATAGAGCTCTTGGGATCTTGCTTGTCTACCAGCGTTGTGACGGCAGTCACACTAGTGGGGGCTGGGTAGTCTACAAGCACATCCTTTTTTCAGGTCCCTGGTCGTTGGATTATCGAGACAGAGCATCGATACTCCGGAGTAGACTAGTGTGTACGCTTCTCATCCCAGTTGGGGAGATGGTCTGTCCCACAGCCGTCAGTACGTCGTACTAGAGATAGTATGCAGGTGCTCGTTAGGTTACGGGTACACCGGACAGGACTCACAGGGAACTGTTGGTTGGTTTGATACCAGTCGTCAGTGAGCAGTTCCCAGGTGACATGAGTACATCATAGTCCGCAGACTTGACACTGCTATTTCGCCTCGAGTGTGTCCCACTGTTCTTAGATTGCTACCCTACCACGGCTCAAAGGAGTCGTGCAAACAGGTAGCAGTTGGGTGCAGTCCCGAGCACTTGGAGGCAGTAGCGGTTAGATAGGATTCGTCCTTCCCGGTATTGGGAGTAGATATCGTGCTGTGTCAGAGAGCCATTACGCAAAGTCCCTGGCCAGGGCAAGCGAGATTTGCTGGTAGGTTCCAGTAGTTTCTCAGGGTGTAATGGGCTTCGCTCCGACACGACTTATACCGCTATTAGGGGACTGACGCTTGCCGCCCCCCTAGGCCCGATATGCGATAGTCTTGGACGAACGGACCGGACTGTATGGAGATTGTCACATCAGACTCAGTAGGAGTTCGGATGGGTTTCCTCATCGGCCTTCTTATCGACAACTACCTGGGGACCGTTACGTACAGCTAGTGCCGCTTGCGGTCTGTGGTTAAACCCACTGCCAGCGTAGTAGTCGAGTCTCTAGAGTCCCACACAGAGAGTTTCCTACTCCAGGCAAAACGATATAGAGGTCGCATAGTTTTGCGACAAAGGGTTCGGACGCATACGTGCGTTTACGCGCGTACGACTTTCGGACAGTTTTTACCAGTCGGTTTTGGTTTAAGCCAGTTACTGGTATCCGGTTATTGGATTTATACAGTCTAAAGTTTTTCCGTATTTTTGCGGATCGGAGGGGCGTTCTCGTAATTGTACGAGAAGCTTCTAGAAGATGGTGACTAAGGAGGGTTATGTGTCATATTCATTGAATGAGTTATATGAGTCATGGTGGTGATTCATTCATCTCATTAATGCACATTTATTGCTTAATGACTCATGCTAATGAATCACCACTAGATATTTTATGAAGCATGATTATTCATCACTCTTTATTCTTTTCTTCTTATTAGATAATGCTTCATATATATTATGATACTCATAACTTATTCAACATAATATTATTCACATTCTCTCTCCTCAAGCTTTCATCTTCAAACCCTAATCCTTAGACCTCATGTGTTGAGATCAAAGGATTAGAAAGACTAATCAATCCATAACCATCTCTATATTACACCTAGCTTCTTTGATTAGCAATCCAAGAAGGTTAGTTGCCTCAAGTTTAGAGGTTTAGCTTGGAGTTTTGCTCTCGGGTGGATCGTCTACTACCTAGAGAAGGCCGAGGAGAACAAGGAGATCGTAAAGACGAAGGACTAGTTTCATTAGGTATAATCCCTAAACACAATAGTTATGAAACACTTTGTGTACGGTTATTTATAGTTTAGCTTCGATTCAAGCGGTTAGTCGATGTTCGTTCACTAAACAAGATCGTTTTTGAAATTTCCGCCTCCTCACAAGTTCTGGGGTGTAGTACATCGACTTACACATACATTCAATGGACCACCATATCCCTAAACTGGCAATGGACCACTATGTCCCTAAACTGGAACAATAGAGCTCAAATGCTCTTTTGTCGGATCTAAACGATCCCGTTAAGTTGATCTTAGTCTGGAGATTAGGCTAACGTATCCTTAACAAACGTTTAAGTTTATCTTTGCCTCAAACATGGCTAACGTGTCCTTAAATTAATATCCGTCCCCAAAATGGGAATGTTGGACCGCTGTGTCCCTAAACTGGAATAATAGAGCCCCAAATGCTCTTTTGTCGGATCTAAACGATCCCGTTTAAGTTGATCTTAGCCTTAAAAATGGCTAACGTATCCTTAAACTTTCAAACAGACTTTAGTCCCAAATCGGACTATAAATCTCCCAACTAACTTTGGTTCAAGGGTACATTTCTGATCTCCTTTGATATTTGTCATTGTAATCCTTCAACATCGTCAGAGAGGTGACGGGTCCCGACGGCTATACATTCAATGGACCACTATGTCCCTAAACTGGAACAATAGAGCCCAAATGCTCTTTTGTCGGATCTAAACGATCCAGTTAAGTCGATCTTAGTCTCAAATCGGACTAACGTATCCTTAACAAACGTTTAGGTTGATCTTAGCCTCAAATATGGCTAACGTGTCCTCAAACCAAAACCCCAAAACCAAATCTAAGAAAATACGGATTTGGACTAATCCACCTCCTACGGGCGACGACATAAATCAGTCTCCATATACAATCCACGGGCAACCACAAACAAAACAAACACCCACGACACGAAGTGAAATTCTCGAGAAGGAGAAAGTTATTACCGCGATGCGGTAGAGTAATTAACTGCAGGGGCTTGCGCCTCAGGGAAGAGCGTCCCCACAATCAAAAACCCCTCAAGCGAGGGGGAATCTGACGAAGTCTGCTATATTGGTCGCATCCGTCCAAACCTCCGATACACGGTGCCATAAATCAACTTGGCATTTTCGGAGAGGTGGACGGATAAAACCAAATAGCATCTGCCCCGAACCTCAGGCAAGACGTCTTCACGTCGCGTCGCCATTCGGAGGGGAACAAGCACATTTGTGATATGTGTGGAACCGAGATTAATACGATATGTGATACCATATTCTATTCTCACGATATATGATATCGGCCGGTTATTTGTGATATAACTGGGTTATTGGATCAAGTGTTGATTCGATAAAATGATATATATATATATATACATATATTATATGCTCACTTAAGTATTTATTATTCTCACTTATGATACATTTAACATATATGTGATATATGTTTATTGTATTGTTTTCTTTTGTTACATAATTATTATATATGTGATATATAATATTATAGCATGCTAGGTTATACATGCAACATGTATGTATGAGAATTATACCATGCTATATGTAATGTTTGGGTTTAAATATTTAAGTAATTCAAATTGTGGAAATGAGTCACGGATGAAGCTTCATGAAGCTTGTGGATTACCATTGACCGAGTCCACCCTTTTTGTTTTGCCCTAGATATTTCTAACCCAACCATGACACATAGCCATGGTTAACTCTCTACAATGGTTAAGGATGATATACTTGACCCATGGTTTCATTTCTAACCTCACTCTCATTCATTCTTCTTCTTCTTCCTCATTCTCATTTCGCTTTCTAGTTTTTGAGATCAAGAAGAAAATAGTGAGAAATTAAATAATAAAGTGAGCAAAATTCCTACCTCATCATCCTCTTCTATACTAGCTATATAGATTAGTGTGTTAGCTTCACTAATTCATAATTAATGAATTCATAGCTTGAGTTCGTGTTTCCTCGAAGTAGATCATCTTGGATTTCGAAGTCTTCAAGCAAGTATGGATCATTCGATTTGTGGAGCCACTCTAGAGTCCGGGAGTTCATGGATCGCGGTGAAGGGACTACTACTCGGAGCTTATGAAGTGAAGGAACGGACTATAAAGGTTGTAATCCCTCTCTCTTAGATGTAAAGTTGTTTACATGCAAAGTTAACCCTAATTCTCTAGTTCGATTACTTGGTTGGTTTGTTTAGCACCTCAAAAATTTTAATATAGCATGGTTGATGCTTGACACAAAACCTTGGTAAGGTGCTAAGCTAACCCTACAGTGGTATCAAAGCCAAGCTAGAGTTTTAGGCGTTGTCTAGAAGAAGTTTAAAGTTCGATCGAACCCCGAAAAACCAAACGAGACCCTCTTTCTGGAAATTTTTTCAAAAGTTGAAATTTTTCATGTTAAAAATACTAAGAAAATCGTGCAGGGAATTCTATAGATCCATCTGAAGAATGAGTCCCTAACTTGCTACAGTGACCGCGCAACCGCGGCCAAAACCTGGTTTTGGCGGCGGTTCCGCGGCGCCACTGTGGAGGCTTGGGACGGGCCCTTCAGTGACGGTCCGTAGGTGATAGGGCATGCTTCTGGGAATTTTTATTTTCTGCTCAAGTGTTGAACTCACTGGGGTATTTTGGGAATTCGTTGAATCGATCGAATTGTGTAACTTCACTTAGATATCTGTGTTGTGATACAATATGTGGAATTCATTTAGTTAGGCATGAAATCCGTAATATGTGATATTTCGGGTTTACGATGTCTAAAGAGATTATGGATTCCAAATATTGTAGTTTTACATTTTCTTTTCTGTGACCTGATTGAAAGAGTTTTAAGTTTACCGCAATCAAGATGGTGTCGCTTTGCAGCTAGCCGCGATGAGCATGGGTCTATCCACCGGGAGACGGAGCGTTTTACGTTCTTGTTCTTACGAGTTAATGCGCGTGGCTGAATTGTTCAAATCTAACCTATGTGTTATATGCAAGTATAAAGCTTGTTAGGAAACGATAGGATAATATAAGTTAATGGATTACGTATTCAAGTCCTTTGAGCCGAACTTAACAAATGAAGCTAGAGTAATGGGCAACAACGTGGATTAGGGGATTTAAGCACGGTATTCGTGGAATCCGGCTTATCGACCCTTGTCCTTCCGTTCTTGTCTCTTGCTTTCGCCTCCGGCCAAATCGAACGCAACCGGCCACGGTTAGGAATCAGCGTTACCTTGGTAGGTTAGGGTGCCGAACGGAGCGCTTGCGTAAGATTTGGACGGAGTTTCAAATGGAAAAATGCGGGAAAGGGAAATGAGAAACGAAACGTTGACTTACACTATCTTTCTCTTTTCCTAACAACACATATTCACAACCATTCACAAAACAACAAAGAGAGCGAAAGAAAAGATAACAAAGAAAAGAAAATATTACAAGAAAGAAAAGGGCATGGAATTAAAGTTGCATGAAAGTATAGCATGAATGTAAATTGCAAGAAAGAAAAGTGCAAGAAAGAAGCTACTAAGAACCATGAAACAAAACACAAGACATAGATTCAATAACCTACACTTAAACTTGCAAGCTCAATGAAAAGGTTGCAAGATCAAGTGATGGCAAAGAACTCATGGTGAAAATGAAGCACAAAAGAGAGAACTTTATTAATCTTGAAGAATGATACAACCCCTTGAGATCAATGACCAAAGCTTAAATTTGCAAGCTCAATGAAGAGATTGCAAGATCAAGTTAAGGTAGAGAGCTCAACGGGGTTTAGTTATGTACAAGAGAACAAAATAAAACAAAAGAGTTTTGCAAAAAGAATGACAAAATTGGACCCTTGAACCTTTGCCCCATGGTATGCTTTTATAGGCAGGAAAATGGATTAAGCAAACAATAAAATAAAGGCCAAATGGCAGCAAATGAGACACTGTGAGAAGGTGGGGCCCACAGGAGGATGTGGGGCCGACCTGGCCGGTTTTGGGGAGGAAGTGATCGGCCAAATTCCGATGTCTGGGTCCCGTATTGCAGTGGTGGTCTTGTGTTGTCCCTCCATGACTCTGGTGTTGTTTTCTTGGTCAGAAACAACTCTGGATGCACTCAGGTCTTGGAGGGAACATGGTAGATATAAATCACATCACTACTTTTAGCAATAAATGCACACCACACCATATAGCCCACTTTCTCTTAGCTACTTGAGTGTGTCATGGCAGCCCCCTAGGTCCATGGTCCAAGCTCCAAGAGTTAGTGTGTACACATGTTATGTGTTGCACCAAAATATTGTGTACACACTTGTTTGCAAAATAACTCTTGGGATATCGGTCGGTTTGCGGTTTTGGCTGCAGTGTCGGCTCATAAATGATATATCCATGATTCTGGATGTATTTCTAGTATTTTGTCACGGACACTTGTAATCTGTATTACTGAGCAAACACCGGGTAATAGTACCGATATATTCCAAAAAATAGATAATGAATGGGCGATATTAAAATGCAATATTCTGGTCTGAACAAATACCCCCAAACTTATCTTTTGCTCGTCCCGAGCAAAACAAAATCCTAACCTCACTTTCGCAGGGAACGTGATTGCACTGAGCGTGTGCAACAAGCCGTTAAACCTCTAGGTGCCCCTAGTAGGAGGAGTGTTGTCTCCTAAGGGTTTTCAGCGGATATTACCCACAAAATCTCGTCAAGCTATTTCATAAGTTAACGTTGATTCTACTCCTACAGTTTAGTATCTATGCTAGGAATTCTATAATCCTAAGTTAGAAGTATCCTACCCTTATGTTTCACGCCTCCTATATATTTAACCTTAAATCCTATACGTTCCAAAAAAGTTTAGAAAGATGTCGGTATCTCCTGAGTTTTCCTTCTAAAAGTGTGGTCTTAAATCAGGGATTTTTATCAGTTTTACGGAAAACATAAGTCTTATTCTTCATTTTTATCTTTCCTCCAAATATCGATTGTATACCCCTACGTGTGTGTATATTTGCACCCCTACACTCAAGAATTTAATTCAAGCCATAGTACCCTTGCCCTAATACCTAATACTATTTCTTTTCATTAATGATGGACGGTGATAGTCACACACCTTTTATGCGACTATTAATGCTTCTTGAGACACTAACGGCCGATTACTTGAATGCGTGAGCTTTAAAGCGTAAATAGCAGTTTCCAAGTCTTGACTTTATTTATTTTTTTCTTTATTTTTCTTTTTCAAGACCGGATATATTTTTCAATGATGCTCTTTTGGTGTTTAGGTTTAAATACTGTTTTTTCTTTCATATTAAGTTTTCAGGCAAGAGTATTTCTAGGTATCCTCTACTATCCCAAGTTTCAAAGTGCGTGTATGTGCAGTTTGTAGGGTATATTGAACTCAAGAACAGAAACTATTTTTCAGACTTATCTTTCAGTAAAACTTCAATACTTTCCCCTCATCTTGACTTAACTCAAGAACTGAACTCAAGATTATCTATTTCTCAAAAAAAACTGTAAGGACGTATACTTACCAAGGTTAAGCTGAATGAGGGTTAGGGTTTTCAATTCCTAAGCCTAGAATTTAGTCATTTCTAACGTATCAACTAAGCTTTCAGAATAAAAATCCAAGTTACCTTATTAGCTAACTTGACGACAAAGTTTTTATATTTTTTGGAAATTTTTTCGATTTTTGTGGGTTTTTATATAAGGATGCAAATGCAAAATATACAAATCAATGCGAAGGAAGAAAGCTTACCGAGCATACCCCCAAACTTAAACTTGACAGTGCCCTCACTGTCAGGCTACACCAAGAGGGTCAAAATTGTCGGCGCTCCCCAAAAAGAAATTATATGCAAAACAAAAAAAAGGAAAAAAATATATACACAAAAAGGTTCCCCCCAAACTTAAGTGAAACAGTGTTTCCACTGTTAAGCTTTGAAGTTCAGGATTAGGGGGAAGAGAACAATATTTATCTATACAAGGCCTTATACAGGCCAAAAGTGAGCACTAACCATTCAAAGATCTTATCGTTATAAAGCGGCGGTTGGTGAAAGAATGCGGAAAGGTAAGAAATGGATATTACGCGAGACCGTATGGAGATAGAAGCGGGATACGGTCTCGGTATATAAGAAGAAGAATGGCTGAAGGGAGAAAGAAGCGGAGTACAAACTCGAGGGAGAAAATGGAGTGAATAGATTAGCACAATTTGTGATGACCGGTGTGTAAGAAGCGTTTATGCTAATCTATTAACCCGTCGAGAAATAGGGTCAAATCCCTCAAGATTCATGAGAAACCATGGGTACGCCGAACTTGGTAAACCAGACACCGGAAATGAAAGTGATACGGTTTCTTGCAAGGTTGGAATAACGGAATGGATGGAAGGAAGTGATTGAGGAAGGGTATCAGTTAAAGGTTCAGGAGGGTGTACACAGTTAATGAAAGGGACAGGATGAATTGGAAAATCTGACTCATCAATTAAAACTGGTTCATCCTCAAAGATATCCTCAAAATTCTCCTCAAAATTCAGCTTATCCATGAAAATTTCATCAAAATCAAAACGCATATGAAGTTCGGGAAAAACAGTTAAAGACTCGGGATGATGAATTGGAGAGAAAAACTCATCCAAAACTATAGGTTCATCATCCGAAATATCCCCAGCGTCGATATCCTCAATCAAGTGAAAATTAATTTTCTCAGACACCTCATCAAAAGCATGGATGTTAATCAATTCAGGTTCTATGATGGAGGTGTAGAGGTCAAAAGGTTCGGAATTGTTTTCACTTGGAAAGGTCCCTTCAAAATCGGGTAAATCAAACACTACAAAGTCACACAACTCATTCATCATTCTATCTTCAATTGATAAATCATGTGGGACACTCGATAGACTTTCAAATCAGGAGTTTTGGGATTCAATTTGCAATGGGTAGGTTTGATTTGGAAGGGTATACAACTCACTCTCTCTCCACTCAAATTCTCAGCCTGTCCTACCGCCACTTCATACATTTGAAAATTTGGAGCTAGTTGGAAACCAGCTACCGGGTCACTAGGTTGTATGAGGACGGCCATGGACGCATTCAAATCCATTATCTATTGGCATGACGCTACCTTAAATTCTTCCAATGACTATTCTAGACTAGACATGGGTTGTGAAGGAGTTTCAGTGAAAGATTCAAAGTTGTCTGGGTACTGGAAACTCTCAAATGGCAGTTCAGAAGCAATGTCTAGGGAAGATGCAGAAGTTGGGTAGGATGGATAGGAATCGAACGGTTGGATAGGAGTAGGATCAACATTTGGATAAGAAGGTGAATGGAATTGTTGATCCCAAGAATTTGAAGTGGTGAAAGGAGTGAAAGATCGGCTACAAGATTGTTCAATATGTTCAGCAATAGACATGGGTCTTGAAGTTACAACTGAACTCTCAAAAGAGGTATCAATGTAAGAAGGTGGTGAAGGTTGAAACGGTTGATACAAAGTGAATTGCGGAGTCCAATTGGTAGTTCTAGACACATCTATCCGATCATTTAATGAAATTTTGGGCATGGAGGGGTCATTCGAAATTCGACCAAAGCAAGAACCGTAAGAAGTAATATCTGGTTGTGGCTACTAAAGTTCTGCAAGAGTTTTACGAGGTGGGGTATCCATGATATGATGAGAGAAAGGAGAAGAAAAAGAATGTGAAATTTTTATTTTTATTTTTTTTAAAAAAAATTTAGTTAGTTATTAACGAAAGAATGAAATATACCCACAAAAATAATCTGGACAAAAACAATCACGACACAAATATACCACGCACCTAATCGATCTAGGATTCACCTAGGTCAACTAGACCTGCTCCAAAACTTGATTGTCGGAGTAAAACTGTGTCGAGAAACGGGCTTAAGATACACTGATCACGAGGCCAGGTAAGTGCAGAGATAAGGGGAGGTTTTCCGACGCTTTCGCGAAGGTCCTTAATTAAATAACCTTTTCTCTTTTGGCGGTTTCGCCGTGAACACTTTCCTAGACACCCCGTAAACAATATACCGTTAAGCGGTGTTCTAAACACAGTTAACATCTCCTAGTGAGCACGAAATCCTTAAGGCTTAAAATCTAATTTCTTTTAAAAATTTGTGTGGGTATACGTTATGCTCAAGTTCGTGATTTGTGGGCCACGGAAAAGGGGATGAGATCCTTTACCATATGTTGTGGGGTTCGCTTTCCCTTAAGTCCGTATTAATGTATGCAATGCGCAATTCAATGAAAAAATTTATTCAAAGAATCAAACAATTGTTTTTTAGTTTAAGCATGGCACTGCAACAAATACGAGTTAGTCAATTTTTGCGTTTGGTAGCGAACTTGCAAAGAATCCTGCAAAGATAGAATAGTGGATGTGTTGGATTTGAGAAGAAGGTGTTTGTAAAATACGTACCTGTTAAGTTTTTGGGTTAGGAAACCCCCGTTGAATCAAATCCGGTAAGCTTGAAAAGTTCACTTGCGCAGGTCAAACTAGCCGGATCTTTGGCACTGTACTTCGTAACCACCTTAACTTTGAATGTGCACTTTTCTCCCCACGCTCGCTATTCGCAAATCCGCAAAATCTACAAATGTCGGAAAAAATGGATATTAGTGCGAAAAAGCGATACGAATGCCCAAATACCTGTACACTAAAAATTATAAAAAACAAACAATAAAAATGGGACAAAAACAGAACAATGGAGCACAGAGGAAAGTTTCGAAGCAGAAGGAGGCAGTACGGCCGGCAACGCCGGATTTTTAGGAGATGTCGCCGGATTTCTTGTAGTAGATGGGCTCCAACTTTCTTCAGGTGTCTCAATGTTCCACTAGTGTCTCACTGGTATTGTTTACCTTTTTAATTGAGATCCAGAGTGTTTGCAGGTACAAAATCCAGAGAGCAAAATGAGTTAAGAATGTTATTTTTTTGTTTTGGTTTTGGTTTTTGAAATTTTTATGTTGTTTTGAAAATAGGGTTAGTTCTATAAGTGAGATGTACAATGATTAACCTGAAATAACAAAAACAAAAACATTACCATCTCTCCGGCAACGGCGCCATTTGATTGAAAGAGTTTTAAGTTTACCACAATCAAGACGGTGTCGCTTTGCAGCTAGCCGCGATGGCACGGGTCGATCCACAGGGAGACGGAGCATTTTACGTTCTTGTTCTTACGAGTTAATGAGCGTGGCGGAATTGTTCAAATCTAACCTATGTGTTATACGCAAGTATAAAGCTTGTTGGAAACGATAGGATAATGTAAGTTAATGGATTCCATATTCAAGTTCTTTGAGCCAAACTTAACAAATGAAGCTATAGCAATAGGCAACAACGTGGATTAGGGAATTTAAGAACGGTATTCGTGGAATCCGGCTTATTGACCCTTGTCCTTCCATTCTTGTCTCTTGCTTTCGCCTCCGGCCAAATCGAACGCAACTGGTCACGGTTAGGAATCACCGTTACCTTGGTAGGGTAGGGTGCCTAACGAAACGCTTGCGTAAGATTTGGACGGAGTTTCAATTGGAAAAATACGGGAAAAGGAAATGGGAAACGAAATGTTGACTTACACTATCTTGCTCTTTTCCTAACAACACATATTCACAACCATTCACAAAACAACAAAGAGAGCGAAAGAAAAGATAACAAAAAAAGAAAACATTACAAGAAAGAAAAAGGCATGGAATTAAAGTTGCATGAAAGTAAAGCATGAATGTAAATTGCAAGAAAGAAAAGTGCAAGAAAAAACTACTAAGAACCATGGAACAAAACACAAAACATGGATTCAATAACCTACACTTAAACTTGCAAGCTCAATGAAGAGGTTGCAAGATCAAGTGATGCAAAGAACTCATGGTGAAAATGAAGCACAAAAGAGAGAACTTTATTAATCTTGAAGAATGATACAACCCCTTGAGATCAATGACCAAAGCTTAAACTTGCAAGCTCAATGAAAAGGTTGCAAGATCAAGTAAAGATAGAGAGCTCAAGGGGGTTTAGTTATGTACAAGAGAACAAAATAAAACAAAAGTGTGTTGCAAAAAGAATGACAAAATTGGACCCTTGAACCTTTGCCTTATGGTCTGCTTTTATAGGTAGGAAAATGGATTAAGTAAACAATAAAATAAAGACCAAATGGCAGCAAATGAGACATTGTGAGAAGGTAGGGCCTACAGGAGGAGGTGGGGCCGGCCTGGCCGGTTTTGAGGAGGAAGTGATCGGCCAAATTCCGATGTCTGGGTCCCGTATTGCAGTGGTGGTCTTGTGTTGTCCCTCTCATGACTCTGATGTTGTTTGCTTGGTCAGAAACAACTCTGGATGCACTCAGGTCTTGGAGGGAACATGGTATATATAAATCACATCACTACTTTTAGAAATAAATGCACATCACACCATATAGCCCACTTGCTCCTAGCCACTTGAGTGTGTCATGGCAGCCCCCTAGGTCCATGGTCCAAGCTCCAAGAGTTAGTGTGTACACATGTTATGTGTTGCACCAAAATATTGTGTACACACTTGTTTGCAAAATAACTCTTAGGATATCGGTCGGTTTGCGGTTCTGGCTGCAGTGTCGGCTCATAAATGATATATCCGTGATTCTGGATGTATTTCTAGTATTTTGTCACGGACATCCTATTCCCCTCTGAACACAGAGACGCGACCGCGCAGGTCCGTCTTGCCTGAAATTCGGGACAGATGCTAATTGGTACTATCCGTCCACCTCTCTGATGATGCCAAGTTGATTTATGGCACTATGTATCGAAGGTTCAGACGGTTGTGGCCGATGTAGCAGATTTCGTCAGATTCCCCCTAATTTAAGGGGTTTTTGGTTGTGGGGACGCTCTTCCCTACAGGCGCAAGCCCCTACAGTTAATTACGCTACCGCATCGCGGCAACAACTTTCTCCTTCTCCATATGGTCACTTCGTGTCGTGGGTGTTTGTTTTGTGTGTGGTTGCCCGTGGATTGTATATGGAGACTAAGTTATATCGTCGCCCGTAGGGTGTTGACTAGTCCAAATCCATATCTTTCTTAGATTTGGGTTTGGGGTTTGGTTTAAGGATAAGTTGGCCTCATTTTGGACTAAGATCAACTTAAACGTGTGTTAAGTATACGTTAGTCTAAATTTCGACTAAGATCAACTTAACGGGATCGTTTGGATCCATCAAGAGAGCAATTGGGCTCAATTGTTTAGTTTAGTGATATTGTGGTCGATAATTAGTTTAAGGATATTACGGTCGATTGTTAGTTTAGGGACATCTCGGTCAAGGTTAAGGACATCATAGTCCGTGGGTTTAAGGACCCCACAGTCCGATTTTAGTTTAGAGACATCACGGTCGAGGTTAAGGACATCATAGTCCGTGAGTTTAAGGACCTCACAGTCCGATATTAGTTTTAAGACATCACGGTCGAGGTTAAGGACATCATAGTCCATGAGTTTAAGGACCTCACAGTCTAATGTTAGTTTTAAGACATCACAGTCGAGATTAAGTAAATCATAGTCCATGAGTTTAAGGACCCCACAGTCTAATGTTAGTTTTAAGACATCACGGTCGAGATTAAGGACATCATAGTCCATGAGTTTAAGGACCCCACAGTCCGTAGAAATGTGTGGTCAGCAGGACCCATCACCTCTCTGAAGACGTTGAAGGATTACAACGACAAATATCAGAGGAATAACGAGATGTACCCTCGAACCGATGTGAGTTGTTTGAGAGATCTATAGCCCAGTTTGGGACTGAGATCAGTTGAATATTTATGAGCAGATGTGCTCAGTTCAATATAAGTTGAGGATTATTGGCCAGAATTGGGCTAAGTTAAATTAAAATGTTTAACATTTTAGTTTCTCTGGCTATTAAGCCTTTATTTGGGCTCAGCCCTTTTAATAATGCTAGGCATTGGGCTCTCACATCTTTTGTCTTCATCAGAACAAAGTGTGTTCTGACAATGCGCCACGTGGCGCGCCAGGCGCTTTGCGCCAGATAAGGAGCGCACTGCGCTTCTGTCAGGTAGCCACACGAAGAAGACATGTGTCGTGCTTAGCGCTAAGCGCTAGTTTATTAGTGCATTGCGCTTTTAATTTATGAGCGCTTTGCGCTAGTCTGTTGGCAGGCCAGTGAGTGACACGTGGCACGTTTGGCGTTGAGCGCCAACCCATGAGCGCAGTGGGCTGTTTCAGAAGCGCAAAGCGCATGTAATGTCTATGGTTGACACGTGGCATGTTTTGGCACTCAGGGCCGGTCCAAGAAGCGGAAAAGCGCAATTGATGAGTGCAAGGCACTTTCTAATAGTGCAAAGCGCATTTGATCAATTTTAATATCAAAGAATAAATTTATGTTCTTCTTAAAGGAGGCTTTGCCTCAAGACTCAAGAACAAAAGTTCTTGTTTTATAAAAAGGCTCTGCCTTTGTAGATCGAAAGATCTGTGAATGAAGTAAAATACTTCTTTTAGTTTTTTTTTATGATTAGATCTTTTGATCTTTTGCTTTTTATTAAAGACCTTGTTCTTTTTTAGATCTATGACCTTTTTAGAAGATGGTTCTTCTTTTTACGAGATGGTTTCATCTTTGTTATTCAAGAAAATAGTTCTTAACCTTGAAGATGAAGAAAAATCTTCTTTTTTCTAAGAGCTTGCTCTTCTTTCTCTCAAAGTTTGCAGAGGGTTTTTCTCTCTCTTTTTATATATCTGAGACTTGAAGTCTTGGGGCCTTTATATAGGACCAATTGATTTGTTAAATCATTTTTAAGAGATCTTCCTCTGATTGATTTGGGAATATTTCCCACCGTTGGATCTTTGATCCTGAGGCTTCTGTTTTACAGAAGATAATCTTCTTATTTTAATAAGATTGAGAAATCTTTTCATGCAGAATTTTTTCTGTCTTTGGTAATTTTTATTTACCATTGGATCGTTGATCCAGCGGTGCTTAAAGCACAATCTTGTTGTTTGGAAAGATTTTGAGGAATTTTTCCTTAACAGAATTCAACTCTGGTCAACTAATGATTTATCATTATTATTAGATCCTTTGATCTAACGGTGAGGATTTTTAATTCCAGCGCTAGCACATCTTGCGCTGACGCATCTTGCGCTGGCGCATCTTGCGTTGGCGCACCTACTTTCGACACGTGGCGCGCAGCACACAGCGCAGCTAAACTGCGCTAGCGCACCCCAACTGCGCTAGCGCACCCGTGTTCGACACGTGGCGCGCAGCATACAGCGCAGCTCAACTGCGCTAGCACACCCGTGTTCGACACATGGCGCGCAGCGCAGAGCGCTGGATCTGAAGCGTTGCTTCACCTTTTGAATCTTAAAATTTAAGACAGAGCTTTGCTCTGATTGGGGATGCGCTGCCAAGGACGCAGCGCTCCTGGCGCTAGCCCATCTGTGTTTGACATGTGGCGCAAAGCACAGAGTGCCGGATCTGAAGCGTTGCTTCAATTTTTGAATTTTGAAATTCAAAACAGAGCATTGCTCTGATTGGTGGAAAAAAATGCCCCCCACCGTTGCGTTTACGTGGCCCACACGTGAGCGCAGCGGTGGCAACATCTGAGCCCTTAGATCAACTCAGAAGTTGAAGAGGCAGTTTAACACCTATAAATAGGACCTTTGGTCCTCTAGATGATTATCATCTTCTTTGAGAATTTTGTTCAGAGTACAGCTCTTCTGTTTGAGAACTTCTTAAAAGCCAAAAAAGAAATTCTTTCCAAACTTAGGTAAAATTTTAATAAATTTTAATGAGTTAGGGTTTTACCCATTAACAGAGCCTTGCTCTTAATAGATGTTTGATCTACAGAAAACCCATTTAGGGTTTCACCAGCAGAGCTTTGCTCCATAGATCTTTGATCTAAAGAGAACCCTTTTAGGGTTCCATTAATAGAGCTTCGATCTATAAAAGGATTTTACTTATGATTTCTTAATTCTTTAATGGAGTTTTGCTCCTTTCAAATCATATAGGAGAACCCTTAAGAGTTTTTCATGGATTTTGAAGATTAAAAATGGAGTTTTATTTTTGATGAATTATATCATCTTCAAGGCTCTCAGTGTTCTCAGTGAATTTCTTTAAATTCCCCTAATAATTGATTTTGACGGGTGTCACTCCTGTCTGCAGAGTATTGCTCTTGAGGAGTTTTAACCCCCTGTGCCTGTTTTTAATAAGAATTTGCTTAATCAGTCTGTCCGCTAATTTTTATTGATTTTCTTTTTCAGGAGTAATGGACACTCATATATATGATCTCGACGAGATTATCTCTTATGGAGACATCCGCTCACTCGGCCGTTCTCAAAATCGAGAATTCACAAACGCCGAGTGTGCCGAAATCATGAGTCGCTTTTGCGCATACAATGGTCGACTGCTTCCTCGACGTTCTTCTCTCCTGAAGCTTATCTTGGGAGCAATCTGGAAAGCGCTTCCCTTATTCTGTACTGGTGTGCCACTTAGGGCATTGGATGCCACCGAGGATAAGGTGCACTCGGTGTATCTGATGAGCCTAATCTCAAAGATAAGGCGAGATAACCTTGTCGATCTTCTGTATAAAGCTTTTCAACAGTCTGCAATACTTGCTGCTTATCGGAGGGAGGAGGACATCCGTGAGGATCCCGATGCTTGTGATCGCGAAAGAAAGCATACCAGGATGGTTCGAAAGGCCTGGAAGATTCTGGACAAGGTCACTTTTGAATTTGTCACGACCCGAAGGTACGGAACGTGACTGGCACTTAGATTACGAGACGTCTAAAGGCGTACCGTAACCTAAGTCAGCCAAAGCCCAGAAAAATCTAACCCAAAATCAAAAGAGAGTGAAGGAAAACCTTTAATGAAAACGATTTTCAAATCAATTAAGTTGCAAGAATCCCTTTTTAAAAACATCATAAATTTCTGAAAATTTCGGCAGAGTCTCCCCTGTATTTTCTATCCCCCAAAATGGGTACAACAAGATAATAAACCTGTAATCATAAAATGGCATCCCCAAGCGGGAGCTAGCTCTTCGCCCAAGGAGGATCACAACCACATGCAATATAATAACCATATCAAGAAAAGAGCATAAAAGAAACGCAAAATATCAGAAAACACATCGCCAGCTCAAGTGAGCTCGACCCAAAAGAAACCACAAATATACAACCTCTCAGTCTCACCACTAGGTCACATATACAATATAAAGTGGTAGATGGAGAATACTAGATACAATGACAAAGCAAAAGAAATAAAGTGTGCTCGCAACCCACCTACGGGCGATGTCGCGAGTCTGAGCAAAAGGAGCTGATGATAAGATAGCCCGCCGCTACAAGACTGACAGGTCCGACCTGCAAGACACTGTGGCACAACGGGATGAGTTTCCAGCTCGTGAGTAAATATAACATCTAATAAGGCAATAGTAAGAATACACGCAATGCGGCACAACATGTATGTCCAAATGTGATATAATATCTCTAGTATGCCTGCACAGGTATGCAATGTCATTACTAAATCATTAAGTGCTTTAAATACTAAGGGTATTGAATTCTTAACTTTAGAAAATGAATATCTGTAGAATAGCTAAGTACCATCAAGAAATCATCGGAAAACCCGTGTCAAGCATCAACACCAAATATGAAATCATATATGTCTCAATATCTCACTGTATCAATGTCTCAAATATCGGGCTCCGTCAGTCCGGATCGGCCCATGTCATCAAATCTCACGACAACGGTCGGTATCCTCCGGATATCCGCCGCGCCAGACATCACCGGTAGGTAGTCTTTCCCTGCCAGGCTCATCGTCTACAACTCGATCTTCTTGCCCCGGGGTACCATACCGGGCCCACCATGTACCCGAGACGGTTCATCTACTCCTCGAATCGGGTCTCGAAATCCAACAGAAAATATGAAAACTCATAGTGGACGACACATACATCATGAGAAAACCGCAACTTTGTTTTGAAAATGATAAATATAAGGTTTTGTTAAATTCTTGCGGTTTTCCCAAAAAATCCAGAAATCGCAGCAATACTGAAATCCTCAAGAAAATCATAATGTCCACATGTTATATATGATAAATTTCTATGATATCAATGCATACGATGTGAATTTTGCTAGAAATCTATATAAATATGATGATGATGCGAGGTATACGTATGCTATGCAATTTCATATATCAAGTATGAATGCAAGTGGCGATATTATGATAAACAGGTTCTATAGTGCACGTGGCATGGCAATTACCAAAGGCGTGTGTGTCACATGAATGGTGCGCGTGCAACAGATGCCAATGGTAATGGTGTTCGTGTCCTACAAAGTGATATCGCATAAGTATAGATGAATGTCCATGCAATCTAATATACTGTTCGCTATAAGGGTATGCAGTGTACATGAATGGATAAGCTAGCTAACAATATGAATCTTGCAAAAAGTAGGGTAATCCTAACTAGAGGGGGGGCTCCTCTCGCCATTCAGACGATTCCCCCATAGATGAATACATCTACTCACCTGAAATCCCCGCTAATCCGATCCGACCACCGCCTTGCCTTTACGTGCCGTGTCCGATGTTTCCCCGACCGATCCTATATTTGCACAATACCAAGCATAAGATTACAAAACCTAGAACGATGCAAGTCATAATATACAATTATCAACGCTCTCGAATTACTCATAGCATGCACTCGGTGCGCGGTAAAACGCACGAAAATCGCTAACCTTTAACTAGAATCGTCATTTCGGGGAAATCAACAAAACTACATCCCGACTAGAAGAAACCCCGCGTTCACGCACTCTAACAATCCTATACGAAGCTAATTATATCTCTAACATAACGCAATTTGATCGCATTCAAATTTTCGTAAAAATCTAGTATGCAATTTGCTTACCGATTCGATACAAACATCGCAATTTTGTCGATTTAGCGAGCATAACACTACACTATTAACCACTCCAATCAATTAGATAACCAAACCCTAACTTAAATCCAACCACCATGCTACAAACCCAAATCTAGAACATCATCCCTTTCTTGAAATTTCAAAACTAACCATTACAATGAAATTAATCACTTTAAAATACTAAACTAGCTTTATTAAACTACAAATTAACAACTAGTTTAGGAATTATACCTCCCAAGCTATGATCCTCTTGCAATTAGCCTCTAAAGATGCCTCCTTTCTCCACTTCTCAAACAAATTAGGGTTTGGGAAAGGTTGGATTAGGGTTTTGGTTTGAATGGGTTAATGAATTTGTTGATTTTTTATGGATTTTTGCATGAAAATGAAGCAAAAAGAAATGAGAAGTGAGGGGATTTCCAGCAGCAAGAGGTCGGCCAGCAGGTGAGGGAGAGGAGGTGGGGAAATTTGGAGAAGTTTCTAGGTCAATAAACACCCCATGTTGTCATTTAATGCTTTCATGTCAACAATTTACAAAAAAAAACCTCATTTTACACCATTTTTCCATTAAATTTCCCACCCTAAAACCAAAAGTTTGCAAGTCATGATATAATTTTATTAACACCATATTTCAGCTTATAAAGACTCCTAATTATGAAATTTACCTAATTAAATTTGTATTTATCAATAATTTAATGTATTTAAAAAGGCTTAAAATAATAAAAAAAATAATTAATTACGATTTTTTTTTATTTAACTAGATAATTATAAGTGACATTTTAGTGACAAAATTATAGTAACATCTTATCTAAATCTTGTATAATTAGGTCTACAATGAAAAATATCTATTTTGACTTTTTACGGAAAAAGCCGAAAAATTAGCCGATTACCGAAAAACTGCCTAAACGATTTTCGAAGGGTTACAATCTTCCCCCCTTAAAGAAATTCGGTCCCCGAATTTATAATTTAACTACGCGTACCTTCAAAAAGATGGGGATATCTCTTCCTCATCTCGACCTCGGTCTCCCAGGTGACCTTCTCGCTGTTCGGGCCACGCCAAAGGACTTTGACGGACGGTATAACCTTCGACCTCAATTTCTTCACCTGCCGATCCAAGATGACCACCGGCTGCTCGGTGAAAGAAAGATCACGCTCTAGCTGGATCGTCTGGTGCTGAATCGCCTGGGAAGGATCATGAAGGTACTTACGGAGCATCGAGCCATGGAATACGGGGTGAACATCGGGGAAGCTGGGCGGAAGAGCTAACCGATAAGCGACTGGACCAACACGCTCTAGGATCTCGAAAGGACCAACATATCTAGGACTCAGTTTCCCTTTCCGCCCAAATCTCATCACACCTTTCATCGGAGAGACCTTCAGGAAAACATGATAGCCAACAGCGAACTCGAGTCGGCGACGGCGCCTGTCAGCATATGATTTCTGCCTGCTCTGTGCCGCTCTCATCCTGTCCCGAATCAGCTGTATCTTCTCGGTCGTCTCCTGTACAATCTGTGGCCCCAAAATACTGCTCTCCCTGAGCTCTGTCCAACATACAGGCGATCGACATCTCCTCCCATAAAAAGCCTCAAAAGGTGCCATCTGAATCGTCTCCTGGAAGCTATTATTGTAGGAAAACTCGATCAAAGGCAAATGACGATCCCAGCTACCACCGAAATCTAAAACACAAGCTCTGAGCATGTCCTCAAGAGTCTGAATCGTATGCTCCGACTGACCGTCAGTCTGAGGATGAAAGGCTGTGCTAAAACTCAATCGGGTGCCCAAAGCTTCCTGTAGTTTCTGCCACAATCGGCTGGTAAACTGGGTGCCACGGTTGGACACGATGCAAGTCGGAACACCATGCAGTCGCACTATCTCATCAATATAAACCTGGGCGTACTGAGAAAATCCAAAAGTGGTCATCACTGGCAGGAAGTGAGCCGCTTTCGTCAGTCGATCCACAATCACCCAAATAGAGTCATACCCTCGACTAGTCCTGGGTAGACCGACAATGAAGTCCATGGAGACCTGCTCCCACTTCCACTCAGGGATGGGCAAAGGCTGTAACTCGCCGGCTGGCCTCTGGTGCTCGGCCTTGACTTGCTGACAAGTCAGGCATCTGGACACAAAGTCTGTAACATCCTTCTTCATCCCGTCCCACCAGTAAACCTCTCTCAAATCACGGTACATCTTGGTAGAACCTAGGTGAACACTGTATACTGATCTATGAGCCTCCTTGAGAATATCACGCCTCAGTCCCTCTGAATCTGGCACGCACAGTCGAGTCCCAAATCGAAGTATCCCCTGATCATCAATCACGAACTCGGAAACTCTGCCCTGCCGAATCTGCTCAATAATCTCTAATGTACGGGCATCACCGGACTGTGCCTCGTGGATACGGTCAAGTAACTGTGGGCGTGCTCTGAAATGGGCCAGCTGTCCCCCCGTAGGAGTAAACTCGAACTGCACTCTGCTATCACATAACACCTGCCAATCCGCCGTCGACTGCATCTGCACTGCGCTCAAACAAGATAAGCTACCTCCGGGCCTCCTACTCAAAGCATCTGCCACCACATTCGCCTTGCCCGAATGGTATAGAATCTCACAGTCATAATCCTTCACCAACTCCATTCATCGGCGCTGTCTCAGGTTCAGGTCTCGCTGCTAGAAGATATACTTCAAACTCTTGTGGTCAGTGAATATCTGGCACGACTCACCGTATAGGTAATGTCTCCAGATCTTAAGTGCAAACACCACTGCAGCCATCTCTAAATCTTGGGTGGGGTAGTTCTGTTCGTGTTTCCTCAGCTACCGAGAAGCATACGCGATAACTCTGTCGTGCTGCATCAATACACATCCCAGCCCCACTCGAGAAGCATCACAATATACCACGAACCCACCTGACCCTGAAGGCAATGCTAATACTGGTGCAGTAGTCAGACGAGTCTTCAACTGCTGGAAGCTATCCTCACATGCCTGTGTCCAATCAAAAGGAACCCCCTTCCGGGTCAACCCGGTCAATGGTGCAGCAATGCGGGAGAAATCCTGGACAAAACGTCGATAATAGCCGGCCAGACCTAGAAAACTGCGAACCTCTGTAACTGATACTGGTCTAGGCCAACGCTGAACTGCCTCGATCTTCCTCGGGTCCACACAAATACCATCTCTCGTCACCACATGACCCAAGAAATCGACATTGTCTAGCCAGAATGCGCACTTGGAGAATTTGGCGAACAGCTGATGCTCCCTCAAAGTCTGCAAGGTGATACGTAAGTGCTGCTCATGCTCCTCCCGGCTCCGAGAATAAACCAAGATGTCGTCAATGAACACAATGATGAACTGATCGAGATACGGCCTGAATACACGGTTCATCAAATCCATAAATGCTGCCGGGGCATTGGTGAGCCCGAACGACATCACCAAGAACTCGTAATGACCATATCGAGTACGAAAAGCGGTCTTCGGAATATCCTCCTTCCGAACCCGCAACTGGTGATAACCTGACCGTAAATCAACCTTCGAGAAGAACCCTGCACCCTGGAGCTGATCAAATAAGTCATCAATGCGGGGTAGGGGATACCTGTTCCGCACAGTAACCCGGTTCAGCTGACGATAATCAATGCATAAGCGCATACTTCCGTCCTTCTTCTTAACAAACAAGACGGGAGCACCCCAAGGTGACACACTCGGTCTGATAAGCCCTTTGTCCAGCAAGTCCTGTAACCGATCCTTTAGCTCTCTCAGCTCCGCCGGGGCCATCCGATAAGGAGGTATAGAAATAGGCCCCGTGCCGGGGATCAAGTCAATACAGAACTCAATCTCGCGCTCTGGTGGCAGACCAGGCAGCTCGTCAGGAAATACATCAGGAAACTCTCTCATAACAGGGACCTGGTCCAACGGAACTTCTGTGGAGCTAGCATCACAAACATAGGCTAAGAATCCCTGACACCCTTTCCTTAAGAGCTGACCAGCGCGAAGAGATGAAATCAAGCTGGGAAGGGTAGCGCTACGATCGCCCTGAATAATAAGAACCGGCTCACCAGGAAAACTGAATCTGACTGCCTTTTCACGGCAGTCCACGGATGCATAACAGGTGGCTAGCCAGTCCATACCAAGAAGAACGTCAAAGTCTAGCATATCGAGGAGAATCAAATCAACTGAAGAATCTCTCTCCCCGATACGAACGGAACACGATCGGTACACAAAACGGGCAACAAAAGACTCGCCTACCGGGGTAATAACGACAAGCGGCTGATCTAACGGAGAAGACCCTCGGCCCAACCTCGGTGCAAAATACGTGGATACATAGGAATGTGTGGAGCCTGGATCAAATAACACCCGTGCATCAAAAGAACATACTGGCAGAGTACCTGTCACGACGGCATTGGATGCCTGTGCATCCTGAGGAGTCAACGCGAACACTCAGGCCTGTCCACCACTAATAGCTGGCTGTCCTCTGCCTCTACCTCAGCCTCTGCCTCAGCCTCTGTCGCCTCGTCCTCTCTGAACCGGACCGCCACGCCCACGGCCTCTAGAAGCATTTGGCTGGCGTGGAGCATCATCAGGAGTAGGAAGTAAAGCTCTCTGAGAAGGTGGTGAGGGTGGTAAAGTCACATGTGGGACTGTCGCCGCGCCCTGGCGTCCCATGGTACAGTCTCTGACAAGGTGGTACTGACTCCCGCACCGAAAACATCCTGGAAACGACTGCTGGGTCTGTGGATATGAACCAAATAACCGACCTCGTCTCAATCCTCTGCCTCCACCATCTCCCGGAAATAATCTATCGCGGTGTCTACCCATCTGCCGCTGAGCTGACGTATCAGTACGGATCCTCTTCGGCCCAGAAACGACCGGAGTCTCAGAAATACGCTCCTCCAAAAGTAAGGCTGCATCCATCGCGGCTGCGTATGTATCAAAGTGCTGGGTGCCGATGGCAAGGAATAGCTGTGTATCAAGCCCTCGTACAAACCTCTTTATTCTCTTCTCTTCTGTGTCGACTAGGTATGGAGCATATCGAGACAACTGGGTAAACTGTATATCATACTCCGACACTGTCATCCCAGGAGTCTTGCGCAAAGACTCAAAACTACGGGCTCGAGCATCTCGGACACTCTCCGGAAGAAAACGGGCAAGAAATGCAGATGTAAACTCATCCCAGGTCATAGAAGGCAGACCTGCAGCTCGGCCTCTCTCTACTGAGTCGTACCATGTCTGGGCAAGACCCTCCAGATGAAAACTCGCAAACTCCACCAATCTATCATCAGAACACCTCAACGAACGGCAAATCCGAGCCATCCTATCAAGAAATGCCTATGGGTCCTCTGTCGCATCTGTACCGGTAAAAGCTGGAGGTCTCAATCTCATGAACTCCTATAGTGAAACAGGGATAGTCTCCGTAGTAGCAGCAGGAGTGACCATCTGTGCAGCAGGTACGATCGTGGTCTGTGCGGTGGAAGGAACGTCTTCGGATCTCTGTGCCCGGCTGGACTCAACTAAAGATCCCATTATCTGCCGCAACTCTTGCATGCCGGCCTCTAATCTGGTAATACGGTCAGGATAAGGCGGATCATTATGAACCTGAGGGGTAGGCGTATCCTCCCGCTCGATCCTCGCCTCAGACGAGCCTGCCCGAATCTCATCCCTAGCGGCAGCCCGCTGAGCTCTCGTAGTCTTTGGCGGCATCGAAGCTGGAATAAGAAACAGGACCGATAAGGACATTGCAATTGAATCAAGGAATGCAAGGAATCAAGAAATGAAATACAAGCAATTATGTCCTAAGGTTACTTAGGCGGAGTACCGTATCGTAAGTATGCCGCGGATCATACCCACGCTACGCCACTCTGCTTAAGTCACCTACTCCATCTACCAAGGTCGCCCTACACTCAGAAAGGTAAAACCTACGCTCTGATACCAACTTTGTCACGACCCGAAGGTACGGAACGTGACTGGCACTTAGATTACGAGACGTCTAAAGGCGTACCGTAACCTAAGTCAGCCAAAGCCCAGAAAAATCTAACCCAAAATCAAAAGAGAGTGAAGGAAAACCTTTAATGAAAACGATTTTCAAATCAATTAAGTTGCAAGAATCCCTTTTTAAAAACATCATAAATTTCTGAAAATTTCGGCAGAGTCTCCCCTGTATTTTCTATCCCCCAAAATGGGTACAACAAGATAATAAACCTGTAATCATAAAATGGCATCCCCAAGCGGGAGCTAGCTCTTCGCCCAAGGCGGATCACAACCACATGCAATATAATAACCATATCAAGAAAATAGCATAAAAGAAACGCAAAATATCAGAAAACACATCGCCGGCTCAAGTGAGCTCGACCCAAAAGAAACCACAAATATACAACCTCTCAGTCTCACCACTAGGTCACATATACAATATAAAGTGGTAGATGGAGAATACTAGATACAATGACAAAGCAAAAGAAATAAAGTGTGCTCGCAACCCACCTACGGGCGATGTCGCGAGTCTGAGCAAAAGTAGCTGATGATAAGACAGCACGCCGTTACAAGACTGACGGGTCCGACCTGCAAGACACTGTGGCACAACGGGGGTGAGTTGCCAGCTCGTGAGTAAATATAACATCTAATAAGGCAATCGTAAGAATGCACGCAATGCGGCACAACATGTATGTCCAAATGTGATATAATATCTCTAGTATGCCTGCACAGGTATGCAATGTCATTACTAAATCTTTAAGTTCTTTAAATACTAAGGGTATTGAATTCTTAACTTTAGAAAATGAATATCTGTAGAATAGCTAAGTACCATCAAGAAATCATCGGAAAACCCGTGTCAAGCATCAACACCAAATATGAAATCATATATGTCTCAATATCTCACTGTATCAATGTCTCAAATATCGGGCTCCGTCAGTCCGGATCGGCCCATGTCATCAAATCTCACGACAACGGTCGGTATCCTCCGGATATCCGCCGCGCCAGACATCACCGGTAGGTAGTCTTCCCCTGCCAGGCTCATCGTCTACAAATCGATCTTCTTGCCCCGGGGTACCATACCGGGCCCACCATGTACCCGAGACGGTTCATCCACTCATCGAATCGGGTCTCGAAATCCAACAGAAAACATGAAAACTCATGGTGGACGACACATACATCACGAGAAAACCGCAACTTTGTTTTGAAAATGATAAATATAAGGTTTTGTTAAATTCTTGCGGTTTTCCCAAAAAATCCAGAAATCGCAGCAATACTGAAATCCTCAAGAAAATCATAATGTCCACATGTTATATATGATAAATGTCTATGATATCAATGCATACGATGTGAATTTTGCTAGAAATCTATATAAATATGATGATGATGCGAGGTATACGTATGCTATGCAATTTCATATATCAAGTATGAATGCAAGTGGCGATATTATGATAAACAGGTTCTATAGTGCACGTGGCATGGCAATTACCAAAGGCGTGTGTGTCACATGAATGGTGCGCGTACAACAGATGCCAATGGTAATGGTGTTCGTGTCCTACAAAGTGATATCGCATAAGTATAGATGAATGTCCATGCAATCTAATATACTGTTCGCTATAAGGGTATGCATTGTACATGAATGGATAAGCTAGCTAACAATATGAATCTTGCAAAAAGTAGGATAATCCTAACTAGAGGGGGGGCGCCTCACGCCATTCAGACGATTCCCCCATAGATGAATACATCTACTCACCTGAAATCCCCGCTAATCCGATCCGACCACCGCCTTGCCTTTACGTGCCGTGTCCGATGTTTCCCCGACCGATCCTATATTTGCACAATACCAAGCATAAGATTACAAAACCTAGAACGATGCAAGTCACAATATACAATTATCAACGCTCTCGAATTACTCATAGCATGCACTCGGTGCGCGGGAAAACGCACGAAAATCGCTAACCTTTAACTAGAATCGTCATTTCGGGGAAATCGACAAAACTACAGCCCGACTAGATGAAACCCCACGTTCGCGCACTCTAATAATCCTATACGAAGCTAATTATATCGCTAACATAACGCAATTTGATCGCATTCAAATTTTCGTAAAAATCTAGTAAGCAATTTGCTTACCGATTCGATACAAACATCGCAATTTTGTGGATTTAGCGAGCATAACACTACACTATTAACCACTCCAATCAATTAGATAACCAAACCCTAACTTAAATCCAACCACCATGCTACAAACCCAAATCTAGAACATCATCCCTTTCTTGAAATTTCAAAACTAACCATTACAATGAAATTAATCACTTTAAAATACTAAACTAGCTTTATTAAACTACAAATTAACAACTAGTTTAGGAATTATACCTCCCAAGCTATGATCCTCTTGCAATTAGCCTCTAAAGATGCCTCCTTTCTCCACTTCTCAAACAAATTAGGGTTTGGGAAAGGTTGGATTAGGGTTTTGGTTTGAATGGATTAATGAATTTGTTGATTTTTTATGGATTTTTGCATGAAAATGAAGCAAAAAGAAATGAGAAGTGAGGGGATTTCCAGCAGCAAGAGGTCGGCCAGCAGGTGAGGGAGAGGAGGTGGGGAAATTTGGAGAAGTTTCTAGGTCAATAAACACCCCATGTTGTCATTTAATGCTTTCATGTCAACAATTTACAAAAAAAACCTCATTTTACACCATTTTTCCATTAAATTTCCCACCCTAAAACCAAAAGTTTGCAAGTCATGATATAATTTTATTAACACCATATTTTAGCTTATAAAGACTCCTAATTATGAAATTTACCTAATTAAATTTGTATTTATCACTAATTTAATGTATTTAAAAAGGCTTAAAATAATAAAAAAAATAATTAATTACGATTTTTTTTTATTTAACTAGATAATTATAAGTGACATTTTAGTGACAAAATTATAGTAATATCTTATCTAAATCTTGTATAATTAGGTCTACAATGAAAAATATCTATTTTGACTTTTTACGGAAAAAGCCGAAAAATTAGCCAATTACCGAAAAACTGCCTAAACGATTTTCGAAGGGTTACAGAATTCCTCAACCTATGCCCTGGGTCTGAGGTTTTGCCCTTGTAACCATCTCGATAATGTTTTTGTTTACTGCTTTCATAACTGTAAGAACTTTTTCGCAGTATGAATGGCAAATTTCTCATTTCAGCGTGTTTTATTTTATGTACTAAATCTTTTGCACATGCCTGAATGAGTATGCCTCGGATGCTTAATTAAATGCAAATCAGATATTCTTTCTATTGCTTTCTCGTCGTTGCTATGTTGTTGCCATGTGATTTTAGCAAGTGCGGTCTGTAAATAGTATATAGCTGTCAATCTTGGGCTCTTTGTAAAGCGATGATGGTTTAGAAAACAGGGTTAGGATCTATTACCTAAGACTTTTCAACTTTATGAACCGTGAGGGTCTCATAAAGAATATTCTCCTTACCAGTCGAAAGGATCCCGTAGGTGTAATTTCTCCTTAAGAATCGTGAGGATTCCTAAGTGTGTTTTCTCTTAAAAGTCATAAGGATCTTACAAGAGAATTTACTCCCTTATGAGTAGTGAGGACCCGCAAGTGATGGGTGAAGTTGTCCTTATCCGCATTTCACGGAGTCAGGAGTTGCTCTGGATGCTTCCCACGGGTTCACTGCCGTGTTCTGCGAGGACCAGGCTCTGCTCTGGACGTTTTTCACAGGGTCAGTATTGACATTATCTGCGTTCCACATGACTAGGAATTTTGCTCTGGATGCTTCCCACGGGTTCACTGCCGTGTTCGGTGAGGACCAGGCTCCGCTCTGGATGCTTCACACGGGATCATTGCCGTGCTCTGCAAGGACCACGATCCGTTCTTAACGTTTCCCACGGGGTCAGGATTAACATAAGCCGCGTTCCACATAGCCAGGAATTTTGCTCTGGATGCTTCCCACAGGTTCACTGCCGTGTTCGCCGAGGACCAGGCTCCGCTCTGGATGCTTCACACGGGGTCATTATCGTGCTCTGTGAGGACCAGGATCCGCTCTGGACGTTTCTCACGGGGTCAGGATTGACATAAGCCGCGTTCCACGTAGCCGGGAATTTTGCTCTGGATGCTTCCCACGGGTTCACTGCCGTGTTCGGAGAAAACCAGGCTCCGCTCTGGATGCTTCACACGGGGTCATTGTCGTGCTCTGCGAGGACCAGGATCCGCTCTGGACGTTTCTCACGGGGTCAGGATTGACATAAGTCGCGTTCCACGTAACCAAAAATTTTGCTCTAGATGCTTCCTATGGGTTCATTGCCGTGTTCGGCGAGGACCAGGCTCCGCTCTGGATGCTTCACACGGGGTCATTGCCGTGCTCCGGGACGACCAGGATCCTCTCTGGACGTTTCCCACGAGGTCAGGATTGACATAAGCCGTGTTCCACGTAGCCAGGAATTTTGCTCTGGATGCTTCCTACGAGTTCACTGCCGTGTTCGGCGAAGACCAGGCTCTGGTCTGGATGCTTCACACGGGGTCATTGCCGTGCTCTGCGAGGACCAAGATTCGCTCTGGACGTTTCCCACAGGGTCAGGATTGACATAAGCCGCGTTCCACGTAGCCAGGAATTTTGCTCTGGATGCTCTCTACGGGTTCACTGTCATGTTCAGCGAGAACCAGGCTCTGCTCTGGATGCTTCACATGGGGTCATTGCTGTGCTCTGCGAGGGCCAGGATCCGCTCTGGATGTTTCCCACGGGGTCAGGATTGACATAAGCCGCGTTCCACGTAGCCAGGAATTTTGCTCTGGATGCTTCCTACGGGTTCACTGCCGTGTTCGGCGAGGACCAGGCTCCGCTCTGGATGCTTTACACAGGGTCATTGCCATGCTCTGTGAGGACCAGGATCCGCTCTGGGCGTTTCCCACGGGGTCAGGATTGACATAAGCCGCGTTCCATGTAGCCAGGAATTTTGCTCTGGATGCTTCCTATGGGTTCACTGCCGTGTTCGGCGAGGACCAGGCTCTACTCTGGATGCTTCATACAGGGTCAATGCCGTGCTCTGTGAGGACCAAGATCCGCTCTGGACGTTTCCCACGGGGTCAGGATTGACATAAACCGCGTTTCACGTAGCCAGGAATTTTGCTCTGGATGCTTCCCACGGGTTCACTGCCATGTTCGGCGAGGACCAGGCTCCGCTCTGGATGCTTCACACGGGGTCATTGCCGTGCTCTGTGAGGACCATTATCCATTCTAGACATTTCCTACGGGGTCAGGATTGACATATGACGCGTTCCACGTAGCCAGGAATTTTTCTCTGGATGCTTCCTACGGGTTCACTGCCGTATTCGGCGAGGACCAGGCTCTGCTCTGGATGCTTCACATGGGGTCATCGCCATGCTCTGCGAGGACCTGGATCTGCTCTAGACGTTTCCTACGGGGTCAGGATTGACATAAGCCGCGTTCCACGTAGCCAGGAATTTTGCTCTGGATACTTCCCACGGGTTCACTACCGTGTTCGGCGAGGACCAGGCTCCGCTCTGGATGCTTTACACGGGGTCATTGCCGTACTCTGCGAGGACCTGGATCCGCTCTGAACGTTTCCCATGGGGTCAGGATTGACATAAGCCGCGTTCTACGTAGCCAGGAATTGTGCTCTAGATCCTTCCCACGGGTTCACTGCCGTATTCGGCGAGGACCAGGCTCCGCTCTGGATGCTTCACACGGGGTCATTGTCGTGCTCTGCGAGGACCAAGATCTGCTCTGGATGTTTCCCACGGGGTCAGGACTGACATAAGCCGCGTTCTACGTAGCCAGGAATTTTGCTCTGGATGCTTCCTGCGGGTTCACTGCCATGTTCGGCGAGAACCAGGCTCCGCTCTGGATGCTTCACACGGGGTCATTGCCGTGCTCTGCGAGGACCAGGATCCGCTCTGGACGTTTCCCACGGGATCAGGATTAACATAAGCCGTGTTCCACTTAGCCAGGAATGGTTGACTTTATCCGCATTTTACGGAGTCGGAGTTTGACTCTCGGTCATCTGTATACCGCCGAGTCATGGAACTGGGAGTTGTCGCTGTTCCGCTTTGCTTGATGTTGTGTCTATTGTAATGATACGAATGTTGAGATGATCTCCAGGCTGTCTGTGAGCCGTTGAGTTTTGGCCACTTCTTCTGATGAAAACCTGGGGAGGAAAGGTATGATTCCTTTTCTGTTTGCGCCCTTGGATTGTATACAGGGATTGATGTGATATCACCTGTAGAGCAAAAATTTCATTTTTTCATTCATTTTTTTTATTTCCGCGATACTCTATCATTTCAGCTTTTATATCGTGAAGGTCACGATTGCCAAATCATTTCGGCTATTTTTTGCAGTGCCCAATCATTTCGGCTATTTGTTTTATTTTTACTCGCTGTTTTTTATTGCGAGTTGCCTAATCATTTCGGCAGTTTTGCATGAATATATTTTTACTTGCGGATTTTGTTTGCAAGTTGCCCCATCATTTCGGCTATTTCGTATGCACATGTGGCTCGCTGGCTTTTTGCCGCAAGCTTGGAATTAGACACCAATGTCAGCATCGGCACCGTTACAACTGGTATATTTCCAAGAGCGAATCATCATCTGCCTCTGTCGATGTTGAGCAAAGGTGGCTTACCGAACAGGATTAGGGTCCTGTCAACTAAGGCTTTTGACTTCAGGAGCCGTAAGGGTCTTATAAAGGTATTTCTCCCTGCGAGTCGTGAGGATCTTGTAGGTGCGTTTTCTATTTAGGGATCGTGAGGATTCCTAAGTGTATGGTCTCTTATAAGTCGTAAGGACCTTACCAGAGTGTTTTCTCCTTATAAGTCGAGAGGACTTACAAGGGTTGTTCACCGTATAGACATATCCCTAGTCACGGATGGGACTTCGTTAAGGAAATGTTTATTCGCGCCCGTGGATTGCATACAAGGATCAGCACTGAGCCGCTTGTAGGGCTGTATTGGAGGTTGTGGGGGCTGCTTAAGAACAGGTTCAGATCCCTGTAACTTAAGACTTTCAAATCTTATGAGCCGTGAGGGTCCCATAAGAGGGTTCTCCTTACGAGTCGTGAGGATCTCGCAAGTGTAATTTCTCCTTAGGAATCGTGGGGATCCCAAAGTGTGTTGCTCTCTTGTGAGTCGTAACGATCTCACGCAGGTGGTTTCTTCTTACAAGGTCGAGAGGACCTTGCAAGTGTCTTTTAACGAGATTGCGCCCTTTCGGGTTTTCACAAAACTCGCCGGTAGCCCTGCTGTTTTTAGTCACGAAGCCCTTTCGGGTTTTCATCTGTGCCCTTTTTTCTTGTGGACATACCGTTTTTCTCTCTCTCTCTCTTTTTTATTCTAACGAGATTGCGCCCTTTCAGGTTTTCACAAGACTCGCCGGTAACCCTGCTGTTTTTACTCACAGAGCCCTTTCGGGTTTTCATCCGTGCCCATTTTGCTTATGGACATACCGTTTTCCTTTTTCTTTCTTTTTTTCCTTCTTTTTTTTATATCTGCTTTGGGATGCTGCAATCCACCGTAGTTTATCGACATCTCGTTCAACAGCTAGTTTCAGGACATAGTGGTCCATTGTTAGTTTATGGACGTTTCGGTCCGTCGTTAGTTTAAGGACGTTTCGGTTCGCCGTTAGTTTAAGAACGTTTCGGTCCGTTGTTGGTTTAAGGACGTTTCGGTCCGTCGTTAGTTTAAGGACGTTTCGGTCTGCTGTTAGTTTAAGGACGTTTCGGTCCGTCATAAAGGAAGACGGTTACTACTTATAGAGTTTGGGCTTAAGAAGATAGCGAGCGGACATAGGCGTCGTCATCTATCATTGACCTAGGCCATGACTCGTCAAGCGTAGTATTTCTTCAGGAAGCGACCGTTTATTGGCCTGAAGGGCCTTTCGCCATGTATGTCCATGAGTAGATAGGCCCCACCCTGGTAGACTTTGTCTATGATATACAGGCCTTCATAGTTTGGCTCGAATTTTCCCCGCTTGGCGCGATTAGGGATCATAGGTCTTTTGACCACTAGCACGAGTTCGCCTTGGCGGAATGTCCTCGGTCTAGTCAATCTTTCATATAAACACGTCATCTTTTCCTTATAAGCCTCCAGATTTTGTTGCGCTATGAGCCGGGTTTCATCAAGAGCATCGAGCTCTTCAAGCCGAAGGTGAGCGTTCTCTTCATCCGTTAGCTCATAATGAATTGCCACTCATAGAGAGGGTAGCTCTATCTCGAGGGGGAGTACCGCCTCTCTACTGAATACCAGTGCGTACGGCGTTGTATTCGTGGCTATTTTGAACGTCGTTCGGTACACCCAGAGAGCTTCATGCAGTCTCTCGTGCCAGTCCTTTTTATTTCGAGACACCGTCTTCTTTACAATCTTCGTCAATGTCTTGTTGAAAACCTCAGCCAGACCGTTAGCTCGGGGATTATAGACAGCTGAGTATCTCCAATCTATGTTGTGCTGTTGTGCGAAGTGGCTGATTTTGTGGCTTCTGTAGGCTAGCCCATTATCGGAGATAATCCGTCGCGGAGTTCCAAACCGATATATGACGTGTGTCTTGAAGAAATGGAAGATATTCTCCATCTTCACCTCTCTCAGCGGTACTGCTTCTGCCCGTTTGGAGAAGTAATCAGTTGTCGCCAAGAAGAATCGATGTCCTCTGGACGATGCTGGTTTGATGGGGCCGATTATGTCAGTCCCCCACATTTAGAACGGCCAGCTAGCCACTGTTGGATGTAGTGGATTTGGATGCTGATGGATAAAGTCCCTATGAATTTGGCACGAATGGCGTTGCTTCGCATATTCGAGGCAGTCCTGAATCATCGTGGGCTAATAGTAGCCCATCTTTTTGATCTTCATCTTCATCTTTGGTCCGGCTTGGTGAGAACCGCAAAGTCCGTCATGAGTTTCTTGGACGACTCTCTTTGCCTCTTCGGGTCCCAGGCATCTTAACCACAGAGAATCAAATGACCTCTTGTATAGAGTATCATTGACGAAGGCAAAAGACAGAGCTCGTTTCATGAGCTGATGCCTTGAGGATGCATTTTCGGGCGTTCGACAGGATTTGAAGTAGTCCATGAAGACTTCTCTCCAATCCTCAACCGTCTCTTGGTCTTTTACTTGTAGAGCCGCTGGCCTGGTCGTTCCCTTTTCCTCGGACGTCTCCGGAAATATTTCTACCGGTGTGAGGACTCGACGGCTTTGCACAACGATCCTCACATCATCGAGGTTTTCATCAGCCAGTTCTTTAGCGAGCTTGGCTAATGCACCCACCTTGCTATTTTCCGCACGCGGTATGCTTTCCAAGGTGTAGGAAGGAATTTGAGTCAGTAGTTGCTGTACTCTCTTGCCGTACTTCACCAACTCTGGTTTGCACGTTTGGTAGTCGCCGTTTATTTGACTAACGACCAGTTGGGAGTCTCCGTATATAAGGAGGTCTTCAATTCCAATGTCGATAGCGATCTCAAGACCTGCTATCAAAGCTTCATACTCAGCTTCATTGTTTGTCCTTGGCTCTGTTAAGGAGAAGGCAAAGCGCATTATTCCACCTTGTGGAGTTACGAAGATGAGGCCTATCCCTGATTTGATTATGGGCGTATTTTGTTTGCGCTTCTTCACAGAAGATGCTCCATTGAAATAAAGTTCCCATCGGGTGCCATTACCGTCGATCATGTCAAACGCATGCTCGTCTGGCAGTTCGCAATTCAAAGGAGAATCGGCAGGTATTGGATGCTCAGCGAGGAAGTCGGCGATGGCTTGGCCTTTCACTGCCTTAAGAGACTGATATGTTATTGAAAACTCCATCAAGAGCAAGGCCTATTTAGCAAGCCGCCCTGCCAATATGGCTTTTGACATCAAGTACTTGAGAGGATCCACCTTCGAAATGAGACGGACTTCATGCGCCAACGCATAGTGCCTGAGCTTCGTTATCGCGAAGATCAATGCCAGGCAGTGTTTTTCAATGGGAGAATAATTGCTTTCTGCCCCCAGTAGAACTCGACTCAAATAGTAGAGAGCCCTCTCCTTCCCTTGGTCATTCTCTTGTGCCCATAGTGCGCCTAAGGAACCTTCAAGGGCTGTAGTATAAAGAACGAGAGGCTTTCCCTTGACTGGAGCGGCCAGTACTGGCGGATTCTGTAGGTATTGCTTGATTTCGTCCAGCGCACTTTGGCATTTGCGATCCCAGACTAAAGGAGTTCCCTTCTTCATCAGCTGGCTGTAAAGACGACACTTGCCAGAAAGATTGGCTATAAATGCCGGATATACAGGAGCTTCCCTTGGAGAGACCGCAATTTCTTGAGAGTCCTTAGCGGAGGCATTTCCATGATCGCCTTGATCTTCGATGGGTCTATCTCGATGCCTCGGTGTCTGACGACGAATCCCAGGAATTTGCCCGAGGAAACTCCGAACGCGCATTTGAGGGGGTTCATCTTTAAGTTGTATTGCCGAAGGCATTGAAACACGATCTTCAGATGCCTTAGATGTTCCTCATATGATTTTCTTTTCACCATAAGGTCGTCGATATAGCATTCGACGATTTCATGTATGAGGTCATCAAAGATCTTCGTCATGGCCCTCTGATAGGTGGCACCGGCGTTCTTTAGACCGAAAGGCATCACCTTATAGCAGAATATGCCCAAAGGGGTCCGGAAAGCGGTGTGCTTCTGGTCCTCGGGATGCATCTTTATCTGATTGTAACCTGATGAGCCGTCCATGAAGGAGAAATTTCATGAGTGGATGTATTGTCTATCATCAATTCGGTGACTGGTATTAGGAAGTCATCCTTCGGGCAGGCTTTATTGAGATCTCGAAAGTCCACACATATGCGCACCATCCCGTTTTTCTTCATCACCGGTACGATGTTGGCAATCCAGTCAGGATATTGAACCTCTTGGATGAAGCCGGAGTCGATTAGCTTTTTGACCTCGGCGTTGGTGCTCATCTCAAGCTCAAGCCGCATCCTTCTCGGCGCTTATTTGATCGGCTTGACATCCGGTGATATCGCCAATTTGTGTACATCAATCTCTGGATCTAGTCCTGGAATCTCGGAATAATTCCATGCGAAGTAATCTTTATGCTGCATGAGCACGTCCTTTAGTGTAGCTACCCTTTCTTCAGACAGAAACTCACTGACGAATGTCGGTCGTGGGTCACTTACCGTCCCCAAGTCAATTTTCTTGAGCTCATCTGCAGTGGTATGTATTCCATCTTCCAGCTCTTTCGGCGTCGGCGGAAATTCTGAGATTACCCCGTCATCGTCGTTTTCGAAGCACCAAGGGAGGTCATCCATATCCTTGGGATCTTCTTTTGATAGCGTTATCATATAACAAGTACAAGATCGCTTCCAGGACCGATGTTGATCTGGTTCTGCTCTTGCTATATGCGTGGCTTTTGGTTCGTGCTTCTGTGGCGGATTTATCCTCCAACTGCTGAATAGAGCGAACTTACCGAGCTGATATTGGTCTTTGACCCAGTTCTTGAAGGTGAAGCAGTCCTCGAGAGGATGTCCTATTGCCCGGTGATAAGAGCAATAGTATGGGTGAGAGATCTCGTTGGCTTGCTCGGGGTGTTTGGATTCCGGAAGTGTAATCATTCGATGTTTTATAGCAAGATCAAGTATCTTCTTTGTCTTTTCTTATTCAAAAGAGTATGCTTGACCCATCTTCTTTATAAGAGATGAATCCGGACCGCTTGGTTCTTGATCACATGGCTTCTTGGATCCGCTTTGTCGCTGTCGAACGCCTTTCCCGTTCTTTGGTTTGTTTCTACCTCTGCGTCGGGCCTTTTGTATAACGGGTTGACAGGGAGGAGCATTTTCATCTTTCGCAGCCTGTTGAAGAAGGCGTTGCGTCCTGGCTTTCTCGTAGATGGCCATTTCGCGATTATGGTCGTCTCGAACCTTTTGACCCGCTTCCCTTATAAGCTTGTCCATTTGTTCTTCGAACGACGGACTGGGCATTTTTACGTCGGGAGCTCTTTCTTGTTCAGGGTTAGCATCTTCTCATAGAGCTGTCTCCTTCCTCATCGAAGTCATGTATGACGTAGCAATCACGGAGTAGCTCTCGTTTCTTGGATTGAACATACCCAAGCCCGGTCATTTCCATTCTCCCGTTGAGCAACTTTCGTTGGGTTCCGGGAACGTTCCAGATCCTGTTATAGAACCGTGCTTTTCGCGCAGTTTGCTTAAGGGGTACACCTTGGTGTCTCAAGAGTCTCTTTAGTCCGTCTGTGTAATACCTGGGCAAACGGATGGGCTGGAGCCTGTCAAGTGTAGAATCCAGACCGTTCCAGATTTCTTTCTTCATTTTGTTTTCCCCAGATCGGTAGAATAGGATCGCCTTTTCACCTTCCTGCCTGAGAGGGACGTAGAACGTCTGCAGCTCTTCCACATTGTAGGTATCAAGCGCGTCTAGTTCTTTATGATGCTTGGGCGGAACCAGGGCAACTTGCAAACTTTGCTCTTCATCAGCGATGGTTTGTATCGATGGCCGAGCAGAGAATATGGCGTTGACCTCATCTTCTGAATCGCTGCCGAAGATAAGCATAGGAGCAGATGGTCCCGGCTTGTTGTACTGGGGTGGTCCGGAATAAACCATCTCTTCTTCTTCCTCGGTATCACTCTCGAAGTCCGGAATAGTGGTGATAGCTTTGTTCTCCGGTTTGTGACATCTCTCTGTGTCCTCAAAGTCTGGTAAGAAGTATTTTGCGTCTTTGTATTTCCGAACTTTGTTTACGGAGAATGGGTTCAGCTCTCCCGTCACAGTCTACTCGAGACCATCCTCGAAATATTTCATACACTGATGTTGTGTAGAGGGAATGATGTTATACTCGTGTAACAAGAGCCGGCCGAGCAAAGCATTGTAGCATGTCTTGGCGTCAATGATGTGAAATTTAATATCAGTGACGAGTAGCCCGAAGCATAGCGTTAGTATCACAGACCCGAGAGTCCGTGATGACTGAGAGTCGAACCCAGAGATGGTGATCTTATCCCGAGCGAGATGTTGAACGCTCATGCAGATTTCTTTCAACACTCGCACATTGAGGAGATTGACGGAGGACCCATTGTCGACCAGGATCTTGCCTATCTTGATATCATGACAATATCCGGAGACATATAGAGGACGGTTGTGCTCGCACGTCCCAAGGAGGAGATCTTCATCGCCGAAGGTGATAACGGCTGTGTGCACTTCTTCCAGCTCGTCCTTCATCTTTTCTTCGGCGAGGAAAGCTTGGAATTGCTCTGGCTCTTGTAGTGCCTTGATCAATGAATCTCTTGCTTCTTTTGATAGTAAAAGGGCATCGAGAATGCTGAGCTGCGAGGGTAGCTTCCTCAAGTGCGTCAGAATGTTATAGTCCACCTTACTTTTCTTTGGCGGGTCCTTGGCGGGCAGCTCTTTCATGACTTGGTCATCTAGGGCGATATCCTCAGAGACCTTTTCTTTCCCCTTATCTTTTCTATTAGACCCACTGTTTGAGGGCCCAAGATTCTTTTCGGGCAGCGTACGATTGCGTAGTTGAATATTTTCATAGGTCTTCGGCTCTTCCTCTTTTCCCGAGGTGGACTCTTTAAAGAGAGGTCTAAGAGCCATTTCCTCGTCAGAGTCAATCCCGAATGTGAGAACTTGCGATCCCCCGGCGCTAATTACGCGATAATTGCAGGTGGTTCTTTTATGCTCCTCGGTCGCATTTCTTCGCTCCCGTCGAGTTTTGCGTTTCATTCGCTTAAAATATTGTCGGTGAGCAACATATCCCTGCCACCATCTTTTAAAAGTGTTGCACTCCTCGGTAGGGTGCACAATCTTTCGATGATATAAGCAGTAGCTAGGATGCATTTCTGCTTCATCGAGAGTGTTTCTTTCGGAGGGTGGTAGCTTCATTCCCATTCCCATGGCTTTAGCAAACCTTTTCCTCGTCTTGAACTTGTTTTTATTCACGGCGGATGTACTTTGGTCTGGTGGGAGTGTCTTAACTCTTTCATCCAGTCGCCGGCGTTTGGCTTTTTCAAATATGGCCATCTCACGCTCCCGATCAGTTTTACTCTTCAGAAGAATTTCATTTAAGAAGGCGTCGATCATTTCGTCTGACGGCCATAGAAGTTCCGGTTCGGGACCTACCCCCAGTCTCTCAGTGCAAGGAGCTTCTTCATCGTCCGTCGACGAATGAGAGATCATATGGAAACTTGCTATGTAATCCTCAGATTCATCCGACAAGTGTTCTCCATCATCTTCGTCTTCAAGGACATGGCTGAGGAACTCTTGGAGCATGATTGGAGTCCGCGCCTTCTGGTTATACTCTTCCAGCGCGTCGATCTGTTTCTGCAGATCCGTGCGCTTATCGCCAGGCTTCACGGACTTTTTGGATTTCTTCTTATTTTTCGAAGATTTCGACGGCTGGGTGTGAACACTTGGGCTATCGCGACCAATCTTTGGAGTTGGGCACGGCTTCAGCATCCCCTCAATGATCTCAGGTTCTAACTGATTCTTCCACCTGATCGCCGGGCATGTCTGGAGATCATTCAGCATCCTTTTGGTTTTGGCCGAAAGAGCCACCTCCCATAGAGCTTCTTCAACAAAAGAGCACATTGCCCCCAGTGTGTCTGTCTTCTTAAGAGTGTGCGGTCGTGGTAGGTTTACTTTCCACTTCTCAGACAGCGCAAACTTGCCTTGTAGGTACTGATCCTCGATCCATCCCTTAAAGACGAAGCAATCTTCGATAGGATGGCTTACCGTTTGGTGGTAAGGGAAATAATTGGGATTATTCGCTTCGCCGGGTTACAATGGCCGCTTTGGATTCGGCAGATTGATAAGACTGTTGCGCATCGCTAGATCGAACAGCCTCTTCGTTTTATCCCGTGGGAATGAGTAAGGGCGCTTCATTTTCTCATTATAATAGCGTCGACTCTCTTCCAATTGATTCGTTAGTCTCGGAGCACTGGGCTGCTGTCACGACCCGAATATTTTGACTCGTGACCGGCACTTAACCACGCAACGTCTACAGGCGTAACGCGACTAAGTAAGCCGAACCCAGAAATCAAAATCATTTAAAAGTAGTGAGTGTTGAAAACATTTACTTAAAAACATTTAGAAAACCTTAAATAGTTCAATAAAGTTCTTTTAAAGTAAGTTATCCTCATAATAATTTTGGCAGCATTTCCTTTGTAAAAGTAACCCCAAAATCGGGTACAAAACAAGATATAAGTGAAAATGATATATAATGAAATAAAGGATCCCCAAATGGGAGCAATCACGCCCAACGGCGGAAACTATCACCACAAGAGTAATATACGATGCCGTAGCGAAGAAATGAGCAATAAGTAAAAACATCACAGAATAAAAACTGCAAATATAAAGTCGGCTCTCATAAGCTCGACACCAGAATACAGATAATATACATCATCATCCTCACATTGTCTCTAAGTCAGGTACATATAAGGTAGATGGAGAATACTAGATACAAAAGTGTGTACAATAAAATAACCAGATACCACAACCCACCTAACAGCAAAACAGCTCTCGCACCAACTGTAGTGGTATCTGTAACCAAAAGGTACAAGGGAACAGCCTGCCGCGACTACTCCGAGGGCAACCTGCAAATACTGTGGCACAACGAGGGTGAGTTGCCAACTCGTGAATAGAGATAACATATAAAGGTAATCGCGAGCATGTACATACTGCGCTACTCTATCATGTACCAGCAGATGATATCAATGTGCGATAAGCAGTATGTGCAATAATCATGCAAGTGCTCTATCAGGTAATATAACTACATGATGAGATACAAAATAATGAATGCTGAGCATGGGAAATATAGCATCTACACGGAATGTCAACGTGGAAAATATAATCGATACCCATCAATGCACCAGATCCTAATAAACTCAGGCGCCGGCAATCTCATCGGCCCTCAAATCCTGTAAATCTCTGAAGGTCATGAGTGCCCAACATCGGCACTCAAAATATCATGAAATACCCGTGTCCAGCATCGACACGCAAATCCTCATATATCGGGCATCCGTCAGTCCGGGTCAGCCCATGGGCTCCGTCTGCGGTATCGGCCCTCGGCCCCGGCAGTACGGGTCATCCCGCATCCATCTATCGACTCTGGTCAGTATCCTCCGGATAACCGCCAGGTCCAACCAACCACTGGTAGGTAGTGGTCCCACTGTCAGGCTCACCGTCTAGCTACACAGCAGATCCGTTCTCGCCCCGGGGTACCATACCGGGTCCACCATGTACCCGCAATCGGCCTCGTCCACTCCTCGAATCGGGTTCCATATATCACTCTAGAACCGAGAAAACACATAGTGGACGCACTGAAATATCATATCAAGAGGAACCGGGTTTTCAAAACAGTGCATCTTTTCTTAATTAACTCAACGGTCCTCAAAACCAGAAATCTCAGGAAATCCAAAACCAATATGCAAGTCAATGCGATGTGATGTCTATGCATTAAGTCATACTATAAGTAAAAAGGGGAAAACCGCTCTTTAAAATAGTTCAGTTTTTCAAAAGGCATCATGCGGCTCCCAGTTTCTACCAAATCAGCATATCCAGGTAGGTACAGTTTGAATATGCATAAATATATAACAGAGTACATGCACAAGTATGAATATGTAACTGAGAGCGTGCACAAATATGAATGTATAGGTGAGTACGTGCACAAGTATGAATATCATGTCAAATCACATAAAAGATGAGCTACAGTATAATGATCATGGCAATTCTACAATGTGAGATTCATGGCAATTACTAACGGTGTGCGTGTAACATGCAGATTAATGCTCGTGCAACATGAACCGTTAGTAATAGTGTGGTGATCTATCAATTCTAGTTTAAATACCTATAGCAGGGAATGCGGTATGCAACAAACTGTAGTCATGTAGGTAAATGCAGTATGTAGCTATAAGGTCCTTTCAGCCCTGACGCATAACGCCATGCGGTCGATATCCCCATAGATGTTAAATCTACCCACCGTAGTCTCTCGTTAGGTATAGCTGACGACTTGTTCCCCCTTCTTCGCGGCGTCCGTTGCACTCGCCTGCGAACCTAGAATTTCACAGAATATCACACATAAGCTCAAATGTACAAAAACACGACATTCAAAGTCACAATAGAAACCCGTGTCGCAAACCAAGCGCGCGTGTGCGCGATACGCTAAAACGTGTGATTACGCGCCTGAAGCTAACCCGACGCGTCGCAATACGCAGAACACCCCAAACCCACACACATAACACGCGTGTCGCGAAGATTTTAAAATACGAGAAATAGGTAATAGATCCCAGATTTTTATACAGAAAAGATATCACAAATATATATATATATACCATAGGATTACACATAGTAGCAGACACCAATCACCCCAAACCCCAACCCAAAACACCCCCATCTGGCCGTAAATTGCGGCCAGAATGTATTTTTCGGCGGCCTGGGTAGGGAGATGGGCTCCCAGGTTTTGTGTGTGCACCCTATACCCCCTATACATGCAACAGTAATTACATATTTAATTTAAAACAACTCAGGTTGTAGCAGATTCAACAGAGCCCTATTTCAAGCGAAAATGTCCAATTTAGCACTAAAAAGGTACTTTATGGTATTTTGTGCAAACTGAAAGAAAAACCTGGTTTCAATAGCTCTAATAGCACTTAAAAGAGTTAACCAAATCATAAAACTACCAATCTAACATCCACATCACAAATCTCCTTCAATATCACTAAAAATGCACACAAAACATGATTTTTGCTAAAGAATACTACAAGTTATGAAAAGAGTGTTAAGTGTGAGATAAATACCTTCCTAAAAACCCTATAAAACTCTATTTTCCAGCCTTCTCCCTCAAGCCACTGCCTTGACACCAAGATCCCTCAAAGGAGCCATTTTTCCAAAGTTTTTGGTGAAGGGAAAAGGGATTTTGGGTAGGGTTTTGTGTAGGGATCAAAGAGAAGTGGAAAGGGAAAGAAAAGATGAAGAAAAAGTTGTGATTCTTGCTGGGATTTCTGCAGGAATTCTGAAGGTGAGGAGAAGAGAGAGAGAAGAGAAGGAAATGGGGTCAAAAGTCAAATTTCCTACCTAACACCATGCTCCCATTTTCCATTTAAGTTTTGAATTATAAAAAAAGGGTTTTTGACTTGATTAAAATGGTGGGAATAAAATGAACCATGCAAGAAAAGAAATGGCCAACACTTTTAACCTAGGTCACAAAATTGGCTAAGTGTGCATGTGTACACTTAACACCAAAATTTCCCAATTAGGGTAACATGACTAAAAAAAATAATTAGTAAACCCTATATATATATATATATATATATATATATATATAAATATATATATATATATATATTTATAGTACTTCACAACACAATTATCACTAATTAAAAAGGAAAATAAGATATTCGGGTTTTTGTGAAAAACAAGCATAATTGCTAATTAACACGAAAACATCCTAAATGAAATTCAAGGCGTTACAATCTACCCCCCTTAAAGAAATTTGCTCCCCGAATTTAAAAATCTAACTACACGTACCATCAAAAAGATGGGGATACCTCTTCCTCATCTCGCTCTCGGTCTCCCAAGTGACCTCCTCACTGCTCGGACTACGCCAAAGTACCTTGACGGATGGTATCTCTTTCGATCTCAATTTCTTCACTTGTCGATCCAAGATGATCACCGGCTGCTCTGCATAGGAAAGACGCGCTAAAGCTGGATCGTCGGGTGCTGAATCGCATCGAAGGATCTTAAAGATACTTGCGGAGCATCAAAACGTGAAATACGGGGTGCACATCTAGGAAACTGGGCGGAAGGGCTAATTGATACGCAACCGCACCAACACGCTCGAGGATCTCGAAGGGGCCCACATATCGGGGACTAAGCTTCCCCTTCTTCCCAAATCTCATCACACCTTTCATTGGGAAGACCCTCAAGAAAACATGATCACCAACAGAAAACTCAAGTCTGCGCCGACGACGGTCCGCATAAGATCACTGCCTACTCTGGGCTGCTCTCATCCTATCGCGAATCAACCGGATCTTCGCGGTCGTCTCCTCAACAATCTGTGGCCCTAAGATACGGCTCTCACTGAGCTCTGTCCAACAGGTGGGCGATCTGCATCTCCTCCCATAAAGAGCCTCAAATGGTGCCATCTGAATGGTCTCCTGGTAGCTGTTATTGTAGGAGAACTCTGTTAGTTATATGTATGCCCTAAAGGCCATTACAATACATAGGATGTATATTGTAGTGGATGCTTGGACATATATAGGAAGGACTTTCTTGCTCGACATGATAGTATGCTATCTGGTTGCTCTTTACCTTAACGTGTACACTGATTGTCTCTCTGTTACATGTTGGTAAAGCCCTTAGGATGTGTACTTGACTACCTGGACTATGATGCGGATCATACTAGTGGGGACATGGTAGTCCATAAGTACATCCTTCAAGGTCCCTAGTCGATAGTATATCGAGACGGGGCATCGATATACCAGAGTAGACTAGCGTATACCTTCTCGACCCATACAGATGGGCGATGGATGATCCCATATCCATTGGTGTTTGACATCAGAGATGATATACGGGTGCTCAGTGGAGACTGGGTACACTGGACGGACTCGCCGAGAACTCCCAGATGGTATTATACCTCACGTCAGATGGCAGTTCTCTGGTGACCCTGATACAGGTTAGTCTGTAGACCCGAGATCGTCATAGAGTCTTGTGTGATTCCCACTGTGCTTTGATTTCCACCTTACCACGTCCAAGAGGGCGTGCAAAACGGTGGATTTTGGGTACAGTCCCGAATCACATGGAGGCAATGAGCGATAGGAGGGGATTCGTCTCTCCCGGTATAGGGAGTTGATGTTGTGCAGTGTTCGATTGGCTATAACCGGAAATCCCTGGCCAGGGTTGCTGAGATTTACTGGTAAGTGTTACCAGTAGTTTCTCGAACTGTTATGGACCTCATATCGACACGACTTATCGAGCTATTGGGGTCTGACGTTTACCACCCCTAGGCGAGATATGCGACATATCAGACGACGAGACCGGACTGTACGGTAAGTGTTACTGGTTGGATTCACAGGAGTGTGAGCGGGCTTGCTCGTTGATCTTCTGATCGCTCAATACCCGGGTGGCCGTTACGTTTAGCAGACCGCTTGCGGCTTGTGGGTGTTTGATATGATCATCACCTGCTGCCGGCGTATTGACGAGTCTTTAGAGTCCTACACAGAGGTTTCCTGGCTCAAGCAAAACGAAATAGGAGCGCATATGAGATATGTGCGGGACCGAGAATAATACCAGTATATGATACTGTATTCTATTCTCGCGATGAATGTATCGAATGGTTGTATGCGATATAACCTAGTTATCGAATCGAGGATTGATTTGATAAGTCGATACATTAGATATTATTCGGTCATATGCGATATGACCGGATCGTTAAATCAAGTGTTGATTTAATAATTTAATGTATAATTATATATTTGATATATTACTTTGCATTAACTAGTATTTGTTCACTTAAGATGGATTTTCTCACTTGATGTGCACATTGTATATATGATATAGTTTTGTGCACTAGTTTGTATCATGTTTGATGATACATGTAAACTTGGGTGTGTATGATTAAACCATGGTTATGTTAATGGTTAGGGTTTTGATTTACTTATTTATTTATTTATTTTCTATATTCTTTTTGGAAAAAGGAAAAAGAAATGGTTGCTACTTTTGGATTTACATTGAAGCTTCATGAAGCTTTGAAAAGTTCAACCATTTTTGTTTCTTTTGCCTAACCTAACCATTACCTAACCCTAGTTTATTCTCTACACTTAACCATGGTTGCATTATGATAACCATCACTTGTTTTTCTATTATTGATAATTCTATTTTTCATTCTTCATCTTCATCTTCTTCATGAAGAGAAGAAACCATGGCTACAAAATGTCAAGTGATGAATCCAAGTGAGAAATCCAAATCCAAAGTGAACCCACTTCCTATTTCTTCATCCTCTACCACTTGCCAAGTAGTATAGGGTGTTTTCTTCACAAGTTTCACGACTTGGTGAAGTTGGAGCTTGATCTTGAGTTGCCTCGACGTAGATCATCTTCGGCATCGATGTCGACGACCTAGCCCGATCATTTCTTCGACGAAACCATCGCTAGAGTCCGGGATCCGATGATCGCAGTGGAGGGACGTCAACACGGAGCTAGAGAAGTGGAGGACCGGATCTACAAAGGTTGTATTTCCGTTCACTTTAGAGTTAAGTTGTTAACTAGTTGTAGTTTCGCCTTAAACTCTAGTCAACGATCGCATTAGGGTTTCTCGGCACCGGAATTTTTTGAATTTGGCATGGTTGATGCCTTGTGAGACCTCCTTAGAGTGCCTA